>OX465568.1:19850494-21050494 GCA_950022955.1 Xestia ashworthii
GCTCGAAAGTTAGCGATTTTGTCGTTATCTCTGCCAGAGCAGGAGTCATTGATGATTTCCCACCCGAAAAAAAAGGGCGTATGATTGGAACTTACGCAACGGTGTTGTTAGAATTTCAATCCTTAAGGGGGTGAAAATTAAATGCACTAATATCATGAAAAATGACGATATCACGTAAAATTATCGTCGTTAAACCGACTTTACAGACAACCATTTTTTTTAAAGTAGCGGCCGCGCATAATATAAAGCCTATAATAATCCATAGCTGGTATAAATACAAACAAGTTTTGTATGAGGCAAAATGTTCTAAGTGACACGTTTTCGAGATATATTGCGTTGTCATCGCTATAAGCACAAGCTTTGATAGCTTAAATCTCGAAAAAGTGACGCTGTAGAAGATTTTGTCTCAGAAAAAACTTGTTTGTATGACACCAGCTATCGATGAATATAGGTATTATGCGTGCCGTAATTATGTTTTTTATGTTAAACAAGAACAAAATCTTGTTTTTGAAAAATTGTCGATAGAAATCTCTTTTTACACCACGCTTTTCTATATTAGCTGTTTAAAGTGCTCGGAATCACAAAGGAGTTGTGTCGTTTTTTATAAAAGTTACCAAAATGTTAGTTTCCTCGTGTTGACTTGTCAGTTATATTGCAGTACGTCTGTCTAAATGTTTAACCCATTTCCAGTCCATGAGCCACATATGGTTCAGAGCGATTGTTTAACTATTGTGTCTTTTCGTGGACAGTGATGTGTTAAGAACCGAATTGAATTTATGTTTCATTATGATTAAGCGAGGGGAGGTAGGAGCTTTTGGCTAAATAATAACAGCGGCTTGGGTCAATCTTAAGGTTAAGCGTGCTGCCTAGGTTTGTCCTTAAGTGGTGACCACCTATTCATACCGAGTTTCCTACGTGCCTCGGAAATCTGCTGTCTGTCATTGTAGATCTTTGACAGTCGTTACAGGTAGTCAGTGGCCTGAAAGTCTGTCAGCCAGTCTTATTAAGAGGTATCGTATTACCCAGTATTAACTGGATTGTGGAGGGCAGATAGGCAATTGCTTCATACAAAATACTTTTATTCAGCTGCCTCCACAGGGTTCCATCTATCTGGCAGAATCTTGTTGCTCCGAAATTCATTTAGCATAACAGACTTGGCATAATTTTCTTTAAACGAATATATGAAAGGCATATTTTTTTGTAAATATACTTATTGTTTGGCTGAATGTTTGTATGTCCGAATTTGGAATGGCATACTTTTACATGGCAGATTTTTTTTTTGACATAATTACCTTTGGCAGTGTTCAAATTTCGCATAATTTCGTTTAGAATAATGTTTATTTAGAGCGACGATTATTTGATATAATTTCACTTGGCATACTATTAAGATTGCAGAATTTCATTTGGAATAATTTTATTTGGCATTATTGCCATTTTTCAACGCCACAAAACAGCATTTTTAACCTTAATTTAAAATTAAAATACTATCTTATAAAGTCAATATATTGTGCTACAAAAGTTAGTGACAGAAACGAATCGCTCCAAAACCGACTCCACGTAGTCTTGTCTGCCCTACCCCTAGAGTGTAATTTAAAATCGCGTAGGCGCGGAGGGGCGAGGCGGGCCGCGAGTTGAGGAGCAGGTGGTTGTAACACTCGCCGCCGCGGCTGAGGCTGGCCGGCGAAGCCGGCCAGCATGCCGAAGCTGCGGTGGTGAGCGTTAAACCCATCTGCGACGATAAACTCGCGTGGGACCGCCGTAGCCCCGCAGCGCCGAAGCCGTGACAGAAACCATGCCTGCTGCATGTTGCATACTGCATGCTTGCTTGCATGCTGCATGATTGCTGCATGCTTGTTTGCATGCTGCATGCTTGTTTGCATGCTGCATGCTTGTTTGCATGCTTGCTACATGGTTGTTTGCATGCTGCATGCTTCCTGCATGGTTGTTTGCATGCATTCTGTATGCTTGTTTTCATGCTGCTGCATGCTTGCTGTATGCATGGTATATCCTTGTTTAGATGTTTGCATGCCTGCTACATGCATGGTGCATGCTTGCTTGGATGCTGCGTGCTGCATGCTTGCTTGCATGCTGCATGCTTGCTTACATGCTTCATCCTTGCTTGCATACTGCATGCTTTCTACATGCACGATATATGCTCGTTTGCATGTTTGCCTGCTTCTTACTGGGAAATAAAACCAAGTGTTCACAATCAACTGACTTTATGAATTTTCTGTGATTTGATAGATGAGTCTTTCCATTATTATGCATATGAAATGTATGCCAAAAGATAATTCTAACTGTAAACTTTCTGAGATATGATAGTTCTGCCTTTAAAGACTATCGATATGAAAATTATGCCAAAACACGATTCTGACTGTGAACTTTCTGCGATAAGATGGTTCTACTTTTAAATCATATGCATATGAAATTTATGCCTAAAGATGATTCTGGCTTACAAAATTATGAGTTTGAACGTATGATAAATGAGTATCTGCCAAACAATTTTCTGCCAAATGAAGTTTATGCTATCAGCTGGTATGCAAAATAATATTATGACATAAAAAGTTCTGCTATAAAGGGTGGACCCGCCTCCACATATTTGGAAAAGGCCAGGCAGGTGATGAATATTTGTCATCGTTCCATCAATAGTGTAGTTCACCCTAAAAAAATCTTCTTGATAGTGCGAGCGAGATAGAACTATCTAGCCTGAGGAAGCGGGGGCAAAATTTGAATTTTAGCTGTCATTTTGTGCGCCCTTAACAAATTGATTTTTTATGATATTATTTGTTACTTTATGACATTGCATTTTAAAAGTATTCCTCTGAATTTATGATATTGTTTAAGTATTCTAAATGTTAATTATAAAAATGTTATGTATTTTAGATGTTGAATTTTTTTGTTAATTTGTATGTGATATCGATTTTAAATTCTTATAATGTTAAATAGTGTATGCCCTAATGGGTAGTTTTTTGAGTAACTATAACCTAACTATAAGACCAACTGTATTACCAAAAACCACAGTAATAAATACTTTGACTTTGATTATTTTTGCCAGGTGGGAGCGGAGTCTTTTATGTGCGCTAATACATTTAAGCAAATTCTATCCTGTAGAAGGATACAGCGCCACAGCGTACCGACGCGGACGCCTACCGCCTGCGCCTCCGGGGCTTGGGCGGCGGCGCCACAGTGACGTGCGCGGTCGCCAGCTCGTCCTGCGAGGCGCCAGCTTGTTGCTCCAGCTGTCCGCGCGCCTCCACGAAGAACATCACGTCTCGGAGTTGTTCTTTTAATTCGGTTACCTGAGGAAAAATTTCGAATTACACGTTATTTTTCTGTTTTCAGCGTTTTTCCGTACATGGAGACTATGGTTAGGCTTGTTGTCTGTGAAGTGTAACACCTTAACACATTATCCATCACCGTACCGTCAGAATCTGATCTAGATATGACTATTGTAAATAAATCAGATTTTAATTTTATATTCTTGTCTCGAACCATCTCTGATCAGTTTCGCGAATCTGCGGGAGTGGCAGTGAGTGTACCCTTCCCGTAGCTGGAAATCCTGTCCACAATGCGTCTGTAACGTTAGGTCGCGTGGTGCACATACTGAACTTATATGGTAGGTTAGGGCTATAGGACTTATCGGGCTTAGGGTCGTAGGGACTGTTAGGCTTGTAGGCCTTTGTAGGTTCCTTTAACTTATCATATATTTTCATGTACCGTTACACACATCCACCCTTAGCAAACGTCACGGATGCGCCCTTACGTGACGTTTGCTAAGGGTGGATGACGTGGATGTACATTGTTTAAATTCCATTTTTACTTTGAAAACACGGGTTCCCGACTACATTGGAGCCACCGTCAACCTTTGGATAAGTAAAGGCGTCTTAGTTTGTATAAATACCTCTTTGACGAACGTCTCTTCCCGTATCTTGGCTCTAGCTTGCCATTCAGCCTGGCTGTTCGCGAGAGCCGCTGCCAGTCCTCGCTCTTCCGATAACTCGTTCTGTAGTATTGATAGTCTGCGAAAAGAATTAGAGATTTATATGCTATTCTGTATGTTGCCAGAGGTTATTAACGGAACGCTATACGCGCGCGATTGGTTCAATTTTTGTATTGAAATACATTGACAATATATATTATAGTCTCCGCCACGAGACGCTATAAATTTTGTAAACATTCAGGGATTCGCCACCTTGATCCAAAAATCAAGTAAGAAAAAGTTTTGTAATGATTTTTAGTTTTAAACAAGGATATAATTACTTATGTTAACACACACAGCTAATAACTGAGGAGCTCGTGGCAAAATAATATCAGCCGCTCGGGTCCATCTTTAGGTTAAGCTGTGCTTGCCTAGGTTGGTCTGTGGATGGGTGACCACCCTTACATACCGAGTTTCCTCCGTGCCTCGGAAAGCACGTTAAGCTGTTGGTTCCGGCTGTCATTTGTTCATCTTTGACAGTCGTTACAGTCAGTGGGCCAAAAAGTCTGACAACCAGTCTTACCAAGTGGTATCGTATTTCCCAGTATTGCCTATCTGACCTCCACGACCCAGGTCGTGGAGGTCAGATAGGCAGGCGCGCCATGTAAAATACTGGTATTCAGCTGCATCAGGTAAGATTGGAAGCCGACCCCAACATAGTTGGGATAAAGGCTAGGCTGATGATGAAGTACTGAGTCCTAGATTCATTAGTAGTGGTAGTAAAAAATAACAATAATACAATAATAAATTAACAAAACCAACTATTTTCTAGAACATAATATCAAAATAAAAAAATCAAAAACAACAATCCGTGAAAACAACACACATACTGAAACGCATTCGAAACTCAAATTCGAATTTCGATTTCAAAATGTTTAGGTTCTATGTAGTCTTTATTTATTTATTTTATTTATTTATTTCAGGCCAACCAACAATTGTTTATACTGTTACATTTTAAAAATAAGATTCTTAAATCAAAGGTTAGTATAACAATTTCTTACAGGTTAGCACCGCATGCCCCATAAAATAATAAATGTAACCAGATTAATTAAAGTTGAATCCAGATTAATTAGACTTAAAATCATCAAAACAAAACAAATAATAAAATACAAAATCAAATTTAAATGCAAAATCAAAATTAAATACCGAATAAAATTTAACTACAAAATCAAAATTAAAACAGAATCATATTTAAATACAAAAATAGAGTTAAAAGCACAATCAAAATAATACCATACACAAACAAATTCTCAATTTAAATTTCATAAAAGCCAAGTCACAACAAAAATAACACGAAACAAAGATAATATAAAAATCAAATTCAATCTACAGCCAATGTCAAAAGAATGCATTATTACATACTACATGTTATTCTGTGGAACTTGCCAAACGAGTCGAAATGCACGTCAATAAGATCGCTGTATTCGTTTAGCTGTTTACAGAGCCGAGGGACAATAGAGCTTCGTCCGAGAACCGTTCTGCGCGGAGTGGGGTACAAGGGAGTTATAGGGGTACGAGGGAGTCTAGCAGGAGCACGAAATCGGAACTTGCTTAGCAAGTAGGGACAGTCAATTTTGTAAAGAAAAATGGAATCCGCGATTCTTCTGCGCTTCTCCAATGTCACCATTTTAAAATGTGTGAGTCTGGCTACATACGACCGTTTCCTTCTGGCAATTCCGCTGGCATAAGCCAGATGCCACATAAATCGTTTCTGTATTCTCTCTGATCTCAGATTGTGCGTTGCGTAGTGAGGTCTCCAGATAGGGCTGCAGTATTCCAAGATACTTCGTACAATGCCGTTGTACAGCAAAATCTTGGTACCACTACGCCTGAAACCGGCAGCATTCCTAACAATGAACCCCAGCATTCTTGAAGCCCTTTTGATAATATTTTCTACATGAGGTATGAAAGTCAGAGCATTATCAAAAGTAACACCCAAGTCCCTTATTTCATTTACTTCTTGGATAATATTAGAGCCCACACGATATACACTAGCTGTTAATTTCTTTTTCCGGGTGTACTTCACGTGGTAACATTTTTTGACATTTAACAACATTTCATTATCGTTACACCACTGAAGCAACGAGTCGACATCGCTCTGAAGCAGTTCAGTATCGTCAATAGACTCAATTATTCTGGAGAATTTGAGATCGTCTGCATACATGTAACATTCTGAGGACTTGAGGCAATGTGGGATATCGTTCGCAAAAACGTTAAAAAGAACCGGACCGACATGCGAGCCTTGAGGTACCCCTGAAGTGGTCCCATAAGTTTCAGATTGGAATCCATTGACTGCGACATAGAAGAATCGATTTTCAAGATAGGATTTTAGCCAGGTATGAAGTGTACCAGTAATCCCGTACGCAGAGAGCTTCGACAGCAGTACATGGTGGGGAACTCGGTCAAAAGCTTTACTGAAGTCCGTGTAAATTACATCGACCTGCTTGCCGCAGTCGATGGCATCCGTTAACATCTCAGAGAAGGTCGCAAGGTTAGTGGTAGTTGACCTGGAAGCCACGAAACCATGCTGGGAGTCACTCAAATAGAGTTTGAAGTGCGATTGGATGTAGGGACAAATTAGGGACTCGAAAACCTTAGCGAATGTTGATAAGATAGAGACGGGTCTGTAGTTATTAATATTGTCTTTCTCGTGACTTTTATAAATCGGCACAACTTTCGCTTTTTTCCATGTATCTGGAAAAACACCTGAGCTGATACATTATACAGTTGGTGGCGTCTCCTTTTAAGCATATAGATGCCTGTGCCAGGAGGCGCCGCTCCTTTATATCTCACTATTAGTGTAACATGTTATTAAACAAAAGTTAAATTTAAAAAAAAAAGTTAAAAGTTAAAAGATTTTTTTTTTATATATATATTTTATTTTTTTAGTCTGTTGGTGTGTGTGAACATGTGTGCGTGCGTGCGTGTTTATGAGTGTGTGTATGTATGTGTGTGTGTATGTGTGTGTGTGTATGTATGATGTGTGTGGTTGTAGTATACGGAAAGAGTTTTACCTTATATTAGTAAAAAATTCTCTACTTCATCGTAGCACAACTTATTTATCCACTTGATCAGCAACGATTTGCATTCTTTAGATGGTTTAGTGTGTATATGTATTTGCTTATTTATTTTATTATATAAGAAAGCAGAGCGTTTGTTGTACTGAATATTTGCAAATTCTGTTCTTACAAAAGGGCTGGCAGCAATGTTATGTTTCCTTCTTCTGGTTAATACGTTTGAATCTAGGGGAAGGGTTTTATGTTTTTTTAATACTATGTGGATAATATAAGGTGTTAAAAAATCAACTGCAAGAAACTTGAGGAGTTGTTTGGAATCACAAATTAAAAATAATAACGAAAAAAAATTATCTTAGTAACGATCCGTTTCAAAGATATGCAATATTTTCACTGCGCTCAAAATTATTGAATATGCGCACTTGACTGTACACCGTGCTGGTCATTCACCCCGTGCGACAGGGGTGAACGACAGGACAGCTGATTCTAACTTTCCCATCACATTTTGCAGACTTTGGACTGGCAATTCATCGAATTACTTACAAATAACTTATTTTACTGACCATATTAATGAATTAAGTACTGTTTTTACATTAAGTAAGTTCGATAAGCTGTTTTGTTTAAAAAAAATTGAATCAACCTATTTATTAACATTTAAAAGCTATTAAATGAAGTGTTAATTTTTACCTTATTTACAAAAGGTGCTGAAAATGTCCACCACTTTGTCCAATGCACAAGTGAGCACGACGTTTTTATTACATTCGATTGCACTGCGATTAATGTGTCTGTCACTTTTAACTATGTCGAATGCGCTAATTATGGTCATGATATATCACACTACCATATCTAAATACTCCCGATTAGAATACGTAAACGGCATTGTTTACACGAGACTGCGCGGGCGCGCGTAAGTAGCGCGATGACGCAGGGCAGCACACCCTTCCCGCGCGACAGATATCGGACGACTGAAGTGGGTGGGGTAGGTTTGCGGGAGTTGAGGGAACGGATAGCGACCTGCGTTGCTGGCGACGAGGCGCCGGCGCAGCCCTGCGTACAGTGCACACCAAACAGTTGTACTAAATTGATTTTTTTTAAGTAAAAACTAAAAATGCTTGAATTTTTTTTTTTTTTTTAATATATTTCTTTTTTGATACCGAGTACGTACACGAAATTCTTGCAGTTAATTTTTTAACACCTTATATATAATTTTCGGACTGATAATAAATTACTTGTTTGGTATAGCTCATAAGAGTGAAATGTTCTTTTTTTGAAGTACATTACTTTTAATAATGTCCGTTGCGCTCTTTCAACATCAAGGAAACGTGTTTTACGCGCGCCCCCCCAAATGGAGATACAATATATTATTAAAGATTGAACTAGTGAAATATATACTTCATTTAGGAGATTTTTTTTTGCTAAGCCACTCTTGGGGACTATATGTCGCAATGTTTTAAAAATCCAAATAAATTTTCGTATTCTCGCAGTTTGTTCAATTTGAGGATACCAGGACAGGCTTTGGTCCAACCTTATACCTAAGTACTTGACGTGATTAACTTTACTGATTGTTGGACAATTGCAGTCGTAATGAAGTGTTTGTCTGCACTTATGCATTTTAATGTTGAAATTAGGTGCAGGTTGGACATTTTTATATATAGAGAAGCAAATATAATTAGTTTTGCTTGTGTTTAACGTAAGGAAATTTGTTTTTAGCCATGAAGCGACTTGTAACATGCCTTTTTCGGTGTTGGTTTTTGTTTCCGTCCAGGTTGAGCCAGTGAAGACGATTGCGGTGTCGTCAGCATATGAAAATATTTTTGCTTTATTGATTGACATGTTACATAAGTCGTTTATATATATTAAAAATAAGGTAGGTCTCAGAACGCTTCCCTGGGGTACGCCGCATGTTACATCAACGTCCTCGTTGACATAATTATTTTCAAGCTTAACCTTCTGTTTTCTATTTGTCAAGTAATCAGCGAATATAGATAGTTGTGTATCTCTAATACCAATTTTTTCTAATTTGTTGACCAGGATGGGGATAGAGACCGTGTCGAAGGCCTTTTTTAGGTCTATGAAAACTGATAAACACCCTATTCCCTTTATCAAGCTCTTTTGTAAGGACTGACGTTAAAGACGTGATAGCGTCTTCTGTAGAAATACCGCGTCTAAAGCCAAATTGAGATGGAGATAAAATGTTATTGGTTTGAAGATAACTTAATAATCTGGAATTTAAAAAAAATTCTAATATTTTGGCTATAACAGAAATAACAGAAATTGGCCTATAGTTATTAACGTCATCCTCCTGGCCACCTTTGAATATGGGGGTTATTATTGATTTCTTTAAATAGTTAGGGAAGATGCCTTGTTTAAAACAAACATTTGCTACATGAGTTATAATTGGAGTTATTTCATGTTTTACATGTTTAAGGTAACTAGTGGAGATATTATCCCATCCAGCCCGGCTAGCATGGGCAGGGGATAAAAATTTTATCCACCGGTTATTTCCACTTTTGTTTGAATTTTGTCCCTTGTCAGTGGAAATAACCGGTGGATAAAATTTTATCCCCTGCCCATGCTAGCCGGGCTGGGGCACTATCTGATTTTAGAGAGTTTATTATACTATTTACTTCGCTGATATCTGTATCCAGCAGAACAAACGATTTAGAGAGGCTAGGTAAGGAACGTAGGTATTGATCTAGTTCATTTTGCGATAAGGTTTGTTGGATGTCATTTGCTAGTTGGTTACCGATATTTGCGAAATATTTATTAATGTAGTTTGCTGATTCCGTAGCTTTTAGATTAGTTAATTCAGTATTAGTTCTAGTAGATTTATTTGTATATGTGATACTTTTAAGGTTTTTTTCAGAGAAGTTTGTTGTTGTTTAACGATTTATTTATAAGGTTTCTTTCATATTTTCTTTTTAGCTTTTTTATAAGGTTGTTGCCACAGAACATAAAAAACAGTAGAAGTCGCATGTGGGCGGGGCGCGCGTACCCCGAGCTTTGCACTGTTCCGCAAAGTGTTTCGCCCGCGCACACGCCACGCACATCAGTCTAGATAGAAGCGTCACAGTGACAATAACTTAAAAAAAAATACTAAAATGCCTTATTGTGCTGTTCTGGAGTGTAAAAACGATAGCAGAACCAAAAATGTATCAAATGGCGGTATATCATATCATCGATAAGTCTTAATTTACTTTATTTCGATTAAAATTTGAAAAACATAATTATAGTAAACAAGACAAGAACAAATAGACTTTATTCATTAAAACATAGGGTCTACTTTATTTTAAACTCAAACATATTATTCTCGAAGATTCCAACTACTCACATGTCACAGTCCGCTACTCAATTAGAGATTGACGTTATCGATAACGAGTTATCGATATTTTAAACTAACAATGTTCTATGATGTAAGAATCGGCGAAAAATTAACCGTGCGTGAGATTTTTTTTATGATTCTGTTTTAGGAAAAGGTAGTATTTCCTTTTTGTTTAATTTTCCTTATCCAGGTCTGAAATAAGTTTAAAACATAGATATACATGGGGAATCTATTCGTAATATTCAAATTGAGAAAAGGTTTATCGACCTTCATCGATCGATCATTCACAAAGTCTCGAATCTATAAATATTTGGTTTCGTATTATTTTATGGCTTCAGATTTCCTAAGGATCCAGACAGAAAAGAAAAATGGATTGAAGCGACTTTCTACCAAATAGTATAATTTATTTTCGAAATCAATCAGTAGTTTAACATGGCAGTATTAACAGAACAATAAATTCTTAACTAAGTATTCTTTCTATATTATATCATAAGCATTAAATTATAAATTTATAACACTTGATTTCAAACCTATGTACTTATTTCATTTTGAAATTTTAAATTATTTATCGAATCCTGTATTTTATTTATTAAAAATAAATCACAATGTCGATAAATAAGGCAACGGGCCGGCAGTGTCACAACCCTAAAGCAGGACGAATAGCACACAAATAGTAATGAGCTCGTTACGGAAATATCAATCATATTTCTAAAGGAGTAAAGTTTTATTAAATGCATTTAGTGTAGTGACATCTAGCGGTGAGTAGCAGAACTTGCTTGTGAAACTATTCCATAAGATCTAATACGTAAACAGATTAGATAATAAACCACTTTATCCACATATTCTTAAGGTTTATTTTCAAATAAACGTAAACTAATCTAATACTTACTTTCATTCATTATTAACTAACCAATCACACCACGCTTTTTTTAGTGTTACGAAATACAATTAACCTGTTTATGTGTTAGTTTGGGGTACGCTGGTTCCGATACTAATAAAGCGCCATGCGATTTCTACTGTTTTTTATGTTCTGTGGTTGTTGCAATGATTTCTGTAACGAGCATATGTAATTATTATTTATTATTATTTATTTCGTTATGGGGATCGTCTCGGGATTGTTTTTGGAGCTTATTACGGTTCTTTATACATCTTAGTATGCCTTCAGTGATCCAGGGCTTACTTATTCGTTTACTTTTAGGGATCTTGTGAATAGTAGTATTTATTTTTAGTGACTCAATAAGACATTGTGTTAAACATTCGCTTATGTAATTAGGGTATCACAAAAAAGTAATGTCGATAAATATTTTTCTTTTAAATATTGCATGGCACTTTCAAAATTAATTTTAGTAATAACTATTGGTGTAGTTTGGTGATGTTTTCAAAATCAAAATCAATCAAAATCAAAGCATTTATTTCAAGTAGGCCAGTTACAGGCACTTTTGAATTGTCGAAACAAAAATGAACATTTAATGTAGCTACAGTCCCAGTCACAAGACATAAAAACTGTGAAATTACTGTAGTTGCCCATTCCCTAGCGTAGATCTCTATGGAGAAGAACGGACAAGAAACTCCATGGTCCGACACACGCGCCACCATCAGCGAGACATTTGAGTGAGCATGACATACTCTCAACCGCCAGGGCACATTCAAGTCAAGAACTGCCGTAGGTTTCCAGTGAATGATAGCTTACTAGTACATAGTACTCACACAATATGGGCTATGCGATTATATAATACTAACATTGAATCTATACAATGCAAAGATAGTTAAGTACAATCTTCAGCAGCTCCAACTATAAATCATTTAATGCTATCAATTTTTGCGCCCCTGTCCATGTGGAGCAGGACCAGCATTAAGCCAAGCATTTTTATCAGCGATATAATCGCTCGACTTGTAATATGCTTTTTTACATAGTGAGCGTTTAATGCATGTTTTAAATTTCGTCTCATTCAGTTCAAGAATACTTTGTGGAATTTTATTATAGCATCTCAAACAGTATCCCATGAAAGATGAGTCTACTTTAGCGAGTCTAAAGCCTGGCTGAACTAATTGGTCCCTATTTCTAGTACTGTAATTATGTCTGTCACCTCTTTTACCAAAAAGATGCAATTTTTTTCTAACGTACATTATGTTTTCGTAAATGTATTGACAATGTACCGTCATAATGCCAATATCCTTAAACAGTTCCCTTAGAGAATGCGCCTACGAAGATTATATATAGCTCTGATGGCTCTTTTCTGCAGAATAAATATAGACTCAATATCTGCAGCCCGTCCCCATAGCAAAATACCGTAAGACATTATACTATGGAAGTAACTAAAATAGACCAGTCTAGCGGTATCTACATCAGTAAATTGACGGATTTTTCTAATGGCATATGCTGCTGAACTTAGCCGCCCCGCAAGAGATGTTAAATGAGAACCCCATTGTAGCCTTGAATCAAGCGTAAGCCCCAGGAAAACCGTTTTATCTACGAATTCAAGTTTCTCATTATTCAATAATATATTTTTAGCGATCAGAAGTGAAATACGTTAAAAAAAAAAACAAACTCTCTTTATTATCTTTTAAATTGCGTTTTTACAAGAATTATAAATTATCAAAAGAAATAGTGAAAATAATAATCAAATAGATTTTACACAAACAAAATGGAATAATCAGTTCACGAACAAAAATACCACCCAAAAATCACTAAGCACACGATAATGGTCAAGTAGCACGTCCGTCTCGATCGCCGTCCAAGCAAAAAGTGAGCGCTGCTGCACCGCGCGCCTCCTTTTATAAACTTCCCCCCTGTTGCCGGCTGATGACGTGACTTTTAAGGTGTCGACTCGCCTTCAGTAACCAACACGGCCTCTCCTGATGCTCTGACGTCCTCGTCAGCTCCAGATGATGGTCCTGCCTGATCTGTGGCAGTGTCTTCCAAGAGTTCAGAGTTTTCATTATCTCCTGCAATCAGACAGTCTCATTACGTAAAAGATAACAGGTGTAGAAGCAAAAACATCTTGGAAAATAAAAGGGTAATGCGCATTACACAAAGTATGACATATCAAAATCTTAGCTAAGAACACACCAAGTACATGACTTGGTAGCGTTGCAGACAGAGGCACCTAGTTAGCGTGTCTCACAACAGCTGTCGGCATAGGCACTAAGTTAGCATACCGCCCAGACTTCAAAAACACTGTAGGCATAGGCTCTTAGTTTGCATACCTCACAGTGGCTGTTGACATAGGCACAAAGTTAGCGTATCACACAGACTTCAAAACAATACTTGCCCTCAAAAAATGCGGCACATGTCTCAGGAGTCCATTCACCCCTCCAGGGTACCATGAACTGTGCGGCTGCATATGTGGTCTTCCCATAGCCACCAGCCAGAAGTTGCAGCTCATAGCGGCCCTGGTCCAGGACTCCAACTACGCGGTAAGGTCCGCGCATACCAGGATCAAGTTTCCCCATGGACTGGGAATACTTGATGACGAAGACTAGGTCATCTGTGCTGTAGGCACGTGGAGGCTGTCGGTCTTCATTAACACGCTTGTCTTGATCGGCTTGATTTTTGCACAACCGTTCGGTCGTCCTTTGTCTCCTCATCTCCCGTAGCGATTCACGGTTCTCACCAGACAATTCAATGGCGACGTCTCGGATTAGCGTGCGAATGACTGGGGTAACCCCTTCGGCACCAATAAGCAGATTTAGCGGGGACTGCTGGGTGGTCTTTTGCTTTGTCATGTTGAGTATCAGCTGTAACTTCCACAACTGTTCAGACCATTCCCCTTTCCGATGGTTCACCTCGATCCTCAACATGTTAAGGAGAGTGCGAACGTAACGTTCCACCTGACCATTGGCGTGGTGCATCTCGGGTGTAATATAATGAATCTGACAACTTAAATCATTCATTAGTGACACAAAACCAGCTGATTGAAACATCCTACCTCTATCACATACAACTGTCTTAGGTGTTCCAAACAGAGACACAACATTTTGCATAACACGCTTTAACTCATTTAAGTCCTGAGTACAAATAGGATTTAACAAACAATATTTTGTGAAAGAATCCACAACAACTAAAACGTGTTTATTACCGTTAGATACCACTAATGGGCCTAGCGCATCTATATGTAAGGTGTCAAAAGGAACATTTGGTTTTGTCCATGAGTTAATTGGTTGTAGTGGAGCTCGTGGGACTCTCTTGTGAGCTACACATATGAGGCAGTGAGATATATACTTAGCAACAAAAGCTCTGAGACCAGGGAACCAAAAGTGTTTTAAGATAAGGTCAGTAGTTTTGTCGGCGTTAATATGACTATGTTCATCATGAAATATTCGGAGGAGGCTCAAACGATGTCCTTTTGGTATGTAACAAAGTAATCTGGACTCTTCACCTACAGGTGTGAAGCGATAGTACAAGATATTATTGCGTTTAACATAGCGTGAAGAGTCCAAATTTCCCTCATCCAAAGACTTGATTAAGGTTAGAGTCTCCTCGTCTCCTGCTTGCGCTATTTGAGCCCAATTACGCGGTTTCTCTATGTTATTTACTATGTGTACGGGATTACGACTCAAATAGTCTGCGTGAGGTATCATTACGCCTTTCCTGTATTGAATAGTGAAGTTAAAGTCTTGTAAGTAAATCCACCACCTCGCTACTCTCGGGAGTAGATCTTTCTTATTTTGGGTGGCTTTTAAGGCATTGCAGTCTGTCACTACAGTAAATGGCATCCCTATGAGGTAATGCCTAAAATGCTTAAGAGCTTTTACTACTGCGAGCGTTTCCAGTTCATAAGAGTGGTAACGCTGTTCACTACCTTTCGTAACCTGACTATAGTAGGCAACTACACGCTTATTACCATCCTTATGAACCTGAAGGAAAACTGCACCATAACCTGCACTACTCGCATCTGTGTGAACCTCAGAGGGAAGCTCAGGGTCAAAAATGGCTAATATCGGCTCACTAGCGAGGCTCTCGACAAGCTCTTTACGAACGCTTTCCTGTTGTGGTCCCCAGACAAATTCAACACCCTTACGCGTCAAACGAGCAATGCAAGCGGTTTTTATGGAATAATTAGCTATGTACTTCCTGAAATAACCAGCAAGGCCCAAAAATTGTCTCGCTTGTTTGACGTTCTGGGGAATGGGTGCATTCACGAGTGCCTGTACCTTATTTGTTGAAGGCCGGACCCCACCATTAGAAATAATTCTGCCTAAATATTCAATTTCTTGGCATAAAAACGAACACTTGCGCAAATTCACTGAGAAACCAGCCTTAGTCAGAACTGTCAAAACTTCATCTAATATCTGCAAGCCCTGGTCAATTGAACCGGACAATAGCAAACAGTCGTCGACGTAGACCAATACTTTGCCTGCCTCAATGAATTCGCGCAGTGTATTTGCAATAATACGTTGATATACTATGGGTGCGTTGGCTAACCCATACGGCATTTTTAAAAATTCAAAGTGCCCTTCGGGCGTCACGAAGCCGGTTAAGGGTATTGATTGCTCATCTAATTTAATTTGTAAAAATCCGGTTGCCATATCAAGTACCGTGAAGAATTTTGACTTCCCTAGTCGATCAATGTGATCGTCTATTAAAGGTAAGGGATACCTATCCTTAACCGTAATTTTATTGAGTGCCCGGAAGTCCACGCACATACGATCCGATCCATCCTTTTTTTTTACTAAAAGAATCGGACTCGAATATGGCGACTCTGAATCACGTATTACGCCTTTACTAAGTAAGTCCTGAATAATCTCTCTAACTTTAAGCTTTTCGTTATAGGACATTTTGTATGGACGATAATAAACAGGTACGTCACTGTTCAATCTTATGTGCATACAACCCGTGGTAACTGTAGACGTAGCCGTACCAGAAATCATAAATGCGGAATATTTATCAAGAATTCCTGTGAGTTTCTCAAGGTTTTCCCCAGTTAACGCAGTTTTAAAACCACTGGATTGTTCGTCAGATTGAACAGTGGAAACACTCGTTGTCGGCGCCTCACATATGCGTGGACGACCGCGGGGAGGGCGCGGGGCTCGGGGTACTGAACCCGGCTACGCGAGCGCGCTGCGCGCCCTACCACTCACTGAGCTCACAGACGCCGGCCACTCCGGGCATTTCTTTGTACGGTCTTCATAACTTGTTGTACTTGTTAATTGTGGTATTACACCTATTTAAAATACAGTCCACTACTTTTATTACAAAGTCCCACCGAGTCTATTCATTGGTCCTTCGATTGCCGTAATTAATTACCGGTATCGCCGTAATTAACGCCGTCAACATCATCGGTCGTCGTGTTCACCTGTGCGGACTTTGACCGCGCGCGAACGCCACGCGGTACGACCACGAAGATTGAAGCGAAGGAGTCGTTCCCGAAGCAGCCTGCATCGTCATCGTGGGAGCTCATGTCATACTTACGGGAGTATAATACTGTATTTGAGTGAGTCCGTTCCAATTAGTTTTTTTTCTGCTTTCTTTTCATGCCGAAAACATCGTCTTTTTTATCTTCTCATCTTTTATATTCATACAGTCTTTCCAAATAAGTGCTTTCCCATTATAATCCATATCACTGCTTGTAAAACACGCATATTTTATGTCGTAATTAGTTAATTTGCACGACGTTAACACGTGTTGAGTGCTTGACCTTGACAGTGATTCTTGAATCCTTTCACTAACGCACAGCTGTTTTGCCGTTTTTTATCTATTAAGATCATTAGCATCAGTGCGTACAGCTGTTATTTTTATTTAACAATGGCAGATAACATTAAAACATTAATAAAGAAGCGTAGTTCAATTAAATCGAAGCTTACTATTTACAGCAACTATTTAAATTTAGTAAAAAGCAGTTCCGCGGTATCTGAGTTGCAACGTTTAGATTTAGAGGAGCGTTTTAATAGATTCGAAAACTTACACACCGAATTTGACGCCTTTCAGACACAGATCGAAGTGCTTTCCGATGATAACGAGTCTGCGATGACTGAGCGTGAGGACTTTGACCGTCAGTTCTTCAACCTGGTGGCACTCACGCGCAGCCTGCTCGGTGTCTCGGCCAACGGTGCTGCGTCGGAGGCGGGCTTCAAAGATGCTGACTCAGGTGCACATGTTTCATTTAGGAATTCTTTTGTTCGTTTGCCCAAGATAGATTTACCTCATTTCGATGGGAACTACCAATGCTGGCTTGAGTTTAGGGATACCTTTGGGTCATTGATTCACGACAACACTAGCATAAGTGACATCAACAAGTTCCACTATCTGCGAGCTTCACTCCAAGGAAACGCGGCTTTGATTATTAAAAATATAGATTTTAAAGCCGACCATTATACTGTAGCGTGGGATCTGTTGTGCGAACGGTACAATAACGACCGTCTGTTAGTGAACAACCACTACCAAGCATTGTTTGAAGCCGAAATAATAACTAGCGAGACAAGCGTTTCCATCAGAAACCTTGTCAACATTATTAATAAAAATATTAGGGCACTTACAACATTAAAAAGGCCCACTCAATATTGGGATGATATCATTATTTATTTCATGGCTAAGAAATTAGACTCAACAACACTACGTGCATGGGAAGAGCACAGAAACACTTCTAAAGACGATCCGACTTTAACACAATTTTGTTCATTTTTAAGCAGGAAAGCGGACTGGTTGGAGTCAGTGGAGTCCAGTCATGGGACTACCGGCCGGAGTACTGTTGTCGCTTTAAACAATAGCCTTAATTCCGACAAAACTGACTCTAAGCCTAATCCAACAAATAAAAAACTGGATAATCATAAAATTAATAAAAATAGTAAATGTCCACTTTGCTCCCAAGCACATACATTATTTAAATGTGAATCTTTTAGAAACTTGTCCATCGAAAGTCGCTTACAAAAGGCAATGCAATTTAAAGTGTGTCTTAATTGCCTACGCTTTGGACACAATGTTAAAAAATGTAGATTTTCACATTGCAAATACTGCACAACAAAACATAATACGCTTTTACATTTAGAATCTAACGAGCCACAACTTGCTTCCAATCCATTGCCTTCTGTCATGCCTTCTGCTTCGCCTTCTTCAAATGTGTCGCTTTCAGCCAATTCCATGCAGCTTGCTACTTCTGCGCATGTATTACTGTCCACAGCGATGGTGAACGTGACTGGTGTGACGGGTAAGAAGTACACTGCGCGCCTACTACTGGACAACGGCAGTACGGCGAACTTTATTACGCAGAGCTTGTCAGAGAAGCTGGGTTTGTTACGACGCGGTACGAGCACCAAGGTAACGGGTATTAATAATCACATATCCACCAGTACACAGTCTTGTCACCTCTCAATAGAGTCTTTATGCTGTGCCTTTACTGTAGATATCGAGTGTCACATTTTGCCTGAAATCACAAAGGTTCTACCGTCTTCATTCGTACCTATTCAACACGTCCCTATTCCTTCAGGACTTATGCTAGCAGACCCGAACTTCAATGTTCCGTCGGTCGTAGACATCCTGGTAGGGGCTGAAGTTTTCTGGAATGTCTTAGGTAGCAAAACGATAGACTTAGGGAAAAACCTACCTAAATTATGCGAGACCAAGTTAGGATGGTTAGTTTCAGGTAGTATTTCGCGCCAATCATGTTTTTCCGCTATTAATTTTTGCCATCATTCCAATGTCACTCCCGACCTTACTTATTTTTGGGAGCTTGACAACGTCGCTTCAAAACATTCACTCTCACTTGAAGAGAGAATGTGTGAGCAATCTTTTGCTCAAACCACTATACGTAATGACAGTGGGGGATTCGTCGTCACTATGCCTTTAAAAGGGGATCCTAGTACATTAGGTCATTCTTTTACTAATGCTAGAAATCGTTTTCTTTCCCTTGAACGGCGATTTAAACGCGATCCATTATTTCATACTAAATATAACGAATTCATGAGAGAATATGAGCGCCTAGGTCATATGACGTTAGACTCAGACTGTACTACTCCACCAGAAAACTCCATGAATAAATATTACATTCCACATCATGGAGTTATTCGCAGTTCTAGTACCACTACACAACTACGCGTAGTATTCGACGCATCAGCTTCGACCAGTTCGGGCGTGTCACTTAACGACATTCAGAGGGTCGGTCCCGTAGTTCAAGACGATCTGTTTTCCATTTTAACACGTTTTCGTCAGCATAGGTACGTGGTCTCAGGTGACGTAGAGAAGATGTACAGGGCCATTGAGATAAATCCAGTCCAAAGACCTCTTCAAAAAATAATTTTCAGGTATGAACCTTCAGAACCTCTTAGGACCTACACCTTGAACACGGTTACCTATGGTACTGCTTCCGCACCTTATCTAGCTACTAAGTGCCTTGTTAGTCTGGCTGATAACATTGAGGACAGTCGTGTCCAATGTGCCATACGACGTGACTTCTACGTTGATGACTTTCTTAGTGGAGGGGATACCATAGCTGATACTGTTGACATTTCTACAAAGGTACATTCGGTTCTAGCATCTGCAAAATTCAACTTACGTAAATGGCGATCAAATAATCCTCAAATTCTCAAACAAATCACTCATAGTAACGAGTTACATAATACTTTAAATTTTTCTGAGCAAGGTCCAAACTCATCTCAATCTAAAACTTTAGGTCTTAACTGGGTTTGTGACTCTGATTTACTTACTTATAATATAAATATCACCTCCACTACTAAAGTCACCAAACGTCATGTCCTTTCTGTCATCAGTATGATCTTTGACCCACTAGGCCTCGTAGGTCCGTGCGTCGTCGAAGCAAAGATGATAATGCAGCGTCTTTGGTTAGATAAATATGACTGGGATGATGAAGTATCGCATGACATCAAAAACCTTTGGTCTACATTTGAAGGCACAATAACAGCATTGAACAACTTAAAAATTCCTCGTTGGGTTTTGCGTGAAGACTCTATTACGCATGAAGTACACGTCTTTACCGATGCGTCCGAGAAGGCGTATGGCGCATGTGTGTACATTCGGTCTTGTAATGGCAGTGGATCCATAGGCGTACAACTTCTAGTCTCTAGAAATCGTGTAGCGCCCATCAAACCAACGACGATACCGAGGCTTGAACTTTGTGGAGCTTTGTTAGGTGCAAGGCTGTGTACTAAGGTTCAGGAATCGCTTACCATGCCCATTCATAAATGTAGATTCTGGTGTGATTCAACCATAGTCCTGGGTTGGCTCTCTACTCCTTCAAATCAATTAAAGCCTTTTGTCAAACACAGAGTCAATGAAATACAGGAGAGTACATGTGGTCATACCTGGAGCTACGTACCGTCGAAGGACAACCCGGCGGATCTTGTTTCCCGCGGTCAGAGGGCCGACGTTCTCATAAACGAACCTCTGTGGTGGTCTGGACCCTCATTTTTACAGCATAGTGAAAATGAGTGGCCCAGCATGCCAAACACCGGGAAGGATAGTCTGCCGGAAGTAGTGACTCATTTAATTAGTGGTGATAGCAACAACCATTCATTCAGTAGTAATCATTCGGACCTTACCATTCATTCATCAATCATTCATGATTTATTCATAAAGTATTCTAGCCTAACAAAAATACAAAATATATTTACATATGTACAACGTTTTATTTACAATGTAAAAAATAAAAATAAATTGCAAGGTAATTTTTCAGTAACGGAGCTTGAAAATTCATTAAATTTAATTATACACTATTCACAGCTTGAAATGTTTCCTGAAGAGTATAATTTGTTAAAGTCTGGACAAAAATTACCACGCAAAAGTAGATTGCTTCCTCTGACACCGTTCATAGACGATCACAACCTCATTCGCGTGGGCGGGAGGCTCGATAACTCCCCCTACGATTTTAAGGTGAAACATCCTATTGTTTTATGCAGTAAGCACGTACTTACAAAACTTATATTTCAAATGCAACATTTAAAGCTTGTGCACGCTGGTCCACAGTTGTTATTGTCTCATATACGACAAACTTATTGGCCTCTAGGTGGCAGAAACTTGTCTAGGTTTGTCGTGAATAAATGTCTTAAATGTTTCAGACACAAGGCTCAGAACGTACAGCCTATAATGGGTCAACTACCGAGTTCAAGAACTAATCTTGAGTTTCCTTTTTTGAATTGTTACGTGGACTATGCTGGGCCAGTATTGGTGGCCAATCGTAAAGGCCGAGGATGCAAACTGACAAAATCCTACATGTGCATCTTTGTTTGCTCGGCAGTTAAAGCCATACATATGGAGCTCGTCACCGACCTCACTACTGAGGCCTACATGGCCGCTTTAAATCGTTTCGTGGCGCGTCGTGGCAAGCCTCGAAGCATCACGTCCGATAACGGAACTAACTTCGTAGGCGCATCAAATGAGATGTGTAGGTTCTTGCAATCATCAAATGTTGCATCTGAAATGGCGCAGGAAGGCATTGAGTTCATTTTCACGCCTGCTTATAGCCCTCATTTTAATTCATTGGCTGAAGCTGCTGTAAAATCCTGTAAGCATCATTTAAAACGATTACTGCATCTTACCCACTTCACTTTCGAGGAGATGGCTACCTGTCTCACTCACATAGAGGCGGTGTTGAATTCCCGCCCTCTTACTCCTCTTTCTTCTGACCCCAACGATTTTTCGGCTCTTACTCCCTTTCACTTCCTAATTGGACGACCATTCTCATCAGTACCATATCCTCAGTTGACTGAAGCCAACATTACGCGGCTGGATCGTTGGAAGCGGATTCAGCTCATCAGGCAACACTTCTGGGGACGATTTCATAATGAATATACCTCTCTGCTGCAGGCGAAATCAAAGTGGTTTGATTCCAGAGGCGAAGTGAAGCCGGGGTCATTAGTCCTGATCAAGGACAAGACGACGCCACCTCTGCTCTGGTCCCTGGGTCGGGTCACAAAGACCTATCCCGGCGTAGACGGGGTCACGAGAGTGGCTGAGATGAAGACGAAGCGGGGCACCATTCGCCGTGCTTTCAACTGCATCTGCCCCCTACCAGTCGAAGATTGAAGACTTCTCTTCAACCCGGGGAGTATGTCGGCGCCTCACATATGCGTGGACGACCGCGGGGAGGGCGCGGGGCTCGGGGTACTGAACCCGGCTACGCGAGCGCGCTGCGCGCCCTACCACTCACTGAGCTCACAGACGCCGGCCACTCCGGGCATTTCTTTGTACGGTCTTCATAACTTGTTGTACTTGTTAATTGTGGTATTACACCTATTTAAAATACAGTCCACTACTTTTATTACAAAGTCCCACCGAGTCTATTCACTCGTCAAAGCTTTATAATGAGTTAAACGTTGAGAATCCCTGGTCCGTATATAAGTTACCCCTTCTCTATTCAACACATCAGTACCAATAATAATTGGTGCGTTCATGAACTCACTAGGCACAACAAGCAAATCTACCTCGAGGGTTATTTCCTCAAGCTCTATTACGAGCGTAACATAAGAATCGACAATAATAATGGAATTACTTATTCCTTTCAGTTGTTTATTAATAGATTTCTTTGAACAAGAAAAATGATTGACTACGGATGATGAAATCAACGAGACTTCTAATGCCCCACTATCAATCAGGATGTCTACTGGTATACCCTGGACTGTTCCAACGATTATGTCACTGGACTTACTTTGGACAAGGGCAGAACAGAAATTGACATTACTTTTATTAGACTTATTATCTGAACGCTGCTTAGCAAAACAAACACTAATATCGTGACCCGCCTTTTTACAGTATGCACATACTGTCTTATTTGGGGTGGAACTCGATTCAGATTTTACCGGTTCAGATTTAATTTGTTCAGTCGTATTGTTTGATTTCGACTTTTTAGGACAACCCACTTGTTTATGCCCTGTCTGACCACAAGTAAAACATTTGGGACCCTGACCCCTGAATGAACGCTTTGAGTTATTCTTGTGTGGACTCTTGTTATGTTTGGAACGCGAACTGTCACTGTTCTCCTTAGAAATGGGTTTTACGAAGGTTGATAGGTAATTAACGAGATTGTCAGGCGTCAGGCTTGCATTAGTAGCAGTTGCTTTAATTTGAGGGTCTTTAATCCCTCTAATAACAATAGCCACTATCAACTCGTCTGATAGGCCCTTTACGATCCGCAAACGTAGTAAAGATCTACGTGCATATTCAGCGTAGGTTGGGTAACTGTCTGAACTGGTGCTCATTACCTCATACAAAATATTTGCTACATCAATTCTCTTGACACAAAGTGACCGAAAATCCTTTTTAAAATTGCTCCATGAACGGTCATTTGTGACCCATTCACTAAGCCAAGTCTTAGCATCTCCCTTCAGACAGCTCCCAACCCGGGAAAGACACTCATTTTGAGACCAGTTATTCAAAACTAAAGCCCTGTCAACCTCGTCAAACCACTGATCAACATCATGCACATTTGGGTCAAAATTAGAAATATAAAAATGATGGGTGCTCACTGACTTTAACGACTGTATTGCCTCCACTATTCTCTCTGTGGTTGCAGTCGAAACCTCAGTGGCAGTACCTGTTGTTTCCGGCGAAGCTATTACCCGTGAACGTTCTTCTAAAGCCTTCAGTCGCGAGACAATAGTCTCAAGCGATCGTTGGTAAGGCGGTGACGCAGGGCTTCGCGTCCTCACACGGCTCCCACGACGATCTCGTTCGCGCCTGGAACGGCGATCGCAATCCCGAGACTTGCTACGTGACCTTTTACTCCGCTTATGGCGGCTACGAGATCGCTCGGAACGCGGGGCACTTGTTTTTGAACGTGAACGGCTCGATCTATCCATGGCTAACTACCTACTCGCTTTTATTTAAAATTAAAAGCCTGAGAGGGTAATATTAATTTGTGGGCGAAATGAATCTTTATCCCACTTCTGATTTTAGCGATCAGAAGTGAAATACGTTAAAAAAAAAAACAAACTCTCTTTATTATCTTTTAAATTGCGTTTTTACAAGAATTATAAATTATCAAAAGAAATAGTGAAAATAATAATCAAATAGATTTTACACAAACAAAATGGAATAATCAGTTCACGAACAAAAATACCACCCAAAAATCACTAAGCACACGATAATGGTCAAGTAGCACGTCCGTCTCGATCGCCGTCCAAGCAAAAAGTGAGCGCTGCTGCACCGCGCGCCTCCTTTTATAAACTTCCCCCCTGTTGCCGGCTGATGACGTGACTTTTAAGGTGTCGACTCGCCTTCAGTAACCAACAATATCACAATCACTACCCTTAACATTCGGTAAAGCAAATCTTATGCATTTGGTTTTTTTTTTCATTTAATACCAAATTGTTTGCTGTGAACCAATTTTGGACCTGAAGTAGGGCATTATTCACGTCATCTAAATTTTGTGCCCGTCTGTTTATCTTAAAAATTAAGGAAGTGTCATCAGCAAATAACACCATATTTTGAGGTTGGTTTTTCAATAAATAGGGTAGATCATTTATATATACTAGAAAGAGGAAATAAATAAATAAATAAATATCGCTGGACATTAACACACAGCGCCATCTAGTGACACACTAAGCAAGGCTTGTGTCGTGGACACCAGATAGTTGATATACTACATTGTTGGAGAAAACCTAAGAATGCAGAGGGCGCTTTGGTAGCTTCGACATCTGGCAAGACGGCGAAAAGGGCAACACCAACGTGGCTGCTTCCCTTTTTTGGCTCGACTCGTGCGCGGTGCGGTTGTCTGTAGTTTAATCTGTCTAGTGTGTGCAAATTTTCTTGTAACTTTGTTTTCGAATGAAAATATCTGTAATTGTTTTACGACCAAGTATTTCTTATAAACTAAAATTCTTTCCTTATTTCTAAAATCAGAAGTGTGATTGAGCTAACGCGATCCAATGTGCTTTGCTATCCAACTTTTCGTTTTAAAATTTTAGTTCCGTACAGTTAATTATTAATTACATCATATTTTTTCTTTTTCATACCAGTGTTTGTATTGTTTAAAATGAATAAGGTATTTGCTTTGTGCACTTCGGTACTTTTAAATTTACGAAGGTAAAATCACTTCGCATCGAGTTTCGTTGACAGTTTTCTTTGTTTTATTTTAATGTGGGTAGGTAAACATTGGTAATGAAATCCTTTGTTCTTTGTTAACGTGTAAATAGTACTGACTGTGTTATTGCGTAACGTAAGTAGTTGTGATTTAAAAATCGAAAGACGATTATTCTTACATTGTTAAAATTTTAATGATCATTCGTTTCAGTTTAAATTTATTTTTCGTTGGTACCTAATTTCTCTTGGTAGTTTTATACGTTGCGTAGACTGTTACGGATATATCGTAACAATAGATGACCGGTCAGTGGGTCGTCTGACCGAAGGTCACGCAGTAAAGATCGCGATCGTAGTCGACGTCAACACCGAAGTAGACATCGATATCGTAGTAGATCTCCCGGTGGAAATTACAGGCAACAAATGCAAAGTATTTTAGATCGGCATAATGGATCTTTGTAATCTGACATTAAATATAAATTAAATTAATGAGCTAGAAAGACAACCGTGCCCTACGCCATGCGTGTCGCTGCCGACCACAGGTCGCCAGGAGCCTGCAAGAGCGGAGCCAGCACCGAGCACGCCACCAGGCACGCCGCCACAGTCGGCGCGCCAGTCTAGTCGGTCGGTTGCGCGTGACGAGTCTACACCTGTCGCAGCTCCGCGGGCGCAGTCGGCGAGCAGCGCTGTTTCTTCGGAACAAGTGTCCACAGACGCATTGGTAAATGCGATACGTTCCATCAATCAGTCGGTGAGAGCTAACCAACCCTACTACATCTCTAATTTTGATCCCAATCTACATGACGTTGAGGTATGGTGTGAAGAGGTGGACAGAGCGAATGCCCCCGTCATTTATCAACGAATCATCACAAAAACTTTACGACCTCTCATTGAATCTGGTAAAGTCCTGGTGTACATTGACGATGTAGTCATTATGAGTGAGTCAATAAATGAAGGGCTTACTATTCTACGTGAAGTTTTAATGACTCTCACAAACGCTGGATTTTCGATTAATTTAAAGAAATGCTCGTTTTTGTCAAGAAAAGTTGAGTATTTAGGCCGCACTATTAGCCAGGGTCAGGTACAGCCGAGCGTACATAAAGTGAAGGCCCTAGCAGAATCCCCTGTACCCAAAAACGTTAGACAGGTCCTTCAGTTCTTTGGCCTTGCAGGATACTTTCGTAAATATATTGCTGGTTTTTCTTCGAAAGTAGCTTGCATTGCTAGGCTTACAAAAAAAGATGTTCCTTTTGTGTGGGGTTCCGAGCAAGAAGCAGCCAGGAAAGAAATTATTAGTAATTTGACAAGTGAGCCTGTGCTTGCTATTTATGACCCAACGCTACCTATTGAAGTCCACACGGACGCCAGTTCCGTAGGGTACGGTGCGGTGTTGCTTCAGCGTCATAACTCAGGTCACAAAAGGGTAGTTGCTTATTTTTCTAAATCAACCCAAGGCGCAGAGTCTCACTACCACTCCTATGAATTGGAGACCCTGGCGGTAGTCAAAGCCCTGCAGCATTTTAGACATTATCTGGTTGGCGTACATTTTACTGTCGTGACAGATTGTAATGCTTTGAAGCTTACTCAAAAAAAGAAAGATCTCTTGCCAAGGGTTGCCAGATGGTGGATCTACCTGCAGGACTTTGACTTCTCGCTTGAGTACAGGAAGGGTACATCCATGATGCACGCTGACTACTTAAGTCGGAATCCGATCAATGTCGTTCGGATTGAGAATCCCCAAAATTGGGCTCAAGTAGCCCAAGCCGCGGATGAAGAGACTCGGTCTCTCATGCAAAAGCTAAATGATGGATAATTAGATTCCAATCAATATGTCAAGAAGAATGATCTTCTGTATTTCCGTTACTGTCCAACTGGAGAACCGCCTCGGCTGCTGTGTTTTATTCCCAAGGGTCATCGACTCAGCCTCCTCCGCGTGTTCCACGACGAACACGACCATGTCGGTGCAGATAAGACCTGTGACCTCATTTTGAAACATTTTTGGTTCCCTGGCCTACGTGCCTTTGTTCATAAATATGTGTCCCACTGTATTGTGTGCTTGGCACACAAGAAATCGCCTCGGAAACCGCTTCAACCTATTCATTCTTATGAGAAACGTTATTAATGTTATGTGTTGATCATTGTCGATGCTTTTACTAAGTACTGCCTTTTGTACCCAATGATTCGTCAAGACGCCAATGAGCTTAAACGTCATTTCACCAATGCAATTTCACTTTTTGGCACACCTGAGTTAATTGTTGCCGATCGTGGCCGAACGTTCTAAAGTACCGAATTCCTTAACTGGGTTTCTGAATTAGGATGTGAGATGCATCTCATTACCCCTGAGATGCATCAGTCAAATGGTCAGTTCTTGCCGAACTTTAATGAGTATGATCAGAATTCAAAGTAATTATCGCCAAGACGAATGGTCAACTGTCATTTGGAAGTTACAACTCATCATTAACATGACAAAGCATAAGACTACACAAAGCTCACCGCTTAACCTGCTGATTGGTGTTGACGCTATGACACCCGTTATCCACAATCTTGTGCGTGATGTCGCCATAGAAGGTACTCACCAGAATAGAGAAGCACTTCGCGAGTTGACAAGGCAACGAGTGTCAGCACGCTTGAAGCAGAATAGGGAGCAACAAGATGCTTCAGTAAATCAGAACAGACGTTTTCCTTATGTACATAAGGTTGATCCCTTGGTTTTTGTAATAAAAAAAGCACAATCCACAGGAAAGCTGGACTCCGGAATGCGCGGTCCGTACCGTGTAGTTAAAGCGCTGCCCCATGGGAGATACGAGAGGCGAGTGGACCCCAGACATCTGGGCTGCCTTTTTTGAGAGTGAGCTATGAAGTTTTTAGTTATGATTTTAAGCGAGCAGACCTTGCATATGAGCAGACCTCATTTCCAATTGCGAGCAGACCTCGCATGTGAGCAGACCTCACTGTTACTGTTTTTGTGTGAGCAGACCTCACTGTTATTGTTTTTGTGTGAGCAGACCTCACGATTAATGTTTTTGTGTGAGCAGACCTCACTGTTATTGTTTTTGTGTGAGCAGACCTCACTGTTACTGTGTTTGTGTGAGCAGACCTCACTGTTACTGTTTTTGTGTGAGTAGACCTCACTGTTATTGGTTTTGTGTGAGCAGACCTCACTGTTACTGTTTTGTGTCACAACTAATGATGGGCAGACCCCATATGTGAGCAGACCTACAAAAAAAAAAGTAATTGCATGCATCGCGTGATATTTTTTTCTAACTGTTGTCTTTTGTTGTAATGCAGGTCCAGAACGAAATCAGGTCCACTTCGCCAGGCCAGTGTGCTTCCGGGTCGACTACCACTGAACAATGCGCTTTCTAGTCCACTGTGCCACATGAGGGAACTTCCAAGTCTTCTTCGGTTGACCAAAGCGTTTTCGAGTCCACATCAGAAAACCAGGATGCATTAGAGCCTAATTTATATGATCAAGAAACTGTTATCGTAATAGTTATTGATGAAGAGAACCAAGATGCTGATGGCCGCGTTCTCTAGAACGAGGACGTTCTTGGGTCAGGAGAGGCCGTGTTGGAGAAAACCTAAGAATGCAGAGGGCGCTTTGGTAGCTTCGACATCTGGCAAGACGGCGAAAAGGGCAACACCAACGTGGCTGCTTCCCTTTTTTGGCTCGACTCGTGCGCGGTGCGGTTGTCTGTAGTTTAATCTGTCTAGTGTGTGCAAATTTTCTTGTAACTTTGTTTTCGAATGAAAATATCTGTAATTGTTTTACGACCAAGTATTTCTTATAAACTAAAATTCTTTCCTTATTTCTAAAAACATATATACTTTTTTGTTTGTAAATACATACTTATTATACATATAAACATCCATGACTCGGAAACAAATGTCCATGCTCATCACACAAACATTTGCTCCTACCGGGATTCGAACCCAGGACCCTATGAACGTAAGGCAGCCTCACTACCACTACGCCAGTCGAGTCGTCAAAGGACCCAATATTGAGCCTTGTGGAACCCCCATTTTTATTTTTAAACCCTGTGAATTAACACCATTTATCTGAACATGTTGTTGTCTATCATTCAAATATGATCTTACCAAACTAAGTGCAAGTTTACCCAGTCCGTAATGCTCAAGTTTCAAAAGTAATGTGTCGTGATTTACGCAATCAAACGCTTTGGAGAGGTCACAAAAAATTCCTATGGCATCTTGGGACTCTTCCCACGCAGTAAATATGTGCTTTAATAAGGTTACACCGGCGTCAGTTGTACAACGTCCCGTGGTGAAACCATACTGTTGATCATGTAAGATTCTGTTGGTATTAAAATGATAGAGCATTTGATCAAGCATTACTTTTTCAAAAACCTTGCTAAAAACTGGCAACACGGATACAGGTCTATAATTGTTAGTATCTTTACTGTCCCCGGATTTGAAAAGAGGTATGACTTTACTGTATTTCATTAAATCAGGGAAAACTCCTTGGTCTACACATAGATTAAAAATTAAAGCTAAGTATGGGGCTATTGTCTCAAGTATGGATGTACAAACTTTGATAGACATTCCCCATAGATCTTCGGTCAGCTTGATTTTTATTTGCCGGAAAGCTTTAATAACTACCATAGGGTTAATGTGTTTAAATTTAAATTCAGCCAGGCAGCCAGACACATTCGCCTTTAATAAACCCATTGAGACTTCAGGAGAGGAATTTAGAGCCTCCGTAGTTTTTAATGGTATTTCTGTAAAGAAATTTACAAATTCTTGAGCTACTTCCTGATTAGAGCTTTTTTGTTTTAGATAACGATAGGAAGGTGGTGCGGTGGTCTGTAACAGTAGTGCGTAGAATGGCAATAAAAGCAGAATGCCGTTTCCTGTTTATTTTTAACCGACTTCCAAAAAGGAGGAGGTTCTCTATTCGACTGTATGTATTTTTTTTTTTTATGTATGTTCACCGATTACTCGAAGACGCCTGAACCGATTTGAAAAATTCTTTTTTTGTTTGAAAGGGTATACTTCCAAGTTGGTCCCATAGAAATATTGTCATGATCTGATCACGAACTTCGGAGATATGGAACGGAACTCCTCAATAAATGATAGCAAATGGACTGGGATTGCTGAAATCTATTGTCTGTCTATTGTTTACACCAGTTCATAACATAACATCACGCCGGTACGCTGTAAAGGGGTAAGTACAAGAGAACCACTAAAAAGTGAAAAATAAAAACTTTTTTGCAAAAAAATAGAACCGACTTCAAAAAAGTGAAAAATAACTTTAGCTTCAGAAGTCGGTGACAAAAAAACTTAATAAATCAATCAAACAATGGTCACCGACTTCTGAAGCTAAAGTTATTTTTCACTTTTTTGAAGTTGGTTCTATTTTTTTGCAAAAAAGTTTTTTAACATAAAGTGATCAAGACAATTGGTTTCCCTTGTGGCTAAAGTGTGACCGGCGAGAATACCATGACCCGATAACATATCAAGGTATAATGTTCTATTTTTAAGTTCATATGTTTGTTCAGTGTGTTTAGGTCTTATGTTGATATTGATGTCACCAGCAACTATGATATTTCGTTTTTGAGGACTTAGGTTATCTAAATGGAGCGCCAAAGAATTTATAAAAGGTTCTGCGTTAGTGTTTGATGGTGAACGATAAATACCTAAAATGACATTATTCAATATGTTTAATTGTAGGCATGACGCGTGGCTTATGCTTAATTCTGTGACACTGGCTTTTAAGGTGTCTTTGATAAATACTACAACGCCGTCATTTTGATTAAGTTGACGAGTGGTAGCGTAGGAACGATACTTGGATAATGTCAGTATAGGTTTGTTTGGATCAAGTCGGCATTCAGTCAGAATTATAACTTCTGTTTCAAAGTTGAGGCAAGACATATTTATTACTAGCTTCTGCCAGCGGCTTCGCCCGCGTGAAGTTTGATTATTGTCCCATGGAATCTTACTGCCGGGATAAAAAGTATCCTATGTTTTAATCCAGGTTATAAACTATCTGTGTGCAAAATTTCATCCAAATCCGTTCAGTAGTTGTCGCGTGAAAGCGCAACAAACAAACTTACATTCACATTTATTCTCCGAACTGCTAAGCTATCGGGAGTTACACGTGTTATTGTGAGTCAACTATAAAAGATAGACATATGCTGTCTTGGGATATTTTTTATATAATTTTATGTGGAATATTTCCGTTGTACATGATTTCTATGTAGCTTTAACCATTAAGGCTGCACACGCGACGGAAGCTAAAAAAACCAAGTAACTTCTCCCGTTTTCCCAACATTTCCTTTCACTGCTCTGCTCCTATTAATGGTAGCGTGATGAAAAGTATACTATTACCTGCTCAGGAGTATGTAGAATAATTGTACCAAGTTTCGTTAAAATCCGTCGAGTAGTTTTTTTTTCTATAAATAACATACAGACAGACAGACAGACAGACAGACAGAAAGACAGACAGACAGACAAAAATTTTACTGATTGCATTTTTGGCATCAGTATCGATCACTAATCACCCCCCGATAGTTATTTTGTAAATATATTTCATGTACAGAATTGACCTCTCTACAGATTTATTATAAATATATATAGATATAGATATAGATAAAGTCATCAAAATTGCAATATATGCTCCTAATATTTTGAGAAATTATGGTAAGGTCACTTTTATTTTTGTTATTATAGTTGTGAGCGAGTTCACTACAATCGCATTCTATCGATCTTGCAATACTCAAGTTATCGATGTCATTTAAAGTTTGCAGTAGATCACCCATTATTATGTTTTGTAAAATACACGGTACATTTAAAAATCAGTATTATAATATTATTTATGTGGAATGTTTGAAGCGATATGGGTTTTAGGGATGTATAATAGTTATTTTGTAGTAATTTTATTTTTTTATGAATATTGATCCATGTGTTTTTAGTCATTATTGTTTTATTAAATCTATATGTTGTACTATTTGGTTTCCTGTAAATCCTATAATAAATTAAAATTAACTTAAGTGTACAATTTTTTTTGGTCGATAATTTGTATGATAATGATAATGTGTGTGTGTGATTGTTGGTGTATTTGAAGGAATAAGAAATAGTGTATTGTTTGTGAGTGTCGAGTCCCGAAAAGTAAACTGGGTATGTAAAGTCTGTTACACCTATGTAACAGACTTTACATACCCAGTTTGATAAGCACAGAAAAAATAAAATAAAAAAGCAGTGAGAACTTTGAAACAGACGTTATAATTCTGACTGATTTATAAGTTTTTGACTTGACGAGGTCACGTGCGAGGAAATGCAGGCGTGCAGCCTTTGCAGTAAGTTGCTCGGTAGTAAAAATAGGTGTATCCTCGTTTGTGCGCATGTCCAGGTGTTTGGCACAAAGTTTCGTTTTTTGTTTAATGTTAAATGCCTTACAAGATTTCAGTACGTTATTCTTTATCAATGTGGAGTTTGTTTCCACTACAATTGGTGTATTACTTGCATCTTTCTTTGAACGAACTCTGTATATATCACGGATAACCGTCTTGTCGATCGGACAACCCACTGAATTCGATAGGCTTGTAACCATATGAATAAGGTCGTCTTTGGTTTCGTTTGACTTCTTCGGTGCGTTTTTTATTTCAAAGTTAGCCTTTCTGCAGTCTTGCTGCATACTTTCCATTTTATCTCCCAAAATAATAATAAATTTTTATCCTCTTTTATTTTGTCCTCTAAAGATTCAATTTTTTTTCTTAAATTCTTCATTTTGTGCAGATAAGAATGCCACGGAACTTTCGATGTTGCAACTCGATTGTTGTATTTCTTGCAGTATTTTGGTATTTTTATTAAATTCTTGCTCTTGGGCTTTCATCATCGTAGAGAACATAGACTGCATCTCTTCCTTAAATTTAGTAAATTCTTCAACAAAATCTTCCTCTTTTCTTCTCCTTTTTTGACGGGATGATACAAAGTTGGGGGGAGTTGTATACTCCGGTTTCTGCAGCCCAACCCGGTCCAAATCCGTTTCCGACAAGGATTATCTAAGTTGCATCGCTCCATTCCACTCCGCTGTCGTATAACGAGCAAACGTTAATATTCTTCCGTAAACAGACGTGAGTCACAATAATAACAAACGTTTCGTGTCCAGTTACGTAGCAATCGCTTGATGCTGGCTCCGCCCACGTACTTAAATGACAGAGAGGGCAATTATGGAGATGGTCTTATTCCCTCGAGGGTCGCGGGGGGGCAGGGCCCGCTAGTTACCGGAACCGGCGGCGACGACTGCTGATTTACTTTCACTTTCTAGAGTAGTTGTAATTACGTGTTTGTTGCACTAATAATAAGAACTAAGTAATCTGGTTTATCCGTTTGATTTTAGTTTTAATATATTTTTAACAAATTAGCTGCGCGCGTCCACTCACAACAAGAATCCAGACGAAAGAGGAATATTATAATAATACGTAAACAGATTAGATAATAAACCACTTTATTTACATATTTTTAAGGTTTATTTTCAAATAAACGTTAACTAATCTAATACTTACTTTCATTCATTATTAAATAACCAATCACACCACGCTTTTTTTAGTGTTACAAAATACAATTAACCTATTCATGTGTTAGTTTGGGGTACGCTGGTTCCGATACTAATAAAGCGCCATGCGATTTCTACTGTTTTTTATGTTCTGTGGTATTGGTGATTTGGTTTTGCGACTCCTACGTATACATGGCGCGTATGTCATTAAGCTTGTTAACTCTTAGATTATCAAAAAATATTTGACCCGTATTTTTTCTTTTGTCACATAAAACAGAATTGACGAAGATACAACGCTTTTAAAATTCCCAATACGTCACTGTTCGGTATGATTCTTAGTGAGTACTGACGTCACGAGCCCCCACTCCCGATTTTTGATGCGTTTTATCTTTGTCAATATTCGTTGATTCACAAAAACAAAAAATACGTGTCCATTATTTTCTAATACTCTAACTGACGGACTAAATAGATTTGCAATTTATTGATGGTGGAAACAAGCCTATTATGCATGCGTATTATGATATTGAGACTAGAAAATATTAGCAAAATAATAATTTATACAATTATTTCCCAAAACATCAGCAGTTGACTAAACGGGCTTTCGTTTGTTCCAAGTTCAGGCACGCTACTGCGCCTAAATGAAATTGCTCGTTAGATTCATATCACACGTATGCTACTTAGAGTTGATTGAATTTGGGAGTATTTGTTGTTGATTGAATTGTTGCAACTTGGTAGAAATTCTTTGTTTACAAAAATGATAGCTTCCCGTGGCGCATAGTATAGTCGTGTTTGCTGATAACATGAACAGCTGCCGATGCCTGCCTGAATGACTACCCACACAGGCACCATCATCTGCCTAGCACTTTCCCAACTATGTTGAAGTCGGCTTCCAGTCTATCCGGATGCTGCTGAATACCAGTATTTTACATGGAACGACTGCCTATCTGACCTCCTCAATTTTGTTAGTACTGGCCGTACTAGGTAATCCAATACCCCTTGGTAAAACTGGTTGACAGACTAATACCCACACAGTCTGGTGCACAAAATGTTACAACTTTTGTTTTTCATGAATCGTTTATCATGAAAAGCAATGTTTTTGCCGATATTTAGAGTAACTTACTTGTTGGTAACATGGTTGAGTTTCCTCTCAAGAGTCTTGTTCTCCTTGGTGAGTGTGGAGACCTGTTCACTGAGCTTGGACGAACTGGCCTCCGCCTCGGATGCGCGGAACCGAAGCTTCTCCACCTCGTTTATGTGTTCTGCTTCTAATCTGTTAAACAGGAAATAAGAAATAACAGTGTTTCAGATAAAAAAAAACAAAACAAATAATTTTTTGTTTTATTATTATTTTTTGTTTTATTATTTTCTTATCATCATTTACAAATGTATAAAAGGTGCTGTTTTGCAACCTAGTCAAAATTCAGGAACTTGTCACAAAAGCCATAAATAATGAACCATATATGTATATTACGATACCCGGTCAAATAATTCATAAAGCTGCTATTTTACATTGTTTGAATTTGACACTATTTCAGAATAACACGAAAGTAATAGCAAATCGCCCATCGCGCGACATGTCTCTGTGTGCATTTATTGTGTTAGTGAAGGTGCGGTTATAGGGCCAGATACAGACGGGCTGCATTTTAACACGGGTGGTTTACACTTACCGATTTCCGTAACAAAATAAAAAAAAACCTACTCACTTTAATTATCGATTCGGGTCGAGAATCATTAATGATACATCCTTGAATTTACCCGACCGAAAAGCGACACCTTGTACAAGTACTAGAGGAATTCTATCTTGCCAACATAATCATAATCACCAGTAACTAAACTGTTACTAACTTGTTCATCTTCTCCTCGTAGAACATCCGCTGGCTATCCAGTTGCTGCGTCAGGATGTACGTGAACTCCAGCTGCGCCGAGTCCAACTTCTCCCCACCGCAGGCTGAGTCTTCAGACGTGAACCCTCCTTCCGCGGCCACTAGCTTGCCGTCAGCTTTGTTCTGGACTAAGCGGTGGACGAAGTTGTCGCCTAGAACGAAAATATTTATGTTCAACTAGCTGATGCCCGCAGCTTCGTCCGCGTACACATTATATACTTAAATCTTCCTCCAGAACCACTCTATCCATTGGTGAAAACAGCATACATATATTTTATACATAGAAGAAGACCCTATAGAAGCCAAAACAGGGCACAGGACTTACAAAACATGCTGTGGAATTAGTACCGCCTATGTACGTAGTTTAAATAAAGAAACAATTTGGACTGAAAATTAATCCACCTCGGACTGAAATTGATATGCCCATCAAAGTCACGCCCTTTAGGGATGATAAAGCGATCAAGTGACTAAAAAGAAGGACTTACCGGCATAATCCCAGACCCGGTTTGATCCCAACTGTAGAGCGTATGTATGATTTGATGCTAAGAAATGTTTCGCTGCATGACCACCCTCGTACCTGGTGTTGGAAGTTAACAAGTACTTTATAGTAAACGTTACAAAGGTTTGTGTAAAATATCATAATTATTCGGGAAGTTCAAATTACGAAGGACTTTGAAGAAACCTAGTTAAGATTTTATTAATGTCCATGGTTAAGTTACGATCAACGGCAGATTAAAAAGTGTATTTCTATAGTTCAAGTTTAGGAAATCAAGTGACCTGCCACATCCAACGTTGCCGCATATGAGACAGATCCACAGCGTGCCAGCTTCCAAACCCTCCATCAATCCTTCAGCCACACCGCTTATATTCTCTCGCGTCTCATCGCCATCTTCTTCTATTTGTGGGAGAAAATAAAAGCTATAATTGTTAATTTTTTTCGTTTTTTTTTTAATGTATAATACGACAACCGGTTTGGGTGTGTGATCGCATATTTATACGAACGTGGATGAAGTAAAAGGAGTATGAAAGAATCGTAACAAGTGGTGGTTTGAAGTTTCAACTAGCCTCATGTGGAAATAGCGTGACTTTTATAATACAGGGGTTAAGTGACTTACAAAACAAGTGAGTTATGTATGTATTTATACAGCAAGAAATATAGATACTACCCCAATATCAAAGGCATTCAGGCACGGAAGTCGTGTTCTCCTTTCAAAAGTTAAAGAGAACCGGACCTAGAATTGAACCCAGGAGAACGCTTGTGTTACTGTGAATTAGCGAAATTTTATATTATGCAGCTAAATGAAACACGCCAAAAGGTTGCAATGACTTCCGTCTCTACAATAATGTTGTTTACAAACAATAATTGCATCATTGTATGATCTGTCTGCACATCAAATGCTTTAGACAGATCACAGAAAACAGTAGTGGCATTCTCAACGACATCTATATTGTTGGATATTTCATGTACGATAGGAAAAGTAGATTATTAACTCGGTTTACTCAGACAATTGGGGCATTCCCACTAGTTCACGGTACACCGTTTTACGATGTGGCCTAGTCAGCCATGGATGTCGGAACAAAGTATACCTGCTAGTGCAGCCCTCTCGCACTGGAAGCACGTAGCCTGTCCGCGCGGCTCAGGAGTCTGCGCGCAGCGACACACGGGACAGCGCGCATCGCGCCAGCGCACGAGGCACTCCGCGTGGAAGGCGTGCGCGCACTGCACGCTCAGTACGCCCGCCACGCTCTCGTCCATGCGCTCTGGGGAATGGACATTAAACATTCGAAATTATTTATACAAATTAGGACGAGGATTTGCACTTTTACAATGTAAAATTTTACAAAAATAGCTTACAAGAAGCTCGCATTTAACTTATTCCTAGTTTAGAACTACTTGTACTACGCAACTAGTGAGTGAAGTGGAGATTCATATTCATACATAACTCGAGTCTGGTGCTGTTTCAGAAACATTGGGGCAATTAATATGGTGTCTTGCTTGTCTGGTTATTTGCTCATTACAGGACCATTGTCATTATAACGCTGAGAAAAAGAAGTGGTGAAACAAATGCAGCATCATGTTTCTTTGGTCAAGTCAAGTCATTGGGCGGCTCAATTCGCTGTCGGGAATTGCTGTGATCCACTAGTACGAGTATTTTACCTAGACACACGGGGCAGGTGGGCAGCTCAGTGTGCGAGGGAGGGGGGGTGCCGTCTCGCGCCCACTCGACGCGCGACACCCACGCCATGTGGCACAGCGCATTAGGCTCGAGGCTACTGTATGGAACACCATCGAAAGTCTCGTGGAACTCCTGTGCCGCGTGACTGTTGCGGAATCTGCAACAAAAGCAAGTGCTGATAAAAAATTTAGAAACCATGCAGGATGCGTCATTTAGAGGATTTCTATGGGTAGTTGAATACCCAAAGACGTTGAAGTGAAAACAAAAACATCTTCACTATTTAATGCCAGTTTGGATCACATAGCGGTCATTGCCCTTTCCCTAATGAACCATGTATCGTTTTTCACTAGAAAAAATGTTGAAGATCACGATAGATGACGATTCAAGACTTGAACAGGCCTATTTTTGGATTTCAAAGTGAATAACTTTAATAAATGGAGGTGGGTCAATTACTATCGCGATCTCTATCAACTCTTTGGTCAGTAACATGATCTTACCTCCTTATCTTATCTGCCTGGAAAACTGTTAAAAGATGATGATCCCAATATATTGTTAAAGTAGATTTTATGACATCTTCTTACGTAAACAAAGCCATGTAGTGATCAGGCGAGCCATCTCTCAGCACTCTCACATGTGCGATGTCCTGTTGACAGGCGGCTGCAAATGCTAGTAAATCTGTAGCCCCGAGAGCACCTGGTACCGAGAGCAGGCACAGCGTCTTGGCTTCTTCTGCTTCTTTCATTTCACTGAAAGAGAAGATAGTGATGAAGTCTGTCTTTTTAGTACTACATAATTATATCAATTGATATGAGCAGAGATCGGAATAGATACGGGTATGATTTGCCTAAATCCAATGCCACTACTAATGTCCTCAAAAAGTTTTATTATTTTGAACCTAAAATATTATGGGATTTTAGAGGGAGGTATTATCCACATGTTACTTCAATGAGGTCTAGGCAAATAATTAGATACTTAATATGATCTGAGATCATCTGGATATTATAACTGGCCTACTTGAAATAAATGCTTTGATTTTGATTTTTTGGTTTTGATCTATGGTTTATATGAGTAACAGTTTTGATGTATTTCTTACAAATGCAATTAGAGCACTATGAGAAGGGAAGCAATTACTTTACATACACAACTAACATTACATTACATTGAAATACTAGCTTCTGCCCGTGACTATGTTCGCATGAAGTTTTGATATTGCAACGCATTGTCCACTCAATGGAAGCTTTTTTCCCGCTTGCAACATTTCTTATTGCTGCTCCACTCCTTTTTGGTTATAGCGTGATGTTATATAGCCTATAGCCTTGCTCGATAAATGGACTATCCAACGCAAAAAGAATGTTTCAATTCGAGCTGGTAGTTCCTGAGATTAGCGCGTTTAACCAAACAAACAAACAAACTCTTCTGCTTTATAATATTAGTATAGATATTATGTATAGTCAAGCCAATTTTGATCAAAATGTCCTCAAAAGGACCGAGTATTTCCACATTTAATAATATCCCATGCTGTTAATGCTGCAAGACATATCTGAAAAACTAAATGTATTGTAATGTATAACAGGCTTGTGTCGGCAACTCCACGTCCAAAGCCAGTATTTTGCATATGGGTGGGAAAATCATTTGATCTAACCCAGTTCCCCGAGAAAGATTAGCAAAGCTTTCGTTACATACTTCTCTTTATAAAGATGCAGCACTCCCTTAGTGACTTCAACAAGAGGGTTTCCGCAAAAGAAGCTGATGGTGCCCTCATCCTCTGACACACTGTTCTCAGGAGGGGAAGGCCTGGAGCTTGTCGGCAAAATCCCACTATCTGTGTTGGGACCTGTGAGGACACTGGCATATGTTTCCACCGTTATGATCTTGGACTCTCGAGCTCCACGATCTTTCTTCTTTTGTTCTTTAGCAGCTTCTGGGAAGAGTTTAAGTTTCTCAAAACCAAGAAATGATTCATGTTGAGTCCCTAAGACAACCCTAAGGCAACCCTCTGACCAAGATGGTTAATGGATGGCTGACCAAGGTTAATAGCAGAAACTGTAATGTTGGATATTATAAATAGCTTTAGACCTACATAATTAGTATCTGAAATAACATTAGTTTAGGTTGTAAGAATCATTTGAAAAATGAAAACAAAGCCGAGTACTTCCTATTTTGTTATTAAGAAATTTAGATCACCATTTGAGTGCTTCTTAATCCTCAAAAAGATGTCCATGTATTGTAAACACCACGTCAAGCTTACGCTGTCGATATGTTTACAAAATGAGTTTACTATTGATACAGCTGTTGCACTGTTTGTTTGAAACTTTTGGCAACAAGATTCAATCAATTGTGTGTATTGAGGTCATTTTAATATTTCTTACCCATTTCAGAAGGATTATCGCCCATTTCTGGCAGATCTTCGTCGATTTCAATACGTAGGACACACAAAGACACGGACATTTAACAATTCAATTACTTATTTATTCAAAATAAAAAGGAACAAACGGCTCCATACAGCTCTTACACATCACTTGTTTTTATCAAAATACTATTACAATCTATTGCGAAATTAACATACTACTGCAAACAAAGCAATAATAAACTCGAGAAATTTCAGAAGCACAGCACAATCAGATGACTATTTCTTGAACAAATAAAAAAATAACCAATTTGGCTGTCCACAGAGAAATTAAAGATGAGATAGCGCGAGTAAACAACTATATGAAAGAGAGAGATGCAAAAGCAAATGTGCTAAAGAAAGAACATTTACAACAATGCAGCAGCTTTTGACATGTTGTTTGCCATTGACTTTGACAGGAGTTGATTTGACAACGTTGGCAAATAAAAATAAACATTTAAAAACCAAAAAATTAAAAAAAACTCCCTTAAACTTCAGGGTACTTCTGGTTTCTAAACAAACAAAATACAAATAATGCAAAAAGACGAAATTAAAATATCCAAAAAGTTTTTGGTCTAGCGTTCAAATGTCAAAAAGAAGGTTTTCCGAACGTGTATCCGATTAGAGATTCCAAAGAGAGAAAAAAAAAAGTCATTTGCTATTTTCATTGTACATTGCGTATTCTGAAGATAGTAAAGACACAACAACTGATACGAAAAACGCAATTTGGATCAATTAGATTCAAAAGTCGATCTTATTGGATGGGAATTTGAAGTAGAAGAAAAAAAATAATTCAATATGGCTACAGATCATACGACGTGAGCTGTCAGCTGTAATAATTTTTGTTTCTTTGTGTTTATTACGCCTTTAAAAATGTTATGATCGCTACATACTCGCGAATATGGGTGCGAAAGACTCAAAGCCATCGTTTATACCGTACGAGGATGCAGTGAAACGAGGTACGACAAGTGCAAGAAGTTGATCCAAGTGCGTTGTAGGAATGTGATGAATATCGGTTTATTTTATTTGCAGTGTCTGATAGTGAGTTGAGACGTATACGCGAAGCGTTCAAGAGATGTGCCGGTGCGAACGGGACGGCTTTGAGCTTGGAGGCGTTCGTCCACGAAGTGCTGTGTGATGGAGTGCCGTACGAGGTGGCGGAGTGGCTGTACCAGGCGTGCGGAGGCACCAAGCGAGGCATCGCCTTCCGGGAGCTGCTGTGCGGGATCGTGGTGCTCACGAAGGGTAACATCGAAGAGAAAATAAAGTGAGTAGTTGGTTGTAAACAATTACATCACTGCAGTAATCAGAAGATGTACTATGTCTGTGTTGTGTTGTGTTGTTAGCGCCAAAATATTCACTCGCTAATTATTACGTAGCGAAGATTCCGAGAGATATATAGCAAGTATTTACTTAATTAATGAAGATAACAGGTAGTTGGGTTTTTTATTAGTATTATGTAAATAATGAGTTTAATTTATGGTGTTTAGTGGCTGCTATATTGGTTCAAATGATATGGTTGAGGAAAGATTTAAATACATACAATGAGTTGTCAGTTTGTTGCTGTTATTTTCCAAGATTGTATTCATCTTGATACAATTAAACTGGTACTTGGAACTGACCGCAGAGGACCTATGTGGATAACCACATAGGTCCTCTGCGGCACGCTAAGCAAAGCTAAGCATAAGCTTATTAGTAGGTACTTAATACACATCAATAGATTATTTACTTTGTAAAATTTAAAAAAAGTAGGTCTTAATTTATTCACTCATAGGCCCACAAATTGGAAGTTGTAATAGCTGACACTAATTAACACAATATTAAAGGTTTAAGATATTTTTTATACTGTAGTAAAAATAGACTCAAGAACTTGTTTATTTATTGACAATATACAATGTATTAACGCTTGCTAGATCACTTATAGAATACAATTTTATGGTGGAATGTTTGACCAATAAAAATACTGTTGTTCCTGCACAAAGAAGATTATCCAATAGATACAAAAGGTCCAGAAACACAATGTTTTTTTATCACTAAGAAAACATGGCAGAATGTGTTAATTAATCATGATGTGATAATATCACAAAGTGTAAATGTGGCAATGATTGACAGCTTAAAGCCTTGTAAATTAAGCAGTATTTACATTTTTAGGTAATAGCATCAACATAACATCTGAAACTTTACAGGTTTTTTAAATAATTTCCTGCAATCATGATCAAGGAAAAATTACAAACTCTATAAAAATAACAACCAAAACATTGTTATGACGGAATTAAGTGTGACTTTCCTCAATTTATTGAAATATTTCGAGATAATGTTAGTCCTATTGTTAAGCTTTAAAATTAATCCATTTCGGACTTTCTGTTAGACTGTTTAATCACAAAATTTTGCATATATCCAGATTATGTTTGCATGACATCATCAATTTCGCTTGCTTCACATAATTTTCTCATACTATTGTTAAATCATACTCTGAGCTAATCCTAAAACACATTGTTTCTTAGATTTATTGTCTAAGTATGGTATTGTTGATTTGTTTAGTAACTCTGCGTGTTGAGACGTTGGTCATATTTTTTTAAAGGTGATGTTATGATGTTTTGGCTAGTAATAAGATAGTGTTTGATTGAACTTGAATTGTAAATAATGGGATTGCGATTAATCAAATGATTGTGCTGTGCGAGGTATTAATTGATTTGTGTGCATGGAGTGTGTGTGATCTTTCTGAATTTTTATGATTTTCATTTCATCGGAAATGTATGCTATAGTTAGTTTGTTTTAGACACCAATTTCTTCAAAATACACTGGAAATAGTGTTGTTTTTTTAACCAATTTCATTCTAAATGATATTGTTTATTTCAAATTATTCATTGCAGCGTACTTGCTACCAGAAAAAGCACAATAGCAGTACCTATAAGATTATGTCACACACAATGGTCTACTTTAGGGACTAAGCACTGAAATTAAAACCCTTAAGATGGATACATCAAAGTTGCTTTGCTTATTCCGAGTTTTGTTGAAGTTGGCAAAAGCTAAATTTAACACTGAAATTATCAGCTTTAGCCTAAATCTATTTCGGCCTGTGAACTTCCCAGTAGAGATTCTCTATCGATCTACTGGTGTTACAGCAATCTTCCTAGAAATCGTGTCTTTGTTGTATGAAAATCACCTTTATAATGTTGGAACCTTTAGATTACCACACCAAACAAAAGATACTAGATATATATACTAGATATATATAATACAAACCCATTCAATTTTAGGTTCCTCTGGACGCTCTACGTGAACAATCAAGGCGACAATGGCACGTACATATACAAGAGGGATTTCGCGCGGAATCTCCACCTGGAGTACACATCCCTCCCCCTCACTGGGTCCCAGAGGAATGCTGAGATCCTCCTCAGCCTCTTCGGGCCGGCGGATAAGGTCACCTTCGACCAGTTCAGGTCCTGGCTGCTGATACACAAAGATGCGACGGTTCTGTCAAAATGGTTGCTGTCAGAAGTGAATGTGGCCCAGGATCTGGAGACGCCGACCTTTTATCAGAGTTTAGCTGGAGTCACGCATCTGGAGGAAAGGGTGAGTGGATGTTTTGTGGTTTATTTTTCTAGAGATAAGGTTGCGTTTAGCATTTACATGTTCGGCTGTCGTAGGTTTTTAAGAAATATAATAGAATCCTACATAGGGCCTAACAATGGGACGCCTAACACGTCAAATACTCTTCAAAAACAACTGCTTATGGTTCAGGAACCGATTGCATGTTTGCAAATAAAAAAGAAAAAAAAATTGTTCCCTAGATCCATACCATAATATAAATGCGAAAGTAACTCTGTTTGTCTGTCTGTCTGCTACCTTTTCACGACCAAACGGCTGATCGGATCGTAATGAAAATTGGCAAGGAGATGTATTTCAACCTAGGGAAGGACATAGGCTAAATATTATCACGCTAATTACTTACGGGGGTGAGCAATATGCATTTCGTCTATATTTGTCAACTGTTTGACAACTGACAACCGTCATAACATGCATTGTAATAGAATAACTATTTTTAACCAATTGTCATTAGAGCAAATAGCCCATCGGTGACGGCTACCGCCTTTCGAACAATGAGTTGCAAGTTCAAGCCTCAGTAAAGACATTCAATACATTTTTGATTTTGTTTAATGCTGTAAGATTTCCGATAGTAACTTTGGTTCGCACGTTCAAAACCCACACGGTTTTCACTTTTTGTAACAATGTATTTTGTTTTTTTTTTTAAGCTTTAAGATTTCCAAATCATTGTTTAAATACATACTTTTTTTAACACTTAAACGACAGTTTGGGTATCACTTATTTCAAATAATAAATAAATCTGTAGGCACTTAAGCTGTTAAAGGATCACACATGGACACACAGGAACCCTTTTTCTACTATTTCATAAATTTTCGTCTATGTCTGTGTGTCTCTACGTAGCCCTTTTGTTATAGCATCATATTGTGTAAATTATAAAACCAATGTGGTTCGATTCAATGCACAAATTAATAATGTGCATACCTTAGAGAAGGTTTTCATTTTTGTTTCTTTGTAATCGATGCTCGAAAGATATATTATGACTTTAAAGTTTTTAAGGATAACTTATCATCATGATCTAAGGATACATGCAGTGACATCTATTGAATCAAAATGGTACTAATGAATAAAAATCACAAGATAGAGAAGAAGAGAATAGTCAACATGACCCTGCTTTAAATCTGCATAACCGGTAGAGTATCTGTTCGACCGCTTTCCATGCAAATGTTCTAGCAGTTTAACTTCGTGCTCTATAGTTAATGGCGTTGTTCATTTGACTCCATTTTCTGAATCACGGTGTTATGATTTTCTGTGAAAGAATGATACTGACATTCGACCGTTTCAGATGTCTCAAGTTTGGTTTTTTGGTAGAGGTTTTCAATCCTAAAACCTATATTATGGCTGAGCAATACTTAAATGACGAAAGTTGTAAGAATCCGCTGGATGTGAGTCGCACGAGACCGGTCAATGTGGCGACACAGGTCCAGCATTAGAGGTCTTTCGGCTGAAATAATGATGAATGATGATAATTCAAATGGAGTAGGGAAGGTCATCTAGCAGGATGCGGCGATGTCAAGTGGAGTAAAGCTGTGACCAAGTGGCGTTCTAGAAATCGAAACAGAAGTTTTGGTCGTCCAGAGGTGAGAATGTGAGATAAGCAGACGATATTGTTGCCATTACGGGGATATCCTGGATGAGACTGGCACACAAGCGTAGAGCTTGGCACAAACAAAGAGAGGCCTCTCTTTGTTTGTGCCAAGAGATCTCTTTCGAACAGGCCCGCAACCCCGGCAGGCTTCGGCCCTTGCGGGCCCCTCCCCTTATGCTGACATCTCTTTGAGGCGCGCGTGGAACACGAACGCGCCGTCGACACGGCCTGTCGTCATTAGACGGACGGACGGCTAGCTAGCCCATAGCTAACCGTCCACAGGCCCGCATCTACGGTGGCCGGTAGCCACCACGCGGCCCCCGACGCCCGGTGCGTCTCCCGTGGCGGCTGGGAAGAGAGGCTCTCTCCCTCTCACGTTCCGCCACCTCCTTCGCTGGCATGACTGCTTCGCAGAAGGAGGTGACGGCTTCCGATTCCGTCTCGCTCCGGACCATGGATTGAACCAGGGCCGGACGCGAGAGGTCGCCGCCGCTGATCGCCGCTACGAGGACACGGCGCACAGTGGGCTGAAACGGACCGGTAGAAGACTTAGCGTTTAAAAAAAAAAGTTTATTTTTCTGAAACTTTAAATAGTGCGTTGGATTTATGTATTGATTATAAGTAATTATTTATATGAGGGCGTTTAGATAACTTGAGTATTTTCGGAGTTAGTAATAACCAAAGTTATTTTTGTATGAAGCAAAACAAAAAAACTTGAAAATCTAGAAATTCTCAAATTTTCTCAAAGAATTGACTTTACGTATGTATAGTACGTATTTTTGTCCTATTTTAGCACCTATTCTCGGGTTGCGATTTTCTGCGATTTGGTCACAATTTCAAATTTCATTCTCTATTCCACACCACCATAGAGGTTAAGAACCAGGCGCGTTTTTTTTATGTAGTGGTCTCCCCGTTAGGCCTAATCCACTAAGGACTAATAAAAAAATATATATATCACAATCAGGTACTGGTCACTGCACTTTTTTAATTTAATCACTATCAAGAGTATCCGTATTAACAAATGCAAAATTTTCGGATTCGTCATCATCAAATGTTTCCGTTTGTTCAATTATTAATAAACCTTGTGCCTCTTCTGACAAAGTTTTATGTTTTCTGCGAAGTTTGTGGCGTTTCGCTGAGATGAGTGGATCAGAGCTGGTCAACAAATTATTTAAAATGTCTTCATTTGTAGTTTTTCTACTGCATTTCCTGGAATGGTGTTGGCGGTACCTACGAAAGTCTTTATTTCTAGCTTCAGCAGCTTCTTCAGATAGCTGCCCAATTGGTATTAGACCAAAACTTTTAATAATAGCTGCACCATGCATAAGAACTTTATGAACACTTGAAGGCATATAATACCAGCCATATAATTCCAAATACAGTCGCATGGTCACTTGAGCAAATTCGTGAAATTTCACTGTGTCAATGTGGTAACCTGATGAAATTGCCTCTAAAATGGTTGCAAACCGCCTAATTAAGTCTTCACTAACACCAGTTATCTCAGCAGTCACGTTTGGGTTTGCAAAAAATCTTCTAGCAGTATTTCCGTCATTCGTGGAGCCGTGCCCTTGTTTGACAACATCTATCAGAAGTCCCATTCTATTTTTAAAAGCATCTTGTATATTTTTCTTCCTACTTTCCATAATGCACTTGTTGTCTCCCTTTACTGTCCATGTCTTTGTCGTTAATCTGTAAGCTATATGCAGAATGCATTCCATCATTCGTATCCAGATATGCAATGATGACAATCCGTATTTACAGAGATCTGGATCAGTCGATTTTGATGCAATTAAGGGCAAATTATTCATCTCAGTTGGAGTGGCTTTACAAATGTCGCATCTCTGAGATGAAGTATCACATAAAATTGATGTTGCTTTTCCGTCTATCATTGTCATTAATAAAGAGTGTGAAATCTTTACTTCTCCAACTTCTGTTTTCACTAAATTAACAATCTCTTCCTCAATAGCACTTTTTTCACGCAAAATTGTTATTTTATTTTCTTTCACAAATTCGAAAAAGATTGGACGACACCAGTATGATGAATTTGGTGAATCGTTTTTCCAGATAACTTGTTCGCCGCACATTAATTTTATTGGCACTAAACTTCCCATAAATATGCTAGAATCGTCCAGTTCAATTTCTTGTTCATCGTTTGTTTGCACTTTTTGTTTGTAATTGGCTTGATTTGAAGCACCGTCAAATCCCCACTTACTGATTAGTGTAAATTCTTTACAACCACTATCTATGACGAGTGACGTCATTATTCTTCTTGTCGTTATATCCAATAGAGCTTGTAACTTTATTTTGGCTGAGGTGTCCGTCACTGTAATAGCATCTTTTGGTGGATAGCATTCCAGTTTCGCATGTTGCACTTGATAATAAGATGGAAATATATTACCGTCATTCTCGTTAACACTTTTTCTTAAAGTATTGTATTGCCACTTGGTCAGCTTAAGTGATAAAAATAATCCTAAAGCCTCATCCGGAGAAAATACAGATTTTGTTTCTTTAACAGATATGCACTTCTTAACTTTTTTTACATCTTTGGGATTCTTAAGTAAATGTTCTAGTATTTTAGCAATCTCATCATTCCCATCCGCTTTCAACTGCTCAAAATATGCATATTTTATTTCGTCCGAAGATAAATGAAAGTTTTCTGCTCGTCTTTTTTTCTGTTTAGGTGCTAATTCACAAAACGGTTTTCTAGGGCTTTTCTCGGTGGAGACACCGACAGAAACTTTTGATGGTGATACATACTGAGTTGATGTACTCGGTGCTGGTTGATCTTCATTACTGGTTATTAAACACTTAATAAAGTCTGGCCACATTATGGTTTCTTGTAACCATTCGCTATTTTTAGTTCTGAATATAGTTTCTTTACGATGAGCGTTTTCCCACCTTCTATTTAAATTATAACAAAATTTTGCACAAAATAACTTTAAGGTCTTTTCATGTTGATCACTTAATTCGACTAAAAATTTAGACCTTATCTCACTACACAAACTGTCATTATTTTTAATACTGCCACTGTTTTTTTAAATAATAAAAAGGTCAAGGTTGGTCACTAAATCTTCAAACATTTTCACAAACACAAAATAACTCACACTCACTTCACTTATTCGTTTATGTAATAAAAATGTGAGGGTAGTGCGTCTATTATGGTGAGTAATAGAACACTGAAGTACGTTTGAATGCAACAGTAAATTTTGTGCCCTATTATCGTTGCACCAATCAGGTAACGACACGTGTCATTACTTGAAGTTGCGGTCGCGCATTCCTATCTCTTGATTCCCGGAAATAAGTGTCAAAACAAATTACGTCATAGCTACCTGTATTACCTATGGTGGTGGAAAATGTCGAACAATTTGTTTTTATTTAAATTACTAAGTAAGTATTGAAGTACTTCAGGCCGTTTAGTGTACATAATTTTCAATTTCAAATTAATTGGAATAAATTGCTAAACTAAAATTTCATGACTCTTCATACAAATTTGATATGGCTATATCTCCGAAAGTACGAGTCCAATTAAAAAAAGTTAAAGAGTAAAAACTTTTTAAATTTATGTCTAGATACTAAAAAAATACATTTTAGTTCTTAAGACCCAACTTTGTAATCCCAGCCCACTGTGCGGCGGTGCTCCGCCCACGCAGGGCAGACTTCCAACGTGTGCTCCACCGTGTCCTCCGGTCGATCCTCGCAGTGGAAGCACCCGGGCGTTTCCTCCCGCCCGATTCGGTGCAGGTACCTCCCGAAACATCCGTGTCCGGTGAGGACCTGCGTCAGGCGGAAGGTGAGGACGCCGTGGCGCCTCTCCAGCCACTCCTCAAAGAGGGGACTTCTACTATCGTGGCGTGCCCCGCACGGGGTTGCAACAGTCGCTCTCTCCATGTCGCCATGAGATCGCGCCGGAGGTCTGTCCGCTGAAAACCAGCATGCCTGAGAGATATTTGATCGACGGCATCTAAAGCCAAGACTGAGGACCTTGGGCGGCATAAAAACTCTCACACCAGGTTAGGCACTAACCACACGATAAAGAAGAAGATCGTGTTGGGGCTTATTTCGTAACCTTTTTGACAACTTTAGACCTGGCTGAAGTTTAACTGTGATCGAAGGTCTAGCGATGGAGACGTAAGACAGTCACAAGAGGTCCGAAACAGTTTATAGCAGCTATATCGTGTGTCGGCTCATTTCATGCACCTTGATATAAACTTGAGACCTAGCTGGAGTATGAGTATCATCGAAGTTCTAACGATGGACACGAAAGGCAGTCACAACAGGTCCGCAACACTTCCAATCTGCTCTATCGTGTTTAAGGTTAATTTCGTACACCTTGATGAGAACTTTTAAACCTAGCTGGAGTATGACTGTCATCGATGGTCTAACGATGGAGACTGAAGGCAGTTGCAAGAGATCCTCAACAGTTTACAGCAGCTATGTCGTCATTGGGCTCACTTAACGCACCTTGATGAGAACTTTAGTAATAGCTGGAGTATTACTGTCATCGAAGGTCTCATCGGCTCGGCTCGGCTAGGAGACGAAAACATTTGCAAAAGGTTTTCAAGAATTTACAGCATCTACATCTACGTGTTGTGCTGACCTGCCTGGAGTATGACTAACATCATAGGTCTGACTTTGGAGAAGGAAGGCAGATGCGAGAGGTCCGCAACAGTTTGAAGCAGCTGCTAGCTGGAGTATGAAATCGTCGAGTGCCCAAGGATAAAAACGTAAGGCAGTCGAAGGAAGAGCCCATAATTGAAAAAACAAAAGTAGAATATTTTGGTGATTAATGTAAACCTATTCGAGCAAAAATAAATTGTTACTTACTTTAATCTGTACTAATATTATAAAGCTGCAGAGTTTGTTTGTTCGGTTGCTTGAACGCGCTAATTTTACTAACTGTTGGTTCGTCTTACGCAGACGAAGTTGCGCGGGTCAGCTAGTAGTACTATAAACAAAACACTTGCGGTATGCGGTAGTTAAGGTTTCATATCAATCAATCGCGACAGACGTCACTACAAATTTCCAAAACAAAGCTTTCTTTGGAACATTCCAATTTCTAAGTAGATAATCACTAGATACTGTAATAATATCCATGTCTCAAAACAGTGTCAAATAGCGCTTGTCATCACAAAAATCGTAATCAACATCAGTGTAAGATAAGCTCTTCCCAAATCGCATGATAGTTGGAATCGATTCTCAACTCGATTGTTGCCTATAGATAACGCGGAACAATTTGTCGATTAGGTACATCCAGTTCAATTGATGTAGAGATACGTTATCAATCGTATCGCTAGAGATCTTGTTGTGAGAAATGAAATGTCTTTGGGAACTGGGCGAAGCAGATAATATGAAAGTCGGTCTGTAAGCAGTAATGACAGGGGAGAATTGAAGGAGACATGGGTAGGAAGACGATATAAAAGTTGGTTGGCCTGGTCATCAAAAGCCCAAGAGTCTGACAGCCAGTTTGAACAAAGGGTACAGCATTACTCAGTACTGAGGAGGTCCCATAGAAAGCGGCGCTATGTAGAAACTGGCATGCAGCTGCACACGATTAGGGCTGAAAGCCGAGCACAACATAGTTGGGAAAAGGCTAGGCGAACGACCATGATGAAAGTCTGTCGGAATAACACTATAATACAAAATATATGTAGTGAGAAAATGGCATGAGGAATGTGACGTGGCCTAATATAGTATTAAAGATCATAGGCAGATTGATGTCAGAGAAATAGATAGATAAAGGATACTACCCTTTCGCAGGCATGTTGGTAGTTGCGGGCCTGTTTGAAAGAGATACCGCGGCCCCGGAACATAAAGGGCGAGGAAGGAACATGGATGGGTTTTAGTCAGTAAAAGTCTGACACTCCCTCCCGCTCCGCCCAGAGTGGGAAAAGTTATTTGATGATTTCCCATCCCAATAAAAATTAAAAAAAACGGTATGTTGGTAGAAATACTTTTGAAAGACGCTGTGCCTTTGACCTTTAAGTTATGTTATAATGTTTCCTTACGTTCTCTCTAGTGTGCACATAAATGTCGAAAAAAATAAATGAATTATACTTTGTATAAATAAACATGTCAGGATGATGATGCATCTAACGATCGTTATCAGGATCATATAGAGCACTTATTGAACAAAACTACTACCCCAATAGTTCCGTTTTGAGAGCAGTGGTGAAGAAATAAATTACAGAAAGTAAAGGGCCTGGTTCGAACTCACGACCTTCGGCAGAGAAGTAGGAGCCGTTATCACTAGACCATTAGTGCTCACATCGTAATAACACCTTGCAGAACAAATAATCTTTTTAAGAACAATTTGCGTAGGTAGTTTTATCTTATTGTACGCTCTGATTAAAGCAAATCAATGTGCACAATTTAATTTGTTTAATCGACCTTTGAAGTATTACACGCATGAGTCGATTCTACTGATGATTACTGTTCAAAATGCTTGATCCCTAATAAAATGATTGAAGTTTAATCACTTGAAAGGATCGCTTTGTACGAATAAAACCTTTTGGATACACGAGTTTTGTTCTCAAAGTTTCAGTAAGGCATTTATGTCTTTAATTAATACTGCTGTAAACTGAACGTTCCTCTGCCTCGCCTGGCTTTATTTAATCAGCATATAAGGTTCCCATCGCTGAAACAGACCTCATTCCTCCCTGTGAGAGGGAGTTTGTTCCAGGACATGGCGTTTTCCATTTCAGCCTCAAGCTTCCAGTAAGAATTTTATTTCTGGAAGGAATTGGAGGACTAAATCGAATGGCTTTGTTTGGTGTGGAGACAAGAGACTAAACGAAACGAAACAATTTCGACAAAATCGTCTGCGTCCTTATCTCTGTGCTGTTTGATTTTAGGATTGTTTATCTTATCAAAATCACAATGATCTATCTCCACATAAAAATCGCTCAAAGTCAAAAAGTTTTTATTATTAAACCTAGTTGAAAGAAAAAATATGACTTACAGACAACGACATGCATTTTACGCATTTAACAGTTAGTCACAATTATCTGAATAGGTACGTATGCACCTGTCCATGTAAATGAAACATGTTTGTGGTATTTACATTCAAGTTTGTAAAAGAATATCTGCGGATCGGGTAGCGAGAGCTCATTTAGCAATATCTCTATTTCTTCTTAGCGCCTAGCTGATCTAGGAAATGCCATCATTCATACTCTAAATGCTGACATTATGATTGGTATCCCCCAAGAACCAACACCAGCTCCTGTTGTACTCAGAAATTACCAATTTCTCTTCGAAAACACTTTTCAAATGGCCGACTTCGCAGAATGTTTAATTCTCAAAGGAATGAATGTAGCATACAGCATCTGTGTAAGAGGGTAATTACAAAACCGCAATTAAGTAGAGCACAAATTCAGTGCTCCACATTTGATAGCAATAGGTCCGTCCCGTATGTCATGGGACTTAAACATAGCTGGTGAAATGTGGGTGGACCTAAACACCTCAATGTAAATCCTCGGTACATGACAACGTCGGATGCCCCGCATCACAAGCTTTTTCCATTTCTCTCATTACGTATCATAAGGAAATCTTCCAATCCCCCCGTAGGGAAACCCCGAGCACAGAAATATCAAGTTGCAGTATCGAAACTAGTCGGATTTAATGCGCAACCACAAAGATTAGTTATGAGCTTATGACACACTTTTAACTTGCGTTATTATTTTGTAAACACTACTCTTGTATTGATATCCTCATGTTTATCTTTTGTTGTAATAGAGGATTAGTCACTTGTTGATGTAATGTTAGTTTTTCTAGGTTTAGCGTATTTACAAGGATGATGATGATGTCTTTCAGCTACATCCATGATGCTAGCCGTCATTCTTGGGTAAAAATATTTGACAACTTTAAAAGCTATGACTTGCACATGCTCTTTCTCGATCAACGATCAATCTCGAGTAAAAGATGGAAAAATTCTAAGGGCCCTTGTTACAGCCAAGCTGGACCATTGGTAAAGGCTTCTGGAGGATTACGAAGGTAGTTTGTAGCCATTACTAGCCATCCCTGTTGCCGATTTCATAGAGTTTCACAGTTTTACATTGGGCCGCATTGTTGTTGCGATTTGCGGCTAGCATAATCAGCCAGTATTCTTCCCACTGCTGGGGCATAGGCCTCTATGAGAAGGAGTGGGCTATAATCCACCTAGCGGGCTCAGTGTGGGTTGGTAGTGGTCATAGTCTTCGAATTTTAGGTTTTAGGGCATGCCGGTTTCTTCACGATGTTTTCCTTTATCGTTTTGAGAGCAGTGTGGTGGTTATGAAACAAATTTCAAAATAATGACCTAAAAAATCTGGAGAGGAGATTTCTTCTGAAGTTCAATGTTCAATGTCAAGAAACGATCTCATGTGGACATCCGTTAAAAAGTATTTACTCGTGATAGCAGCAACTGTACCTGCTATCAAAATATTCGTTGTTTTACAGGGTCTGTCACTTATGTACTATCTGTTGAGGACGTTATCTTACTAGTACATTTTATACGATATCTTGCATGTAAATATTGTACTCAAATACGTGCATTTTGTTCTCGTATATTCGGTTTGACGACGTATTGTGAAACCGCATTGGAATATTTTTTTAAAACGTTTTCCTTTATAGTTATTTTTATTATAATAATAACAAAGTAAAACAATGAAGTCGTTACTGTATGGTATGCAAAACCAGTCATAACAGGCTCTATCCAGTTACTGGGTTGTGGTTGTGGGTGGAGGTAGATAGGCAATTCTTCTTCTTCAACTCTTGGCCACCCAATGTTTAGTGTCCAAATCTCTCCATTTTTGGCGGTTTTGTGTTATGGCTATCTAGTTTCTTCCGGCCACTTAAATGAGGTCGCCACCTCGGCCACCTAGTCGGTTGTCTACCCACATGCCTCCACAGAGAGGCAAAAGTTCCATGTAAAATACTGGTGAGCAGCACTGCACCGGGTTAGACTGGTAAACGACCAGAATGTAAAACTATGTAGCGTGTACATTTTCTTCGTACATACCCAATGGCCTTCCACCATAATGATGTTAATGGTACCACAGCCCTCCCCAGCAGGTGGCCCTATTGATTAGTTCTAGGTCGTTTGAATACATCGGCTGCTAGCGACCTTGCCAAGGGCGCCACTTACGGCATGGCTCTTCGCTCGTATTGTATCAGTACCACACTGTGTTTGGCGTTCTTAACGATACTTATAGGATGATTCAGATAGAGCAAGTTTCCTTGTATGAATTTACAGAATTTACTCGAAAAGTTGTGTGGTAATCTGTAGTCATGGTATGGGCATGTGATGCGGAGAAATGAGGAAAATGTCGTGAGGAAAGTTATGAGTATGTGGACGGAAGAGGAAGGACATGATTGGCGGTCAGTGTGACTGTGACATGACTAGTAATAGAGAAGTAAGTATGCTGGAAGAAGTTAGGCGGCGGCGCTTCCCAGCAATATAAACAAACGTGAGTCCTGAACACAATTCGCCAGAGCGATCTCGAAAACTTATTTCCGTCAGATATTTTATAAACTGGAAATATCCAGTAATCAATAATTAAACTTATATTGTCACTTACGGGATATCTTCCGTGATCATTTGTTGTTTGTTTTGTTATAATCACGGAAGATATCCCGTAAGTGACAACAGTGTTTAATCAATAATTAGTTAAGAATGTAAACAGAATTCAAACTGAACCGTATTTGTTCACTTCAATAAAGTCAACACAAAATGATTATCGTACAATTCCATTGAGTTTCTCGCTCACATTATTGGTAACAACTAAAATCGATCACATAGGTACATTAATCGAGCTTAAATAATATTTGTTTAAGAGTATACATCTAGCGGTTGCACAAACAATACTGAACTAATTTACGCTTTGTTTGTTTTCATTCAGGTCAAGCGATTATTAGCTCGTATGAACATATGATTGTGGTTGAGATAAACATAACGATTACAATCTAAACAAACAGTTAATGTTGATGGAATTTAAGGTATTTGTAAGTTAATTTAGGAGTTGATAGCGTAATCCAGATAACCTGCAATACTTGATAATATTTGTGATAATGGTTTGGTAATGAAATTGCAATTTAATTGCCGTATTGTAAGTTTTGCTAGATAGGTAAATGTCGAAGAATTTGTGAAACTTACGTTACTATTAAGTTTACCACAAATCATCCGGAACCACCAGCCGAAGCAACAACAAACTCAACAAAGAAAACCTCTCTTAAAATATACTTTTACTAGTGCATTATAAACAAGATTGCTTTCCATTTGTGCTTGTAATTGTCTAGTCTAAGATTATTATAGAAGCTATTGCGCTTCGTCAAGTATATTATAGGGCTAAATAATATTTAATAAGTCGATTATAAGATAGTTTTAGAACTAAATGCTCCTATAACTGCGCCCAAATCCAGGCTTGTAGCGCATTATAAGCACTTTACAAGTATAAAAAAGTAGTCTCATGAGCGTTATAAGTACTGATTTTGCTAGTTGGGAGGCTCGCCTAGGCTCTCCAAACCTTCGGTGAAAAACAGGTGGGTTATTTTAACTCCCAGGATTTGCGATAAGTACGGTTACTTCATCCAGTTCGAGATTGAATAGCTTCTCTATATCTATTAATGAAAACCTACCTATCAACGCAATAAGTTAAGGACCAACAAAAGGAAACCGCCTATTACCGTGTTGACGGACAATGGGACAGAAACTTGCTGCTTTATGAGTCGTTGTATCTAATCTTTGAACCCGGCAGACAGTCCATGAGGCAATCAAAAGAACGCATTCGGAGCATTAAGGTTTGATTCCGAACTCGGCAACAAGCAGCAGTGCTGTTGCCGCAGTGCTGCCACTAAGGTGCTGCCCAACAGTGCTGCCCAACAGTGCTGCCTGCCGCGCTGATTCCGACCAAGGCGGCAGTGTCGCTCTGTTCACGGTGATGCGTTGCGTGCTATCGTAAAGGGCTGGATATAAAGTCACATAGTTAATTAACCTCTTCTGAATCAGAGAAATTCATCCTATTGTTGTCAATTTACGTCACATTCACGTAGGTACACTTGCTGCGGCGGCAGACGCGTCACTACTGGTCTGTCGCGGCGGTAGGGTGCAGCAGTGCTGCCGCTACATTGCTGCCGCGACATTGCTACCTAGCTCGGAATGTAATCTCATATAAACTTATAGAAATTGTATGGGGACCAATAGTGTCGCGGCAGCACTGCTGCGGCAGCACTGCTGCGTGCAGCGTGGTTCGGAATCATACCTTTACCATACGTTGAACGACAGTCGCTGGAATTATTGTTCTTTTTTTAAACAAAATGTTGCAATGTTTCCTCAACATTCATTATTGATTTCATTGTCTACGAATACTATTCCGTATAAGTTCAGTAGTTTCAGTAACAGTTTTCCTTAAGACTACCACAAAAGTATCATCAATTTTCCAAATCTTTTCGCAACACACAGCACAGCGCTTCTGCCATCTGAGAAAAATTCTTTCCTTTTTTTGAGGCCCTACAACCCAAAGAGCCTAAATGAAAAAAATATATATACCTCGTGTCTTCAAGTTCGTACTCCTGGATCAGAATAATTATCATATGACGCACCCAATTCAAGTTATTGCAGTCCAGATTCACAAATTCATAGATATACATATATAAACCTTTTCACAATTGTCGTCACTGCAATGTAGCGAAATGCACTTCGCTTATCAATGGCGTTATAAACTCAGGGGGCAATTTAATCGTCAAGTATCGGATTGTATCAAAATCATCGATTGCACAAATATTTTGATTAAAATCAATCAAAAGATTCGTACGAGTATGTACGATAAATGCAGTATGTGTGACACGCTTTATCTTGAACAATTATACTGTCGTATTGTATGTGTATCGAGGTTTTAGTTCAGCATCGCATATTTGTACCATTCATAGCTTTTAGCGCTTTCAGAGCGAGTTCTTACAGCGTATGACGTGAAAGTTCAGCGCTTTTTTTCATTTGTGGCTTACTGAAAATCTGTTTAAGTGGTTTTTCCCCACAGTGGGTGATGTTGCGAGTTTTTCTGCCGTTTTTTGTTGCCACTGAAAATAGTTTCGCAGCGCTGTAAGGTCGAAGTTCGTTTGCAGTGGAGTCACGTCCGGAAATTCAATTACTTGTACAATTTATTTTACGAGGAGTAAGGGTCAGAGAATAGTTGCGCCAAATGCGATGAAAGGTGTTTGATCTTATTGAATACGAAGTGAACCCTTCACAGTAGGCATTTTTACGGATCTGATTTCATAAGACAAAAACGCCTGTGTTCATGATGGGGTTCTCGATCTCTTCGGCATACATGATGCAAAGTTTCATTCCATATTTATTTATGTATTTATTCCTTAGCTCTATGCTCTGTTATGATGAAAAAAATATGCCTTAGCTCTCATAAAAAAGATTGAAAAATGGAAACGAATAGAACTGGTAGATGTGTCCACTTAACTATTCTTAAAGCAGAACTCAGGTTTGTCAATGACATTTATCCGTATTTGGGCCTTCACTTCCCCTTAATTACAAATATTTTGTGATTGCAAATGTAACTAGCAAATTATATGGCCGAATCGAAATTACGACTGCAATTACATCCAACTTGATTATTTGAATAACATGTTACGCAACTAGTATTGAGACTTAAAATAGAGTGCAACATTGTCATGTATTTGATACTAATGTTGAGTTGCACAAAACCATCATTAGTTTAACGGAGACTTTAAATTCATACCATCCCTTATATTTTGTACCAAAAAGAAAGTGACAGCATCAATTTAAAGTCTCCGTTAAACTAATGGTGGTTTCGTGCAACTCACCGTGAATGTATCTTAGGGTTTAGTAGTTTTCCTTGATCAAAGTAAAGCACTAATGCTTCTCTACTGTATTCAGATGCTATTGTAATGGTTGGAAAATACCCTTAACTAAGCCGAAGGCAGTTACATTGCGTTCACGTCATTAACAGAACATATCAAAGAAGTTAGAAAGGAAATAGTTCCTGATTTGTATTAGAACGCGTGTCGCCGCTTGTCTCCCACTCTTTAACTCCACTACAAGTAAAAGACCGATACGTACGTGCATTACGCACACAAATAACCAATTACACTTAGATCGCGAGCTTGCTATTAATTGTGACACTAACGCAAAAACTGTGCTTGACGTGCACTCACACACGCACACAATAAGAGCGTTGGTCGATTGACATAATATGAGCGTTTACTTATAAGAGCGGATCGCCTGCTCCTCCCACAAGGTCGTTCAAACCTCTTTTTTCTGTTCTGTGGAGAAATTCGTAATTTTCCCACAATAAAACGAAAAATACTGAAAAGAATGTTATCAATTTGTCTAGTATTACCATTATTAGCACTCGACGTATCCATGGCGTGTGGTTGACTGATAATAATGTTCGCTCTTGAAACTGGGTGTTAATTCGACGCTTAGTTTGATGATGACACGTGTTGCACAATAGTGGCGATAATGCTATCAGAGGCGCTTAGCGTTCAGTGTCGGTCTTTCAACCTAGAAATGAGAATATCTAATTTTTAACCGACTTCAAAAATCAGGAGGTTCTCAATTCGTCGGAACCTTTTTTTAGGGTTCCGTAGCCAAATGGCAAAAACGGAACCCTTATAGATTCGTCATGTCTGTCTGTCTGTCCGTCCGTATGTCACAGCCACTTTTTTTCCGAAACTATAAGAACTATGCTGTTGAAACTTGGTAAGTACTTTGTAAACCGCATTAAGATTTTCACACAAAAATAGAAAAAAAACCCATACGTGTGGGGTATCTATGGATAGGTCTTCAAAAATGATATTGAGGTTTCTAACATCATTTTTTTCTAAACTGAATAGTTTGCGCGAGAGACACTTCCAAAGTGGTAAAATGTGTCCCCCCCCCTGTAACTTCTAAAATAAGAGAATGATAAAACTATAAAAATATATGATGTGTGATGGTGGGTGGTGTGTGTGTGTGTGTTACCATGTAAACTTCCACCGAAAATTGGTTTGAACGAGATCTAGTAAGTAGTTATTTTTTAATACGTCATAAATCGTAAACAGCAATTTTACGATTTATGACGTATTTTACCTTTCATTCAATCTGCTACGGAACCCTTTATGGGCGAGTCCGACTCGCAATTGACCCATTTTTCGTCGACGAATCTCGGCACATCCCCCCTGTAGTAGGTATATATGGCCTAGCGAGTATCTTTTATTTGTTGGGAACTGTCGTTGGTATTGTTAAGAGCTGGGTATGAGATAAATTAATTACTACCGATTAAACAACACAATAACTTTATTAATCACAAAACAATTTAAACTTAATCACAAGTACACTACAATGCACTACTGATCACTATTCGCTTAGATATCGCACTTCAAGTTAACTTCGATTCGTTTCGTTGTGTAGCCAAAACAAGACTGACCGTCGCGGCCCTGAGCGGTCTATTTATACTCGCCAACAGACACACCAGAATAACCAAGAATATTCTAGAGGGTCATAAAAAAACAGTAGGTAAGTAGCTAGGTAATTATTATTACTAGCTGCTTGTACCAAACAAACAAATATGAACCGTATGCCCTAGGCGTACGGTCGAAATTCTAATGTCTTTTTATAAAGAGGTCCCGAGTTTGTACCTACTTAACTTTAAAACTAATAATAACAGAAAGCTCTCGAAATTCCAACGTACACATACTGTAATCACGTGCTTTCTCGAATGTTCTAGTAGGTCCGATGTGACAGTATTGATCATCTTCAATCAGTCATACAATTACAATTATATTCAAGTCCGGGAAACTTATCCTACTTATATACGAACTTTGCTCGTTATAAGTTATATCCAAGGTCGCTGACATAGTGGAAATTTAAGTATGATTTTCCGTGGCATGGCGACGTGAATAAGGAAACTTCGAACGTCTACAGTTTATGTATGAAACTTATTACATAAAAAAAGACAATGACTTTTCCTCGACAATTTACATGTCAAAAGAAAACTAAACTCGTATTATATTAGAATATTCTGATAATTTGTTACAGTCGATTGACCTATCTAAATCTATACTTACATATTCTTTGAAATAAAGTCGGTTTTCGTGTCTGTACGTGTGCCCGGATTGTCCCTAAACTAAGCTACAGATTGTGATCATTTCATTGATAAAATTACACAGGAACACACAGATTATTATCTCAGAAAATTTGTGGCCGTAATGCATTAATATTTTAATGTTGATATAATAAAGAAATCTCCATGTTTTGTCAAACCGAAAAACCGTGCGAAGAACGGAACTGGACGTTTTGTATAGGTGGTCCTGCCCGATTGATATGAAATGAAACCTATAGGTACCGTATTTGATAACATTACAAACATAGCACATTTGTCTTACCTTATAAGGAGTTAGCATGCAAACCAAAACTAAAATAATATAATACAAGGCTCATCAAGGCTCATTACCGTACAATATCAGACACACTTCCATTATTTTCTCAAGTTTCAAGTATCTTTTCGTTTTGAATAAACTTTACTTCTTAGAATGGCCGTATCAAAGAAAGTGTCATGGACATCCATTCAGTGGAAGAAAGCTAACGATGGACGATGACTGTTCTGTTGTAAATCTGACAAAAAAAAGACTAATTTCCTGCTTGAATCTTAGTACTAACTTACACCCCCTTTCCAGGACATAATAGAGCTAGAGAAATGTTTCTGGACCCTCCGGAACGCGGCCCCTACCGGGCAGCTAGACGCCGAGAGCCTATCACCATTGCTGTCACCACCACTACCAGCTGCCGCGGTTGCTGGAGCCTTCCTGGCGTTCGATGAGAACAGGGACGGGCATGTGGACTTCAAGGAGCTGTGCTGTGGACTCAGTGCCGCTTGCCGGGGACCCAGGACTGAGAGGCTTAAGTGTGAGTAGATCTTGTCACTACTTGATGTTTTTTTAAGTGAATATTTCGTTAGGAGCGTTGAGCACTTTTTGGGTGAACAAAAATCATGGAACTCGCGTGAACGTCACCTATCGCTTCGTAGCACTCGTAGCCGATCCGCTACGGCGTAGCACCACTTAGGCGTGCGCGGGACACAATCCGTAGCAGATATAGATTACTTAGTTTTCACTTCTATCGGCACTCGGCAGTCCCCAAAGACGCATGTTTTTTATTTTATTTTAGGATGGAAATGTTCTAGGTGCTCTTCCTAAGGCGTTTTCTTCGAGTTAGATTTAAATTAAATCAGTTGTGTGTAGCGCTCTGTTATTACAACTGAGCGGCACTAGAGTTGCGGTCGTCTTCGGAAGACCACTTTTAAATCCCCTGTTCGACGGGATTTTGATCGGTATAATAATTGTGTCTGTCCATCATAAACCTGACCCATAACGCTGACCCTAACCTATTTAGTATTAAGTTGCCATTTCAATGTTAGTATGTTCAGTGATAGACGTTTTGACGTACCAACTACGAGTACCTATTTAAAATAGTAGATTTTGCAATTTTTTCACAGATTCTGATTTGGTGATTTCCTAATAGGAAAATCCCTTTTAACCATAAACTAGATGCTTCCGACAACTTAAGTACTTAATTGTCTCATTGTGCGTTCTCGTAACTTTAAACTCTTTAAAGTAAGTACGTTCAATTCTTCCCGGCATTGTTCATTATAGTTGTCATCGAGATATCTTGAGCAAACATCACAAGAAAACCTCTTTCTGCCTCTACACATTTTACAATGACCATGTTTTCTTATTTTTGTTTAGTTAAATTGGAGGTGGTAGCTAGGTGCTGTTCTTATACGAGTGTTAAACGACAACTTCTGAACAGTAAAATAGTAATAGTTCTAAGCCTCTCTGTCTTTTGTGTCCTTGTTTTTTCCAGAGATAATATTTAAACAATCATTGGAGACACATGCATTTACATACATAATTTATGAAATGTGCGGTTTTTCTTGGAAGGTTGACATTGATTGAAATTAAAGAATACCAATACTACGGCTCTTTTGCCATTGTCAATATGGGCAGCAATTGTAATAAATAGCACTTATTATTTATTCTAAATCAGAACATGATGAATGATATGCTTCATGGCTAATATATGTATTGTACAATCGAATCGAACATCACCACATTCATACATGCCGTTAATCTAGACATATTCCAAATTTTTAGGCCCTTATCAACAAAAATCATATTTAATTACATCATTCCCTCTCATAGAGAGGAGGGCTGGTCCCAGCAGTGGGAACATTAATTGGCTAATAATGATGAAGTACTTTATATGTATCCTTCAGGACCTCATTACAATACATAACTGTTTTAATGATAACTTTATTGTATTACTTATGTTAACAAACCTTAAAACCATAAAGAGTGAGTGAATACATAATATCAGTAAGAAAAAACCGGTTTGTTCGCGTTATTCTTTCCTTATCTCGCGGTATGAAAGTTAAAGTTTGCGAGCGTCTGCGCCCTCGCCGGTTGACGATAAAAAGAAACGTCTAACTAAATAATATAAGTACGTATGATATTATATGGCACAATACATTGTAATTTGTTGGAAACTGGTCGTGGTTTTTGATAAAATATATGGTAAGGGACATACATGTGCAGATTGATTCTATAAATTAAATTCATGATTCTAGACCAACTAGGGTAGAAATAATACGGACGATATTAAAAAAAAAAAAACAAAACAGCTTTTTCGTACATTTCAATCGAGTAGGATAGGCAGCATTTATGAAACAGCTGATGATATTCAGGTAAGATAAAAAAAATGCAGGGTTTTTTCTTACAGTAATGTTTGTGGTTTTGCCCAAACTTTGAAAACCCATACAAACATACCTATGAAAATAAATGAACACATATAAGTATGATTGATCAATCTTGTCTGACAGATCGTATGTATCTATAACGCTAACAATAAGCGATATTTAAGGTGAAAGCGTCAGGGTGGCCCACGAAATTCAAATTATCTTAAGTTTTTTGCAATTTGCAGGCCAGTGCTCGGTTATAATTATGTTGAATAAAATATTGTTCGCAACTAAGTCATGTGTTGTTACAGAATTAAAATCATCAAAATCATCAGAACAACCCTCTAAGTTCATAAAGGTCGAGAAATGTCTTTGACCTTGAAAAAGTCGTCGACCTTTATGAACTTGATTATTATATTTCTGTAACTACTTAGTTGTGAACTTAAGTTTTTTCACACCCTTGGATTTTTCTTCTTTAGGGCTCGCCAGATCTCATTTTCCACTACCGTTTTGAGAGCAGTGTATAAGATGAAAACAAACATCAAACCTACTGCCTTTCTAGGTACCGTATCTCTGAAGTTCAATGTTAATGACGATAATATTTAATTAACACTCTAAATGGCTATCTCTTGTTTACGTTGTGACGTCACAGCTTGAAACGTGTCTGTACGTTTGAACGTGTGTCTCACTGCTCACATAACGATCGGTTGAACATGGTAATGATTTATTCATTCGATGGAAAATCGATAGCGAGTTACAGTTTAAGGTACATTAAATATGTATATGTCACCGTAAAATTGTCAAACACGTTATATTGCAATATAACGTGTTTCTATCTAGCGATATTGTAAACTCTCGAAATATTGTCAACTGAACATACGGAAGTATCTCTGCCCCCATAATCGGGACTTGGGGCACCCCCCCATTAGGTTAGTTAGGTTCCTTTAAACCTTGCACTCGGAAATAGACGGGCGTAGTCGACGGGCCCCGCGAAGCGGGGCTCCGTCGACAACGCTTTTTAGGGGAATATAAAGTGTTTTATGGTTAGGTTAAATTAATCGGTATTTCTTAGGAATGGTACATTATCTTTTCATGAGAGTGGTACCTGGTACCACTGGGCAAGGGGGACCCCTCCTTCCCTCCACACCGCGTGAGTTGATTACCATCGCATGCATTTCACGATAAAAACTTTTTTGCAAAAAATAAAACCGACTTCACACAAAAAAGTGAAAAATAACGTTAGCTTCAGAAGTCGGTGACCTTTATTTGATTGATTTAGTTTTTTTGTCAAATCAAAATCACTTTTTAGTGGTTCACATGTGCATACCCTTTCACAGCGTACCAGCGTGATTTTTTGTTATGAACTGGTGTAAACAATAGACAGACATGAGATTTCAGCAATCCCAGTAAGAGACACAGATTTGCTACATTTAATGAGGAGTTCCGTTGCCTTTCTCCGAAGTTCTTCATCTAATCTTTACTAAATTTAAATGTTGAAGAGTTCTCTCTATTTCTCCAGGATCCCATTATCAGGATCCTGACTTGATGATTATGGGACCTTCTGGGAAGTATACCCTTTCAAACAATTAAAAAACAAATTCGGTCCAGTCATCTTCGAGTAATCGGGGAACATTGAATTGAGAACCTCCTCCTTTTTGAAGTCGGTTAATAACGACGTTATGGTACGTGACTCAAATATCCGGATAGCCTTTAAAAGATTTGGCCGAGTATCGTTAATTTGCTTCTAAGAATTGAAGAGTTCCGTTCCTTTGTCATGGATCCCATAATGAGAACCTAACCAAATTCTCATCAAACTACCCTTGAAGTACCCTTGCCAATAAAGTAAAAAAAAAACAATACATGTCAAGGTAATAGGCTTATCCCCAATAAATGGAACTTAATACACCTAACTGTCGAAATCTGGTAATATTGTACACATCTGCGTACCCCCTCAGAGCATACAGGCGTGATGTTACGTCATGATGTTGTATAAACAATAAACATTCAAGCGATTGCAGCAGCTACTGCAGATTTGCCGTGTATTTTTGAAGAGTTCCATTGTATATCTCCGAAGATCCGGATCAGATCTTCAGCAAATTAAAATATAACCACACGGGAAGCACCAGCTTTCAAATTAAAAAAGAATCATCAAAATCGGTTCACCCAGTCGAAAGTACTGAGGTAACAAACACTGTCGAAATCTGGGTGTATTGTACAGTGTACACATCTGCGTACCCCCTCAGAGCATACAGGCGTGATATTACGTCATTATGTTGTATAAACAATAAACCTACAAGCGATAACAGCAATCACTGCAGATTTGCCGTACATTTTTGAAGAGTTCCATTGTATATCTCCGAAGACCAGCATCAGATCTTCAACAAATTAAAATGGGACCACATGGGAAGCACCAGCTTTCAAATAAAAAAAGAATCATCAAAATCGGTTCACTCAGTTTTTTTTTGTGTTATGAGGTAACAAACACAAAAAAAAACAGCTGAATTGATAACCTCCTCTTTTTGTGAGTCGGTTAAAAAATAATGCGTTTTATTGTAAGCAGTATGTTCGTTTGACAATATTTCGAGAGTTTACAATATCGCTAGAGAGATTACAATATAACGCATTTGAAAATTTTACGGTGACATATACAACGAATTCTCAGGTCACGATATGATGTCATATGTTTGTGAACTTATATTAGTTTTGTGATAATTTTGTGTCTAAGTGGTACATAATAAAAATGCGGTGACAGACTCGCGCGGTCCAAACCGCTTGTATAAGAGTTCTTTTATAACGAAGGCGAGCTTATGCAAGAATTTTTGTAAATTCATCCCTAAAAGTGGCCAATATGGAATGGAAGTGTCAAGGTTGTCAATTATATCTTTTTTTAAAGATAATATAAAATACAAAGACAGGCATCGCCGATGTTGGCAATAAGTCCGCGAAGCTGAAGTTGGACTGGGCGGGTCACGTGATCACGTCTCTAGGATGGGGCGGGACAGATGGGCGAAGATAGTCACACAGCGGGTGCCTGAAGACGGCCGTCGTAACCGAGGCAGGCTCAAAAAACGCTGGCGTGACGATCTGGACTCGTTCTTGACGGATTAGTTGGAAAGGGCATATTGTATCCACTTTTTATTATTTTTTTGGGAAGCCATGGAGGAGTTCTTTGCCCAACAGTGGGACAGAACAAGCTGACATAAAAATAAAAAAAAATTACAGGACTTTCTTAGACTTGAGGTTGACGCTTAAAGCTTGACTCACGTTAGACTGTGCCGGGTCCGAGCCGATGCAATTTAGTATGTAATGGACACACTCACGCTTCCGAACCGCTACCGAGCAACGGACAATGGCTTGTCATTCAAAATTTTACGGATGATACTCAGTTCGGAGGCACGGTCTAACGTGCGTCATCCATAAAGCGCTAATTGGTGTTTCTAGTGTTAATTAAACTGTTATCGAATCACAAGCATAACTCGATAAATGCACCAAATCTTGGAAATACAATCAGGTGAAAACTTTTAGTACCTACGAGAAAAAAATGGCGTTGCACAAAAAAAAAACTAGCAAGTGGTTGCAAGAGTCCTAACAAAAATGACGCAGCAATTTTTGGGATTTTAGAAGCCTTTTATGCAGACAATGGTATTGGGACATTTTGTCTTGTCATACCTTTGACGTAGACGTGGGAAGGAAGGAAAACAAAAATACTCAGTGACGTACTTGTATGTAAGAGCAATATTCTACGAAGGGGCAAACTCGGGACAAGTCGGTTTATACGCAATAGCTTAGACGTAGACCGTAGTAATAATAATGATTTAGTAGCAATTTAACAGCACTTCTGGATACGGCGCGCATTGTTAGGTTCCTCTCAAGATCCCTGACCAAAGGGAGCTTGAAAGTGTTCCTGATGCTGGTGGGCTAGTATCAAAAAAAAATTGTGTGTTACAAAAATTATAATAAATAGGTAGTTTTCTTTTAACACTATTAGTATTCCTCCCACGGACAGTCGTCATTATAAAATGTCAAGAGTTGCAATACTTACTTACTGCATATAGCTGCCCCAGGTTCGTGAGTGAACTCTTTGAAATAAACGCTCAATGGCGAATTCCTTTTAATTACCATATGTTTGTCGTAACAGGCAATTTAATAGTAGATTGATAGTGCAAAATGATTATACCCACCAGATGTCCCAAATAGAACTCTCAGAGAGCCGGCTAAAAGGCCAAACACATGTTTATGTGAATTAATCAATGCTTGTCAAGGATCCATGTATTTAGGACATAGTCATCATTCAAATTAAAATAAAACTGGAGTTAATTCAAATTAAGCAAGCTGATATAGCATTGGGCTGGCCATGTCTGTCGAAAGACCGATGGCAGGGGGAGCAAATGACTCCTGGAGTAGATATCACGTATCGGCAAGCGTTGTGTCGGAGCTAGGTGTTCCGGTGACCTCAAGAAGGTGACTGGTATAGGCTGGATGCGGGAGACTGAAGACAAGGTATTCTGACGAAATTTGGTAGAAGTCTATGTCTAGCAGGGTCGAAGGAAACTAAGAACCTGAATCCTGCCGGCTTCCCTTTGGGAACAAGGGACTCTATACTAACTTGTGTAGCAGAAGACCTGAAGGCAGAAGGCCAGAAGCCAGTCTGTGATAGTCTAAGTGAATTGATTCATCTTTCCATTCCACAAATAACAACTATTAAGCACTAGTGACCTGACTATTATAATCATGACGCTCACTGCTATGTGGAACATTCGCTATTGTGACACCCTAATCAATGCCAAAAACGTTACTATAAAAATAAACGCTAATCATATTTAAAACATCTATTCTAATACTAAAACAGCACGGATGTAAAGTTTTAAACAAGAAGGGTCCTTGACACAGCTGACATAACGAACAAAAGCGACGTAAAAAGCGTAGTTTCCTTCGTTCAGACCATGCCCCCTCCAGGTCATTAGATCAAGGTGATTTACATACGTCACTGGGTTCTGCATTAGGTTTATTTTGCAGTAGTAGAGATATGTGCTTTACATAATTATGTATGTTTAATGCATAATGTCCAATTAAAAACTATGATTTGCATATTGACGTCTGGTACTAACTGATCAGTCCTAAACTGTTCTTTTTGGTGTCATTTCCGACGCTGGTTGCAAAAAAGTTTGTGAATAACGAGCATTAAGTGCAAGAAGGGTTGAGCATAGCAGTAGACATTAAGTAAGACTAGTAAAGGCATAACGATTATTTTTAATATTATGTATCCTAGAGTTAATCTGTGAACAGCGTTGTGGGCTGCAATGTTGTTTTTAAGTTCTGTTTAAATTTCCTATTTCTATGTTTTATATTGCAGCTGTTTGTTGTTCCATTTGAATAAAAATAAAAATAAAATAAAAAAAATAACATAGCTATAGTAAGGGCATACCTTAATTCTTTATATTATTTCTACAGAAAATACTCGTACTATGTGGAAATAGATTCAGCCTCACATGAAATCATCCCAATCTTCCATTGCAATTTTATAGGGAAAGAATATACTATAGAACTATTATTCAGTTAAAGCTCATATAATGGTTGTTTAACAGCCATCATCAATAGCAGTCTTTTCTCTTTTGAGCCATACTTCCCTGGTATGCGCGAGTCTCAACCAGATTTTAGTAACCGGCGATCTTCGTATATGTCATATCATCCACCCGATTATGATTATTTTACTGTTAGACCAGCAGTCAGAGCTGGTCTAACAGTAAAATAATCAATTCATAGCTGCCTGTATAACTTAGACCACTAACCACATAAGTACAACTCCCTTACACTTGAAGCATACCAATCGACTTCCGACTTCCTCACAGGATGACTGTCAGCAGTCGCTGGTGTTCTAAAAACAGTTGACGACGCAGAACTGTCAACGGACTTCCCGGCGACTTTCCTCATAGTCATTGGCCCAGGCTTATGCTTCCGTGTTGGCACAGCCTTTATAGATTTCTTTATATTTGTTTTGCTTACAAGGTTTTGTAGGAGTGTGATCGCACTAGTGTGGCTTGTCAACTGAAAAAATCTAATAAGTCAGTTACTTAGATTATCAAAAAACATTTGACCCGTACTTTTTAGTTTGTTACGTAAAGCAAAATTGACGAAGCTATATGACGCTTTTAAAATTCTGAATACGTCACGCCGTTGAATAATTTTTAGTGTGTTCTGACGTCACGAGCCCGAATTTAATGCGTTTTATCTTTGTCAATATTCACTGATTTACAAAAACAAAAAATACGTGTCCATTATTTTCCAATACGACGGACAAAATAGATTTGCAATTTTTTGATGGTCTATTGTATTCAAAGGAGGATTAGACCAAATTAATGTTAACGTCTGTAGTTGACATCTTCCGGCATAATTTGGAGAAAAAGTTATGTATCTTGGTGGCAACTGGCAAGGTGACACTTGGGGCTGCGCGCAAAGGTCGTTCAGGGCCATCTACTCATTGTAGTACTATGGAACGTGGAGTTTTAGTCTATAGGCATCAGATATAACCCTCCGTTTCGTAAAGAGATAGGAGTAAGGTCCATGTTCACCAAAAAGATGACGGTATGATTATCTAAAACAGCTGTTTAAAATACATTTTTGTATGGGAACAGGTCACAGTGACAGCTGTTATTAGTTAATCAGACCGTTATCTTTTCGGTGAACATGGACCTAAATGATGCCGTGACGTCTGACAAAGGAGAATGGAAAAAGAAGTAGAATGGGGGAAGGCAGAAAGATGATTGCAACCATCTATTCCGTCACACCAAAAACGAGGTGGCGAGGTGCTACTTTGTCGTATCGTCGCCGGCGCTCTCAAAGTCGTAAAATATTAACAACATTGTTTTCTTGTCCAATTTTATGGCTCACTCATTAAATGATCTTATGACTTAATGTCTCATGACGCGCACTCTGTTTTTGTCAAGAATTGTCCTTCAAGAATAACTTAATTATTATTTGTCCCTATTAGGGGATGCTATCCAATTACCATTTCCACATGTTCAGTATCTTTGCCTTTCTAATAACGAATCTTATCTCAGATAATATTATCATTTGGAGTAAGTCAACGACATCTGGTCTCACGGTATTAGGGAAAGAATTCGGACGTAATTTGGTCAAACAAAGATATTACCGCGGAGATAATTTAACCCGATTTCGAGGTCAAGTTAATTAAGATTTGTCTCAGACCTTACTTTGATGAGATGTTTCCTTCTGTTTGTTGTCAAGGTCAGCGGTCAATGTCAGTCTTATCATTGTTTTGGCAAATTAGACTTATTTTTATCTCGGAATTAACTTAATTTTGTCTACATTAGGAACTATTGTCGGTTTCGGTTCCCGGGTCTCGGGTTTTACTATGAAACCGAAACCGTGTCCTGCATGTCCTAGCCACATTACGCGTAGGCTACTTTTGATCCCGATAAAACGTGCCAGTGGCAGTGGAATCATTTCCGACCTCCACTGATGAAGCAGCAGGTAAAAACTAGCTAAAGTTGACAATTAGCCTTAAAATTCGTTCTCACAATAAAATGATAAGTCCTCGCGTAAAAATCTCTGCGTCATAAGGGACACAGTACTGTTGTGCACACAATTGAAGTGAAATGTCCGGACGACGAAGCGAAGGTCGTCTCAGCATTGTTCATCTCTCGCGCCGCGACTAATTGAGTTTTAAATGAGATGCTCGCGAAGCACGTGCGACTGTACTTGACCATAGGAAAACCGACTTTACTACTATGAAATAAAGACCCTTTCAGTGACTTGCGTTGAAATCTACATAACTAGTACCTCCAGCCGATGATAGTTAGAGTTCAAAACCAGCTCCTACTGCTACGGAATAAAGGCGCTGCCAATGTCTTATACCTATCTCGTCAAGCCTTCACTTGTTCGTTTATGCCTTTCCGCCTTATTGTCAGTTGATTCGTCTTTGTGCGGGTCGTGGTGACAGGTTTAAAATAATCATTATGGTGTTAACTAAACGATTAAGATTAACGGGTATGTTAGAGCACTTTGTTAGAAGATTAATTCGGGGAAGTACTAAAACCAAATCTACCTGCCGCCCCTATTCATTTTCATCATTATTCACAGCCTGACTAAAAAAACAGTGAAGGAAAACATCATGAGGAAACCGGTATGTCCATGAACCTTTAGAGTTAATGAGAAATAAAACTCAAATAGGTTTTTACATATATAATCCAAAAATGTGATCCCTTACATACTAAAACACGTAGGTGGCTTAGTGGAGGCTCTCTGCCATCCACCACATTTATTAGCCAATCACAGTGCAGCACAAAATCTCTCGAGCATGGCGCGCGGAGTGCTACGTTGAATAAAACTGTTCTCCAGTGTAGCTTCGCCTCAGTACGCAACTCGACTCCACGCAGGTATGTTGTCGGCGCTGTGGCGACGGCGGTGCGCGCGCCGTAAATAGCACGGTCTCGCGGCCGGCGCCTCAGTAAGCGGCGGCGCTCCGTCCCGGCTGCACGTATGCTCCTATTATGTAGGTCACTACAAACCAAACAAATCAAAGACATGTGACATCTACCACTCCACTCCACACTGGGCCCGCGTGGTGGATTATAGCCTATCCCTCTCATAGGGGAGACCTGTGCCCCAGCAGTGAGAACATAAATAATGAGGATTTCGGCCACAGGGACTGCATTCGATGGCTTTCTAGGGTGGTTGTCGAGAGCTTTGATGTGCTGCTCTTTCATGTGCTCTGAAGTGACTAACATATCCAACTTAGGCCGAAAAACTCTGAGCACGAAGCGTACATGTCCTGGAACATTACAGGCATTATAATGATGTCAGCCTGACTTCACCCACTGCTTGGTATAGGCCTCTCATTGTTTGTGACAATCTTCAGGCTTCTGTGCCACCCTCATCAAGGCCTTACCTGCGATGGCAACGTCTGCCCAACTTGCCATCCTTATTCATCATTATTATCAGCCTATAATGTTCCCACAGCTGGGACACGGCCTCCACTCATTGAGAGGGAATGGGCCATAACCACCACCCACCCTTATTAGCATAATCATATTGGGTTGGTTGTCGTTTACAACACCAAAAGTTAGCTTATGAAATTGTTTCAGCTTATGATATTAATCCTGTCGTAGTCGTACACAGCAAAATTTATGTCTCCGAAGAAATGGGCCAGACGGCTAGTCTTAGTTCAAGACTTCAAGCATGGTGGTATGAAGCGACCCAAATTCGTATTCAGAATAATTTCATTATGAATTCCAGACTGTTATCTGATTGTCATTCATATGACGTCATACGTCGTTTAGACATAATAATGGTCATGTTTTTCTCTTGACCGTAACCCTGTTTTTTTCTGCTCTCTCAGTTTAGAAATAATTTCAAATATGTTCATATTTCAAAACGGTGAAGGAAAACATCGTGAGGAAACCGGCATGTCCTAGAACCAAAAATTCGAAGACATGTGACATCTACCAACCCGCACTGGACCCGCGTGGTGGATTATAGCCTATACGCAAAAATACGCGCTTTGACGTGGAGTTGCGGACACCAGCCCGTTGTACAATACAATACAAATATGTTCATAATAAAATTAAGTGGTTCCCACCCTAGTGCTTTAAGCACAAACAGCTTCTAAAGTACCCATTGCTAGGCTATAGGCCTATCTGTAAGAGGAAGTGGGCCGCTCGGGTCGATCTTTAGGTTAAGCCGTGCGTGCCTAAGTTTGCTCTGCCTGAAAGCACGTTAAGCTGTTGGTCCCGGCTGTCATTTGTCCATCTTTGGCAGTCGTTACATATATAGGCAGTCGCTCCATGTACAATACTGGTATTCAGCTGCATGCGGTTAGTCTGGTAGCCAACCCCAACATAGTTGCCTACCCTGGTATAAGATAATGAGTACAGAACATGTGCGCGGCAAACACGCCGCAAGTGGGCAGCGAGTTTGCGGTGTGCGATCCGCGTTTTGTACAATAAGTTATTTTGATTTTCTCAGGAATGGTACAATATCTTTTCATGAGAGTTGTACCACTGGGCAAGGGGGACTCCTCGTTCCCTCCACACCGCGTGAGTTGACTACCATCGCATGCATTTCACGTAAAATAATGCGTTTTGTTGTAAGCAGTGTGTTCATTTGACAATATTTCGAGATTTTACAATATCGCTAGAGATATTACAATATAACGTATTTGACAATTTTACGGTGACATATATACCATAAATATTAATACGTGGACTGTACAGTTGTAAACTACAATAGTGTCATTCGAAGAGGAAAGTTGGTGTTATTGTCGTCATATAATGACGACTTACGGGCAATGTTGGCCGAGTTGTTGACTCACTAACTTACAGTTCTGGAAGATCTCTCACTCCTGACGCAACTCGCAGGTCCACTGTAAGAAAGTTCTAATGAAATAGCAGCATTTTTGTGCACGTCTATCATAATGTAATTGAGTGTTTTGTATGTACACAAATAAATAAGATCTTTGTATGGATGGTGAATAAACTTCGGATAAAATATCTTATGTTCAGTTTATGCTGTTCTTTGGAGGCCAACTTGATTCGAGAATCGCAGTTTAGTTGAGGCATGGCCGCATGGGCAAGTCAGATTTTTTTATAGATTCAACACCAATAACCAAGTCTTAATTTAATGTAACTAGCTGTCTTTCGCAATCTTCTCTTTAGCATACAAGCAGGATTGGTAACAGTCTGTTATCATAAGAAGCGTGGTCTCTCTTCATACAGCCCGGCTAGCATGGGCAAGGGATAAAATTTTATCCACCGGTTATTTCCACTGACAAGGGACAAAATTCAAACAAAAGTGGAAATAACCGGTGGATAAAATTTTTATCCCCTGCCCATGCTAGCCGGGCAGGAGAGCTTTGCCTTCGTTCAAAATTAAAAACTAAAGTCATTTATTGAAATTAGCCTGAATATCAGTACTTTTCTAACGTAAAAATTAAACAAGACAGTCCGCCCTTCGCTATATCCTAGTGTTTTAGCTGGGAAGAAGAAGTGGCGGAACAAATTGTCCAACAACACATCTATCTGTTAGGTTACAAGAACCAACGTTTCCTTAGTTGTTCTTGAATGACCTCGGAACTACAAATATGTGCAGAGATTATCCAATTGCCTATTCTATTCAAAATAAAACTCACACATACGCTTACTACCATCAAAATCAAAATCAAAATCAAAGCATTTATTTCAAGTAGGCCAATAACAGGCACTTTTGAATTGTCGAAACAAAGATGAAAATTAAATGTAGCTACAGTCCCAGTCACAAGACATAAAAACTGTGAAAGTACTGTAGTTGCCCATTCCCTAGCGTAGATCTCTATGGAGAAGAACGGGCAAGAAACTCCATGGACACTCTTTTAAATCAAAATATTGTTACAAAATCTTGGTTACATCATTCATGTTGAGATGGTATATTATGTGAGAACAATGTAGCAAGATGTGCACGTTAAAAGTGTCCATAGCAAAACAAAAATAAAATACAACTCAAAAACAAAATAATTCAAATAAACCATGGCGACTAAGAGATGACCAGTCACAACTGACAGCGCCCGTTCACGCACATGACGCATGGATCAGCACCATTCAGCTCAACCATTTTGAAGGGAACTAAATGGTCCGACACACGCGCCACCATCAGCGAGACATTTGAGTGAGCATGACATACTCTCAACCGCCAGGGCACATTCAAGTCAAGAACTGCCGTAGGTTTCCAGTGAATGATAGCTTACTAGTACATAGTACTCACACAATATGGGCTATGCGATTATATAATACTAACATTGAATCTATACAATGCAAAGTTAGTTAAGTACAATCTTCAGCAGCTCCAACTATACCATATAATGCTATCAATTTTTGCGCCCCTGTCCATGTGGAGCAGGACCAGCATTAAGCCAAGCATTTTTATCAGCGATATAATCGCTCAACTTGTAATATGCTTTTTTACATAGTGTGCGTTTAATGCATGTTTTAAATTTCGTCTCATTCAGTTCAAGAATACTTTGTGGAATTTTATTATAGCATCTCAAACAGTACCCCATGAAAGATGAGTCTACTTTAGCGAGTCTAAAGCCTGGCTGAACTAATTCGTCCCTATTTCTAGTACTGTAATTATGTCTGTCACCTCTTTTACCAAAAAGATGCAAATTTTTTCTAACGTACATTATGTTTTCGTAAATGTATTGACAATGTACCGTCATAATGCCAATATCCTTAAACAGTTCCCTTAGAGAATCGCGCCTACGAAGATTATATATAGCTCTGATGGCTCTTTTCTGCAGAATAAATATAGACTCAATATCTGCAGCCCGTCCCCATAGCAAAATACCGTAAGACATTATACTATGAAAGTAACTAAAATAGACCAGTCTAGCGGTATCTACATCAGTGAATTGACGGATTTTTCTAATGGCATATGCTGCTGAACTTAAGCGCCCCGCAAGCGATGTTAAATGAGAACCCCATTGTAGCCTTGAATCAAGCGTAAGCCCCAGGAAAACCGTTTTATCTACGAATTCAAGTTTCTCATTATTCAATAATATATCACAATCACTACCCTTAACATTCGGTAAAGCAAATCTTATGCATTTGGTTTTTTTTTCATTTAATACCAAATTGTTTGCTGTGAACCAATTTTGGACCTGAAGTAGGGCATTATTCACGTCATCTAAATTTTGTGCCCGTCTGTTTATCTTAAAAATTAAGGAAGTGTCATCAGCAAACAACACCATATTTTGAGGTTGGTTTTTCAATAAATAGGGTAGATCATTTATATATACTAGAAAGAGGAAAGTTCCCAATATTGAGCCTTGTGGAACCCCCATTTTTATTTTTAAACCCTGTGAATTAACACCATTTATCTGAACATGTTGTTGTCTATCATTCAAATATGATCTTACCAAACTAAGTGCAAGTTTACCCAGTCCGTAATGCTCAAGTTTCAAAAGTAATGTGTCGTGATTTACGCAATCAAACGCTTTGGAGAGATCACAAAAAATTCCTATGGCATCTTGGGACTCTTCCCACGCAGTAAATATGTGCTTTAATAAGGTTACACCGGCGTCAGTTGTACAACGTCCCTTGGTGAAACCATACTGTTGATCATGTAAGATTCTGTTGGTGTTAAAATGATAGAGCATTTGATCAAGCATTACTTTTTCAACAACCTTGCTAAAAACTGGCAACACGGATACAGGTCTATAATTGTTAGTATCTTTACTGTCCCCGGATTTGAAAAGTGGTATGACTTTACTGTATTTCATTAAATCAGGGAAAACTCCTTGGTCTACACATAGATTAAAAATTAAAGCTAAGTATGGGGCTATTGTCTCAAGTATGGATGTACAAACTTTGATAGACATTCCCCATAGATCTTCGGTCAGTTTGATTTTTATTTGCCGGAAAGCTTTAATAACTACCATAGGGTTAATGTGTTTAAATTTAAATTCAGCCAGGCAGCCAGACACATTCGCCTTTAATAAACCCATTGAGACTTCAGGAGAGGAATTTAGAGCCTCCGTAGTTTTTAATGGTATTTCTGTAAAGAAATTTACAAATTCTTGAGCTACTTCCTGATTAGAGCTTTTAGGACCACTTGCTGTATCTAATGTGTAGCTAGTGTTACGTATTTTCTTCCTGTTAGTCTCGTTATTTATGACTTTCCAAACTGTCTTTATTTTATTTTCTGCTGTTTTGATCTTGTTGCTAATGTGCAGGGCTTTAGCAACCTTGCATGTATTTCTAAAAATTTTTGAATACTTAGCAACATACTTGTTAAAAGTTTCAGTGTTAATAAAAGGCTTAAGGCCATAAAGCTCAAATAGTCTTTCCCTACTTTTTCTGATGCCTCTAGTTGCCCAATCGCTAAATATGAATTTAGGGCAAATACTTTTTGTCTTCTTTTCAAAAGTTTTGTTGAATTCCGTGTGAACTATTGAAAAGAAACGATTATAAAATTGATTTATATTAATATCGTCATGGCTCATAACACTTAACTTGTTCTGTAGGGAAATATTAAACCTATTTAATTTGCTAGAAGTTATAGGTATAAATTTAATCTGTACTTTTTGCAATGGTGTATTACACCTATAAGTTACAGTTTGTCCGCTATGGTCAGACGGCAAACAATTTACTATGGCTTTATCTAAGTAATCACAATCGCAGAAAACATTATCTATACAAGTAGCAGAAGATGTTGTGATTCTAGTAGGTTCAACAAAAACGTTAGTCAGGTCAAATGACTTAAAAAGAGTTAATAACCGACCACTATTTGAATGTTCTTCTAAAATATTGATATTGAAATCACCACAAATTATTGTAGATTTATTACTGGCTGCAAGTTTTGCCAGGACATCTTCCATTATTGATTCAAATATGGAAAAGTTTTGATAGTTTGGGGGTCTGTACACACACACAATTACATGCTTATCTAGCTCAACACAGGACAGTTCGACGCAATGTTCAACCGAGAGACCTACTATGTCATTACGTTGCTTATATTTAAAACTATTTTTAATTAATATTAGGGAACCTCCACGAAGCATAGTTTTACGATTAAAGCAGCTACCCACCATATAGTTCTCATAATTAATAAGTATTATGTCCAGAAATATTATTAAAACACGAAATTAGGTAACTGCATGTTTATTCAGCTAGGTAGCCTGACACAATGTGTAGATACAAACCTACCCCCAACTTAGTTCATCTTATATATGTCAACAAGAGAAACAAGTACCCTCAACAGTCTATACACATATCCATACTCACCAACTACCATCATGTACATGACATACCTTTCCCCCAAGTAAACACACAAAATAGTACATAAGAAATTAACATGAAGAATAAGAACAATTAAATAAGAAATATAACATTCTATGAATTAGAACAAAACATCATACAAATTATACAATTTCAAGTACGTTTAAAGAATCAGTTTAACTATAACTTCATATCTGCAATTATCTAGGTATTCCTAGAATATCAGCCCAAGACTCTTCACTGGGAATTTCTATCATCTGTTCCGGTTCTTCGCTGATCTGGTCTCGAGCTTCCTCACTTATCTCTCTCCTTTCATTTTGTGAGCTCTCTACCTGTGATGCAACTTTGATAAGTTGATCAATATGTCTGTTGATGACGAGACCGTCATCCGTTTGCACTTTGTAACTAGATGGACCACTTTTATTTACTATTCGGCCCGGCAACCACTTTGGACCGTTGCTGTAATTTCTATATCTAATTCTACAGCCAACTTCAGACTCTCTGTTTCGCCTCTGATTATTGTCAAAAACTTGCTGTTCGGTCTTCTTTCTTTGTATATGGTCTGGGTGTATTGTGTCCAGTATGGTGCGCAGTTTTCGATTCATCAGGAGTTCAGCAGGAGTCTTTTGTGTTCCAGCACACGGTGTCGAGCGGAGGCTTAGTAGCAGATTTGGAATTTTTATGTCCCAAGCCATGTCATCCATTTTCCGTATCTTGTCTTTCACCGTTTGGACCATCCGCTCTGCTAACCCATTGGTGGCAGGGTGATACGGTGCTGTCGTGATGTGCCTTATTTTATTTGAGTCAAGGAATTGTTTCATTTCTTCGGACACAAAACCGGTCCCATTGTCAGAAACCAGTATTTCACATAAACCATGAGTCGCAAATACCACCCGAAGGTATCGGATTACCGTGGCAGTGGTCATATTGTTAACTATAAACACCTCGGGCCATCTCGAGTACGCATCTACGATGATCAAAAAGTTCTTGTTTCGAAAAGGCCCGGCGAAGTCGACGTGTATTCTAGACCATGGTCTGGTGGGCGTGATCCACTCATGTTGAGATCGGATAGGCATGTGCCGGTGCTCGAGACACTTGTTGCACTGGCCCACGAGTGCTTCTATGTCTTCATTTAAGTGTGGCCACCAAATGTAGCTTCTTGCCAGCGCTTTCGTTTGTACGATTCCATTGTGTGTCTTGTGTAAGGCACGTAAAGTGACCGCGCGCAGCGGCGGTGGCACAACTACGCGATTACCCAGCAACAGACAGCCGTCTTGCAAGGACAGTTCAGTGCGATGTAGCCAGTAAGTATGCAGATCCGCCTCTTTAACCTTGGCAGGCCATCCCCTTTGAACATAGTGCACTATTTTTGATAGCGTTTTATCTTTTAGTGTTTCAGTCGCAATATGGTCTGCATCGAATGGGAAGTCTTCAGGTTTCTCAGCCATCAGCAGAATCTCACTCAGTTCTACTTCAGGTCGCTCAGGAACTGGTTGTGGCCATCTACTCAAATTGTCCGCACTGCCTATCTGTTTCCCAGGCTTGTAACGGATATCATAGTCGTGTGAGGTGAGCGCGATTGCTATTCTTGTCAAACGGGGTGACAGTATGTTAGGTGTCGGTTTTCTTGGGTTGAATATACCCAGCAAAGGCTTATGATCTGTGACTACAGTGAATGATCTTCCTGCCAAGTAGTTGTGGAATTTCTGTATCCCAAACAAAATCGCCGTTGCCTCTTTGTCTAATTGTGAATAGCGCCTTTCGGTGGAGCTTAATGTTCGGGAACTCATGGCCACGGGACTTTCGTTGCCATCTTCCATCACGTGTGATAACACGGCTCCGACGCCGTATTCTGAGCTGTCGCATGTCAGAATCAGAGGTTTATTTAAATCGTAATGCACTAAAGTCATGTCAAATGTTAGGGCCTTTTTGGCAGTATTAAAAGCATGTTGTTCCCGTTCGGTCCAGCGCCATATTTGCGTTTTGTCTAGCAGACGATGCAAAGGTTCAAGTATGGTAGCTTTGTGTGTTATAAACCTTTCGTAAAAATTGTACAAACCGAGGAACGCTTGTAATTCTTGAACGTTCTGGGGCTCCGGTGTGTTCATTATCGATTCTACCTTACTCGGCGAAGGATGAATGCCATCAGCATCAATGATGAATCCCAAGAATTCGACTCTCTCTTTAGCGAACTTACATTTATTTTTATTAAGGCGTAATCCCGCTTCTTTTATGCGCTGCAGGACCATGTCTAAGCGCTGCAGCATCTCAGGCATCGTACGTCCCGCGATTATGATGTCATCAATCAGCACTGCTACTCCTCCGATGCCCGCTAGAAGCGCTGTCATCAGCCTCTGAAAAATACCGGGGCAGGCTTTCACACCAAATGCAAGCCTATGTACGGTATACAATCCTTTGCAGGTGTTGAGAGTTAAAAGTTTAGATGTTTCGTCGTTGATAGTCACTTGAGTGTAAGCACGATCCAAGTCCAATGTTGTGTAGAATTTTCCACCTCCTACAGCTGCAAATACTTCATTCGCCGTAGGCATAGGGTAGGTGTCCGATTCCGTTGCTTGATTGACTGTACAACGGTAGTCACCACATAGCCTAATCTCGCCTGATTTTTTGACAACCGGCACTACCGGCGTGGCCCACTCAGAGTACGCCACCGGCTGAAGCACGCCCTCGGATACGAGACGGTCGATTTCGTTCCCCACTCTGTCCTTAATGGCGTAAGGAACAGGACGAGCTTTTAAGAATTTCGGGGTAGCGCCCGGTTTTAAATGTATTGCCACAGGATCTCCACGGTACGTACCGAGACCATCCTTGAATACATAACCATGTTTTGTGATTATTTTCTCCAAATCAGTATAATCTCCGTTTGATACGAAATTAATATTCATAGTAATGCCTAGATGCATAAGCCAGTCTCTTCCCAAGAGATTCGGTCCATTACCCTTAGCCACTAGTAACGGAAGATGATACTCAATGTCGTTATAGCGCACAGGCAGCACTATCTGGCCGAGCAGGTGCACGGGCGCGTTGGTCCAGGTGCGCAGAGACAGCGGCGCCGTGTCGAGGCAGCGCGGCGGCGGCAGGCGCGGCCGCAGCAGGCGCCATGTGTGCTCGTTTACTAGAGTGTAGCAGGCACCTGTGTCCACCTGCAGTGTGACGGGCTCACCCGCCAGCAGCACATGAATGACAAATGGCGCTATTCGAGTCGTACTTTGGACAACATAAATGCCGTTTAAATTCGCGTCTCCATCCTCCTCCGTAAAGTTCATTTTATTTACGTTCTTTTTAAAAATGCAGACTTTCTCGAGATGTCCCTTTTTATTGCAATATCGACACGTAACGTTTATGAACCGACACTCGCCAGCGTGTCGATCCCCACAGCGGTAGCAAAGACGAAGTGCGGAGCGCGGGGCAGGGCGCGGCGGCGCGGCGCGTGGTGAGGGACGCGGGCGCAGCGCGTTGATATCCATGGGCTCCGGCGGCGTCGCGGCCGGCGCGGGCGGCGCGGGTGGCGCGGCGGGTGTCGGCGGTGGCGTGGCGCTACAGCTGGCACCTTCCCCCATGCGCATCATGCGCACGTCGTTACCCGCACTTTCAGATGACAACATAGCATCGACTACATTGTGATATGTTAAATTGTCTCTTTTAAGCAGCTCGTACTGCAACCTATCGTCCCTCATTCCACACACAAGTCTGTCACGTAACATGCGCTCCAAATCAGTAAAATTGCAACTAGCGCTGATTTTCCGAAGTTGAGCTATGTATTCGGCGGCCGATTCGCCACGATTTTGATCACGCTTATAGAATTTGTATGAAATGGATATCTCATTCGGTTTCGGACTGTAATGTTTGGTTAGAATTTCTATGATTTCATTGAACGTCACTTCGCTGGCTTTTCGTGGTGTACTTAGTGCTAATAAAGTTTCAAACACTTGCGAACCACACACAGTAAAGAAATTTGCCCGTTTTACATTGTCTATCACGATTCCGTTCGCTTCGAAACAAAACTTAAGTCTGTCTATGTAAATGTCCCAATTGTCCGTATGTGGGTTGAACTCACTAAACTTCACACATTTACGATCCATTTTCACTTATTTTACTCCGTCGTCGCCACTATTATGTCCAGAAATATTATTAAAACACGAAATTAGGTAACTGCATGTTTATTCAGCTAGGTAGCCTGACACAATGTGTAGATACAAACCTACCCCCAACTTAGTTCATCTTATATACAGGGTGTAAACCACCTCATCACAAAGCCGTTAATCAAGCATTCTGTACATCAAACTAAGTAACTTTACGCAAAAATTATTGCTGGGAAAAAACTTTTTTTTTTGAGGTTATAAATCATGTTTTGTTGTAGAACTCAATGTAACGCACTTAAAACATTGTGCTGGTGGATGGATTAAATAGTACGGGGGTTGTGGAGGTGTTAAAAGTAAAAAAAATATAAAAAAAAACTTGTATAAAAAAAAGAACTTGTCAAAAAGTTGTAACTTTGACCCCCCATATCTCCGTAACTAGAAGGTTCCCAGGTATGGTGTAGAACAAAAAAATGATCGCAATGACGGGGAGAACAAGTGCCTTTGGGCTTCGTGAAGAGGTGTTTTACACCCTTTATGTCAACAAGAGAAACAAGTACCCTCAACAGTCTATACACATATCCATACTCACCAACTACCATCATGTACATGACAATAAGCATTTGGTAATCCTTTAGCCAATGTTCAGTAAAACAAATAATGTCAAACTTACTACTTTCTAAAAACAATTCAATTTCTAATAATTTTGAAGAAATGCCTTGGATATTTTGGTGGAATAATTTTAAGGTGTTCTGCTGAGGCCCTTTTTTACTAACTAATTGAGTGCAAGAAGATAACTTGCTGTTGGTAGGATTAACAAAAATATTGTTAATGGTATCTTCTGTTGTCTCACTTTCTAGTTTAAATTTTTATTTGAAGTGAGGCCGGAGACTCCTGTGCCATCCTCAGACGATATGACCCTATCACTAGTAAACCCTAATTGAGAATTTTCCACGGTGACAGATGGATCCTCCTCAGTACAATGTTTGTAAATATTTATAGCACTAGTGCTATATTCATTTGTGCCTGTCACCTGTACATTAGTAGAATTACTAATCGTCGCAGTGTTAATAATATAACTAAACTTAGACATACTATTTATGTCTGTGTGAATACTATAAGCTAATAGCCGAGCTATTTTGTGTCTACATACAATAGGTAGATACACCTTACCCCGTGTCGACTTAAGATTACCAACTATAGTGTTGATATCCAGATACATAAGCCTGTCACTATAGTGACCTACTAAAAAATGTACATGTTTATTCAACATATGTATATAATCGTTTTTCCTACTACTTAAATTTTCAAAATATGGAAAAGCACACAATATGATTTTATTACATCTTAACTTTAGCAACTCAGAAACACAGTCGGTGATATCTTCCTTTTTTACATTAGATCCTACTTCCTACTGATATTTAAATGCGAAAGTTTGTGAGTATGTTTGGATGGATGTTTGTTACTCGTCCACGCAGAAACTACTCAACGGATTTGGATGAAATTATGCACACAGATAGTTCATAACTTCGATTAACACATAGGATACTTTTTATCTCTGTTGTATTATCCCATGCGAAGCCGCGGGCAGTAGGTAGTAGATAAATACTAATGATAAAATAAACTAACAGATGCCAAACCAATTTGGGTCGGCTTCCTGTCTAACCGGAGGCAGCTGAATACCTGTATTTTACATGGAGCGACTGTCTATCTGACCTCCACGACCCAGTTAATACTGGGTAATACGATACCACTTGGAAAGACTGGTTGTCACACTTTATGGCCCACTACCTGTAACGACTGCCAAAGATGAACAAATGACAGCCGGGACCAACTGCTTAACGTGCTTTCTGAGACACGGAGGAAACCCGGTATGTAAGGGTGGTCACCCATCCACAGACCAACATAAACAAGCACAGCTTAACCTAAAGATCGGCCCGAGCGGCTGTTAGTATTTAACCACGACCTCCGACTAACAGATGCTTCAACTGACAAAATTCCCTCGCTATTTAATTAGATAATTTATATTAATATAATTCAGCACAGATAGTGATTATCTAGACTGAACCGGCATCATTGTGAGTATCTCGCATATTATAATTGATTCCTAGGACCTTGGTTTTGAATCTGTTAAAAGGTTATTAGAACAGCAATGAGATATGTATATGGGCATCTTGATAATGTTATGTAACCGTCATCTGGTGTTCTTGAGGTAGGATAGTCATATTACGGATCCTACTCACACATGTTTTCGTCACCATTGAGTATATCGAGGGTTCGAGAAAACGTCGATAAATCGACACGTACAGGATTCAGCTATACAGATAAGTACAGATTTTTCCGATTTTAGACCATTACTGTCGAATTCGAAGTGCCGAAAAGTGTGCAACAAGCACCCTTAGGTTTTGAAAATTCTAACTGTTGACGATGAGATAGTGGCTTCCGAATGTTAGTTGAAAATTCTCACTTCACGACTGTTCTTACCAGTTCCTGCTAATTACCCTGAAACATTTCCGAAAAGTTCTGGAGTGGCGACCGCGTACCGGAAGACGATGCGTTGGAAGACCTCCCACTAGGTGGACCGATGACCTGGTGAAGGTTGCGGGAATCCGGTGGATGCGAGTCGCAAGAGACCGGTCAATGTGGCGACACTTGGGGGAGGCCTATGTCCAGCAGTGGACGTCTTTCGGCTGAAATGATGATGATGATGATTTGTGCTAGCAACTGATTAGGACAATCCTATTATAGGGTTATAGGATTGTTCTAATTATGCAGTTGCATGTTTTTAATAAATGCTGATTCATTCTAGTATCGTAACCATTAGCTTTCCCAATGTAAATATGCTTATGATTAATAACTGATAAAATATAAGTCTGTGCAGGTGCACTTAATCTGTGGCCAACTGACCACCTGTGTTGGAGTAGCACAAACTCATAGTTTTCGAGCGAAGGTTGATTTCAGACTTTCGGCTGAAGACGAAGGTTTAGTATTAATAACCCTAAGAAATTCAATTCAAGATTGGCAAAAAATGTATAATTATTCATGATTGATGATAGCGTTTTATTTTACTTTTAAATTTCTTAAACGTTTATGTAGACTGTATATGTCACCGTAAAATTGTCAAATACGTTATATTACAATATTACGTGTATCTCTCTAGCGATATTGTAAAGTCTCGAATTATTGTCAACTGAACATACGGAAGTATCTCTGCCCCCATAATCGGGACTTAGGGCACCCCCCCGTTAGGTTAGTTAGGTTCCTTTAAACCCTGCACCCGGAAATAGGGGCCCCGCGAAGCGGGGCTCCGTCGACTACGCTTTTTAGGGGAATATAAAGTGTTTTAAGGTTAGGTTAAAATAATCGGTTTTTCTCAGGAATGGTACAATATCTTTTCATGAGAGTTGTACCACTGGGCAAGGGGGACTCCTCCTTCCCTCCACACCGCGTGAGTTGACTACCATCGCATGCATTTCACGAAATTGTAAACGTTGTAAGTAGTATATTCATTTGACAATATTTCGAGATTTTACAATATCGCTAGAGATATTACAATATAACGTATTTGACGATTTTAAGGTTACATATATAAACAACTAAACATGACGATTAAAACTACCGTGTAACTTGTCATAAATAACATCACTTGAAATGTGTGACCCTCCACGTGGCTTCTCTTCCATCGTAATCTCGAACATTCGTAACAGTTCGTTCAATTTCGGCGCTTCCGGGTTCGGAATGTGGGTATTCATATAGCTCTGATATCAAAGGTGTGTAAATAGACCCTTAAAAAGCCAATAGGCATTTGTTCTCCCCGTCATTGCGATGTTTTTTGGAACGAAGTTCCTTATCGCGCGTTGTGAAAGGGGGCCAGACGGAAAAAATTCTTACGAAAAGTTGTCACGACACTTTTTGACAAGCTAGTTTTCTTTTTAATATATTACAGTAACTAGGAGTTGTAGGTTGTATACATTTGATGTTAGACCTTCTTTGTAACCATTTTTTATCAAAATCAAAAAATCAAAATCAAAATCAAAGCATTTATTTCAAGTAGGCCAATAACAGGCACTTTTGAATTGTCGAAACAAAGATGAAAATTAAATGTAGCTACAGTCCCAGTCACAAGACATAAAAACTGTGAAAGTACTGTAGTTGCCCATTCCCTAGCGTAGATCTCTATGGAGAAGAACGGGCAAGAAACTCCATGGACACTCTTTTAAATCAAAATATTGTTACAAAATCTTGGTTACATCACTCATGTTGAGATGTTATATTATGTGAGAACAATGTAGCAAGATGTGCACGTTAAAAGTGTCCATAGCAAAACAAAACAAAATACAACTCAAGAACAAAATAATTAATTCAAATAAACCATGGCGACTAAGAGATGACCAGTCACAACTGACAGCGCCCGTTCACGCACATGACGCATGGATCAGCACCATTCAGCTCAACCATTTTGAAGGGAACTAAATGGTCCGACACACGCGCCATGATCAGCGAGACATTTGAGTGAGCATGACATACTCTCAACCGCCAGGGCACATTCAAGTCAAAAACTAAAGTAGGTTTCCAGTGAATGATAGCTTTCTAGTACATAGTACTCACACAATATGGGCTATGCGTTTATATAATACTAAATAGATTGAATCTATACAATGCAAAGATAGTTGTACAATCTTCAGCAGCTCCAACAATACCATTTAATGCTATCAATTTTTGAGCCCCTGTCCTTGTGGAGCAGGACCAGCATTGAGCCAAGCATTTTTATCAGCGATATAATCGCTCAACTTGTAATATGCTTGCTTAGATAGTGTGCGTTTAACGCATGTTTTAAATTTAGTCTCATTCAGTTCAAGAATACTTTGTGGAATTTTATTATAGCATCTCAAACAGTACCCCATGAAAGATGAGTCTACTTTAGCGAGTCTAAAGCCTGGCTGAACTAGTTGGTCCCTATTTCTAGTACTGTAATTGTGTCTGTCGCCTCTTTTACCGAAAAGATGCAGATTTTTTCTAACGTACATTATGTTTTCGTAGATGTATTGGCAATGAACCGTCATGATGCCAATATCCTTAAAAAGTTCCCTTAGAGAATCGCGCCTACGAAGATTGTATATGGCTCTGATGGCTCTTTTCTGCAGAATAAATATAGACTCAATATCAGCAGCCCGTCCCCATAGCAAAATACCGTAAGACATTATACTATGGAAGTAACTAAAATAGACCAGTCTAGCGGTATCTACATCAGTGAATTGACGGATTTTTCTAATGGCATATGCTGCTGAACTTAAGCGCCCCGCAAGAGATGTTAAATGAGAACCCCATTGTAGCCTTGAATCAAGCGTAAGCCCCAGGAAAACCGTTTTATCTACGAATTCGAGTTTCTCTTTATTCAATATTATCTCACAATCACTACTTTTAACATTCGGTAATGAAAATCTTATGCATTTAGTTTTTTTTTCATTCAATACCAAATTGTTTGCTGTGAACCAATTTTGGACCTGAAGTAGGGCATCATTCACGTCATCTAGATTTTGGGCCCGTCTATTTATCTTAAAAATTAGAGAAGTGTCATCAGCAAACAACACCATATTTTGAGGTTGGTGTTTCAACAAATAGGGTAGATCATTTATATATACTAAAAAAAGGAAAGGACCCAATATTGAGCCTTGCGGAACCCCCATTTTTACATTCAAACCCTGTGAATTAACACCATTTATTTGAACATGTTGTTTTCTATCGCTCAAATAAGATTTTAGCAGGCTAAGTGCAAGTTTACCCAGTCCGTAATGCTCCAGTTTCAAAAGTAATGTGTCGTGATTTACGCAATCAAAAGCTTTGGAGAGATCACAGAAAATTCCTATTGCGTCTTGGGACTCTTCCCACGCAGCAAATATGTGCTTTAATAGGGTTACACCGGCGTCAGTTGTACAACGTCCCTTGGTGAAACCATACTGTTGATCATGTAAGATTCTGTTGGTGTTAAAATGACAGAGCATTTGATTAAGCATTACTTTTTCAAAAACCTTGCTAAAAACTGGTAACACGGATACGGGTCTATAATTATTGGAATCTTTACTGTCCCCGGATTTGAAAAGAGGTATGACTTTACTGTATTTCATTAAATCCGGGAAAACTCCTTGGTCTACACATAAATTAAAAATTAAAGCTAAGTACGGGGCTATGGTCTCAAGTATAGATGTACAAACTTTGATAGACATTCCCCATAAATCTTCGGTCAGTTTGATTTTAATTTGCCGGAAAGCTTTAATAACTGTCATAGGGTTAATGTGTTTAAATTTAAATTCAGCCAGGCAGCCAGACACATTCGCCTTTAATAAGCCAATTGAGGCTTCAGGTGAGGAATTAAGAGCCTCCGTAGTTTTTATTGGTATTTCGGTAAAAAAATTAACAAATTCTTGAGCTACTTCCTGATCAGAGCTTTTAGGACCACATGCTGTATCTAATGTAAAGCTATTCTTACGTATTTTCTTTCTGTTAGTCTCGTTATTTATGACTTTCCAAACGGTCTTTATTTTATTTTCTGCTGTTTTGATCTTGTTGCTTATGTGCAGGGCTTTAGCAACCTTGCAAGTACTTCTAAAAATCTTTGAATACGTAGCAACATACTTGCTAAAAGTTTCAGTGTTTATAAAAGGCTTGAGGCTATAAAGCTCAAATAGCCTTTCCCTACTTTTTCTGATACCTTTAGTTGCCCAATCACTAAATATAAATTTAGGGCAAATACTCTTTGTCTTCTTTTCAAAAGTTTTGTTGAATTCCGTGTGAACTAATGAAAAGAAACGATCATACAATTGATTTATATTAATATCCTCTTGGCTCATTACACTTAACTTGTTCTGTAGGGAAATATTATACCTATTTAATTTGCAAGAAGTTATAGGTCTAAATTTAATCTGAACTTTTTGTATTGGAGTTTTACAACTAAAAGTTACAGTTTGTCCGCTATGGTCAGACGGCAAACAATTTATTATGGCTTTATCTAAGTAATCACAATCGCAGAAAACATTATCTATACAAGTAGCAGAAGAAGTTGTGATTCTAGTGGGTTCAATAAAAACGTTATTCAAGTCAAATGACTTAAAAAGATTTAATAACCGACTGCTATTTGAATTTTCTTCTAAAATATTGATATTAAAATCACCACAAATTATTGTAGCTTTATTACTGGCTGCAAGTTTTGCCAGGACATCTTCCATTATTGATTCAAATATGGAAAAGTTTTGATAGTTTGGGGGTCTGTACACACACACAATTACATGCTTATCTAGCTCAACACAGGACAGTTCGACGCAATGTTCAACCGAGAGACCTACTATGTCATTACGTTGCTTATATTTAAAACTATTTTTTATTAATATTAGGGAACCTCCACGAAGCATAGTTTTACGATTAAAGCAGCTACCCACCATATAGTTCTCATAATTAATAAGCATTTGGTAATCCTTTAGCCAATGTTCAGTAAAACAAATAATGTCAAACTTACTACTTTCTAAAAACAATTCAATTTCTAATAATTTCGAAGAAATGCCTTGGATATTTTGGTGGAATAATTTTAAGGTGTTCTGCTGAGGCCCTTTTTTACTAACTAATTGAGTGCAAGAAGATACCTTGCTGTTGGTAGGATTAACAAAAATATTGTTAATGGTACCTTCTGTTGTCTCACTTTCTAGTTTAAATTTATATTTGAAGTGAGGCCGGAGACTCCTGTGCCATCCTCAGATGATAAGACCCTATCACTAATAAACCCTAATTGAGAATTTTCCACGGTGACAGATGGATCCTCCTCAGTACAATGTTTGTAAATATTTATAGCACTAGTGCTATATTCATTTGTGACAGTCACCTGTACATTAGTAGAATTACTAATCGTCGCAGTGTTAATAATATAACTAAACTTAGACATACTATTTATGTCTGTGTGAATACTATAAGCTAATAGCCGAGCTATTTTGTGTCTACATACAATAGGTAGATACACCTTACCCCGTGTCGACTTAAGATTACCAACTATAGTGTTGATATCCAGATACATAAGCCTGTCACTATAGTGACCTACTAAAAAATGTACATGTTTATTCAACATATGTATATAATCGTTTTTCCTACTACTTAAATTTTCAAAATATGGAAAAGCACACAATATGATTTTATTACATCTTAACTTTAGCAACTCAGAAACACAGTCGGTGATATCTTCCTTTTTTACATTAGAACTATTACCAACACATAGAGTAATGGTAGTGTTAAGATAACAATCATTTTTTATTACTGATGCCATTACTTGTTTGTAGCTTGACCCTGGCATGCAATAATTTTGGGTATAGTAACTCAGGTTATTACTGATCAATTTACCTAGCCCTCTACCCATACTATCAGAAAACATAACTGAATGATGACAATCATTGCAATCAGGTGAAACAAAATGACTAATCTCAGGCTGTACTACTTGTGAATCATGGTTTTGATGGATGATGAAGTTCTGAGCGCTCACAGCTTGAGACGGGTCCTCCGTTGCCTCAGGCTGGAGGGCATCAAGACTGGGTTCACTCCGACAAGTACAATGAGTGTTGCTGAGAGTCAGCAAGTCCACTTTGTCAACCAACTCATTTGTGACAAGAATATGCTCCTTAATTTGTTTTTTAGAGCTTTCATATTTATTATATAAAGATTTTAGTGACTCATTCAGTGCCTCAATTTCAGATTGTAAGCGCTGAGTGTCTATTTCATAAATACTTGTACTGTCTTCTAACTTAATTTGATAGTTATTTAATCTATTAACAAGAGAAACACGTTCTTTCCTTAATTGAATATTTTTGGAATAGTGCTTTTGTTGTTTCTTGTGTTTATGACATTTTTTAATGATTTTATTCAATCTTGCATATTTCTTAATTTTATTTTTACTTACTTTATGGTATGAATTATGTTTCAGTAAGGAGTCCTCTGTAAGGTCTATTGTTATGAGGGAATGAGGGTTACAATTTGTATTTACTAGTTCGTTGTACAAATGATCAGTTTCCATAACCTGAGTACGATCCTGTTCCTTTTTTAAATTTAAAAGTTTAACATTAGCATGGACTAATTCCTCCTCTAGGTCCCTAATTTTACACAAAGCCTCCTCATATAAGTTGCTGCAGCTGTGGAACCCATCCGTGACCACCCTTAGGTGATCCCGCTCATTGACAACATTCAAGTAATCCTGATGAAGGTCTACTAGCTCCCTTTTTAAGCTGGAGTTTTTGTTGTTAATATTAATGACCTCCTCCTCACTGTCTCCTATCAACTTATGCAATGGGGAGGAACGTTAAAAAATTTCGGTTTTTTCTTCATGGGTGTCGTTTTCGTGGTTTTTGGGGTCGCTGATAATGAAAATGAGGTCAAAATGAAAATCCAAGATGGCGCCGATGAAAAATTTCAGTTTTTTCGTCATGGGTGTCGTTTTCGTGTTTTTTGGGGTCGCTGATAATAAAAAAGAGGTCAAAATAAAAATCAAAGATGGCACCGACGAAAAATTTCGGTTTTCTCTTCATGGGTGTCGTTTTCGTGGTTTTTGGGGTCGCTGATACTGAAAATGAGGTCAAAATGATAATCCAATGTCGCCGATGAAAAATTTCATTTTTTTTGTCATGGGTGTCGTTTTCGTGGTTATAGGGGTCGCTGATAATAAAAAAGAGGTCAAAATGAAAATCAAATATGGCGCCGACGAAAAATTTCGGTTTTCTCTTCATGGGTGTCGTTTTCGTGGTTTTTGGGGTCGCTGATGATGAAAATGAGGTCAAAATGATAATCCAAGATGGCGCCGATGAAAAATTTCATTTTTTTCGTCATGGGTGTCGTTTTCGTGGTTATAGGGGTCGCTGATAATAAAAAAGAGGTCAAAATGAAAATCAAATATGGCGCCGACGAAAAATTTCGGTTTTCTCTTCATGGGTGTCGTTTTCGTGGTTTTTGGGGTCGCTGATAATAAAAAAGAGGTCAAAATGAAAATCAAAGATGGCGCCGACGAAAAATTTCGGTTTTCTCTTCATAGGTGTCGTTTTCGTGGTTTTTGGGGTCGCTGATGATGAAAATGAGGTCAAAATGAAAATCCAAGATGGCGCCGATGAAATATTGAAGTTCCTTACCGCGCGTTGTGAAAGGGGGCTAGACGGAAAAAATTCTTACGAAAAGTTGGCACGACACTTTTTGCTATAGTAAGCTATTGTAAGCTGTGCGGCGTCGCATGTTTCTCTGTCTGTCTCTCTCTCTCTTATAGCAAGCCAGAACTTCGTTCCATCCGGGTGTCCCTTGACACCTCTCAAGTTTTTTTTTTATTCTGAACCGTCCTGGGGACCTACTAGTTTCGGAGGGAGGTCAAAGTTCCAACTTTTTCACAAGTTGTTTCTCAAATACATACCTACTAGTTTTAAGGTCATAAATACCTCCATAACCCGTTTACTATTAAATGCATTCATACAAGCACATTGTTTTGAGTGCGTTACTTTGAGTTTTACCGTAAAACGTGATTATTTATACGTGATATTTATATATTGTAGCTGTTTTTTGTCCCATAATAAATAAAATAACATTAAATTATTCACCCAAAAAAAAATCGTAATTTTGCGTCGAGTTACTTATCATGTACAAATGCGTCGTTGACTGCTACGTGATGAGTCTGTTTACACACTGTAGGTGCTCGTATGTGCCGGTATAGAGGTAGCACCACTGTGCGCCACAATGGAAATACTCCAAAAGTTTAACCTAAATCAACAAAAATCATAGAAAGTTCTAGTTATTCTTATTTAGCACTCCTCTTGTCCTCGAAACAGTCGCTTCATGTATAATTATTACAATTGCGCCTAGCGCCTTATCTCTCGATACTATTAATAGATAAGGAAGTACAGAAATAAGTTTATCTAGACAGGAGATATCTAGACAATGAAGAACCGAATTATTTTGATGATTCTATCTTGTCTTTTCTGAATTTGTGTCATCTTGTTTTCTTGCCCTTGTCAAAAGGAGAGATCAACAATCTCACAAGCTGTTGACAGTGTTATACCTCAAACATAGCAAAGATACGAATAGTGTGATATTTCAACCAGAATAAAGAAAAAGCGTGTAATATAAAAGTTTTACGTTTTTTGTGAAATTTTGCCGGCCCGGTTAGCGCAGTGGCTGAGCGGTTAGCTGCTGCCGTGACGCGGATAGATCCCCGCACGGAATGAATATTTGTATGACCCACAGATGTTATTCTGTTTGTGTATAAAAGTTTAAATGTTTTTAAACGCACCCATACAAGTGAAATTCCTAGTGAGTGTGGGGCTACGTTTAAAAAACTTTCTAGCAAGCCCGAAGCCTTGCGCGCGATGGAATCTCCCATCGTCAAAAATGATGAACTTCTTCGACACAAACTTGCACGGGGGTGCAAGTTTTTTTGAAAATTTTGTCCCAAAAGCTGTTGAATAGGGAAAAACTTCCTTACAAGGCTAATAGAAAGAACTCTTTGAAATAAATATGCTTGTAGACCCAGCGGTGTAGGGGTTCGTTGTCTGTCGAGTTGTTACATCAATGAATGTAAAAAGTTTTTATAAATCTAGCCAATATGAAAACGCTATTTCATTTTTTCGCGTTTTGAATGAAGTTGTAATAGTCACTGTCCATGAAGTAAATACACCGGAAACAAATTAAAATTATTTAAAAATTCACCGGAAACTTTGTGGTTCATTGCATAGGGAAATTGCTAAGCAAACGTCTAATACTGAACATGGTTCTCCTAATGGATGGCAACAATAAAATATACTCATCGAATATCTCTACCAAACATATTCAACACTAAAGTTCCCATAAACTAACTCCATCATCCTCTTCCAGTTTGCTTCAAGATCTTCGACCTGGACAGCGATGGAGTCCTCAACAAGAAGGAGCTGATCGACATGGTGGGCATCCTCTGCACAGTCGCCAACGAGAGCTTGAAGAACCAGAGCTCCCGGGCTTCTACACCTTCAGACAGCAATGACTCCGAAGGAATGGAGAAAGGATTCGACCCTGAAGTAATCCTGGTGAATTTGAGGGATAAGCTCGTGACTGTGCCGAAGAATGGAAGGAAGCCGGTGTTTCAACTGGGCCCTAATGGTGATAAAGAAGAGATTAGTGTTTTAAAGGAGGTGAGTTTATTGTAATCATTGAAATTATAGTGAGGTTTTAGTGTAACGTTGAATATGGGGATTCTTTTATTTAGGAGTAGAACTGTTACGGGCTAATTGAAAAGTGTACCTATCTCGGAGACCTCGTCCTTCGCTTTTCAGCAGGCGAAATCCAGGTCAAGAGCACGCCCGTCAGGAAAAAGGCTGATGTCAGCTTTTCCATATATTTTTAAATTGCATGTGGTCTTCGATGTACTCGTATTGAATGTAGTTTTGGATGAGTAAAATCTTCCACTTATATTCCTTTCGAAGAAGTCTTCTCTTATGTGAGAATGCGGTGGCAAGTTTGTCGCTCACGTAGTGTAGGCTTCCAAAAACCAAATAGGCATGAAGACAGTATCAAAAACATGCAATTGCATTCATTTTAAAAGCGTCGTATCTTCGTCAATTTTGGTTTACGTAACGTAAGAAAAAATACGGGTCTAATATTCTAAATAAAGGACTAATTTGATTTTTTATTTGTTTTCCCTATTACTGTTAATCAACAGCCTCTTTCTTCTCTTTCTAGCAACAACAGCAACAGCAAGAACAAGAGGAAAAAGAACAACAAGAAGAAAACGAGAGTCTAATAGCAAGCGATATGGCGCTCGCTCTAGAGGACTTCCTGATCTGGAGCGTGGAGAGCGCGGAGGCGCTGGTGACGCCCTTCCTGGAGCTGGTGGTGGAGGTGTGCCACATCGTGCTGGGGCTGCGGCCGCAGTGCAAGCACCAGGAGCGGGACATCGGTGAGTCTACTCTAACGTGACATTAACATGGCACTCACTCTGAACAAAGTGAATTAAGTGAAGTTGGGAATCGCAATGCTTGAGGAGGCTCGTTTCATGCCTACTCTTTTTCTGGTTATACTGGGGCAAGGAGACCCGGTTAGATTATCTTCGTTGTGAAAGGATTTGTCAGCTAGACTCTGTGTTACCGAGTAATAGCTGTTCAGGATGTGCCGCCGATTGAATACGATATTTTTAACGCAGTTAGAGAGGCTCCTTTCGTCCATCCCAATCTTCAATCTTTACATAGGTAATGCTCTGGTCAAACTGAAGCGAATCATGCGACACGAGTGTTTTCAAAACTCATGTATCCGAAAATATTAGGGAGTAAGGGTCATTTCAAAGTTTATGCTACATTCGGACGGGCCGTATCTTCGTTGTTGGACTTAGAGAGTGGAACTTTTTTTTTGCTGATGCTAAAACTGACCTGGAATTACTAAGTAGAATTATTAGTCTTTGAAACAATCGACACGTGCAGTTGCACCCAGCGATCCGCACGGTATTTGCTTCTGTTGTGACCAGGGGGTAACCATGACGTCTTAAAGCAAGATTGTTTTAATCTTATTCCAGAGTGGGAAAGAGACGGAGCTATAGAGAACGTCTAGCGCCGTCTCTTTCTCACTCTGGAATAAGATTAAAACAATCTTGCTTTAAGACGTCATGGTACGCCACCAGCAGAGCTTATAGGTTGTATCCAGTCTTTCACCAATTACTCAAACATCTTGGCATGAAGTACCCTTGAAACTACAAGTAGCCTTCATACGTATTATCAAAAGATAGTGATGATTTAATTACATGGCGTCATATAAGCTACTGCATATTCTAGAAACCGTTTTTTCTTCATATTAAATCGTTTGATGTCCTCACCGTACTTCGGTTTAGCAAAAAAAGTGTTTTTTAGTGAGCTATCACGGTTAATCTATTGATTTAATTTTTGCCTGTCCAAATGACCGCGAGAACAATAAAACATAATACAACAATCGAATGATTACATAACAGAACTATTATAATTAATTCAATCTTCATTCAAGTAGTGCCTGTAATCACAAATATGTTGCTATTATTAGCTAACTGTATACATTGCAGAGTTATTGCACAAATAAACTTTACAATCAACATTGTTATACAATACTGATTAACAAATAGAACAATGTACAGAAATATTAAACTTCAGACCATTTAAATAAAGTTCATTTTAAAATGACTGAAAAGATTTTGAAACAACTGCAATAAAAGTTGAATTTTGTCTCTCGGAGTTAAGGTTGAAAATCCTAAAACATTTAAATTAATTTTGGCGCCTTTCCATTGCGTCGTCGCTACTGCAAGCATCAAAATGCTTGTAAACATTGTTATCTATGTATATCAGTGGCGCGCTACACTTGACTTTAGCAGACGATGCGCGGCTTATCGGACAAGTAAACTAGAATTTTAATATTGTATTAGATTGACATTGTGGTAATGAAAGTTTACATAACAAGTTCTTTTTTTTAAATAAATAACTTGTTGACCGACTTCTAAAAAAGTGAGGAGGGGTTATTTAGCAAGCAGCTTTGTCATAGATGTGATTTGTAATTTTGCCGGTCTCGGAAACGCAATAAAAAAATGCTTATTACGTTAAACGAGGTTAATCAAATTTGAAATCTGTTAATCAAATCTGAAATGAAAGTGAAGTTCATGCTTTCAGGATGACTGGCAGATGAAATGCTGAAGTCTAATTTAAACCAGTTTTGAACTCAAGTACCTAAATTGTCTTTTTTAAACTTTCACGATCAGAACACATTACTTACAGCTTTCCCCTAGCTTCTCCTATTTTAATGCAAGATATTTTAGCTATATTTTAGTTAAGTAAGTGATTAACAAAATATGCCCCCAACAAAATACTTCGTCATCATTATCTTGCCCTATTATACCAATTAATTCGGGGTCGGCGCAGCATGTCTCCTTATTCCATACTTCTGTAATACTCGTCATCTCATCAGTCAAGTGTTTTAAGGTTAGATTATAATAATCGGTATTTCTCAGGAATGGTACATTATTTTTTCATGAGAGTTGTACCACTGGGCAAGGGGGACCCCTCCTTCCCTCCACACCGCGTGAGTTGACTACCATCGCATGCATTTCACGTAAAATAATGCGTTTTATTGTAAGCAGTATGTTCGTTTACAATATTTCGAGAGTTTACAATATCGCTAGAGATATTACAATATAACGTGTTTGACAATTTTACGGTGACACCTATATCACGTCAACCGATTACCACACAACTTTTCAGTTACCGGCGCCACTTTCAGAACTTGTAAAGAACATACTTATCTTCCGAAAGTTCCCGTTTAAAATACTTGGTAATTCTTTCCACCAACAAATTAACGTGAAACTCTCACAAAGTACTCATGTTTTAGTGTTAAATGCTCAATACGGTATGTTATTTGCGATAACAGCGTACCTATAATAAGTATTAGGTAGTAAAACATGAGTATTTTACATGAGTACATGTTGATAACTAGAGAACAACTTGCTACTGATGACTTTACATTGATTGTGTATTGTTTAACTCACGTTTCTGTTAGAATTACTAGTTTACAAGGGAGAACTAATATGTACGAGATTTAATACTAATACGAATGTATTTAAAATTGTTTTAAACCAATATAGTTTTGAGACGACAAGTTGACGCTGTTATCCTCTGATTGTTATGTTTAGCTTTGTCTTTTTGTTTCATTTCAAAAAGCAATACTCAAATAACCATCGATATCTTGATATTTTAGTGATAAGAAATCGCACATGGTGAAATAATTCTTTTTCCAGCAATCGAAAACAAACTTCTTGACAGTAAAGAGAACTTCATCAAAGAAAACTTAAAGCTTGATCCTGTTTATGTCTGAACTGTCACTTTAACTCTTCATACCAACATTTGAAGCTCCATCTTGTAACAATGCGCATGTCAGTACCCGTCCTTAACAGATAAAGCATGTTGTTCGAATGTAATTACATTAATTGTCGAGATAGGTGCGTAACTGGGTCGCACGCTTACGTCACTACCACAGTGTAAAGATAAGGAGTAAACTAATTAGGCTTCCTTGTGAAAGATTTACCGCCATTGTAACTATCGAATAAGCTATATCGTAAAAGAGTTGTGTTACGAATTTGGTGTGAAATAAAGTATGATTTTTTAATAGTATCTACCAAACGTGGGCTTTAAACACATAAAACGTAACCATTTGTCTCGAGCTATGCGACACACATTGGGCCGAAAATGAAGCTCCATAGACTTCGTGTAAATACTATGCATTTTGAAAAGCATACGTGTGTGAGCGAGTTCGGCCATTTGTTCCTAGTGGAAATACTGTATGTTGATACTAACGTACTGTGACATTACGACGCACTGCTAGTGACGCATTCGTTTGTTTTCATGTTACCATCATAATTGTGATGGATGACATTGCGACGATTTTATTGTGCGTTAGCTTATGAATTCATGGCCGTTATTTCGAAGAAATCTTGATGATGGAGACCTTGTCTCTTAGTCTGTGAGAACGGGTGATTTGAATAAGCCACAAAAAATATGTTTTTTTAGTTATTGGAAGTTATTTTGCCAACTACTAGGCAATGGCTAAGGACCTGACGAGGCACTACCAACGATGAGATGCTGGCGTCGCTCAAATTCGTCGAAGCTTAGGCATCTCTTACGGGTTGCATAACAATGGATGGCTACCGCTATTGACTATATACTAAACTTAGATTAAGAACCCAGAATAAAGTGTCTAAAAAGAATATACCACCATCAAACCATCATCTACAGAAAGTTCCTAGGCGTCTGATTAGATTTCTCAGGGATCTGCTTGCGTTGCTTAACTTTACGTTAGTGGAGATGTGTAGGTATAGCAAAATTAAAGATATCTTAACCAAAATAAAAGGGGCCAAGTGCGAGTCGGACTCGCCCATGAACGGTTCCGTAGCAGATTGAATGAAAGGTAAATCGCTGTTTTCGATTTATGACGTATTAAAAAAAAAACTACTCACTAGATCTTGTTCAAACCAATTTTCGGTGAGATTTTACATGGTAATGTACATCATATATTTTTTTTAGTTTTATCATTCTCGTATTTTAGAAGTTACAGGGGGGGGGGACACATTTTTCCACTTTGGAAGGGTCTCTCGCTCTAACTATTCAGTTTAGTAAAAAATGATGTTAGAAACCTCAATATCATTTTTGAAGACCTATCCATAGTATGGGTTTGACGAAAAAAATTTTTGACTTTCAGTTCTAAGTATGGGGAACCCCCAAAAAATTTTTTTTTCTATGTTTGTGTGAAAATCTTAATGCGGTTTACAAAGTACATCTACTTACCAAGTTTCAACAGCATAGTTCTTATAGTTTCGGAAAAAAGTGGCTGTGACATAAGGACGGACAGACAGACATGACGAATCTATAAGGGTTCCGTTTTTGCCATTTGGCTACGGAACCCTAAAAAAGGACTGAATTTGGTGAACAAAGGATCAACCCATAACCCAGAATCATCACCTATCATCATATTTCTTCTGTCATTTTGTCAATCCATTCGAGGTCATCGCAACATGTCTTCTTCTTCCATATTTCTCTATTACTCGTATGTCATCCTTCACACAGTCCATCTATCGTTTCTTTGGTCTTCTTATACTCTTATAGGGTTTGTTCCCACTGGCCACCCCCCTGGAGACAGTGGGAATTATTTTCAAAAGTTGTGACACTTCCACCCGGGGTGGTCAAGCAAGCGGTGGACAGCGGGAATAAACCTCTTCTAGCCATCAACATTCATAATCAAAGCGGCCCAGAATCATATGGCAAAATATTCTATTGCCCAATAACGAACGCAAATACACAGACTCGTAGCAAATTAAGTGCGTGTAGACCGTGCAAATATTTGGCCCCGTTATTATATGGAGCTGATTGATCAGTTTATATTGTCTATCTAGATGGTGACATGCTTCGGTCGTTTAAGGAACGTTGTGCTGAGACATATTATGTGGCTTTTATGTCACGAATATTTTAGTAGTAAAATAAGAATGTGCATATGCGCGTTGTCACTTGGTTCAGAAGCTGACCTATACTATGAGATATTTTTGGGTAGATAGGTAGATTGCCTTAGTTCCCAAATGCCAAAAAACAAAAAATAACGTAAATTTTCTGTCAAACGTCCTGCCAATTACGAAGATATCAAAAAAAATGACCGGTCAGGCCAAGTAATCTATTAAATAAAAAAAGGTACTTACAAGACAGATGTGAGTGGTAAGGCTGGGCCTTCCTAAAAGGACATTATACTGACGTTATATTCGACGACCCGAATGGTCTAGTCGTAGTGAGGCCGCCTTACGTTCTTAGGGTCCTGGGTTCGAATCCCGGTAGTAGCAAATGTTTGTGTGATGAGCATGGACATTTGTTTCCGAGTCATGGATGTTTATATGTATAAGTATGTATTTACAAACAAAAAAGTGTATAATATGTAGTATATCAACTATCTGGTGTCCACGACACAAGCCTTGCTTAGTGTGGCACTAGATGGCGCTGTGTGTTAATGTCCAGCGATATTTTTTATTTTATTTATTTATTTATTTAAGGAGCGCAGCAGGTGGCGTTCTGTGGTTTCTACCTACTACCATGGGAAAAAGGCATGAGTTTACAACTAAATAGATTTCTCGCAATCCATAGGCTTGTGTCCTGAAAAAACCTAATTAGTCCGTCAGTTAGATTTTCAAAAAATGTTTGACACGTATCTTTTCTTTTGCTACGTCAGACCAATATTGACGAAGATACAACGCTTTTTAACCGACTTCCAAAAAGGAGGAGGTTCTCTATTCGACTGTATGTATTTTTTTTTTAATGCTATGTTCACCGATTACTCGAAGACGCCTGAACCGATTTGAAAAATTCTTTTTTTGTTTGAAAGGGTATACTTCCAAGTTGGTCCCATAGAAATATTGTCATGATCTGATCACGAACTTCGGAGATATGGAACTATTGTCTGTCTATTGTTTACACCAGTTCATAACATAACATAACATCACGCCACCGCACCGGTACGCTGTGAAGGGGTAAGCACAAGCGAACCACTAAAAAGTGGAAAATAAAAACTTTTTTGCAAAAAAATAGAACCGACTTCAAAAAAGTGAAAAATAACTTTAGCTTCAGAAGTCGGTGACAAAAAAACTTAATAAATCAATCAAACAATGATCACAAAAAAGTTTTTTAAAATTAGCAATACGTCACGGTGTGCTATAATTTTTAGTACGTTGTGACGTCATGAGCCCCTCACCCGCAAGTTTTGATGCGTTCTAACTTTGTCAAAATTCATTGATTTGCAAAAACAAAAAACACGTGTCCATTATTTTCCAATACTCGAACTGATGGACAATGGGTTTGCAATTTATTGATGGTAGGAACTAGCCTATTGTCACGTTTTATCGCTCACACACAATACGTGGTCGATTTCCGACGTTCTCAATTACTCGGCGCTTGTTAATGTCGCCCACAATTAATCGGTTGATGCACCAACCACCACACACCACCACCAACATATCATATCGATGAATAAATGCGTGAAACTGTTTCCTTTTGTTATACCTTCCGGTATAATGTTTTACTTTCTTTTATTCCTTCAGTACTTTGATGATTATTTTTGAGGTAGGTACCTGATACGATATTGAACAAAAATCAGACAAAGCAGTATTGTTTGATGACATAACCTACTACTTCACTTATTTTGACTGAATTATTTTCGTAGGGTACGCGCCTCTCAAAACGCGTATTCTAAAAAAAAACTATTTATTTAGGATTTCCAATAAAAGAAATACATGATTAATGATAACAAGTCATGATTAATGATTTACAAGTTGGGTGTATAAGCTATAAGGTCGCTGGGGAATGACAACAAAGGGACAGACTGGACCTGAGTGGTTTAGTTTATGTTGACATTTTATTCTCCTTTCCAGTCCTCGGTTGGGTCCGGCGCTCAGTCCAGCGCGGGTACTCAGTGGGCCAGTTCTGGTACCTGGTCGCAGCGGAGTGGTGGGGCAACTGGCTGGCGTACACCTCGGGAGCCAGCACCGATAACTGTTGCCGCGCGCCGCAGAGGCAGATCGACGAGGCCATCGTGTGTGATGAAAGCTTCACCAGCAACTCTACAGGTGGGTCCAGAGGCAAGTTACCGCTTTTGCTTACACTCTAGATTGGTAAGAAAGTCTGCTTTTTGGGACTAACGATCGAAATCAGGATTTGAAGTGGTAATTGTTTGCATTGGTCTTCTAGGTTACTTAAAGGTAGAAATTCTATAAGAAAATTTTGTTCTCTCAGCACGGTTTATCAAACTCAGTAAGAGTAAGAAAGTTTACATTCAGTTTTCCCCAAAACCGTCTATAATTCGTCTAAAATTCAATTTACTTTAACAGAAATGGATGACTTTGAAGTCAAATCATTTATTTGCAAATATGGATATTATTACGTCATACATTTGAGTATCATTACATTTTACCAACAAGCATGCATGTTAATTAAAATATAAAAACTTAATTTCAACAAATAATCTGAAAATCTAAAAATATTGCTATTGCACCAAAATAATTATAGTAGAACAAAAATAATCATGTTTTTTAAACATTATAACGAACATACGAATATTTAGTAAGAAACTACAGATCTTTTATCACAGTGTAGGTACGTCAGTCACAATAATTGGTAGGTTGATACTTTAGACTCTGCGTGCACTGGTACATAATCTTTCAGAGATCTGAAGAACATACAACACCAAATAGGTTCTTACAACTAAGAGCTTTTCTATCATGTTTCCAACTCTTATCTCTTCATATCTCAGAATCGATGGGTTCTCTGCTATGGCGCGCTGAGACGGCTTCAGTGGGCAGTGCTGGCAGCAGTAGCGGTGTCAGCAGCGCTGCAGCTCAACGCGGTCACAGACATCCGGGGCCTGTTGATAACAAGAGGTTATTGGCGCCTAACTTGCTCAAGGTAAACAAAACAATAGTAGAATTACAAAAAATACAAAAAGCAAATACAAAATCTTCATTTCTTAACCAAAAAGTTGTTGATAGTGCTTAAGTAAAATACTGTTCATTGAAAATGGAGAAAAAGCACGACTTATGAGCGACAATTATGTCGAAAAACTACCTTTTTTATTGTTCTATCATGTCTTGTGAGGTTTCTACGCTTAATTTTAATTTTATCATATATAAATGCGAGCAGTGTTTACTAGTTTGTCTATCTTTCACGCAGAAACGGGTAGATATATACGTTACGTAAAAGGAGTGTAAATAGAGCCAGTTTGGGCAAGGAAAACGGTTTTTTTTTTAGTTAGTAGACAAGGTTGCTTTTTTGAAACCATAGCAGAAGTTTTTTTTTACAGTAATTTATGTAAATATTTCAGGTCCGCACTCTAACGGGCGAGGGTGGTCATCTTCGGCGCGACGTGACGCTGGCACAGCACCGCGACTTCGAGCTCGTGCCCGACGCGCTGTGGCGGGCGCTCGCACTGTGGTACGGCGGACCGGACCCCTTGCCTAGACAGGTCAGTTACGTCAGGCGCGACGTGACGCTGGCACAGCACCGCGACTTCGAGCTCGTGCCCGACGCGCTGTGGCGGGCGCTCGCACTGTGGTACGGCGGACCGGACCCCTTGCCTAGACAGGTCAGTTACGTCAGGCGCGACGTGACGCTGGCACAGCACCGCGACTTCGAGCTCGTGCCCGACGCGCTGTGGCGGGCGCTCGCACTGTGGTACGGCGGACCGGACCCCTTGCCTAGACAGGTCAGTTACGTCAGGCGCGACGTGACGCTGGCACAGCACCGCGACTTCGAGCTCGTGCCCGACGACTTACAGGAACTTGTGGCATAAATTGAGAGGTCTGTGTCTAGCTCAGGGGGGTGAAACTTCCATACATTGGCTTCAAATAAAATTTTCATAGATAGTGCTGCCATCTGTGTGTTAATGTACACCAACTTTTCAACTATTATAACGAGAACAGCTATTTTAGACTACTTGCTAGTGAAGTAGATAGCCTAGCGGTGACAGCGGTTGCCCTTGTGACTAATAGTTCACAAGTTGGAATCCGCAGAATTTCTTTTTGCATTTATTTGGTTGAACAAAAACTAACTGCGCCATCTAACAGTTTGGGTACACAGTTTTAAAAGAGAGTTGCGCATCTGTCTTGTATTATATAGTGTATTATCTATGGTCTATTTGTAGACTTTTATTCGCAGAGTTAAACCCAGTAAAAGATTTTCTAATAACCAACTAATGGTAAACATATCGTGTACCACAAATAAACGTATTTGATTTATTTCAGGTTATCCGCCCACCAAATTCCGACGTAGAGTTGGAGTTGTACCCTTTACATCTGAAGCTTTTACGCCATGTTCAAAGCCCACAGAGTACGTATAAATGATTTTAAGATGGTATTTAGATTACCCGATTTTCTCTGTCAATTGGAGTTTCCGGAGCTAAGAAACCGTTGTTTTTCCCAGGAGTGGCCCCGCTGTCGGGCGGCGGCGGAGGCGCGGGCGCGTCGCTGTACAGCAGCGTGCCGCTGTCGCCCGCGCCGCCCGACCGACAGCTCGCCTACACTGCGGCCTTCTCCCGCCTCGCTACTGTGCGCCAGGTGAGACTACACGTGACACTGACGGCTAACACCTATTCACCAATACGTCATTCCGAATCTAAAATCGTGTCGAAGGCTGAAAATTGTGTCAGGGAATAACTTTTTGTTTTTTTATTAGCTTGATTTTGTGTTCATTTTCATTACCAGCGACCTCAAAAACCACGAAAAAGACACCCATGAAGAATTACCGAAAATTTTCATCGCCGCCATCTTGAATTTTAATTTTGACCTCATTTTCATTATCAGCGACCCCAAAAAACCCAAAAATGACATGAAGATAATAACGAATAAAAGAAAATAATAAAACGCAAAGGAATAAAAAAAAAAGTTTTTATCATGTAAATAAGTCAACAAAATACGATATCGACCATTACTCATTCTATCTCGTTCTACCATACATACACTTTCTTTTTCTGCCCCTGCCGTAACTCGATAATCTTCGGCTTACCTAGGTCCCTACAAAACGGTACTACCCGATTTTAGTTCTGACTTCTGACACTTGAGCACCGGCTTATTTAGCTATTTGTTGCTTTCTTTGTCAAGACGTTTTTTTTTTTGCATTCTTCTAATGTTTTTGACACTACGTGTAAAGTGCCTTGTTCCCGAAGGAAAGCCGATAAGAATGGGCTTCTCTTAAGTGGCTTTCGGGCTTGGTATTCAATGGTATCCGTTTGGCGGTTTGCATAGTGAAGCCGCGTGGGTCAGGTCGCCGTGTCGGCGTCATGTTGTAACGGTCCCTCGGTCCCGCGCGTACGAGCGGCACTCATGCCACCTGCACACATGTTGCGGTGCGCAATGTTCTGGAATCATCGAGGTAATCCCAGATTAAGCTAGGTCGATTAACTTAATTAAATGTATTTTTGTCTGTGTTCAGGTGTGCGAGTTCCTGTGCGCCGCGCTGGGCCTGGCCCGTGAGGACATGCGCGTGTGGTCGCTGGGCAACACGGCCGTACTGCTGGACGACGAGCGGCCCACGCTGCACGAGCTGGGCCTGGACGAGAGGGCGCGCCTACTGCTGGAGGTGCGCAACTCCGACCTCACCTGGCCGGAGGAGATAGGAGCGCTCAGGTACTCTATACACCTGTGCGACAACACCCAGCCCACTGCTGGACGACGAGCGGCCTACGCTGCACGAGCTGGGCCTGGACGAGCGGCAAACCACTTCACAAATCACTTTTTATGAACGTAAACACTCCGCATCACCCGCAATCGGACATGACACCACGACGTGACGTCATCGCAGTTGCTCGCGAAGTATCCAAACGCAATTAAAACTAGCGGTGAAACGTAACAACGCTGTAACTTTGGAAATTCTATCCCAATTTCGATGAAACAAAAACGATTATAATTGGCACGTGTATGCGCATTAAATTTTGATGTCTTGGTGTAACTCATTCCTTATTTCCATTCGTGTAGGCCTTCGTAAAGTCAGTCAATGCAAGCTTTTTCAAAGAATAATTGTGCGGGAAGACGAACGAAAGTATCCAAACTTCTACACAGTAATTGTAGACAGAGAGCTCTCTCAAATGGTTATCGTCTCTCTTTCTAAGTAATGCGTCAGCTGGGAATAAGCATGCCAAAATAACAATAATATGCTTATCAATAGGAAAAATATTCATTTTCCTACACAGTTCCCCAAAAGAGTACATGTAAAATGTTTATGAATTATTTCGCGATCGTTAAGGTGAAAATAGTGACCATGAAGATTCTTGAGAGTTTCTCTTCAGAGATATGAAACCTTTTTTACTGTGGTAAAGTGCCCTTTTTGCTAGTGTTGTTTCATCGTATATTTGTTACGGAACTAATGAGTGAATTAAGTGTTTGGTTGTAAACATGTGTTTTACGGAAGTGCGCAAATATGAACAACGAATTTGTTATTGTTTGACGATAGGACAAGTGCTTGTTGCGAGGTGGAAGGACTATGACCAGCTGTGGACTTAGTAGACTTCATATTTGTTAAGAATTTTCGAAGCGAAGTCATAGTTCATATTCCTGCCCTTATCCCATTCTACTTGTGGTCGGCGCAACACGTTTTCTTCTTCCATTCTCCCCTGTCAGACGCCACGGCATCATTCACTCCTTTCTCTTTCACCATTTCTCACACACTCCATCCTATTTGAAGCAAGAATTATGTTAATGGCAAGAAATTAGCTTGATGACCTCATCATCTTCCTAGCCTTTTTCCTACTGCGGTGGGGTCGGCTTACAGTCTAACCGGATGCAGCTGAATGCCAGTATTTTACATGGAGCGACTGCCCATTTGACCTCCAAAACCCAGTTAGTACTGCGTAATACGATACCCCTTGGTAAGACTGGTTGTCTGTCTTTTTAGGCCACTGACTACCTGTAAAGACTGTCAAAGATCTGCTCGTACAAATGACCTAATAACAAGTATTATTTTGCAATGATGCATGGTAATTTATTATATTTACAGTATGAGCAGTGGATCGAGTCGAGCCACGGAGCGCCGAGAGACATTGATAGCGCCGAACCTGCCTGGAGCCACCGGTCTACACAACCTAGGGAATACTTGCTTCATGAACGCAGCCTTACAGTCTGTGAGTACCGCTCATTTGTGATAGAATAGAAATAACCGCTATGTGGGCCATGTTTGTTCAGTTTTGTTTTAAGAATTGAGGAAGACCCACCAGATAAATTGAGATAATATAAATTCGAAGTCATATGACATCTACTCACTCACGTTGTGTGCACGTGGTGCACTATGATATGGACTTGTGTCCCAGCAGTGGGAACATTATATGCAGGTTATGCTTATTTCACATGTATTACTGTAATATATTCTAGGTATGGAACACGGGTCCCTTGACGAGGTACTTCAACTCGGGCATGCATCTGTACGAAGTGAACACAACCAATCCGCTCGGTACCAAAGGAGTGCTAGCGTTAAGATATGGAGAACTTTGTAAAGAGGTATTTATTATTTTTTGTATACCTAAAAAATCAGGTGTTCCATACATTTTGACGAGTTATGCGAACATAATTTTAGGGAATAGATATTTTTTTTTAGTGATTCAGTGTTTGGTTCCATAGTAAAAGCTGTTCATAATAATGAGTACAATGACCGGTCGAAGTTAATGGATATCGCCCGGAAACACGGTGTTTAGAACTTGACATGTCGAAGAAGCTATGCCAACTAACAGCGTTTGGCAATTTCTATTTAATATTTGTTGAATTTAGCGAGGATCTTTCGGTCGTTCCCATTGCCGGCCTGCTCTTTTGAGTCGTGCGTGTAGTAGAACAGTGTCGTGTACCCCCCAGGTGTGGTCGTGCAGCGCGCGGTCGGTGGCGCCGCTGCGCGTGCGGTGGTGCGTGTCGCGGTGGGCGCGCGCGCTGGCGGGCGGCGGACAGCACGACGCGCAGGAGCTGCTGGCGTGGCTGCTGGACGCGCTGCACGAGGACCTCAACCGTGCACCGCTCCACCCTCACCAGCCTGACCTCGCGCACACCGACGACTCCGACGGGAAGCCCGACCAGGTCACGCCCGATATAATAATACATTCAACAACCGACGAACAAAATAAACTTTCATTCGCGGGACTCAATTAGATTCCGAGAGCAGCGAAGGATTCTAGAGTAGAATTTCGAACGTAGTAAGGGATTCTAAAGCAAAATCCTGAGCGGAGCGAGGTATACAGGAACCGAGATTAATTTTCTGAGAGTTATTTGTAATACAAGAGTGCAAAGTTGCTTTTTAAAACGGCTGTTGCACTCAGACATCGAAGAGCAAAAATACTCTTTCCGAGATGGGGGGGGGATAAAAAAGTATATTATTTACATTTCTTGTGAATTAATAATAATTGCCGCTTGAGCCGATCTTCAAGGTCAAGCCACACTTACCAAGGTCAGTCTTTAGATGGGCGTCCAGTAATTCATTACATACCGAGTTCCCTTCGCCCATGGAAAGTACGTCAAGTACTTATATATTATTATACTTACATGTTTCATTTATTTTTTGTTCATAATTTCAATAATTCGTGCTTGTTCTAAATTCAAATATTTTATTCACTAGTTAGTAAAATAAAGTTTTAGTCACTATTATCGATTCAATATGTTTTGTATTCACTCAGTAAGTTTCATTAATGGCAACACCATTAATGAAACTCACTGAGTGCGCGACAATTTTATATGCCGTCATATGACGGCATATAAAATTGTCGCGCGGCGGCCTCATCATTTTTTTGCTCTTATCCCAATTAATTTGGGGTGCCAGCATGTCTTCTTCTATACTATAAAACTCGTCATCTCATCAGATACTTCTTTTCTTGCTAAATCATTCTTAACACAGTCCATCCATCGTTTCTTTGGTTTTCCTCTAGTCATATACCATATCCACATTCGTAGTGAACACTTTCGTAATTCGTGTCGTAGTAATGTGAAGGTAGGTAACCGTGTTATGCACTGTGCAGGTGGTGGCGGCGGCGGCGTGGCAGCAGCACACGGCGCGTAACGCGTCCATCATGACGGAGCTGTTCTACGGACAGCTCAAGTCCAAGGTCGTGTGCGACACCTGCGCCCGGGAGTCTGTGCGCTTCGACGCCTTCAACATGCTCAGTCTGCCGCTGCCCATGGAGTCCTACGTGTGCTGCGAGCTCAGGGGTATGTGCCAACAACCTCGCAGTACTACATCATGACGGAGCTGTTCTACGGACAGCTCAAGTCCAAGGTCGTGTGCGACACCTGCGCCCGGGAGTCTGTGCGCTTCGACGCCTTCAACATGCTCAGTCTGCCGCTGCCCATGGAGTCCTACGTGTGCTGCGAGCTCAGGGGTATGTGCCAACAACCTCGCAGTACTACATCATGACGGAGCTGTTCTACGGACAGCTCAAGTCCAAGGTCGTGTGCGACACCTGCGCCCGGGAGTCTGTGCGCTTCGACGCCTTCAACATGCTCAGTCTGCCGCTGCCCATGGAGTCCTACGTGTGCTGCGAGCTCAGGGGTATGTGCCAACAACCTCGCAGTACTACATCATGACGGAGCTGTTCTACGGACAGCTCAAGTCCAAGGTCGTGTGCGACACCTGCGCCCGGGAGTCTGTGCGCTTCGACGCCTTCAACATGCTCAGTCTGCCGCTGCCCATGGAGTCCTACGTGTGCTGCGAGCTCAGGGGTATGTGCCAACAACCTCGCAGTACTACATCATGACGGAGCTGTTCTACGGACAGCTCAAGTCCAAGGTCGTGTGCGACACCTGCGCCCGGGAGTCTGTGCGCTTCGACGCCTTCAACATGCTCAGTCTGCCGCTGCCCATGGAGTCCTACGTGTGCTGCGAGCTCAGGGGTATGTGCCAACAACCTCGCAGTACTACATCATGACGGAGCTGTTCTACGGACAGCTCAAGTCCAAGGTCGTGTGCGACACCTGCGCCCGGGAGTCTGTGCGCTTCGACGCCTTCAACATGCTCAGTCTGCCGCTGCCCATGGAGTCCTACGTGTGCTGCGAGCTCAGGGGTATGTGCCAACAACCTCGCAGTACTACATCATGACGGAGCTGTTCTACGGACAGCTCAAGTCCAAGGTCGTGTGCGACACCTGCGCCCGGGAGTCTGTGCGCTTCGACGCCTTCAACATGCTCAGTCTGCCGCTGCCCATGGAGTCCTACGTGTGCTGCGAGCTCAGGGGTATGTGCCAACAACCTCGCAGTACTACATCATGACGGAGCTGTTCTACGGACAGCTCAAGTCCAAGGTCGTGTGCGACACCTGCGCCCGGGAGTCTGTGCGCTTCGACGCCTTCAACATGCTCAGTCTGCCGCTGCCCATGGAGTCCTACGTGTGCTGCGAGCTCAGGGGTATGTGCCAACAACCTCGCAGTACTACATCATGACGGAGCTGTTCTACGGACAGCTCAAGTCCAAGGTCGTGTGCGACACCTGCGCCCGGGAGTCTGTGCGCTTCGACGCCTTCAACATGCTCAGTCTGCCGCTGCCCATGGAGTCCTACGTGTGCTGCGAGCTCAGGGGTATGTGCCAACAACCTCGCAGTACTACATCATGACGGAGCTGTTCTACGGACAGCTCAAGTCCAAGGTCGTGTGCGACACCTGCGCCCGGGAGTCTGTGCGCTTCGACGCCTTCAACATGCTCAGTCTGCCGCTGCCCATGGAGTCCTACGTGTGCTGCGAGCTCAGGGGTATGTGCCAACAACCTCGCAGTACTACATCATGACGGAGCTGTTCTACGGACAGCTCAAGTCCAAGGTCGTGTGCGACACCTGCGCCCGGGAGTCTGTGCGCTTCGACGCCTTCAACATGCTCAGTCTGCCGCTGCCCATGGAGTCCTACGTGTGCTGCGAGCTCAGGGGTATGTGCCAACAACCTCGCAGTACTACATCATGACGGAGCTGTTCTACGGACAGCTCAAGTCCAAGGTCGTGTGCGACACCTGCGCCCGGGAGTCTGTGCGCTTCGACGCCTTCAACATGCTCAGTCTGCCGCTGCCCATGGAGTCCTACGTGTGCTGCGAGCTCAGGGGTATGTGCCAACAACCTCGCAGTACTACATCATGACGGAGCTGTTCTACGGACAGCTCAAGTCCAAGGTCGTGTGCGACACCTGCGCCCGGGAGTCTGTGCGCTTCGACGCCTTCAACATGCTCAGTCTGCCGCTGCCCATGGAGTCCTACGTGTGCTGCGAGCTCAGGGGTATGTGCCAACAACCTCGCAGTACTACATCATGACGGAGCTGTTCTACGGACAGCTCAAGTCCAAGGTCGTGTGCGACACCTGCGCCCGGGAGTCTGTGCGCTTCGACGCCTTCAACATGCTCAGTCTGCCGCTGCCCATGGAGTCCTACGTGTGCTGCGAGCTCAGGGGTATGTGCCAACAACCTCGCAGTACTACATCATGACGGAGCTGTTCTACGGACAGCTCAAGTCCAAGGTCGTGTGCGACACCTGCGCCCGGGAGTCTGTGCGCTTCGACGCCTTCAACATGCTCAGTCTGCCGCTGCCCATGGAGTCCTACGTGTGCTGCGAGCTCAGGGGTATGTGCCAACAACCTCGCAGTACTACATCATGACGGAGCTGTTCTACGGACAGCTCAAGTCCAAGGTCGTGTGCGACACCTGCGCCCGGGAGTCTGTGCGCTTCGACGCCTTCAACATGCTCAGTCTGCCGCTGCCCATGGAGTCCTACGTGTGCTGCGAGCTCAGGGGTATGTGCCAACAACCTCGCAGTACTACATCATGACGGAGCTGTTCTACGGACAGCTCAAGTCCAAGGTCGTGTGCGACACCTGCGCCCGGGAGTCTGTGCGCTTCGACGCCTTCAACATGCTCAGTCTGCCGCTGCCCATGGAGTCCTACGTGTGCTGCGAGCTCAGGGGTATGTGCCAACAACCTCGCAGTACTACATCATGACGGAGCTGTTCTACGGACAGCTCAAGTCCAAGGTCGTGTGCGACACCTGCGCCCGGGAGTCTGTGCGCTTCGACGCCTTCAACATGCTCAGTCTGCCGCTGCCCATGGAGTCCTACGTGTGCTGCGAGCTCAGGGGTACATTACTAACATCATAAACAACAACATTTGTTATGTGACTTTTTTGAAAACAGGCATCGCCGTCAATTTCGACATAGACAATAACGATGCTTGCGAAAACGCAAGTCTCTACATCCAAGAGGCGTTTCTCTCAAGCTTCGTTATTGCAAACGAAGTTTTTCATTATTATTTAGCGATGTAAAGTTTGCAACAGCATCGCTATTTAAGAACACACGCTCTGACGGCACGAACTAGTTGGTGGGCGGGGTTAAAATGCATGCTATCTCATCCGACATCACGAGCGAAAGGGATAGACGCTGTGATGAGCAGTAAGGAGCTAGTGTTCGTACACATACGCATTCCTGACGCTGAGTGACGCATACACGCGCAACTTCATTGAATAGTGGATGACCGCGGGCGGCGTGTGATTGTGTGCTATCGGTGGCGCGTAGGCGATTCATGTTTGAAAGACGACATGAACTCAAACAAATAGATGTTAGAACTTAGGATTATCACTGTGTGAAATGTAATAATATGTACTCAATTTAGTAGAGTTCTCTTGCTACAGTGTGAACATTATCTATGTTGAATAATGTAGGTAGTTATTGTTATTATCAACAAATAATTTCATTGATTAGATTTTTTCTTTGATGTGACTGTGAGGCTTGTTGTTGGTTCATCAAATAAAAAAATCTGTTATTTTGTAAAGTGTTTATTGGCTGTTTATTTACAATAGCGGTCAATAGTACAATAAGCGTTTACAATAATCTCTTAGTATACATTTATCAACAATAGGCATTGTGTAACCACAGAGACTATACGACTCGCCACAATATTTGCTTCACGTAGGTTTTTGGCGACATTTATTTATTTAAACTTTTGCCTTGGACATTTTCTACATTTGCAGTACGTATTGATATATCCGCAGAGAACCTAAAAAAAGAAAGGTAGGTATATGTACGATAGCAAACTCCGACTACTTACAAAATAACTTGCTAATAGAGATTATAAACTCGATGTAAAAGTTGTAGGTATCTATATCTATAACTTGAGAGATTAAAAATTGTGATCGGTAAAAAGATATATTTTTTATTATAATACTAGCTGACCCACGCAACTTCGCCTGCGTCCCATAAAAGAGATTTGATTGATTTAGTTTTTAGTTTTAGTAGTTCATATGTTACACTTACCCTTTCACAACGTTTTTGTTATGAACTGGTGTAAGCAAAAGACAGACATGAGATTTCAACAATCCCGGTACATTTGCATTTTATTGAGGAGTTTCGTTGCCTATCTCTGAAGTTCTTCATCACATCTGTACCAAATTGAAATTGATTGAAAGTACTCTTCCTAAAACTACCCAAATCGTTTCTTGTGTGCCTATAAAATTTGAAGAGTTCCCTCTATTTTCTCCCCCCTCCAGGATCCCATCATCAGTATCCTGACTTGATGATTATGGAACCACGTAGGAAGGATATATCCTTTCAAACATTAAAAAGAAAATCGGTCCAGCCATCTTTGAGTAATCGGAGAACATGGAATTGAGAACTTCCTCCTTTGAAGTCGGTTAATAACGATTATGGTAGGTTACTCAAATATCCGGGTAGCCTATAAAAGATTTGGTCGAGTATCGTAAATTTGCTGCTAAGAATTGAACAGATCAGAACCAAACCAACACTCATCAAACTACCCTTCAAGAGTGTTTGGTTAGGTCACCCTTTCCAATAAAATAAAATAAAACAGTACATGTTACGGTAATAGGCTTATCCCTAATAAATGGAATACACACCTAACTGTCGCAATCTTGGAGTATTGTCCCCAGAGCACTCATCTCTTTGTTTCCGAGATACGATAGGGAGGGGGAGGAAGGGGTGAAAAGGGGAGGTCAGAGCATACAGGCGTGATGTTCTGTCATGATGTTGGATAAACAATAAACATCCATCAATTGCAGTAATCACTGCAGATTTGCCTATCTCCACCACACGGAAAGCATCAGCATTCAAATAAAAAAAACCGGCCAAGAGCGTGTCGGGCCACACTCAGTGTAGGGTTCCGTAGTTTCCCGTCCGTCACAATAAGTGTTTCCCACTTATGAGTTTAGAAATTATTTTGTACAACTTTGTGTCTTTTTTGTTCAAAAACTGTTGTTTCCATCCAAGTTCCTTATAAAGTTCTACTTTTCCGATTTTTTTCATATTTTCTAAACTTATGGTTCAAAAGTTAGAGGGGACACATTTTTTTTTACTTTTGGAGCGATTATTTCCGAAATTATTGACATTATTAAAAAAAATGATTTTGGTGAACCCCTATTCATTTTTAAATACCTTTCCAACAATATATCACACATTAGGGTTGTAATTAAAAAAAAAATCACTTCCCACTTTACATATAGGGGGGCTACCCTAATAAAACATATTTTTCCAATTTTTATTTTACCTTTTTGTCCGCGTGATTGATACACATATGTTACCAAATTTCAGCTTTCTAGTGCTAACGGTCACAGAGATGAAGCGAGGACGGACGGACAGACAGACATGGCGAAACTATAAGGGTTGACTACGGAACCCTAAAAGCGAATCATCAAAATCGGTTCACGCAGTCGATGTTTGTGTGATTTGTGTTTGTTACCTGAACCTCCTCTCTCCTCCACCTCTGGGGTAACAAACACAAAAGGAATAAATATTCCCCGTGTTTGCAACAATTTTCATTTATGCTCCGCTCCTTTTGGTTGTAGCGTGATGTTATATAGCTTATAACCTTCCTCGATAAATGGACTATACAACACAAAAAGATTTTTTCAATTTCAAACAGTTCCTGAGATTTGCGCGTTCAAACAAACAAACAAACAAACAAACTCTTCAGCTTTATAATATTACTAGCTTATGCCCGCAACTTCGTTCGCGTGATGTTTTGATATCGCAACGCATCGCCTCCGCAACGGAAGCTTTTTTCCCGCTTGCAACATTTCATTTTGCTGCTCCGCTCCTATTTGTCATAGCGTGATGTTATGTAGCCTATAGCCTTCCTCAATATATGGACTATCTAACGCAAAAATAATTTTTCAATTCGAGACGGTTGTTCCTGAGATTAGTGCGTTCAACCAAACAAACAAACTCTTCTGCTTTATGATATTAGTATTGATTGATCGTCACGAGTAAACGTCACGTCTGAAATTAAAAATTGGTATTGACCAGATCTGTGGTAGTTAGTGTTATCATTTTTCTTGCTAAAAGGTTTACCATCGAGGTCGTCTATTATAAATAAATGAATAAATATCGCTGGACATTACACACAGTGCCATCTAGTGCCACGCTAAGCAACAAGGCTTGTGTTGTGGACACTAGATAGTTGATATTATACTACATAGATACTTTTTGTTTGTAAATACTCTAAGAACGAAAGGCAGTCTCACTACCGCTACGTCATTCGTGTCTTCGTATAATTAGGTATACACGAAAAAGAACTTCAGAAAAAGTCATTGTTGCAGGAATATTTTCTTTCTTTGCATTTAAAAATCTCCCTTTTACTCTGCACCTCTTTTTGCGAGCGACACTTGGCCGTAGGCTGGTCTTTCTGCCCATACGTTTATCCTTATTTGCCTCTGTAACACAAAAGATTAGTCTGTATGGTTGTTTCTATCTATGTAGTTCATATTATTCTGTAAGAAATCAAATCTATCCAAAATATACTATAATGCCATAGCAAAACTACTAACTACTATTTAATTTAGTAGTAATACTTACCTAAATGCCTCTAGGTAAGTATTACAAAATACTACTTCATGTCACAAAGAAACCAGTAACTTCGGCCGGGCCGAGCTTGTGAAAGTCGGGAGCGAGTCTATCGCAAATATTACCACAACATTTTTTTTCGTTCATAATAGAAAATGCCGATTTAGAAATGATCAATTACTAAAATGGCCGCTTTAGTAGAATCGTAAATGAATCACGTAAAAAAAAAATATTCTTAAAATGGTCTTTGTAACCATGACCATAAAGTCCATTTTAAGAATTTTAAATTTTCGTGATTCATTTTATTGAACAAAATTTAAAATTCTTAAAATGGACTTTATGGTAATGGCTACAAAGACCATTCTAAGAATTTAATTTTTTTAACGTGATTCATTTACGATTCTGCTAAAGCGGCCATTTTAGACCCCTTTTAGAACCACCCCCATTTTAGACCCCATTTTAGAACCACTGCCTATTGCGTTCTATAAAACAAAGTCTCCGTCGCATCTGTCTTTCTGTCTGTCTGTCTGTCCGTGACTAACTCAAAAACTGCGGCACGGATTTTCATGCGGTTTTCAACAATAGTCAGAGTGATTCACGAGGAAGGTGTTTACACACACATGCTAACCCTTGTTAGATTTAACAAAATTATGTTATAAAGACTCATAAAAAGCGTAAAAAAAGTCCATCATCATCATCAGCCTATAATGTTCCCACTGCTGGGACACGGCCTCCTCTCAATGAGGAGCAATCAGTGCGGATTGATAGATGTCACATGTCTTCGAATTTTTTATTCTTGGACATGCCGGTTTCCTCACGATGCTTTCCTTCACCGTTTTGAGAGCAGTGGTGATGAAATAAATTACATAAAGTAATGCGCCTGTCTGGGTTTGAACCCACGACTTACTGTTCGTAAGTCAGGGCCGCCATCACTGGGCCACCGCTGCTCCGAAAAAAGTCCGTAATACTCGTAACATAATAAGTATGTTTATCTCCTGTGGTAAACTCTAAGTCATCATCATCATCATCATCGGCCTATTAATGTTCCCACTGCTGGGACAGGCCTCCTCTCTATGAGAGGGAATGGGCATAAACTCTAAGTAACCATAATTAATTTCAAAATGTTAAAAATGTGACCTAATTTGCCAAGCCGTTTTCCCCTATTCAGTATTAATCCTTATCGAAATAAGTATGTTCATTATCTTGATAATTCAATTTAGATTAAAATTGTCTTTAACAGCATATCATTTGGATGAATAGTTCAGAAGTTATCACAGAATTTAAATTATTCGAGACTGAAAATATCATTCTCAGCGAAACAGTTGGTCACTATAATATGTATAATTTTCATAATGTTATTGCGTAAAAAGTAAGAAGTAAGTTATACTACCGGCTTTAAATTTTATCAAAACATGCTTCAACAAACTTTTGTCCTACACAAAAGTGTTAACGCACATTTTATTATACCTAAACAAACCCAGCAGCCGGTACTTTATAATTCTAAAATGCGCGTGAAACGTCATGAATTTTACAAAGTAAAATAAAACATTCCACTTACCTAATCAATTCTTGAATTGCTGAAGATCACTTAACTGACGCAATAAGTCCAAATTCAAACGCCGCCCGTAAATCAATATCAAATCGAAAATAAAAATTAGGGACAAATTCTAAATACAACACGAACTATCAATAAAGAAATATCGGAATCCATAGTTCAAGCCATACTCGTACAGACCTACGATAACAAACAACACCAGTTTCATGCACAGCACGCGCAGGCGTCGAAACCAAGCATGTGTGCACCCACACACTACGCACACACACGCGCTGCCTGCCTCCCGTCTTCCCCACTGACCGGGGAGGCAACTTGCAGCGAAATGCAATGAGATTTACAACTAAAACGGGCGCGCGAAATTTTCTATGCAGTCCTTTGGTAGTCTAGATATTATGAAAAATCTATGGAATGTATCAGTTCAAACTAAAGTTATTTGAAATTTTGAATAACTAATCTATGACTGTATGGTTTTGCTTTTTTCATTTTCATACTATATACGTTACTTATTTAAGCCCAAAGATGAGCTAAAATTAGTGTTAAAATGTGAAAGTTTCGACGCTCATAACTTCCAAACCAATACTTTTTTTCCAATTCTGCTTCCATACAAGCATAGATAATAACAAGACCAGTTGATACAGCTTTTAATTTTCAACCTACACCGTCGAACAGAGGAGTAATCACCAGACTACGTTTGTATGGAAGAATGACCGGCGTGTTTGTCCTTAAGTCAAAACTGCCGGCTCTGATTCTAGCTGCTCGTACATAGTGGTTAGGCAGAATACCGAAAACTGTAGTTTATATGGTAAATAAATAAATTCTCCTGTATGATATGCGAACGGTGTGAGATGATAGTAGTTATCACCCGCAGATTCTTAGTTTAATAATATCTACAAATCGTAAATATAATAGTATGTATTTATTTAGTTAATTATCTTTCAGTGATGCTGCTAGACGGCTCGGTGCCTATCAAGTACGGCGTGAGAGTCAACTCAGAAGGAACGTATCTAGATCTCAAGAAGAAGCTCTCAGAACTGTGTGGATTAGCGCCTGAATCGTTAGTAAAAAACTGTCATCTATAAACTTACGTTCAAGAAGAGATCTCTTCAAAAACTAAGTGGACTGATGATCTGGTGAAGGTAGCAGAAATCCGTTGGATGCGAGTCGCACGGGACCGGTCAATGTGGCGACACTTGGGGGAGCCTATGTCTAACAGTGGACTTCTTTCGGCTGAAATGATGATGATGATGATGGATTGTTGGGCACTGCAACATTAGCCTCTTCCTCTCTGGAAGAGGGCTCGTACAACCACGACGGTACACTCAGTAGATACGCGGTGCTTGCAGTGACGTCAACGCACAGTGCAGTTACCGAGTGCATCATCTCATATAAACGGCAGTTCAGTTAACTGGTATCTACTTATATCTATTCCAGAATGTTGATAGTAGAACTGTCGGGCGCGACGATCGGGCGCGTGTTCGACGAGAACTCGAAGATATCGGCGGCGAGTGCGACAGAGCTGTACGCGTACGAGATCCCGCACGACGACTGCGACACCGACACCAGCGACTGCGACGACTTGTTGCACCAGGCTAATGGTGAGGGTACTACTGCCAACATACTCCGCTCAACTTACCTCAAAAAATAGACCTAAGGTTACAATAATAGAGTTGATGACACACCAATCAATTGATATACTTTTTACGAGCTCTCAAAACGCGGTTCTCTCAAAGATTTTGTATGGCAATAGCATGCTGTGACGTCGCTGTTTGATAAGTTCAACTATTTATTGATTTCAAAGCGACTAAGAATTTAATTTGGTAATTAATTGAAAATAAATTGGATTTTCAGGCCCAATATAACGTTTTTTTGAGATTTGTGTCTTGGGATTATTGTTTTATGGTGTCATATACCCTAATCGCATAGAACATAGCTTAGGAAAAAGTGTACAATCAATTTATAGATAATTGTACGATTCACAATTTTGTCCAATATATTTTTATGATAAAACTTACCGTTTGATTGAAAAATGCAAAAAAAATACATTTACGCGACCTGTGACCTTGTATTTTTTAAAGGTTGATTCGATGGGGACTTTCAACATTTCATTTGCAATAGTGTTCTCAAAATTCGTACCAATTTATAGGTCTGCGAATTATTGTAACCTTGCATGTGTAGTTTGACAGGGCTAACATGTTATCGGATGGACGGTCGGCTCACACTCGCGGGACCCGCAGTATGTTCCGCCAAGCAGACGATAGCCTCCTTAGGTTGACTTGCGAGATGCCATTCACTATAAAAATTAAAAGAGCCCATCTCGATGCGTTTTCATGTTGAGAAATTGAGGGGTTACCTTTTTTTTTTTTTTTTTTTTTTTAGGATGGGAAATCATCAAATGACTTCTCCCACTCTGGGCGGAGCGGGAGGGAGTGTCAGACTCTTACTGACTAAAACCCATCCATGTTCCTTCCTCGCCCTGTACGTTCCGGGGCCGCGGTATCTCTTTCGAACAGTCCCGCAACCCCGGGACAGTCCCGCAACCCTGGAACAGTCCCGCAACCCCGGGGGGTTACCTACCATTGATTTCTGGTGGCCCTTTTCTAGTCCATAATCTTAGACAGTATTAATTATTGTATTGTATTGTATTGTACAACGGGCTGGTATCCGCAACTCCACGGCCTCCACGTGAAAGCGCGTATTTTTCGTATGGGCTAATAATCCGCCACGTGGCCCAGTGCGGGTTGGTAGACGTCACATGTTTTCGATTTTTTGGTTCTAGGACATGCCGGTTTCCTCACAATGTTATCCTTCACTGTTTTTGAGAGCAATGGTGATGAAATAAATTACACAAAGTAATGCGCCTAGGTTCGAACCCGCTTACTGTTCGTAAGTCGGGGCTGCCACCACTGGGCCACCGCGGCTCTCCAGTATTTATTTGAAATATCGGTGTCACAAATTCGTCCTATATCAACCGCCGTCATTTTACAATGTTATATTATGGTGCCGTTTTTTGGGAGGACGCGCATTGACAGAAGATGCGTCTGCGTCTATTCAGTCGAATTTTAGTCTGCTACACCTAAACTTTTCATCAGTTACTCCATTTGGCTCGAACAGTGTGATTGTGCCAAGTCATATTATGGTTGAAGCGCCAGGGTACCCCGCGAAATTTACTTTTTCAAGGTCAAAATCATTCCTAGACCTTTATGAATTTGGAGGTTGTATTGATGATTTGATGATAATAATTCTGTAACTACATACGTCTTACAGTCGCGAACAATATTTTAATCAAAATACAACCTAGCACTGGCCTGCAAATTGCAAAAAAAAACAAGAAAATTTGAATTTCGCGGGGTACCCTGGAGCATTCACGTTAAGAAGCCTAACAAGATCGTAGTTTCTGTTTTATTAATACGTATCGTTCCCCGCCAGGCTGGAGCGAGTCCCAGCAGCAGTGGGCGGAGGTGAGTGTGGGCGGCGGCAATACTTCCTCACTCTGCATGCCAGCACTCTTCTGCTTCAAGGTTAGCTACGCGCATCGCACACACATGCACACCTACACACACACACAGACACACACACACACCCACACACACACCCACACACCCACATACCCTACACTCTCAGGATATGCAGCTTTCTGATGCAGCGTCAAACAGCTTGAAAAAGAATGTTCCACTTTCATTAAATACGAGTAAGTCAAGCTTATTCCATTAGTCCACGAAAATGAGTCAAATTAAGGCAAGAATCTCGGAATGAGAGAAAGTCAGCCATAAACTTGTATAAACCCTTATTTTGGCACCCTAAAACTTGTCTCAAAACCTACTTATCGTAGCGTAGGGTGTCCGCGACATATATTACAATTACTAATGAGGTAAAATCAAACATCGGTTTTTAAATAGTGATTAGTAAGTAGCTAAGTAGGTACCTAACAATCTGTGCACTGTCATTATTCTAAAAAACATACTTAGTGATTAATGTACGCTTTTAGACGACTGTCCAAACAAAGTCTGACAATCTGCCTAGGTTGGTCTGTAGATGGGTGACCACCCATTACATACCGAGTTTCCTTCGTGCCTCGGAAAGCACGTTAAGCTGTTGAAACTGAACTGCTGACCTTGAAATATCTGTAGTCGCGGACACCCTACGAAAGAACTATGAATTCCCACGTCAAAGATTTTGCCAAGACAACCAAATGACATTATATGCTGCGCCAACCCCAAATGAATTGGAATAAGGGCAAGAGAATTATGATGATGAACCATATAGGGTATAAAACACCTCTTAACAAAGCCGAAAGCCGCTTGTTCTCCCTGTCATTGCGATATTTTTTTTGTTCTACACCATACCTTGTTCTGAACTTTCTAGTTACGGAGTTATTGGGGGTCAACGTTCCAACTTTTCGACAGGTTTTTTTTTTAATACAAGTTTTTATTGTAGGATTTTTAAACACTTGCACGATCCCCGTACTATTCAATTCATCCATCAGCACAATGTTTTAAGTGCGTTGCATTGAGTTCTACCACAAAACATGATTTTTTACCCAAAAAAAAAGTCGTTTCCCGGCAATAATTTTAGCGTAAAGTTACTTAGATTGATGTGCAGAATGCTTGGTGTACGGCTTTGTGATGAGGTGGTTTACACCCTGTATATCATCAATCAATTTATATTTGATGAAACAAAGAAAACAAAACATTGTTCCTATCAGTGATGCATGCACCAGAAAGCCAAAAATATGCAAAAACAAAGATTACACTGCCGTAGCGATTCATTAAAATTGACTGTCTTTATATAAAAACGTTTTCATCAGCATTTTGAAAGAACCCCTAATTAAAATGAAAATCTGGATTACAAAAAAAATTTAGAAAACTACTGATTAACAAAACGAAAAGTTTAACGGTGAAGTTTATTTGATTTATGGGGATTTTGATAAAGAATAATTAGAAAGATTATGCCCTTCAGGACATTATTATGCTCCTCATAGTCTACATACCATTAACTTAGTATATTTTCAATGTTTATAGAATATCTTTTATATAGTCATATTCTAAACAAGGTTGATAAAAAAAAAAAAACAAAACTAAATTACAGAATTGCAGTGAAAACGTTTTTATGTCCCCGTTTGGTGATGGCATGTAAGTGTAAGTGAAATATTCGACTACCTTACAGAACATAACACATGTAAATAGGAACATACTGTATTATATTATATCACGTCGTAATGTGAAGTGCTGACTAACTTAGGGCCAGCGTCTACCAAGACCAGTGCAGAGCATTTTCTGAGACTGCTGCAAAATAAATCTTATGACAACGTCCATACGTTGCAAAACGCGTACCTACTCGAACATGCATCTTGCAAGCTCGAGCATAGAGTACGTACGTATGGAGTTGTCATACTCGTAGATTCATTTTTAAGTAGTCTAAAAAAATGCTCGGCTCTTGGTGTGCGCTGACCCATACTGTGTACGTGTTTGTGCTGATTCTGTTGGGCACCAACTAAACAAATTTGGGAGTATTGTTGTCTCTTACTAACAGGTAGAGGGTAAAAGGGACGGGGATGGTTAGAACGTACATTACGGTTAAATTTTATTACGGGTAACAGTACGGTTAAATAACGTACTGATAGGTTTTGGGGTATTATCGGTATATTTTGAACTAAAATCTGTAACATTTTTGAACTTTGGTAGGATTCCGAAGAATTCCTATACAGGTTCAGTGAAAAAGTCTTTTTATTTTGTACATATTCCTAATTTATACAAGCTGTCAAATAATTGACAGCTCGTATATACTTCCGTCTCTTTCTTCCCTCGCCTATATAAAAGAAATATCAATAGTCTTCAGTTGGTGCCTAATATAATGTGGCCGTTGTTCGTTTATCTGTGTTGAGATAGCATCTCGTGACGGAGAGTTGATGGATCAGGTAACAGATGACACTAGATACTGCACTGTAACGCCATTTTTAGTTATTTTCTCATATTTTTTGTTTGATTTTAACGTAGGAAGTGATGATTTACCAGTTTTTTTTATGAAAATTTTTCAAAGTCAATTAGTTTATTGTTTGTAAATCATATTCTATTTTATAATATTACGAATAACTTCACTAAGTATTTGACTTAACTTAAAAAATAAATAAAAAAATTACTTGTTAGAAGGTTGAACAATATAATTGACCATCTTTAATCATATTTTGACTATACTATGATTCGATATTTTTTTCTTGATAAACAAATAAAACTAGGAACGTCATCTATCACGGTTATATACAGGGTGACTGGCTCTGGACCCGCCATAGCAAAGTCGCATATAGAGGAGGTCATTTTCTAATTACTGAACCTTACTTTCCGTAACCAAAGTTTTATAGTTTAGGAGATGTCAATTTTTATACTTTATTGTTTTTTTTCCAAAATTTGACCTTCAAGCATTCATAACTTTTTTTTTGCTTGATTTTTGTGGGTTTTTTACTATTTGTTGGTAATCATAAACATTGGTGATTAAAATACCTCGGAACTTCCCTCAAACTAGTGTAAAAAAATAAGATAATACACTTTTTAAAGAAAATTAATGAGAAATCATAATCATTACGATCAAATTCAACCACAAATAAAAAAAAAGCTATGGTGTTTCAATAGTTATTTTTTATCAAAATTTGTTCTCTAGTTTATAATCTTTCCAACGATATCAAATTTGTATTTAAAAAGTTGCTAGTTTAAAAAAAAACAATTCAGTATAGGTTTGTTGTGCAAAGAATTTTTGCAAATTTATAACTAGGTAGGTAGAAATTCTTAGTGGATTTACATTTTTATTATTTAAAATAATACTTTTACAAAGTAAAAAAAATTATAGGATAAGATACCGGGAATTTAAAATCCTTTGTCCTTATTTTTTCATTGCAGGCCAACTCTTTGGCCCGGCCCAGACGTAGAAGAATCAAGTGCAATGAAGAAAATTAAATAAGGACAAAAAAAGAGTTTATTTAAATAAATACAATAATTCTTGTTCAGTTACGAGCATTTATTAAGATATTAAGTTTGTCTTACCATCACGGAAATGAGGAAAAGATATCGGGCATGTTTCAGAAATCGCGGGCAGCAATTCGAGCAAAATCTTTAATTTTTGCATTTGCTTCCCGATATTTTTTTCTATATTTTTTCTGTTTTACATTTCAAGTCTCTTTTTGAATAATTTAAAATGTAAATCCACTAAGAATTTCTACCATCCTAGTCATAAATTTGCAAAAAATACTTTGCACAATAGGCTTGTTAACTGAAAAAATCTAATTAGTCCGTCACATAGATTATCAAAAAATATTTGACCCGTATTTTTTCTTATGTTACTGAAACCAAAATTGACGAAGATACGACGCTTTTATAATTCTCAATACGTCACTGTTTGGTATCATTTGTAGTGAGTTCTGACGTCACGAGCCCCCACTCTCGAGTTTTGATGCGTTTTACCTTTGTCAATATTCGTTGATTTACAAAAACAAAAAATGTGTGGCCCTACAAAAAAAAAGCGTACTATCTTATTTTTTACCCTAGTTTGAGGGAAGTTCCGAAATATTTTTATCGCCATTGTTTATGACTACCAACAAATAGTAAAAAAAATCCCACAAAAATAAAGCAAAAAAAATGTTATAAATGCTTGAAGGTCAAATTTTGGAAAATTTCAATTAAAGTATAAAAATTGACCTATCTCCTAAACTGTAAAACTTTGGTTACGGAAAGTAAGGTTCAGTAATTAGACAATGACCTCCTCTATATGCGAATTTGCTATGGCGGGTCCCGAGCCAGTCACCCCGTATATTTGAAAATTGTACCGTTTTTTATATTGTTACCACATCCAATCCAAATCATTGACATTAGAATCACCCACGATGGAATCATTGGCTTTCAGAATCCGTTAGTCAGCTAGGTACCACACCAGCTAAATGCTCTGTGTTCGTAGATTGTCCATATGTATATAAAACGTTTGGTAGAGGTCACTTTTGTACAAATTCGCTTCTATTTTATTTTCTAAAAGTTTTTTTATTTTTATTAGTATTGCTGGCAGATCCTCTGTCAAAAGCCTTTGCTTTTAGTCCAAAAAGTGCAGATTTAACTATTTCAGATCGAACAAAATCTACAGGTCCAGAATTAATAAGGTGGACGACTTAAAAATGGTTAACCAATTTTGATGAAATCTGTGAAGTGGGCAGTAATCGTTCAGCAAACTGATCTAAGGAGACTTAGGAGAGGGTCCTTAACCTTTCAGTAAGAATAATGATAAATGTCAAGCCAAAATAGCTCCTATTGTAAAGCTTCAAGCCAAAAATTGGTCAATCACTTCCAGTCACCTCGCAAGGTTGGTTCGGGCGCTCCCAAGGTTAGGAAAACACACACAAAAGTCTACATTATAATCGAACAACGGTTTCAGCGCTCGAGATCGGAAATTCTTATGTCCCAGAGTCCTCCCACAACGTTCTACAAGCACGGCGTGTTCACACAAGACGACTACCTGCGTCACCCGCTGCCGACGGACGCGCACAACGGCAACAGTTCTCCCACACTGAGCGTGCGCTCGCTGGGCTTGAAGCCGGCCGAGCCGCGACTGCCTAAGGTCAAGTTCGGCTCCTCGCCCTCCAACATGTGCAACATGAACGACACCAAAGATGTGCCCACCGGCAAGATACAGTACTTGGTGGCTGTTCATAGGTGAGTTTTTCCTTTTTAGTACCGCTTGAGACCTGTTATTATTGATTTTAGGAAGCCTTACTGAATTATGTGGTGCATAATTTCTTAAATATACACCAGATGCCTTTTATCACACGTTAGTCGAGAATTATTGTTCACCTTTAGAGTGCAGCTAGATCACAGAGGAACAAGCTCTAGAGTTGACATTGTTCATTCGCCGATTGCCGCCATTGTATATCGTTTTGTATCGCTAACTGGTGCTCTCTAAAACGGTTAATAGAGGATGATCCTGACTAAAAAAAGATTCTGTTTAGTCCGTTAGTTGATTATCGAAAAATATTGGAGACGTATTTTTTGTTTTATCAAATTAATAAAAATTACGAAGATAAAACGCATCAACGATCATGAGGGGGGCTTCTGACGTCACTGGATGGTAAAAAATGTACCCACATGTGACATCACACGAGTTTTCGACGCACTGTATCGTCTTCAATTTTTGTTTACGTGAAAACATAAAAAAAAATATGTGTCCAATAACTTGCGGCTAACTCTAGCCAAGACTCGGATGACATGGAGGGGGTGGAATATTTGGGGAAAAATGTATTAGACTAAATTATTAAATGACAGTAACATTATATCTACGTCCTTTTTTAATTCCAGAAAATTTAAAAAACTAGCATATATTTATTTTTAGGCAGTTACATGAGGAGAATAAATTCTTGTTCAATTAAATGATAAAGTATCATGACGATAATTTGGTACGCTATACGGTCACAGCGGGTTGCCATATGAACAGCACATTGGCGGCCCCCGGATTTTCAACTCTTTTTTGCCAACCTGTAGTTGAAATCACACACAACACTCTACTCAAACTCCAAACGTTTATTTCTAATAAACCATTTAGGTACAGGCAAGTCCGTTCGCAAACATTGTTGATAAGGATAAGAACGGACGAAGAAACTCCTTACACTCTTTTAAACCGTATTACATTTCTTATTTACCCAACCTAATATTATTCACTTCAAAAGCCATTATTAATTACTTATTAATTCAATTGTTTTACTCATCGTATGCTAACGAGACACCTCGTAGCCAACGGCCCAACGCGTCTTCGTCCTGTGTGTCCCGAAGTAACACACACATCCAGTACAATAATTCATTACATCGTAAATTCATTAAAACTAATAAACAATACCAGAATATGAGTTTTTAGACTGACATGGTCACTAACACAAACATTAGAATTAAGAACAACTCAAAACAAACAATAAACATGGTAAATATCCCGTTCTTAATTCTAATGTTTATAATACCAGAATACTTCACAATTAATCATTTTATTAATTGAACAATACCAATATTCACAAATGGAAAGGCTATTAATTATTTGAGCTTTATAGCCTTAAGCCTTTTATAAACACAGAAACTTTTAGCAAGTATGTTGCTAAGTATTCAAAGATTTTTAGAAATACTTGCAAGGTTGCTAAAGCCCTGCACATAAGCAACAAGATCAAAACAGCAGAAAATAAAATAAAGACCGTTTGGAAAGTCATAAATAACGAGACTAACAGAAAGAAAATACGTAATAATAGCTTTACATTAGATACAGCATGTGGTCCAAAAAGCTCTGATCAGGAAGTAGCTCAAGAAATTGTTAATTTTTTTACCGAAATACCAATAAAAACTACGGAGGCTCTTAATTCCTCACCTGAAGCCTCAATTGGCTTATTAAAGGCGAATGTGTCTGGCTGCCTGGCTGAATTTAAATTTAAACACATTAACCCTATGACAGTTATTAAAGCTTTCCGGCAAATTAAAATCAAACTGACCGAAGATCTATGGGGAATGTCTATCAAAGTTTGTACATCTATACTTGAGACCATAGCCCCGTACTTAGCTTTAATTTTTAATTTATGTGTAGACCAAGGAGTTTTCCCGGATTTAATGAAATACAGTAAAGTCATACCTCTTTTCAAATCCGGGGACAGTAAAGATTCCAATAATTATAGACCTGTATCCGTGTTACCAGTTTTTAGCAAGGTTTTTGAAAAAGTAATGCTTAATCAAATGCTCTATCATTTTAACACCAACAGAATCTTACATGATCAACAGTATGGTTTCACCAAGGGACGTTGTACAACTGACGCCGGTGTAACCCTATTAAAGCACATATTTGCTGCGTGGGAAGAGTCCCAAGACGCAATAGGAATTTTCTGTGATCTCTCCAAAGCTTTTGATTGCGTAAATCACGACACATTACTTTTGAAACAAGAGCATTACGGACTGGGTAAACTTGCTCTTAGCCTGCTAAAATCTTATTTGAGCGATAGAAAACAACATGTTCAAATAAATGGTGTTAATTCACAGGGTTTGAATGTAAAAATGGGGGTTCCGCAAGGCTCAATATTGGGTCCTTTCCTTTTTTTAGTATATATAAATGATCTACCCTATTTGTTGAAACACCAACCTCAAAATATGGTGTTGTTTGCTGATGACACTTCTCTAATTTTTAAGATAAATAGACGGGCCCAAAATCTAGATGACGTGAATGATGCCCTACTTCAGGTCCAAAATTGGTTCACAGCAAACAATTTGGTATTAAATGAAAAAAAAACTAAATGCATAAGATTTTCATTACCGAATGTTAAAAGTAGTGATTGTGAGATAATATTGAATAAAGAGAAACTCGAATTCGTAGATAAAACGGTTTTCCTGGGGCTTACGCTTGATTCAAGGCTACAATGGGGTTCTCATTTAACTTCTCTTGCGGGGCGCTTAAGTTCAGCAGCATATGCCATTAGAAAAATCCGTCAATTCACTGATGTAGATACCGCTAGACTGGTCTATTTTAGTTACTTCCATAGTATAATGTCTTACGGTATTTTGCTATGGGGTCGGGCTGCTGATATTGAGTCTATATTTATTCTGCAGAAAAGAGCCATCAGAGCCATATACAATCTTCGTCGTAGGCGCGATTCTCTAAGGGGACTTTTTAAGGATATTGGCATCATGACGGTTCATTGCCAATACATCTACGAAAACATAATGTACGTTAGAAAAAATCTGCATCTTTTCGGTAAAAGCGGCGACAGACACAATTACAGTACTAGAAATAGGGACCAACTAGTTCAGCCAGGCTTTAGACTCGCTAAAGTAGACTCATCTTTCATGGGGTACTGTTTGAGATGCTATAATAAAATTCCACAAAGTATTCTTGAACTGAATGAGACGAAATTTAAAACATGCGTTAAACGCACACTATGTAAACAAGCATATTACAAGTTGAGCGATTATATCGCTGATAAAAATGCTTGGCTTAATGCTGGTCCTGCTCCACATGGACAGGGGCGTAAAAATTGATAGCATTAAATGGTATTGTTGGAGCTGCTGAAGATTGTACAAACTTATCTTTGCATTGTATAGATTCAATGTTAGTATTGTATAATCGCATAGCCTATATTGTGTGAGTACTATGTACTAGTAAGCTATCATTCACTGGAAACCTACGGCAGTTCTTGACTTGAATGTGCCCTGGCGGTTGAGAGTATGTCATGCTCTCTCAAATGTCTCGCTGATGGTGGCGCGTGTGTCGGACCATTTAGTTCCCTTCAAAATGGTTGAGCTGAATGGTGCTGATCCATGCGTCATGTGCGTGAACGGGCGCTGTCAGTTGTGACTGGTCATCTCTTAGTCGCCATGGTTTATTTGTTTTTGTTTTGCTATGGACACTTTTAACGTGCACATCTTGCTACATTGTTCTCACATAATATAACATCTCAACATGAATGATGTAACCAAGATTTTGTAACAATTTTTTTGATTTAAAAGAGTGTCCATGGAGTTTCTTGCCCGTTCTTCTCCATAGAGATCTACGCTAGGGAATGGGCAACTACAGTACTTTCACAGTTTTTATGTCTTGTGACTGGGACTGTAGCTACATTTGATTTTCATCTTTGTTTCGACAATTCAAAAGTGCCTGTTATTGGCCTACTTGAAATAAATGCTTTGATTTGATTTGATTTGATTAGTTAAAACTAATTAGTCGCTTCATTACTTTTACAATTCTTTCTTGCCTAAAACCATTTCCGGCAGATCAAAGGATTTAATACAAAAAACACCGTCTTTCACTAATAAATTGTTCTGTAAATTATCTTGTCACTTTTTAGTTTATAATTAGATATAGAAACGAATTTAGTTGTAGTTTCAAATTATTAATTAAGTTATTGACCATTATAATCGTATTAAGCGCCACATTCCACAACATGTGGAATGTTGCCATACAAACAAATCATAGTCCACAAATTGGTGAAATCCCAATTGTCATAAAATACTTGCTTATTCCAATTTAAACTATAGCTCTAGCTAAATTTGTTTAATTAATATCTTAAATTATTACTCGAAGCTCTATTTAAGTACTAGTTAATACAAAAGCCAATAGATGGCGCTTAACCCTTCTGTCAATTCAATGGCTATCTTTGTAAATAATTGTTAATGCCAACTACCAAGCAAGGTTCATCAATATTATCACGGAATAGAGTTTATGAGTGTTATTAATTAGATTAAATCTTAGCAGATAGAGACTCCTGCAGCGAAATATACATGACTATTTGTCAATGTGTTTGTTTCCTTATTGTGTGGTTTTTTCTTCGTGTGCGTTTGTACGGTACATATTATATCCATGTATTATTGTCAAACTCTTGTAGTGCGCTGTACGTGTTAACGTACGTGGTGGTACGTGGTCGAACATTTTGTTCGCCGATTCACTCCTTGCTGTGTCCATAGCTTATTCCTCTATGACCGTGTTACATCGACGACATTGTGATAGTGAATGACGTACTGTTGATGTTGTTCGACCGTGGTCTGGTGGTAACTAGAATAAGAGCTCTTGTTTACGGCCGGTTTCTACTCTTAGCCCTGTCTCAGTTATGAATGCATGCAGGACTATGAACAATAAAAAATAGAATAGCCCCAAGTGTGCTTAAATCAGGTAGAGTTAAGCGCACTTGGGACTCTTTTAAGACATATTCAACTGAAACGAATACCTAGCAACATGCATCGGTTTTGACACACGTAACATTTTTCGTCCCCAGAAAGCAGTGCCGCTCCGACGCGTACTTCCTCCCGTGGCAGCGCAGTAGATCGTCAGTGTTCGGCGTGCCCGTACTGGTCGGTGTACGCGACGCGTTGTCCGGGCGGCAGCTGTACGCGCGCGTGTGGCAGCAGGTGGCGCGGCTACTGAGTGCGCGCCCGCCGCAGCATGACCAACACAACCATGCTACTGACTGGTGAGTACTAGTGTACTGGTCGGTGTACGCGACGCGTTGTCCGGGCGGCAGCTGTACGCGCGCGTGTGGCAGCAGGTGGCGCGGCTACTGAGTGCGCGCCCGCCGCAGCATGACCAACACAACCATGCTACTGACTGGTGAGTACTAGTGTACTGGTCGGTGTACGCGACGCGTTGTCCGGGCGGCAGCTGTACGCGCGCGTGTGGCAGCAGGTGGCGCGGCTACTGAGTGCGCGCCCGCCGCAGCATGACCAACACAACCATGCTACTGACTGGTGAGTACTAGTGTACTGGTCGGTGTACGCGACGCGTTGTCCGGGCGGCAGCTGTACGCGCGCGTGTGGCAGCAGGTGGCGCGGCTACTGAGTGCGCGCCCGCCGCAGCATGACCAACACAACCATGCTACTGACTGGTGAGTACTAGTGTACTGGTCGGTGTACGCGACGCGTTGTCCGGGCGGCAGCTGTACGCGCGCGTGTGGCAGCAGGTGGCGCGGCTACTGAGTGCGCGCCCGCCGCAGCATGACCAACACAACCATGCTACTGACTGGTGAGTACTAGTGTACTGGTCGGTGTACGCGACGCGTTGTCCGGGCGGCAGCTGTACGCGCGCGTGTGGCAGCAGGTGGCGCGGCTACTGAGTGCGCGCCCGCCGCAGCATGACCAACACAACCATGCTACTGACTGGTGAGTACTAGTGTACTGGTCGGTGTACGCGACGCGTTGTCCGGGCGGCAGCTGTACGCGCGCGTGTGGCAGCAGGTGGCGCGGCTACTGAGTGCGCGCCCGCCGCAGCATGACCAACACAACCATGCTACTGACTGGTGAGTACTAGTGTACTGGTCGGTGTACGCGACGCGTTGTCCGGGCGGCAGCTGTACGCGCGCGTGTGGCAGCAGGTGGCGCGGCTACTGAGTGCGCGCCCGCCGCAGCATGACCAACACAACCATGCTACTGACTGGTGAGTACTAGTGTACTGGTCGGTGTACGCGACGCGTTGTCCGGGCGGCAGCTGTACGCGCGCGTGTGGCAGCAGGTGGCGCGGCTACTGAGTGCGCGCCCGCCGCAGCATGACCAACACAACCATGCTACTGACTGGTGAGTACTAGTGTACTGGTCGGTGTACGCGACGCGTTGTCCGGGCGGCAGCTGTACGCGCGCGTGTGGCAGCAGGTGGCGCGGCTACTGAGTGCGCGCCCGCCGCAGCATGACCAACACAACCATGCTACTGACTGGTGAGTACTAGTGTACTGGTCGGTGTACGCGACGCGTTGTCCGGGCGGCAGCTGTACGCGCGCGTGTGGCAGCAGGTGGCGCGGCTACTGAGTGCGCGCCCGCCGCAGCATGACCAACACAACCATGCTACTGACTGGTGAGTACTAGTGTACTGGTCGGTGTACGCGACGCGTTGTCCGGGCGGCAGCTGTACGCGCGCGTGTGGCAGCAGGTGGCGCGGCTACTGAGTGCGCGCCCGCCGCAGCATGACCAACACAACCATGCTACTGACTGGTGAGTACTAGTGTACTGGTCGGTGTACGCGACGCGTTGTCCGGGCGGCAGCTGTACGCGCGCGTGTGGCAGCAGGTGGCGCGGCTACTGAGTGCGCGCCCGCCGCAGCATGACCAACACAACCATGCTACTGACTGGTGAGTACTAGTGTACTGGTCGGTGTACGCGACGCGTTGTCCGGGCGGCAGCTGTACGCGCGCGTGTGGCAGCAGGTGGCGCGGCTACTGAGTGCGCGCCCGCCGCAGCATGACCAACACAACCATGCTACTGACTGGTGAGTACTAGTGTACTGGTCGGTGTACGCGACGCGTTGTCCGGGCGGCAGCTGTACGCGCGCGTGTGGCAGCAGGTGGCGCGGCTACTGAGTGCGCGCCCGCCGCAGCATGACCAACACAACCATGCTACTGACTGGTGAGTACTAGTGTACTGGTCGGTGTACGCGACGCGTTGTCCGGGCGGCAGCTGTACGCGCGCGTGTGGCAGCAGGTGGCGCGGCTACTGAGTGCGCGCCCGCCGCAGCATGACCAACACAACCATGCTACTGACTGGTGAGTACTAGTGTACTGGTCGGTGTACGCGACGCGTTGTCCGGGCGGCAGCTGTACGCGCGCGTGTGGCAGCAGGTGGCGCGGCTACTGAGTGCGCGCCCGCCGCAGCATGACCAACACAACCATGCTACTGACTGGTGAGTACTAGTGTACTGGTCGGTGTACGCGACGCGTTGTCCGGGCGGCAGCTGTACGCGCGCGTGTGGCAGCAGGTGGCGCGGCTACTGAGTGCGCGCCCGCCGCAGCATGACCAACACAACCATGCTACTGACTGGTGAGTACTAGTGTACTGGTCGGTGTACGCGACGCGTTGTCCGGGCGGCAGCTGTACGCGCGCGTGTGGCAGCAGGTGGCGCGGCTACTGAGTGCGCGCCCGCCGCAGCATGACCAACACAACCATGCTACTGACTGGTGAGTACTAGTGTACTGGTCGGTGTACGCGACGCGTTGTCCGGGCGGCAGCTGTACGCGCGCGTGTGGCAGCAGGTGGCGCGGCTACTGAGTGCGCGCCCGCCGCAGCATGACCAACACAACCATGCTACTGACTGGTGAGTACTAGTGTACTGGTCGGTGTACGCGACGCGTTGTCCGGGCGGCAGCTGTACGCGCGCGTGTGGCAGCAGGTGGCGCGGCTACTGAGTGCGCGCCCGCCGCAGCATGACCAACACAACCATGCTACTGACTGGTGAGTACTAGTGTACTGGTCGGTGTACGCGACGCGTTGTCCGGGCGGCAGCTGTACGCGCGCGTGTGGCAGCAGGTGGCGCGGCTACTGAGTGCGCGCCCGCCGCAGCATGACCAACACAACCATGCTACTGACTGGTGAGTACTAGTGTACTGGTCGGTGTACGCGACGCGTTGTCCGGGCGGCAGCTGTACGCGCGCGTGTGGCAGCAGGTGGCGCGGCTACTGAGTGCGCGCCCGCCGCAGCATGACCAACACAACCATGCTACTGACTGGTGAGTACTAGTGTACTGGTCGGTGTACGCGACGCGTTGTCCGGGCGGCAGCTGTACGCGCGCGTGTGGCAGCAGGTGGCGCGGCTACTGAGTGCGCGCCCGCCGCAGCATGACCAACACAACCATGCTACTGACTGGTGAGTACTAGTGTACTGGTCGGTGTACGCGACGCGTTGTCCGGGCGGCAGCTGTACGCGCGCGTGTGGCAGCAGGTGGCGCGGCTACTGAGTGCGCGCCCGCCGCAGCATGACCAACACAACCATGCTACTGACTGGTGAGTACTAGTGTACTGGTCGGTGTACGCGACGCGTTGTCCGGGCGGCAGCTGTACGCGCGCGTGTGGCAGCAGGTGGCGCGGCTACTGAGTGCGCGCCCGCCGCAGCATGACCAACACAACCATGCTACTGACTGGTGAGTACTAGTGTACTGGTCGGTGTACGCGACGCGTTGTCCGGGCGGCAGCTGTACGCGCGCGTGTGGCAGCAGGTGGCGCGGCTACTGAGTGCGCGCCCGCCGCAGCATGACCAACACAACCATGCTACTGACTGGTGAGTACTAGTGTACTGGTCGGTGTACGCGACGCGTTGTCCGGGCGGCAGCTGTACGCGCGCGTGTGGCAGCAGGTGGCGCGGCTACTGAGTGCGCGCCCGCCGCAGCATGACCAACACAACCATGCTACTGACTGGTGAGTACTAGTGTACTGGTCGGTGTACGCGACGCGTTGTCCGGGCGGCAGCTGTACGCGCGCGTGTGGCAGCAGGTGGCGCGGCTACTGAGTGCGCGCCCGCCGCAGCATGACCAACACAACCATGCTACTGACTGGTGAGTACTAGTGTACTGGTCGGTGTACGCGACGCGTTGTCCGGGCGGCAGCTGTACGCGCGCGTGTGGCAGCAGGTGGCGCGGCTACTGAGTGCGCGCCCGCCGCAGCATGACCAACACAACCATGCTACTGACTGGTGAGTACTAGTGTACTGGTCGGTGTACGCGACGCGTTGTCCGGGCGGCAGCTGTACGCGCGCGTGTGGCAGCAGGTGGCGCGGCTACTGAGTGCGCGCCCGCCGCAGCATGACCAACACAACCATGCTACTGACTGGTGAGTACTAGTGTACTGGTCGGTGTACGCGACGCGTTGTCCGGGCGGCAGCTGTACGCGCGCGTGTGGCAGCAGGTGGCGCGGCTACTGAGTGCGCGCCCGCCGCAGCATGACCAACACAACCATGCTACTGACTGGTGAGTACTAGTGTACTGGTCGGTGTACGCGACGCGTTGTCCGGGCGGCAGCTGTACGCGCGCGTGTGGCAGCAGGTGGCGCGGCTACTGAGTGCGCGCCCGCCGCAGCATGACCAACACAACCATGCTACTGACTGGTGAGTACTAGTGTACTGGTCGGTGTACGCGACGCGTTGTCCGGGCGGCAGCTGTACGCGCGCGTGTGGCAGCAGGTGGCGCGGCTACTGAGTGCGCGCCCGCCGCAGCATGACCAACACAACCATGCTACTGACTGGTGAGTACTAGTGTACTGGTCGGTGTACGCGACGCGTTGTCCGGGCGGCAGCTGTACGCGCGCGTGTGGCAGCAGGTGGCGCGGCTACTGAGTGCGCGCCCGCCGCAGCATGACCAACACAACCATGCTACTGACTGGTGAGTACTAGTGTACTGGTCGGTGTACGCGACGCGTTGTCCGGGCGGCAGCTGTACGCGCGCGTGTGGCAGCAGGTGGCGCGGCTACTGAGTGCGCGCCCGCCGCAGCATGACCAACACAACCATGCTACTGACTGGTGAGTACTAGTGTACTGGTCGGTGTACGCGACGCGTTGTCCGGGCGGCAGCTGTACGCGCGCGTGTGGCAGCAGGTGGCGCGGCTACTGAGTGCGCGCCCGCCGCAGCATGACCAACACAACCATGCTACTGACTGGTGAGTACTAGTGTACTGGTCGGTGTACGCGACGCGTTGTCCGGGCGGCAGCTGTACGCGCGCGTGTGGCAGCAGGTGGCGCGGCTACTGAGTGCGCGCCCGCCGCAGCATGACCAACACAACCATGCTACTGACTGGTGAGTACTAGTGTACTGGTCGGTGTACGCGACGCGTTGTCCGGGCGGCAGCTGTACGCGCGCGTGTGGCAGCAGGTGGCGCGGCTACTGAGTGCGCGCCCGCCGCAGCATGACCAACACAACCATGCTACTGACTGGTGAGTACTAGTGTACTGGTCGGTGTACGCGACGCGTTGTCCGGGCGGCAGCTGTACGCGCGCGTGTGGCAGCAGGTGGCGCGGCTACTGAGTGCGCGCCCGCCGCAGCATGACCAACACAACCATGCTACTGACTGGTGAGTACTAGTGTACTGGTCGGTGTACGCGACGCGTTGTCCGGGCGGCAGCTGTACGCGCGCGTGTGGCAGCAGGTGGCGCGGCTACTGAGTGCGCGCCCGCCGCAGCATGACCAACACAACCATGCTACTGACTGGTGAGTACTAGTGTACTGGTCGGTGTACGCGACGCGTTGTCCGGGCGGCAGCTGTACGCGCGCGTGTGGCAGCAGGTGGCGCGGCTACTGAGTGCGCGCCCGCCGCAGCATGACCAACACAACCATGCTACTGACTGGTGAGTACTAGTGTACTGGTCGGTGTACGCGACGCGTTGTCCGGGCGGCAGCTGTACGCGCGCGTGTGGCAGCAGGTGGCGCGGCTACTGAGTGCGCGCCCGCCGCAGCATGACCAACACAACCATGCTACTGACTGGTGAGTACTAGTGTACTGGTCGGTGTACGCGACGCGTTGTCCGGGCGGCAGCTGTACGCGCGCGTGTGGCAGCAGGTGGCGCGGCTACTGAGTGCGCGCCCGCCGCAGCATGACCAACACAACCATGCTACTGACTGGTGAGTACTAGTGTACTGGTCGGTGTACGCGACGCGTTGTCCGGGCGGCAGCTGTACGCGCGCGTGTGGCAGCAGGTGGCGCGGCTACTGAGTGCGCGCCCGCCGCAGCATGACCAACACAACCATGCTACTGACTGGTGAGTACTAGTGTACTGGTCGGTGTACGCGACGCGTTGTCCGGGCGGCAGCTGTACGCGCGCGTGTGGCAGCAGGTGGCGCGGCTACTGAGTGCGCGCCCGCCGCAGCATGACCAACACAACCATGCTACTGACTGGTGAGTACTAGTGTACTGGTCGGTGTACGCGACGCGTTGTCCGGGCGGCAGCTGTACGCGCGCGTGTGGCAGCAGGTGGCGCGGCTACTGAGTGCGCGCCCGCCGCAGCATGACCAACACAACCATGCTACTGACTGGTGAGTACTAGTGTACTGGTCGGTGTACGCGACGCGTTGTCCGGGCGGCAGCTGTACGCGCGCGTGTGGCAGCAGGTGGCGCGGCTACTGAGTGCGCGCCCGCCGCAGCATGACCAACACAACCATGCTACTGACTGGTGAGTACTAGTGTACTGGTCGGTGTACGCGACGCGTTGTCCGGGCGGCAGCTGTACGCGCGCGTGTGGCAGCAGGTGGCGCGGCTACTGAGTGCGCGCCCGCCGCAGCATGACCAACACAACCATGCTACTGACTGGTGAGTACTAGTGTACTGGTCGGTGTACGCGACGCGTTGTCCGGGCGGCAGCTGTACGCGCGCGTGTGGCAGCAGGTGGCGCGGCTACTGAGTGCGCGCCCGCCGCAGCATGACCAACACAACCATGCTACTGACTGGTGAGTACTAGTGTACTGGTCGGTGTACGCGACGCGTTGTCCGGGCGGCAGCTGTACGCGCGCGTGTGGCAGCAGGTGGCGCGGCTACTGAGTGCGCGCCCGCCGCAGCATGACCAACACAACCATGCTACTGACTGGTGAGTACTAGTGTACTGGTCGGTGTACGCGACGCGTTGTCCGGGCGGCAGCTGTACGCGCGCGTGTGGCAGCAGGTGGCGCGGCTACTGAGTGCGCGCCCGCCGCAGCATGACCAACACAACCATGCTACTGACTGGTGAGTACTAGTGTACTGGTCGGTGTACGCGACGCGTTGTCCGGGCGGCAGCTGTACGCGCGCGTGTGGCAGCAGGTGGCGCGGCTACTGAGTGCGCGCCCGCCGCAGCATGACCAACACAACCATGCTACTGACTGGTGAGTACTAGTGTACTGGTCGGTGTACGCGACGCGTTGTCCGGGCGGCAGCTGTACGCGCGCGTGTGGCAGCAGGTGGCGCGGCTACTGAGTGCGCGCCCGCCGCAGCATGACCAACACAACCATGCTACTGACTGGTGAGTACTAGTGTACTGGTCGGTGTACGCGACGCGTTGTCCGGGCGGCAGCTGTACGCGCGCGTGTGGCAGCAGGTGGCGCGGCTACTGAGTGCGCGCCCGCCGCAGCATGACCAACACAACCATGCTACTGACTGGTGAGTACTAGTGTACTGGTCGGTGTACGCGACGCGTTGTCCGGGCGGCAGCTGTACGCGCGCGTGTGGCAGCAGGTGGCGCGGCTACTGAGTGCGCGCCCGCCGCAGCATGACCAACACAACCATGCTACTGACTGGTGAGTACTAGTGTACTGGTCGGTGTACGCGACGCGTTGTCCGGGCGGCAGCTGTACGCGCGCGTGTGGCAGCAGGTGGCGCGGCTACTGAGTGCGCGCCCGCCGCAGCATGACCAACACAACCATGCTACTGACTGGTGAGTACTAGTGTACTGGTCGGTGTACGCGACGCGTTGTCCGGGCGGCAGCTGTACGCGCGCGTGTGGCAGCAGGTGGCGCGGCTACTGAGTGCGCGCCCGCCGCAGCATGACCAACACAACCATGCTACTGACTGGTGAGTACTAGTGTACTGGTCGGTGTACGCGACGCGTTGTCCGGGCGGCAGCTGTACGCGCGCGTGTGGCAGCAGGTGGCGCGGCTACTGAGTGCGCGCCCGCCGCAGCATGACCAACACAACCATGCTACTGACTGGTGAGTACTAGTGTACTGGTCGGTGTACGCGACGCGTTGTCCGGGCGGCAGCTGTACGCGCGCGTGTGGCAGCAGGTGGCGCGGCTACTGAGTGCGCGCCCGCCGCAGCATGACCAACACAACCATGCTACTGACTGGTGAGTACTAGTGTACTGGTCGGTGTACGCGACGCGTTGTCCGGGCGGCAGCTGTACGCGCGCGTGTGGCAGCAGGTGGCGCGGCTACTGAGTGCGCGCCCGCCGCAGCATGACCAACACAACCATGCTACTGACTGGTGAGTACTAGTGTACTGGTCGGTGTACGCGACGCGTTGTCCGGGCGGCAGCTGTACGCGCGCGTGTGGCAGCAGGTGGCGCGGCTACTGAGTGCGCGCCCGCCGCAGCATGACCAACACAACCATGCTACTGACTGGTGAGTACTAGTGTACTGGTCGGTGTACGCGACGCGTTGTCCGGGCGGCAGCTGTACGCGCGCGTGTGGCAGCAGGTGGCGCGGCTACTGAGTGCGCGCCCGCCGCAGCATGACCAACACAACCATGCTACTGACTGGTGAGTACTAGTGTACTGGTCGGTGTACGCGACGCGTTGTCCGGGCGGCAGCTGTACGCGCGCGTGTGGCAGCAGGTGGCGCGGCTACTGAGTGCGCGCCCGCCGCAGCATGACCAACACAACCATGCTACTGACTGGTGAGTACTAGTGTACTGGTCGGTGTACGCGACGCGTTGTCCGGGCGGCAGCTGTACGCGCGCGTGTGGCAGCAGGTGGCGCGGCTACTGAGTGCGCGCCCGCCGCAGCATGACCAACACAACCATGCTACTGACTGGTGAGTACTAGTGTACTGGTCGGTGTACGCGACGCGTTGTCCGGGCGGCAGCTGTACGCGCGCGTGTGGCAGCAGGTGGCGCGGCTACTGAGTGCGCGCCCGCCGCAGCATGACCAACACAACCATGCTACTGACTGGTGAGTACTAGTGTACTGGTCGGTGTACGCGACGCGTTGTCCGGGCGGCAGCTGTACGCGCGCGTGTGGCAGCAGGTGGCGCGGCTACTGAGTGCGCGCCCGCCGCAGCATGACCAACACAACCATGCTACTGACTGGTGAGTACTAGTGTACTGGTCGGTGTACGCGACGCGTTGTCCGGGCGGCAGCTGTACGCGCGCGTGTGGCAGCAGGTGGCGCGGCTACTGAGTGCGCGCCCGCCGCAGCATGACCAACACAACCATGCTACTGACTGGTGAGTACTAGTGTACTGGTCGGTGTACGCGACGCGTTGTCCGGGCGGCAGCTGTACGCGCGCGTGTGGCAGCAGGTGGCGCGGCTACTGAGTGCGCGCCCGCCGCAGCATGACCAACACAACCATGCTACTGACTGGTGAGTACTAGTGTACTGGTCGGTGTACGCGACGCGTTGTCCGGGCGGCAGCTGTACGCGCGCGTGTGGCAGCAGGTGGCGCGGCTACTGAGTGCGCGCCCGCCGCAGCATGACCAACACAACCATGCTACTGACTGGTGAGTACTAGTGTACTGGTCGGTGTACGCGACGCGTTGTCCGGGCGGCAGCTGTACGCGCGCGTGTGGCAGCAGGTGGCGCGGCTACTGAGTGCGCGCCCGCCGCAGCATGACCAACACAACCATGCTACTGACTGGTGAGTACTAGTGTACTGGTCGGTGTACGCGACGCGTTGTCCGGGCGGCAGCTGTACGCGCGCGTGTGGCAGCAGGTGGCGCGGCTACTGAGTGCGCGCCCGCCGCAGCATGACCAACACAACCATGCTACTGACTGGTGAGTACTAGTGTACTGGTCGGTGTACGCGACGCGTTGTCCGGGCGGCAGCTGTACGCGCGCGTGTGGCAGCAGGTGGCGCGGCTACTGAGTGCGCGCCCGCCGCAGCATGACCAACACAACCATGCTACTGACTGGTGAGTACTAGTGTACTGGTCGGTGTACGCGACGCGTTGTCCGGGCGGCAGCTGTACGCGCGCGTGTGGCAGCAGGTGGCGCGGCTACTGAGTGCGCGCCCGCCGCAGCATGACCAACACAACCATGCTACTGACTGGTGAGTACTAGTGTACTGGTCGGTGTACGCGACGCGTTGTCCGGGCGGCAGCTGTACGCGCGCGTGTGGCAGCAGGTGGCGCGGCTACTGAGTGCGCGCCCGCCGCAGCATGACCAACACAACCATGCTACTGACTGGTGAGTACTAGTGTACTGGTCGGTGTACGCGACGCGTTGTCCGGGCGGCAGCTGTACGCGCGCGTGTGGCAGCAGGTGGCGCGGCTACTGAGTGCGCGCCCGCCGCAGCATGACCAACACAACCATGCTACTGACTGGTGAGTACTAGTGTACTGGTCGGTGTACGCGACGCGTTGTCCGGGCGGCAGCTGTACGCGCGCGTGTGGCAGCAGGTGGCGCGGCTACTGAGTGCGCGCCCGCCGCAGCATGACCAACACAACCATGCTACTGACTGGTGAGTACTAGTGTACTGGTCGGTGTACGCGACGCGTTGTCCGGGCGGCAGCTGTACGCGCGCGTGTGGCAGCAGGTGGCGCGGCTACTGAGTGCGCGCCCGCCGCAGCATGACCAACACAACCATGCTACTGACTGGTGAGTACTAGTGTACTGGTCGGTGTACGCGACGCGTTGTCCGGGCGGCAGCTGTACGCGCGCGTGTGGCAGCAGGTGGCGCGGCTACTGAGTGCGCGCCCGCCGCAGCATGACCAACACAACCATGCTACTGACTGGTGAGTACTAGTGTACTGGTCGGTGTACGCGACGCGTTGTCCGGGCGGCAGCTGTACGCGCGCGTGTGGCAGCAGGTGGCGCGGCTACTGAGTGCGCGCCCGCCGCAGCATGACCAACACAACCATGCTACTGACTGGTGAGTACTAGTGTACTGGTCGGTGTACGCGACGCGTTGTCCGGGCGGCAGCTGTACGCGCGCGTGTGGCAGCAGGTGGCGCGGCTACTGAGTGCGCGCCCGCCGCAGCATGACCAACACAACCATGCTACTGACTGGTGAGTACTAGTGTACTGGTCGGTGTACGCGACGCGTTGTCCGGGCGGCAGCTGTACGCGCGCGTGTGGCAGCAGGTGGCGCGGCTACTGAGTGCGCGCCCGCCGCAGCATGACCAACACAACCATGCTACTGACTGGTGAGTACTAGTGTACTAGTGTACTAGTGTCGTACGCGGGACATGTTCGCCTTGTCCGGGACATGTTTTTTTTTGTATAAAATCTGTACTTCAAAGGATTGATTAACAAAGACAACGTACGTTCATGATGAATTGAGGTGGATTTATTTAAAATATTAAAATCGATGAGTTGTCTATTGCTTGTTCTAGTGACGACAGTCTAGGCTACGAGTTTCCGTTCCGAGTGCGCGTAGTGCGCGCGGGCGGCGCGTGGTGTGCGCGCTGTGCGTGGCCCTCTCTGTGCAGAGGATGTGCACTACCTTCTGATGACACTCCGCTACTCTTTGATACTAGTAAGTATCCCTGTTCCTGCGCATACCCAACTCATTCCTCTTCGGCCGTCCGCCGGCGAGGGCGACGAAAAAGAAAATATCGGAGCTTCAACTCTTTCAAACCAGTTTGTTACAGTCCACCCTTCTGCCAGTCAAAATACTGTCATCACCACGCTTTACCAGTGCTTCTACCGCAGTTGAGTACATTACTGGCTTAAGAGCGTGGAGGCAGGTATAAGCAGAGAGAGGCCTATGCCCAGTAGTGAGTAAACTCAGCTGTATAAATGATTATGAGTAAATTGAGACCGTCGAGTTATTATTGTCATTGTAATTATTAGTATGCCCCTAAACTAGATAATAGGCTAGTTTCCACCATCAATAAATTGCAAATCTATTTAGTCCGTTAGTTAGAGTATTGGAAAATAATGGACACGTATTTTTTGTTTTTGTAAATTAACGAATATTGACAAAGATAAAATGCATCAAAACTCGGGAGTGGGGGCTCGTGACGTCAGAACTCACTAAGAATGATACCAAACAGTGACGTATTGGGAATTTTAAAAGCGTCGTACCTTTGTCAATTTTGGTTTATGTGACAAAAGAAAAAATACGGGTCAAATATTTTTTGATAATCTAAGTGACGGACCAATTAGATTTTTTCAGTTAACAAGCCTATTATAGCGTTTGACTTAGAACCCTTCAGGGGCCATCCATAAATTACGTCAAGGATTAAGGGGGGGGGGGGGCTGCGATGAAGTCTGCTAAGGGGTGCCTAAATGTCGTGACGTCATATTTGATAATCTAATATACAGGGTGTAAACCATCTCATCTCGAAGCCGTCAACCAAGCGTTCTGTACATCCAACTAAGTAACTTTACGTAAAAATGATTGCTGGGAAAAGACTTTTTTTTGGGGTGAAAAATCATGTTTGTGGTAGAACTCAACGTAACGCACTTAAAACATTGTGCTGAATTGAATAGTACGGGGGTTGTAGAGATGTTAAAAGTAAAAATCGTACAAAACTTGTATTTAAAAAAAAAAACCTTGTCAAAAAGTTGGAACTTTGACCCCCGATATCTCCGTAACTAGAAGGTATGGTGTAGAACAAAAAAATGATCGCAATGACGGGGAGAACAAGTGCCTTTCGGCTTCGTTAAGAGGTGTTTTACACCCTTTATAATCACGAAGAACTTAAAAATATTTTCAAATCTCTCGTACGACGTTATCATGGATTGCCCCTAACAGAAGTCAGAACTTTAAAACACGTGTATTTTGTGTAAAATGAATATAATATTTTGGTTACAATTCGTTAGGTAAACGTCGCCGTCGCAGTAAGCGCTCGAGCGTGGCGGCGACGTCGCTGGACGGCGACATCCCCAACACGAACTCTCCCATAGCTAAGAACAAGCTCAACCGACACGCCTCCGCACGCCTCTCCACTGATATTTCGGTGAGTATTACTTTTACCAGCCTTACACTAGGGTTTCTGAATAGTGTTAACAACTCAAAAAAGGCTTAAGGCGACTACACGAACTAAACGCGAGTTTTATAATTACTAAAAGTATATGATTCACTGCTATAAACAAGACCAGAAAAATATATGATATTCTTCAGGATATATGCTAGCATGATACTGTTTTGAAAACATAATACAATTAATTTGGCTCGATAAAAAGAAATCACGAACTTACCTCTAAAAATATGTTTCAAACAATAGAAAACATACTAATATGCATGCGATCATTCTGTTTTTTTGGCAAATAATTCTACAAGCAATATATTAGCATGATACTGTTTTAGTTTTTTAATCCAATCAATAGTTTTTTTGTAAATCGATCGAAACCACTCATTTCGCGCTATTTGGCCCGCAGTGGCTGACGTAACAACCACTTTGTAGTGCAAGCTGATTAGAACTTTATTCTAACAGCACTTCAAACGAAGTTTGAACCACCACAAATAGAGTTGCTAATTTAGCTCGTATAGGCGCCTTAATCGAAATTGTCATCTCATGTCTTTCTCGAATAATCGTGTAAATAGTGCAATTGCAATATTGACGGGCAAAAATAAAAACCGACGAATTGGGAACGTCCTCCTTTTGGAAGTCGGTTAAAAATAGATTATTTTTGTAAGGAAGTAAAGAATAACGAGAGGAAGTGCATCGGCTATCTTCGCCAATGTTCGGGTAATTTCGGCAAGCGCGGCGCGTGCCCTGTGCCTGCGACCTACGACCTCTGTCTCATTAGTCACGCTCGGACCTTATCAGAGACACATGCGTTTTCTTATTCAATCAAATTATCTGTTGTCCTGTACTGTTTCCAACTGAATTACTAATATTGATATACTTATAAGTTAATCCGAGTTTATTTTCTCTCCATTATAAAGTTCCTTTCAGTTCAGAACTGCGATGAACTTATTACCACAAACGTGCATCAAAAATTGAAAATTTGAAATAAGAACGCATGTGTGTCCTGTGACGCCATTACCGTAGGTAATGTTCGCGCCCGATTGGTCGCCCGTGATCGGTCGCCCGCGTTGAGCGTACCTAATATTCGGCGTTGTTTCGCGCGTTTTTACTATGATCGTTATTATTTACACAATTCGCTCACTCGCGCCACCGTGATAAATACTACTTATTACCGTTTGTGATTTGTGAAAGAAGTTTTTGTTTGCTGTGGTGATTTCGTGCATTGTGCCGTGCAAATATGGATATTAACAAATTAGTGGAGCGATTAAAATCGCTAGAGAAGAAAGTGTACGGCGTTCCCCAGAGCCCTAATGAAGATGGCTCGCTGACGTCACTTGTGAGCGGTGGTCGGAGTTCTGTTCGACGTCCGGTGTCGCCGGCGAGGGCCGTGGGTACTGGGCAGTACCACGCATCAGCTTGTTGTTCCGGGCGTGGTGCAGTCACAGGTGGAGTCTGCCTACTCGTACGTGCCGCACAGCTATGCCGGCCGCGCACCCCGCGCACTAACAGGTGCGTGCGCACAATCAGAACACACTCACGCCTCAATATACGGACACTGTTAGTGTAGTGTGCTGTCCTAGTGTGAACCGGCCCTAATTAACATTTATGAAGGTCAACTTTGCTGTCACGGTACCTCCAATACTCCAGTCTCCCCGCGACAACGGCTGGTGCAATCCGGTCGAAACGTCGGGCTTAAATTAAAGGTAAATTCGCGATAAATACCCGTTTTCATATGTTTTATAATAGGTGAATCTTATGTACACATTTGTGCTGACGAGCGTCGTGAGACTCGCGCGTGTATTGTACCGGACTACGCTCAAAATATTGGTGTGATAGTCGGGCAACCGTTTACCGATTAACCAAATGTTTATGTTATTAAGACGCCGACGTCTTTAAAGATGTATAACGCAAATCATTTATATGATTTACCTAACATATGCGAGGATGCCGAGCGTATTAAGTTTATCCCAGACGGTAAAGTTACTTTATTACCCGAGGTTAATAAGTTGGTGGTATCGTGCGAAAAGGTGATGTTAGGTAAAGCGTCTGTGCGTCGTACGGAACATAAGTCCCCTAGGGCTGAGTGTATCATACCGGAGCATAACCTTGAAATTATCGACGGCAAGGCTCTAATGAGTATAATAAATATTAATCAAAATAAGATTCGCTTACCGGTTAACCAATGTGTTGCCCGCGCCGCGATAACCGATGGCCACAAAATGTATAAGGTAGGTGAAAACCTAGGTCCTGATGTGCTTACCGAGCTAGAGTCGTATCTTAAATGAGTATTCAGAATGTTTTTCTGATGTCGATGATGGCAAAATAGGCAAATGCTCAATAAAACTCAACATTGTCGAGAAGGTAATATATTACCACCCCTACCGCATGTCGGCTAGTGACCACGATAAAGTACGCGAAATAATTAGTGACCTCTTAAATAAGGATAAAATAGAAGAGTCTACCTCTCCGTACGCCAGCCCGGTGCTGCTCGTTCCCAAAAAGACAAGGGAGCCGCGCATGTGCGTCGATAACCGAGCACTTAATAAAATAACGAAAATGGAACGCTACCCCTTGCCTAAGCGGCAAGGGGTAGCGTTCCTTTCATACAGGATCAATTGGGGTCGCTTGTCTAAAGCTCGCGTCTTTTCCTGTCTCGATATTTTGTCCGCTGATCATTGTATAGAATTAGACACAAATATTAAAATTAAAATTAAGTAATTAAAATTTTTATTCAAAAATATAAGGTAAACGTTTACAGTTTTTCTTCAAGTTCACACATATTTTGATATTAAACGTCTTACGGCGTTTATTTATTTATTTACTTAAAACTTCATGTACAATAGTGGTACATAGGCGGACTTAATGCCACAAGGCATTCTCTATCAGTCAACCTTTGGGTCAAATAAGACAGCATTGTGATAGAGTACAATAAAAATAAACATCCCATTTTGCAAGAAAAAAATAAAACACATAAATAGGGACATTACCAATACAAGCAAATGAGTTTCTGCCTCGCGAATGCGCCGTCCGTGTTCCAACGCGCTATAGATGAGATACTTGGGCCGCTTAAGTTTGAATTTTGTACAGCGTATTTGGACGACATATTGATATACGAGTATTCTAGTGAGACGAATATCGCCCTGCAACACTTAAGAGCGGTATTAGAACGCATTCGTGATTCTAAAATATCTCGCGGCTCGATAAATTCTAGTTTCTCCTTTCTCGCTTGGAATATTTAGGCCATGAAGTTAGCAATGGTGAAGTAAAGCCGGCCCAGCATAAATTAAAAAATTGCTGTTATAGATTTTCGAGTACCCGAGAACGTACACCAGGCAAGACAATTCATGGGCTTAGTCAGTTATTTTAGGAAGTATGTGCGTAATTTAGCCACCCTCGCGCGACCTATAACTTTACTTACAAAAAAAGACCAACCATGGACTTGGGGCTGCGGCCAACGTATCGACCTATAACTTTACTTACAAAAAAGACCAACGATGGACGTAACTGTGATTGTGAATGGACATACCCAGACGCTGCAGCCCATTCCCTTACCAGAGCGTTCTCTGTGCTTTTACCAATTCCACCATTACCGAAGACCGTGACGTCATCCACCCAACGACTACCCCGGACAACCACTACAACTGCCAGGGAAGTGGTTACCTTTTGAAACGCTCTGAACGAACTCAGTGAGATTTACGTACCCGCGACCCGGTTCTTCTTTTTTTTTTCTACATAGTTTATTTTTTTTATTAAGCAATATAGCTATTTTTTCCCCATTTTCTAGTTTCATTTATAAATATATACATCTATTATTTAATGTTGACGTCTACTAACGTCACAAGGACACGATAATCCTAAAATCCGACAACCTGCTTTGTTTCCGAGAGGGTGACCGCCAGTCCCAGGGTGGTGTTGGGTTTATCGTCCACAAGTCCCTCGTGAACAACGTGGCGAAGATCGAGAGCGTGTCGACCAGGGTGGCGTACCTTATACTCAGATATCTTCAAGATATTCGCTGAAGGTCATACAGGTTTACGCTCCGACCTCGGCACACCCCGACGACGAAGTGGAGACCATGTATGAGGATATCTCTAAAGCCATGCATGGTTTCAAAACTCATTTCACCGTTGTCATGGGGGACTTCAACGCGAAACTGGGCAAACGAGACGGGGATGATCTGCAGGTGGGGCAATTTGGAGTTGGACGGCGGAAACACTGAGGCCACCAACTGGCTGGTTTTGTGGAGTAGGAGGGCCTCTATATGATGAACTCCTTCTTCAAAAAGCGTGAGCGCAGGAAGTGGACCTGGCAGAGCCCAGATGGTGCAACAAAAAACGAGATTGACTTCATCATGTCAACCAAGAAGCAATTGTTCAATGATGTCTCTGTGATCAATTCGGTGAAAACCGGGAGCGATCACTGCATGGTAAGAGGCACATTGAATATCAATATCAAGCTAGAACGGTCTCGACTGATAAAGTCTACGCTCCGTCCAGTACAGATCCAAATCCAAAACCCCGAGAGCTTTCAGCTCGAACTCCAGAATCGTTTCGAGTGCCTAGGGAGCTAACTGGACGAATACAACGATGGGTTCGTGGAAACTTTCCATACGACCGGGTCTAAGTTCTTCAAGACACGTCGTACAGATCAGAAAAAGAGGTTCTCCGATGAAACTCAATAGACGGATCTCTAAATCCTTGAAGAGCGACCTCCGCCGCTATAATACCGAGTGTATTTAAGACGCGAACGAGCGGAACAAAGGCTCCAAAGTATTTTCAAGAGATCTGGCTATACGGCAGAGCCAGCTCACGAAACAGAAGAAAACTGAAGAAGGAGCTACTGAGGGAGATCGAGAGCTTCTATGGACAGTTGTACACGTCAACCAGCAAACCCATTGTCGACCTAGCAAACGACCCAAGAGCTAGACTAACCCGACACTATACCGAAGACATCCCGGACGTCAGCCTGTACGAGATTAGGATGGCTCTGAAACAGCTCAAAAAATACAAGGCACCGGGTGATGACGGAATTACGGCCGAACTCCTGAAGGCGGGTGGAAAACCGGTACTTAAGGGCCTTCAGAAGCTGTTTAATTCCGTCATATTCGAGGGGAAAACGCCACAGGCATGGTGCAGGGGTGTGGTGGTACTCTTCTTCAAGAAGGGTGACAATGCCAGGTTGAAGGCCCATCTCACTTCTAAGCCATGTCTACAAGTTGTTTTCGAGAGTCATCACGAAACGTCTCGCGCGCAGGTTTGACGATTTCCGGCCACCCGAACAAGCCGGTTTCCGAAAATGCTTTAGCACCGTGGACCACATCCATACGCTTCGGCAGGTTATACAGAAGACCGAAGAGTACAACTTGCCTCTCTGTTTAGCGTTTGTGGACTACGAGAAAGCCTTTGATTCGATCGAGACCTGGGCTGTACTGCAGTCTCTCCAACGGTGCCAAATTGACTACCGCTACATCGAAGAGTTGAAGTATTTACAAAAACGTCACCATGTCAGTCCGACTTCAGGACCAACCCTCGGAACCTATCCTTCTGCAGCGAGGTGTAACACAGGGAGATGTCATATCTCCGTAACTGTTCACCGCTGCACTGGAAGATGTCTTCAAGGTTCTGGACTGTAGAGGGCTAGCCCTCTATCATCAACGTCAATGGCGAGTACATCACTCACCTTCGGTTTGCCGACGATATAGTGGTCATGGCTGAGATCATGGAGGACCTCAGTACAATGCTCGATGACCTCATGCAGTAGAGCTTCCGAAAGTGTGGGTCTAAAAATGAACATGGACAAGGCGAAGGTCATGTTGAACGCCCATGTCACACCCATTCCTATCAAGATCGGAGACTATACACTCGAAATTGTAAACGATTATGTATACTTAGGACAAAGGGTCCAGTTAGGTAGGTAAAAAGGTCAATCGTCGAATCCGACTCGGCTGGGTAGCATTCGGGAAGCTGCGCGGTATCTTCTCGTCCAACTTACCGCTGTGTCTCAAGACGAAAGTCTATGACCAGTGTGTGTTGCCAGTGATTACATACGGGATTGAAACGTGATCGCTCACAATGGGCCTTATCAAAAAGCTCAAAGTCACCCAAAGGGCAATGGAGAGGGCTATGATCGGAGTTTCCTTGCGTGATCGAATCAGAAATGAAGACTTCCGCAAGAGAACCAAGGTTACCGACGTAGCCCGAAGAATTGCCAAACTTAAGTGGCAGTGGTCAGGGCACATAGGTTGCGGGAATCCGTTGGATGCGAGTCGCAAGGGACCGGTCAATGTGGCGAAACTTGGCGGAGGCTATGGTCCAGCAGTGGACGTCTTTCGGCTGAAATGATGATGATACCCAGTTCCAGTGACATTGGTCACCTCATCAAACGGTGTGCACGCGGGGGCACCGGTTGGTGTGCGGGGGGCATCTGTTGGTGCAAGGGGGGCACCTGTTCGTACGCGGGGGGCACCTGTTGGTACACGGGGGGCACCTGTTGGTACGCGGGGGGCACCTGTTGGTGTGTGGGACCTGGTGGTGCGCGGGGGGCACCTGTTGGTACGCGGGGGGCACCTGTAGGTACGCGTGGCGCGTGCCCTGCGACCTACGACCTTAGTCTCGTTAGTCACACTCGGACCTCATCGGAGGCACATGTGTTTTCTTATTCAATCAAATTATCTATTTTCCTGTATTGTTTCCAACTGAATTACTAATATAGATATACTTAAAAGTTAATCCGAGTTTATTTTCTCTCCATTATAAAGTTCCTTTCATTTTATAAAATTACTTAATTTGAAAGGTTCTAAAAAGGTTTGTAAAACTCTTAAAATTAAAATAATTAAACAGAAAGAAATATGAGGACTATTTTTTATTTTTTCCCTTTCACCGCATCTTCAAGAATTCATCGTGTATTGGTTTTAAATCTATATTGGTTGGTTGTGTGCAGGGCGAGACGGAGTGCGGTGAGGTGCGTGCGGCCGAGCTGGGCGCGCTACTAGCGGGCGCGCGGCGTGCCGGCGTCATGCTGGCCATCGACTGGGACCCCACGGCGCTGCATCTGCGGTACCAGTCCACACGGGAGAAGGTACACACTACTGCTCATATCATTATCTGGAACTAGCGCGCGGCGTGCCGGCGTCATGCTGGCCATCGACTGGGACCCCACGGCGCTGCATCTGCGGTACCAGTCCACACGGGAGAAGGTACACACTACTGCTCATATCATTATCTGGAACTAGCGCGCGGCGTGCCGGCGTCATGCTGGCCATCGACTGGGACCCCACGGCGCTGCATCTGCGGTACCAGTCCACACGGGAGAAGGTACACACTACTGCTCATATCATTATCTGGAACTAGCGCGCGGCGTGCCGGCGTCATGCTGGCCATCGACTGGGACCCCACGGCGCTGCATCTGCGGTACCAGTCCACACGGGAGAAGGTACACACTACTGCTCATATCATTATCTGGAACTAGCGCGCGGCGTGCCGGCGTCATGCTGGCCATCGACTGGGACCCCACGGCGCTGCATCTGCGGTACCAGTCCACACGGGAGAAGGTACACACTACTGCTCATATCATTATCTGGAACTAGCGCGCGGCGTGCCGGCGTCATGCTGGCCATCGACTGGGACCCCACGGCGCTGCATCTGCGGTACCAGTCCACACGGGAGAAGGTACACACTACTGCTCATATCATTATCTGGAACTAGCGCGCGGCGTGCCGGCGTCATGCTGGCCATCGACTGGGACCCCACGGCGCTGCATCTGCGGTACCAGTCCACACGGGAGAAGGTACACACTACTGCTCATATCATTATCTGGAACTAGCGCGCGGCGTGCCGGCGTCATGCTGGCCATCGACTGGGACCCCACGGCGCTGCATCTGCGGTACCAGTCCACACGGGAGAAAGTACACACTACTGCTCATATCATTATCTGGAACTAGCGCGCGGCGTGCCGGCGTCATGCTGGCCGTCGACTGGGACCCCACGGCGCTGCATCTGCGGTACCAGTCCACACGGGAGAAGGTACACACTACTGCTCATATCATTATCTGGAACTAGCGCGCGGCGTGCCGGCGTCATGCTGGCCATCGACTGGGACCCCACGGCGCTGCATCTGCGGTACCAGTCCACACGGGAGAAGGTACACACTACTGCTCATATCATTATCTGGAACTAGCGCGCGGCGTGCCGGCGTCATGCTGGCCATCGACTGGGACCCCACGGCGCTGCATCTGCGGTGCCAGTCCACACGGGAAAAGGTACACACTACTGCTCATATCATTATCTGGAACTAGCGCGCTTCGCTTTCCATTCGCTCGCACCTCGCTAGTGTGATAAGGCCCTAAGGCCGCGTTCCCACTATGTCGTGACGACAGATAATCTTGTAATTTTAAGTGCCGTGGCTTGTGTATTTAAATGGAGGTGTTCACATATAGGACGACACGATAACTGTCAACTAAAAATCAATAAAACAAAAAAATACTTTATTGCCTTCGAAAAATGTCTCCGCTAACTAAATATAAAGTTCAAATAAAATGGTTCGAGATCGAGATTGTTTGGATTCGAGAAAACTTATCGTGAAAAACTAATATCCGGCATGACAGCGTAGCAAAATATCTGTATTTTGATTTTGTGAAGGATATAGGTGATGAATAAGGTCGGGCCGAAAATGCTACCCTGTGAAACTCAAATGTATTTTTTTTGACCACTCGTTTTGTCACCCAATTTAACACATAATAATATGCATCCGTGTCAGTTACTTAGACTTTAAACCATGGCAATCTAATAACAGTACTCTGATCCCAATAACGTCCAGTTTCTTTAGAAGAATGGGTATTACAACTAAGTCAATCGCTTTGGCAAGATCTAAAACCACTCCTGGGATTATTTTCTCAAAAAAACAAAGATATAGGACTTATAAAGACTTACAGATTCACACTTTATTCTAAAGGTATGACTTTTCTAGTCTGGTGAGGAGGATAAGCTTGTTCTACTCTAAGTTTGAAAGTAAGCGTTGGTAAGCCATATGCCATAATTTTGGAGAATTTCTACTCCTTTCTTGTACAGTTATTCACATTATTAACCGTTTTATTTCTTTCTATGTGCAGGCGTGGGTAGAACACTGGTCGGTAGCAGCCTGTCGACAAGAAGCTGCCCGCGCCATAGACCTGGCGAGCTGCCTGCGCGCCTTCACGAGCTGCGAGCGCCTGGAGCAGCGCTACCACTGCGCGCACTGCCGCAGCGCGCAGCCCGCCACCAAGAAGCTGCAGATGTGGCGCCTGCCGCCTATACTGGTATGTGTGTATCTGTGTATCTGTGTATCTGCTGGGTACAACATATCTACCTTCACGAGCTGCGAGCGCCTGGAGCAGCGCTACCACTGCGCGCACTGCCGCAGCGCGCAGCCCGCCACCAAGAAGCTGCAGATGTGGCGCCTGCCGCCTATACTGGTATGTGTGTATCTGTGTATCTGTGTATCTGCTGGGTACAACATATCTACCTTCACGAGCTGCGAGCGCCTGGAGCAGCGCTACCACTGCGCGCACTGCCGCAGCGCGCAGCCCGCCACCAAGAAGCTGCAGATGTGGCGCCTGCCGCCTATACTGGTATGTGTGTATCTGTGTATCTGCTGGGTACAACATATCTACCTTCACGAGCTGCGAGCGCCTGGAGCAGCGCTACCACTGCGCGCACTGCCGCAGCGCGCAGCCCGCCACCAAGAAGCTGCAGATGTGGCGCCTGCCGCCTATACTGGTATGTGTGTATCTGTGTATCTGTGTATCTGCTGGGTACAACATATCTACCTTCACGAGCTGCGAGCGCCTGGAGCAGCGCTACCACTGCGCGCACTGCCGCAGCGCGCAGCCCGCCACCAAGAAGCTGCAGATGTGGCGCCTGCCGCCTATACTGGTATGTGTGTATCTGTGTATCTGCTGGGTACAACATATCTACCTTCACGAGCTGCGAGCGCCTGGAGCAGCGCTACCACTGCGCGCACTGCCGCAGCGCGCAGCCCGCCACCAAGAAGCTGCAGATGTGGCGCCTGCCGCCTATACTGGTATGTGTGTATCTGTGTATCTGTGTATCTGCTGGGTACAACATATCTACCTTCACGAGCTGCGAGCGCCTGGAGCAGCGCTACCACTGCGCGCACTGCCGCAGCGCGCAGCCCGCCACCAAGAAGCTGCAGATGTGGCGCCTGCCGCCTAAACTGGTATGTGTGTATCTGTGTATCTGTGTATCTGCTGGGTACAACATATCTACCTTCACGAGCTGCGAGCGCCTGGAGCAGCGCTACCACTGCGCGCACTGCCGCAGCGCGCAGCCCGCCACCAAGAAGCTGCAGATGTGGCGCCTGCCGCCTATACTGGTATGTGTGTATCTGTGTATCTGTGTATCTGCTGGGTACAACATATCTACCTTCACGAGCTGCGAGCGCCTGGAGCAGCGCTACCACTGCGCGCACTGCCGCAGCGCGCAGCCCGCCACCAAGAAGCTGCAGATGTGGCGCCTGCCGCCTATACTGGTATGTGTGTATCTGTGTATCTGTGTATCTGCTGGGTACAACATATCTACCTTCACGAGCTGCGAGCGCCTGGAGCAGCGCTACCACTGCGCGCACTGCCGCAGCGCGCAGCCCGCCACCAAGAAGCTGCAGATGTGGCGCCTGCCGCCTATACTGGTATGTGTGTATCTGTGTATCTGTGTATCTGCTGGGTACAACATATCTACCTTCACGAGCTGCGAGCGCCTGGAGCAGCGCTACCACTGCGCGCACTGCCGCAGCGCGCAGCCCGCCACCAAGAAGCTGCAGATGTGGCGCCTGCCGCCTATACTGGTATGTGTGTATCTGTGTATCTGTGTATCTGCTGGGTACAACATATCTACCTTCACGAGCTGCGAGCGCCTGGAGCAGCGCTACCACTGCGCGCACTGCCGCAGCGCGCAGCCCGCCACCAAGAAGCTGCAGATGTGGCGCCTGCCGCCTATACTGGTATGTGTGTATCTGTGTATCTGTGTATCTGCTGGGTACAACATATCTACCTTCACGAGCTGCGAGCGCCTGGAGCAGCGCTACCACTGCGCGCACTGCCGCAGCGCGCAGCCCGCCACCAAGAAGCTGCAGATGTGGCGCCTGCCGCCTATACTGGTATGTGTGTATCTGTGTATCTGTGTATCTGCTGGGTACAACATATCTACCTTCACGAGCTGCGAGCGCCTGGAGCAGCGCTACCACTGCGCGCACTGCCGCAGCGCGCAGCCCGCCACCAAGAAGCTGCAGATGTGGCGCCTGCCGCCTATACTGGTATGTGTGTATCTGTGTATCTGCTGGGTACAACATATCTACCTTCACGAGCTGCGAGCGCCTGGAGCAGCGCTACCACTGCGCGCACTGCCGCAGCGCGCAGCCCGCCACCAAGAAGCTGCAGATGTGGCGCCTGCCGCCTATACTGGTATGTGTGTATCTGTGTATCTGTGTATCTGCTGGGTACAACATATCTACCTTCACGAGCTGCGAGCGCCTGGAGCAGCGCTACCACTTAATTTTCATGGACCGTAACGATCAGGTATTATTTGTAAAGCATGAGCTGAGCATATCACTTGCATACTTGTGTTCTTCCCGAAAATATGAGGTGGTCACACGCCGCACGGTGGCACACCACGTGGCTGCACTGGTGAGGTACCGCCGTCTCGGTATCATCTCGTGTAGGACTACGCTCACGACTTCGACTTTGTGACTTTAATACTGTGGTCGACGGCATGGTACGCCATGCCGTCGACCACAGTATTAAAGTCAAAATATAAGTCTTGGTACAAAACAACAAATACTCGAATCATACATACTCTTTCGCAGATAGTCCACCTAAAACGTTTCCAATACGTGAACAACAAATGGATAAAGTCCCAGAAAGTAGTGAACTTCCCGTTCCAAGACTTCGACCCCACGGCCTACCTGGCTTCAGTACCGCAAGAGACTATCCTGCGACACACGGAGATCCTGAACCTCAAGCCGAGATCGTCCGTCTTCGTCGACGACACCATCTCAGAGTCGGAAAGTGAAGATGACGAGAATGCACAGCCTAAAGTTCAGACGAGGCCGAAAGTTGAGAGGAAACGGAAAGGCTCAGTTGAGGTGAGTTTTTGGTATTTTTAAACTTTTATTCTTGGTTTTTTTCTCGAATACATACCATTTAGTGAGATTGAGGTCAAGATCAAAATGCGAAGAAACATAAAATGAAATCTTTTCCTTTTTGCCGCATGTTACTACTTCCCAGAATTTGACCCTTAATAGCCAGACTATCGAATGGTGCATGACCATAATATATTCAAAATCAACAATTTTGGATTCTTGGCTCGGGAAATTGACCATCTAAAAATTCAATGATGCTGTTTTCGTTTTCATTACGGGCTCGAGACACCTTTGAGTAGTTTTCGCTATTCCTCATAGTTTCGAATTTGGCCAAACACCCATTTGAAAAATCCAAAGTATAAATATTTAACCTTTCTTTCTTTATTTAGGTGCGAGGGAGAGAGAGGCTAGAGTCGACGAGTCTGGTGACGACGCCGGTGACGGATGACAATCTGATAGACTACCACCAGCATCATCTACTGAACGATCAGGATCCCTTCGATTTGAAATACAGATTATATGCTGTTGTGGTGAGACTCGTTTACATTTTTCTTCTATGTTATTTGTATTTTCGCGACCGACCCTTGCTTCGCTTTAAGTTTTATGGCTTCACAAAACATGTAGCTTTTTTTATTTTTAAACGGAAGTTATACAACATGTAACGTATTTAGCGCACACCCTCGGACAAATTAGTATTTTATGTTATAATCATAAAATGCACTGGTTTTTTAATTAACCAAGTTTAAGAATTGATTATCTATTAAATTAGTTATCCTAATTCTGGAAGAATGTCGTGGTCACAGTACTCACAGCACACGTACCACGTACACAAACGCAAATCCACGAACTCACACAGTCGCATACGTGACGTCGTGGTATGACGGTTTTGCTAGCAAAAAACTACTAGCCTGGTAGGTAGATATTCGCTAGAGTTCGAGACGAGTTCGTCGCTCAACACAACTGTATTAGATTGAACTTTTTTCGAAACTAACTAACTATTAGTATCGAATAAAGTTCAATACTTACATTTAAATGCCCGTGTTTTAATTTAGAAATCACTTCAATGTCATTTTTCACTATTTCAAAAGCGTTCGCTATCCTATTTTTAGGTCCTCGGCACTTGTTGTCTCACTAAAATAAACGACTTAACGATAATACGTACGTCTCCACAAAAAAAAAACAATGGCTACAGGGATAGCATGACTATAATTTACGTAGTTTAAATTATTTTTGGAATAAAATATGACCTATATTAAAAAATATAGAAATCGATTTAGTAAACGATTCTGAACAAACTAATTTCAGGATTTACATTTAATTATGTTACATGTTGTATAAAAGAACTATAGTAGATTATACAACAAGTGAAGAAAAAGGGAATTTAATTCGAGGGATTCTAGACTAGAATCCTGAGCGGAGCGAGGGATACAAGAACCCAGATGAATTATTGTAAATTCTTTATGAGAAAAATAAAGTTCTTAAACCACCAGATGATTTTATTGTTCACGAGTTGTGTGCTCTACATTTTACCATTGACTGCGAGAAAGTATAATAGAAGTATAGTATTCATTTTAATTTCCCAAAACTTTCTTGACGTTGTTGGTGCCAGGTAACCATCGATTGTGTCTTGACGACGACGGTGATCGAGTGTAAATATACATAGTTGGATTTTTGCGGTAATTGGAATGATGGTCGATTTCCGTTGGCAGTCTCACTCGGGGCAGATGTCGGGCGGGCACTACGTGGCGTACTGCCGCAACCCGTCGGGCGCGTGGTTGTGTTACAACGACAGCTCGTGCCGCGAGCTCAGCGGGCCCGCGCCGCCCATCGACCCCGCCGCCGCCTACCTGCTGTTCTACGAGCGGCAGGGACTCGACTATGAGAGGTAACGTACTGCCACCCGTCGGCCGCGTGGCTGTGCTACATCGACCCCGCCGCCGCCTACCTGCTGTTCTACGAGCGGCAGGGACTCGACTATGAGAGGTAACGTACTGCCACCCGTCGGCCGCGTGGCTGTGCTACATCGACCCCGCCGCCGCCTACCTGCTGTTCTACGAGCGGCAGGGACTCGACTATGAGAGGTAACGTACTGCCACCCGTCGGCCGCGTGGCTGTGCTACATCGACCCCGCCGCCGCCTACCTGCTGTTCTACGAGCGGCAGGGACTCGACTATGAGAGGTAACGTACTGCCACCCGTCGGCCGCGTGGCTGTGCTACATCGACCCCGCCGCCGCCTACCTGCTGTTCTACGAGCGGCAGGGACTCGACTATGAGAGGTAACGTACTGCCACCCGTCGGCCGCGTGGCTGTGCTACATCGACCCCGCCGCCGCCTACCTGCTGTTCTACGAGCGGCAGGGACTCGACTATGAGAGGTAACGTACTGCCACCCGTCGGCCGCGTGGCTGTGCTACATCGACCCCGCCGCCGCCTACCTGCTGTTCTACGAGCGGCAGGGACTCGACTATGAGAGGTAACGTACTGCCACCCGTCGGCCGCGTGGCTGTGCTACATCGACCCCGCCGCCGCCTACCTGCTGTTCTACGAGCGGCAGGGACTCGACTATGAGAGGTAACGTACTGCCACCCGTCGGCCGCGTGGCTGTGCTACATCGACCCCGCCGCCGCCTACCTGCTGTTCTACGAGCGGCAGGGACTCGACTATGAGAGGTAACGTACTGCCACCCGTCGGCCGCGTGGCTGTGCTACATCGACCCCGCCGCCGCCTACCTGCTGTTCTACGAGCGGCAGGGACTCGACTATGAGAGGTAACGTACTGCCACCCGTCGGCCGCGTGGCTGTGCTACATCGACCCCGCCGCCGCCTACCTGCTGTTCTACGAGCGGCAGGGACTCGACTATGAGAGGTAACGTACTGCCACCCGTCGGCCGCGTGGCTGTGCTACATCGACCCCGCCGCCGCCTACCTGCTGTTCTACGAGCGGCAGGGACTCGACTATGAGAGGTAACGTACTGCCACCCGTCGGCCGCGTGGCTGTGCTACATCGACCCCGCCGCCGCCTACCTGCTGTTCTACGAGCGGCAGGGACTCGACTATGAGAGGTAACGTACTGCCACCCGTCGGCCGCGTGGCTGTGCTACATCGACCCCGCCGCCGCCTACCTGCTGTTCTACGAGCGGCAGGGACTCGACTATGAGAGGTAACGTACTGCCACCCGTCGGCCGCGTGGCTGTGCTACATCGACCCCGCCGCCGCCTACCTGCTGTTCTACGAGCGGCAGGGACTCGACTATGAGAGGTAACGTACTGCCACCCGTCGGCCGCGTGGCTGTGCTACATCGACCCCGCCGCCGCCTACCTGCTGTTCTACGAGCGGCAGGGACTCGACTATGAGAGGTAACGTACTGCCACCCGTCGGCCGCGTGGCTGTGCTACATCGACCCCGCCGCCGCCTACCTGCTGTTCTACGAGCGGCAGGGACTCGACTATGAGAGGTAACGTACTGCCACCCGTCGGCCGCGTGGCTGTGCTACATCGACCCCGCCGCCGCCTACCTGCTGTTCTACGAGCGGCAGGGACTCGACTATGAGAGGTAACGTACTGCCACCCGTCGGCCGCGTGGCTGTGCTACATCGACCCCGCCGCCGCCTACCTGCTGTTCTACGAGCGGCAGGGACTCGACTATGAGAGGTAACGTACTGCCACCCGTCGGCCGCGTGGCTGTGCTACATCGACCCCGCCGCCGCCTACCTGCTGTTCTACGAGCGGCAGGGACTCGACTATGAGAGGTAACGTACTGCCACCCGTCGGCCGCGTGGCTGTGCTACATCGACCCCGCCGCCGCCTACCTGCTGTTCTACGAGCGGCAGGGACTCGACTATGAGAGGTAACGTACTGCCACCCGTCGGCCGCGTGGCTGTGCTACATCGACCCCGCCGCCGCCTACCTGCTGTTCTACGAGCGGCAGGGACTCGACTATGAGAGGTAACGTACTGCCACCCGTCGGCCGCGTGGCTGTGCTACATCGACCCCGCCGCCGCCTACCTGCTGTTCTACGAGCGGCAGGGACTCGACTATGAGAGGTAACGTACTGCCACCCGTCGGCCGCGTGGCTGTGCTACATCGACCCCGCCGCCGCCTACCTGCTGTTCTACGAGCGGCAGGGACTCGACTATGAGAGGTAACGTACTGCCACCCGTCGGCCGCGTGGCTGTGCTACATCGACCCCGCCGCCGCCTACCTGCTGTTCTACGAGCGGCAGGGACTCGACTATGAGAGGTAACGTACTGCCACCCGTCGGCCGCGTGGCTGTGCTACATCGACCCCGCCGCCGCCTACCTGCTGTTCTACGAGCGGCAGGGACTCGACTATGAGAGGTAACGTACTGCCACCCGTCGGCCGCGTGGCTGTGCCACAACGAGCCAACAACACAACAACATCAAGCACAAAACATCAGCAACACTGACTGAAAGTGTTACACAACGCCCTCCGCGTGTACTCAAACTTGCTCTTTCACGAATATACGCTGATATGACGCTGACATCGGTCTGCATCCGTGCGTCCGCCGCATTATCTGACACCGCCATGAGCGCCACTACGACTCCCCCAACAGGTTTGTCCGCTACCGAGGGGCCACACGATCCAAACATCTGAGTCGAAACGTGATAGAAAATGCACTTCACACACGTTTTCACTTCGATAGATTATAAAGTATCAAAAAAATCATGCGTTAAATTGTAAGCAGTATGTTCAGTTGACAATCTTTCGAGAGTTTACAATCTCGCTAGATAGATTACAATCTAACGGGTTTTACAATTTTACGGTGACGTATACAGAATGTACTAGAAATGTGTGGATCATATTTAAGGATCTGGTGTAGATCATCAGACTGAACAACTTTCTCTATGGGAACATCATCATAATTGCGAATTTACTGATACATGCTGTTTATATTAATATCGCATATAACTTCGCGTGCGTGATGCAGAATTTTTATTAGTTTCTTGCACCATAGATGTCGCTACAAGAATAGTATAAAAATAATATTCTGTTTTCAGGTACCTCCCCGACATAGCGGGCAAAGAGCCAGTGATAAGAGACGCGGAAGTGTTAGACCCAGACGAGAACGACCTCAAGAAGATGTGTGCTATCATGTAGGACACTGTGATATCTAGCGGAGACTCACACCGGGGCTGTTACCCAACTGTGGCGGAGAGGCGAGTTCTGTGTTACACGGCCGTGGAGGCGACGCGAGGCTCTCATTCGTGACGCGAGAGTGTATATGTATGGTCATCCACACGTCACTAGGTAACTCTTGAACTACAGCGCTGAAAATCTTTTGGCACTGATGACGTTGGTAAACATTTTATATTCTTTTTTAATGTTGTTGTAAATGTAGAATTCATGTTGTTACCAAAGACGATCGGTTGACTGTGTATCTCTGTAATACGTCCAGTGTTGATGAGCTTGCATTTAAAGCGTGTATGTTTTGTATTTAACCCAAAAATATGTAAGCGCGCTTGAACATTCTACTTTGTTGCATTATTTGAGCTTTCGCTCAAAGCAAAATGTATTTTTACGAAAGTAGTTAGGGTCTATATTCTATGGTTCGTCAGACCACATCGCGTCACCAATCTGAGCCGATTGTAAGTAGGTGGCTTCTAAAGAAATGCAGTTATGAATATTATGGCCCGAAGATTCGGTTTATAGTTTTGGATATCTAAAATATTACAAAGAATATACTACAATAATGTCTAAAGAAATATTACGTGGTCTGTCTCAAAATATTACAGACAATACAACCGATTTGGGACCAGAGAGAAACGCTCAAATTTGTATTAATTTCATTGCTTAATTATCTATGATTGATGATAATTACTTGCGAATAATTCATTTATAATTTTTTCATTGATTAAATACTAATTATAAAAGGTTGTTCAAAAGTATTCTTTATTATTAACAGCGATGGCACTCAAAAATTAAGAAATAGAGATAGCGCGTAATGATTTTAAAACCGTTAGAAAGAGAGCGAACATCTCAAGTGCCATCGTCAAATGATATCTATACATCTTATCATAGACGGGTATAACTCAACACCAAAACTTCTTAACACAAATTAAAATAATTTGTATGAATATTTTGAAAATAATCGAGAATAATGAAACAAATTCATTTTTGTAATAATTTATGTAAATAATGGTGATATTGATTTTATATGTGGATGCCATGATAATTGATAATGCAGGAAAATTTACTGGAAGACAGATTATAGATATACGTATACTTTTGCTGCCCAAGTTCTTTAATTCTTGTATATTGCTCTGCCTAGGTTCTTTACTTATTGCTTATGTTGCAAAGATAGACGCCAATACGAGATAGTAGTCCATACACAGTATGACGCGTCGCATTTTGGTCAAATATTACCTGGAACTACTTAAAATTCGAGGATTATGAACTTTTTAATACTTACACGCAATGCTGATTCTTTTCAACGACGCAAAATCTATTTGTTTTCCAATAGAAGATCGCGTGGCATTGCAGCATTCAAAGGACTACTAGTCCTTTTTTTTTGGTCGCCAGTGGTTAAATTCGACCATATTTAATTTAAAAAGGGTACAATGTTTTTGCTTCACGTATCAATAAATTGTCAAACGTCAACAAAGTCGTTGCCATGACGACCAAGTCTTTTATATACGAAACGTCCGCACGTATGCGTGTGTGTCAAATACTTAGTATTGTGTGTTATGTTTTAATTATTGGTCTAATGTATTTTTTAAGTATAATTAAAAAAATATTAGCTTTCTGTACTCCTCTTTATGAAATTAAAATAAAAGAAAAAGGGGTATAAAGTTTTCTCTGCATGTATTAATATTTTGATGTAGGAAGTGAAGTTGCTGTATTCTAAAATCTGTGTTCCTAACTCCAGGGTAATGTTACAGTGTTTTGTTAGTTATTGATTGTGTGGTTATAATGCATTCCTATTGTTGGTTCATTTTGTGCGTCGAGACACATGCGGGTCTGCACATGGTTCGAAGCTTTATAGCTGATGTGGAGGGGGACTGATCAGCATTCGAAAGAAATATAGCTTTATGATTTAAACTAGCGGACGTACCGCTGTAAACCTGCTTTACCTGCTGGGATAAAATATAGCCTATGTTACTCAGAAAAGACGTGGTTTTCTGTTAGTGAAGAGATTGTAAATCGTAACACACAAACAAAAAAACAAATGTTTCCTCTTTTTAATCTTAGTTATAAGTTAGATGTACTAAATAATTTAAAGGATTGCGTATGTCAGTTCTTGTATTTGCATTCAGGTTTCAAAGGTCTGATCGAGTAAATCGGTTACCTTGTTGGTTATGTGCTCGCAAACGCTACTACTGAACACCTCCAGTACTGGGTTCGATGCCCAGGTCAAGCAAAGTGTTGTTAGGTTTTTTCGTCACTAATTTCTCAGTGCCCACGAAGTCTGGGTTTGTAGTCGGTTGATATAGTCGTTGCAATAATTATACCTAACTCTCACGGGAAAGGCAAGCGAATCAGCTGTCAAATGTTATGAAAGCTATACTGTGATTGGCTTAGCAAATATCGGAAACCGAGAGGAATCTTTTAAACTTATGATTTTTGATCTATCAATGCTGATAAGTCTCCTCCCACCTTTATACATTATGTTTTATTATTAATAAAAAAAAGGTTTGCAACGCCTCCCTCTGTAAATAAAATAAAATTCGTTGGTGAGATATATACCAGTGCTGTCATGTCATGAACGAATCTAGTGTTTAATCAGTGAGTCAGGGCAAGTGTGATATTGTTTTCTGTTATATAAAATTTATTAGTTTTATTGGTGTCTTTGCCTAATTAGTGTTTTTGGGTGTACTGTAGCGTGTTACTGTAAATATGATCCTTAATGATCTTCGTGTGAACTGTAAACTGTGAACTTGCTTTAATGAATTCTTTGTGACGTCATAATGATCTAGAAGAGACACAGCCCATTTGTTAACCTCTGTCTTTGGTTTGTTCTGTCCAAAACACAGTGATTTTTATTGTCTTTATAATAAGGTTCCTATTAGTTTGCTACTCTCAGAGGTCTAATAATTCTATTGTCACTCTAGGTTAATTATGTTCTGGCTTCCTGGGTCTACGGCATATACGTCACCTTACATATCCCTCTCAGCTTCATACAGGATCATAGGGATGATATTTCCACCGGTTGCTATGGCAACGCGTTGCCAAACCCCTACTTATAGTGCGTCTTGGTTCTTTTGGCGATTGAACGACTTTTCCAGGAGACCGCTGCCGGGAAACATTTGAAAAGCCGGTTACAGTTTGGTGAAATGTAACATGTAACATGAAATGTAACACAAAACAGCCGTCCAAACTTATCTAATGCAACATAAAATGTAACACAACTACTAGGCGAATTTGTTTCTACGTTTGTTGCATTTCATGTTACGTTTCGCCTACTATAACCAAAATAAATTGTATTTAAAATATAAATAAATAAAAGATGGCGTGGTTCCCGCTGCACAAGTACCATGTCGTGATGTCGCACTACCCGGCGAACAAAGCGAGCGTCGGTGTCGCCTATTGCGTTATATGGAGACTGAAGTGATGTAATATATGAACGTGATGTGCTATATTTTACTCATTGGAATATTTTGTATTTAATTATTAATTACTGTAGATAGTCTGCGTCACTTAGTGTTTTGTACCAGATAACTTGGAGCTCTAGTTTCGAAAATGTTCGAGTAATTTAAAGATAGCTCGTACACTATATTATGAAGGTCATAGATTCGAGATCAAAATGTTTTCGATACAAAATACTTACAAAAACTTTACTGTTTTAATGAACTGGAAAAACGTTGTATTTTTTAACGTATACTTTATCTATCCATCTTTATCTGACACAAAAAAGAAAGTTCGGCTTTTCATTATTTTCATTCTTGCTATTCTCTGTTAAGTTGGTACAAAACACAAGAAACGTTATAATAAAATAATATATTCTTCTAGCGCGGAAACTGTTTAGTGTTATATAACGTGTTATTGGCATTTTATGTTAACAGCGATTAGTTATTAACTGAAAACGGCCGATGTATCCATGGTCCTTCACACATGCACAAATATTGCATGTTACTGCGTATTTAAGTATTTATGGCAATATGGAAGGCATAATTATGCAATATGTTTGTGTGAATGACAAGGATACCGCGAGCTTTAGCATCCAAACAGCTCACTATAATTATCTTTTTATAATTATTATAATTATCGTACGGCTTAGGGCACAATTTCGTGATGCTTAAAAAATTCTAGTGAGATACGATATATAAGTATTAGACACTTATGATTAAGTAATATATTATTATTATTGATATTATGAGCCGGTGTGCACGATCCTAGTTAATCCTCTATTATTATACAATTTATTTGAAATAATTTAATGAATGTAGCTTTTATAACGCGACATTATGATTTAGCGATGTTAGCTACCGTCGAGGGTAGTTCAACATTATTGTAAGTCGAGGGCTAGTAGTGTGGTACTCGCTGATTTAGTCGATATTTTTATTTATTCGATCGTGTGCACCAAATTAATCGTTATTTTTGTGAATTTGTAGTATTGTGGTCACAGTTATGTCAAAATACATGAATATGCTCTTATGATATTATGGCGGAATAGCAATAAGATGTATCTGTGATTACAGTAGTACCAATTGACGCTCGCACCCCAGTAGGTGCGCACGCAGGGAGAGTTACATAATATGTATTGTTAACGTATTGTTGAAGCCGTTGCGTGTACCGTGCCATCAATCGATTCGCTTTCCACTTCTATACCAAAGCACTCTTCTTTCTAACTCTGTTCAAGCTCTACGTTCACACAACGCTGTCACACATACTCGTAGCTGCCGTGTCCGACGTCCGTACATACAGCGTCACTCGCTTGTAGCAATGTACGGCGCTGGATCTTATATCAAATTGTTATCCAATTAAGTATTTTGAATATCCCTGTGCAATAAAGAATTTCTTTTGTATGTAATGTTGCTTTTTATTTTGTGTTTAGTTTTCGTAAGTGCGAGACACGCATTCTAAATGCATATCATGCATATCATGCTACCGTGATAAATTAATGCCCCGAGTCGAAGCAGTCGAAATGCTTAAATAAAAACGTATTGTTTATTTTCAACATCGGATTCAAGTATTACGTAAGCAGATTTATTTACTATGATTTACCCCCTCCTTCCCCCTTATCAGCAAAAGTAAGCAAAGCTCTTGCCCACCCTTCTATGCTTACGTAAACGTTGGAATATGCATTTTTCTTTTAGAGTAAGTTTCCTGTTTTTTATTTCTGGGAATCCCTGAATATGCGTTTCGTTTTCAAGTATAGACAATGTGTATGTGCGTGTAAAAAAGTAAATAATGATTGCTGACGTAATCATAGACCCCCAACCCCCCTGCTCCCCTATACTGCTAACGTAATACTTGAACCATGGACGTAATGGCGGCAGGTCACGGGAAAAATTTTAGTAAGTAATGTTAAAGTATCTTTAAAAAAAAAGAATACAACATTAGGAGAAAAAGATTTGATTAATCAACCAAAACGATGAGGTAGACATTTGACAAAAATTTTTTTTTTTTTTTTTTTTTTCCTAGCCTATCCTGTGTCCCACTGCTGGGCAAAGGCCTCCCCTTTTTCCTTCCAAACCTCTCTATCTTGTGCGATATCTGGCCATGTTCGCCCCGCAAACAAGATCAGATCGTCACACCACCTTCGCCGCGGTCTACCTCGACGGCGATTCCCTCCGTCAGGCGTCCAGTGAGTGACGATCTTTGCCCATCTCTCCGGGTGCATTCTTACTACGTGGCCAGCCCACTCCCACTTCAGCTTGGCTGTTTTTTCTCCAACATCTGCAACCTGAGTTATGGAACGCAGGGTCGTGTTTTTTACGCGATCTGTACGCTTCACACCAATTATACTGCGTTCCATTGACAAAAATATATTGCAAAAATGTCACAGTTACAACAAAAACACCCACCAACAACAACAACAGCACAACAGTTATACAACTGTGACATTTTTGGTACTTAAATTAACTTTATTCAGGCTGTGACAAGAGAGGATATATGATAAATAATAATAATAATAATTCTTCATCGTCTTTCTCTTGTGTCTGTATTTCATTTAATGTTGGACCTCCCTGTGGCGGGCTCATTGATGTAGCAGCGATTAAAGTTGAGCATGTGTTAAAGTTGCTCATGATTTTATTCCTTGTTTTAGTAATCAATGAAGGTGTGAAGACCTGTTCGTTGGTTCGGAGTTTCCGTATCTCATCCTTGCAAAATTCGGCAAATATTTTTTGCGTTGCAGTTGTTTCGGAATGCAAGGATTTCTTTGCTTCCGAAGCATATTCATTAACAGTTGGTTTGTCCTTTGTTCTATCACTGTGGGAGATTGTTGTTTCGTTGGATTTTCCAACAGAGGCTTGTTGTTGATCTTCATCGGGCGCTACATGAGTTAGTGACTGACAGTCATTTATCAATTCGAATACTTGTTGAGATACGACCGCCACTTCGTCAACAATTTCATTTGGCTCAGTCACTTTTGATCTTTTACTGTGAGCTTTTCTATCAGCATCCGGAGCTTTTCGTTTTTGTGCTGTAGTATTTGTAGATTTGCGGTTATTTTTGGCTAAGTATTTTGCGTTCTTAAGTCGCATCGTAGCAAATATCGCTCCTTTTCGCGAGGTTCTTCGCGGTGTGCCTGGTTTTTCCTCTAAAATAAAATATCAATGTTAGAATAAAAATAATACAAAAAATAGTATTGGCTCGCTGTGTATACAGGGTGTAAACAGACTCTTTACGAAGACGTCAACCAACATCAAATCGTCGCTTAATCTCTTTGCGACATTAAATAACTCCATCCATGGGCGTCGCCAGGGAGGGGCAGAGGGGCAGGGGGGGGGCGCCTCCTCGAGATCTTAGTTGTACCTATATTTCCACTCTTAAGATAAGAACGTAATAATATTTAGTGTACCTACGTACCTACGATCAAAGCAATATTTTGCTTGTTATGAACCCATTCTCAACAAGCCAATAGCCAGGTTAAAGAAATCCGAAACCCATTATTGATACAATTTTACTGAAGCAGTCGCGTATTTTTTTACCCTTAGGTACAGAGGGCCATGACCCCGGGCGGCAGATTGAGAGGGCTCATGCCCCTTTTCTTATTTCCTAGCGTGCTACCCCGTATTTACATGATACAAGCACTCTAAAGGTACGTCCAGACCTGGCGAATGCGCCGCTCGCGAACTGCACGCGTGTCGCTCGCGTGCAGTTCGCGACAAACTACATTTGGTGCAACCCTAGGGCTCCAGTGGGGCGCGCGTGCAGCGCGTGCGCAGCTCGTGCACATATACGCGTGAACTATGAGCCTTTTTATTTTATTTATTCTGTTGGGAAATCATCAAATAACTTCTCCCACTCTGGGCGGAGCGGGAGGGAGTGTCAGACTTAAAAAAATAAATAAATAAAATAAAAAAAAAACTGACTAAAACCCATCCTTGTTCCTTCCTCGCCCTCTATGTTCCGTGGCCACGGTGTCTCTTTCGAACAGTCCCACAGCCCCGGCCGCAGCAGGCTTCGGCCCTGGCGGGCCCTTCCATTAGGTATGCTGACATCTCTTTGAGGCGCGCGTGGAACTCGAATGCGCCGTCGAAACGGCCTGTCGTCGTCCATAGGCCCGCGCCATGGTCAAAAAGAAAATCTAACAGTTTCGAGGCGAAGTGCTAAAAGTGTCTTTAGTCGAGTGCATTAAACAATAAGGTGGAACGAAATTTACAGTAGGTAGGCGGATTTTCATTAGACTTTTTTATTGAGTTCCTAGAGGAGTGGAGAAGAAAGTAAAAAAAAAGTCGTTTTTTTTTTGTAACTTTCTTCGTTCGTGAATAACTTGAAATTCGACGAATCCATGTTGTAGCGTAAAAGAGTGACCTACGTTCCATCCATGAAACGCTAATTTGGCCTGTTTCTTTGATAATTGTTGTCGATGCTATGCATATTCCAAGTATTTTTTGAAAATTTCCTATTTTCTGCAATTATTTGAAAATTTCTATTGAAATTGGTAATTGATGCTTTTTCACAGATAAGTGCACCAGAAAGTATTAATAAAGACCACTTTCATGAGTGTAGTGACTGAAAATTCATTCGGAAATACCAAAAAATCATCTATGTTAACGAAAGCATTTTTTTTCAAATAGGTACTGCTTTGAAACTTAATGTGTAAATTATTGTTTAAATCCTCATTTTTTTATCTATCTAATGAGAAATGATAACTAGAAAAATATTACCAGCGGCCGCATTCCACCTTCGTCAGCAAATAGCAATATTTGGTGGCATTTATCGAGTACCACCAATATTTTTTTACTTTTTTTTATCTGTTTTTAGTTATCTGTGCATAGCAGATATAATACCTTAGGATATTTTTAACATAATATTTACGTTGACCGTCATAGAAATATTTTGAGAAAAAACCGACTTCACACAAAAAAGTGAAAAATAACTTTAGCTTCTGAAGTCGGTGACCTTTGTTTGATTGATTTAATTTTTTTGTCACCGACTTCAGAAGCTAAAGTTATTTTTCACTTTTTTGTGTGAAGTCGGTTTTATTTTTTGCAAAAAAGTTTTTATTTTTCACTTTTTAGTGGTTCACAATATGTGCATACCCTTTCACAGCGTACCAGCGTGATTTTTTGTTATGAACTGGTGTAAACAATAGACAGACATGAGATTTCAGCAATCCCAGTAAGAGACACACATTTGCTACATTTAATGAGGAGTTCCGTTGCCTTTCTCCGAAGTTCTTCATCAGATCTTTACCAAATTTAAATGGGATCACTCCGAGAAACTACTCTTTCAAAAACTACCCAAATCGCTTCTGGTGTGCTTATAAAATTTGAAGAGTTCTCTCTATTTCTCCAGGATCCCATTATCAGGATCCTGACTTGATGATTATGGGACCTTCTGGGAAGTATACCCTTTCATACAATTAAAAAACAAATTCGGTCCAGTCATCTTCGAGTAATCGGGGAACATTGAATTGAGAACCTCCTCCTTTTTGAAGTCGGTTAATAACGACGTTATGGTACGTGACTCAAATATCCGGATAGCCTTTAAAAGATTTGGCCGAGAATCGGTAATTTGCTTCTAAGAATTGAAGAGTTCCGTTCCTTTGTCATGGATCCCATAATCAGAACCTAACCAAATTCTCATCAAACTACCCTTGAAGTGCCCTTGCCAATAAAATAAAAAAAAAACTTATCCCCAATAAATGGAACTTAATACACCTAACTGTCGAAATCTGGGAATATTGTACACATCTGCGTACCCCCTCAGAGCATACAGGCGTGATGTTACGTCATGATGTTGTATAAACAATAAACATTCAAGCGATTGCAGCAGTTACTGCAGATTTGCCGTGTATATTTGAAGAGTTCCATTGTATATCTCCGAAGATCCGGATCAGATCTTCAGCAAATTAAAATATAACCACACGGGAAGCACCAGCTTTCAAATTAAAAAAGAATCATCAAAATCGGTTCACCCAGTCGAAAGTACTGAGGTAACAAACACTGTCGAAATCTGGGTGTATTGTACACATCTGCGTATCCCCTCAGAGCATACAGGCGTGATATTACGTCATGATGTTGTATAAACAATAAACCTACAAGGGATAATAGCAATCACTGCAGATTTGCCGTACATTTTTGAAGAGTTCCATTGTATATCTCCGAAGACCAGCATCAGATCTTCAGCAAATTAAAATGGGACCACATGGGAAGCACCAGCTTTCAAATAAAAAAAGAATCATCAAAATCGGTTCACGCAGTCGAAAGTTATGAGGTAACAAACACAAAAAAAAAAAAAAAAAACATACAGACGAATTGATAACCTCCTCTTTTTGGAAGTCGGTTGAAAATGGCCTTCTTTCACGTTTTTAAAGAGGATTTCCTGATAAAATATAAGAAATTAAAAAAAATCTTGAAATATGTATAAGTAATATCGACAACAATGAACAAAGAAACTGACCTAAATTAGCGATTAATGGATGCACGCAGGTCACATTACAACTCCACAATATGAATTCTTCGAAATTGAAGTTATTCATTAACAAAAAAAAAATAGTTCAAAGGAAATTCAATTTTAAAAAAAAGTCGCGAGCGGCGCAATTTTTTTTTTTTACTCTTTTGTCCACTCCTTTTAAGAACTCAATTAGAGGAAGACCCATGAAAATCCGACCACTATAAACTTCGTTCCTCCTTTTGAGTATTTTTTGTCTATTGCACTCGGGTACTTGGTTATTCTCATATTACTAGATGGCCCGCGCCTTATGAATTTACTTTTGGTTTTAGTGCCGACTCTAACTTACTAAAACAAAACCCTCTCAACTGTGTTTTTTTGTTTTCTTTTACAACCTCCTGCCCCCCCCCCCCCCCCCTTCAAAAGCTGGCGACGCCCTTGACTCCATCCATCTTGATGTACCACTTGTATCAGTTGTTTATTTACCTTTACATTTATCTTCATTAAGCAGTAATTCCATAATATAACTATGTGCGGCGTTATAGGAAACTGTAAGCAAAAAGTATGATTCTATTAATACAGACGGAGAATCACAAAGAAGACTCACTTCCAGCCCACTGCCCAGTGACCACTTTAGTCTTTAGGGAGTAAACGAATCCATAAATAATTACTAAAAAGCAAACAAAATACACTCTTCAAAAAATCTGAAATTTCGCGGACAGTTTTTTCTTCAAAACCAGTCACGGATTAACAATTTAAAACACATGGCGCCACCATCTTTGCAGAAAAACCATGGGATTAAAACTCCCAACATTTTCGCAATGAAGATGACACACTCCACAGATAATAGTATATTTACTGGCTGTTTGAGTTTGTCTATGTCACATGAAGGAAATTAAAAAACTAATTACTTTTACTCCCTAGTGTTTAGAATTATAAGAATTTAGTTTAACGCCTACGTAAAATGTAATAGCAATGTGACTACTCATCTACGCTTCATTGCCAAGAGCGTTTAGGTAGTGATTATAAATGTATGTGTACCTACCATTTAGTTACTTTTTTATTTTTTTTCTTCTTCAATTTGGTTTTGCACGGAATACAGCTCTTAAATCGTCGGAAGCCTTTTATTTCAATAATTCTGGATATAAACCCCCAACATGGTCCTAACGAGCGGATATATTCAGTAATTAATCAGTGGAAATAACAAAATCAAGGATTTATACTGGAAATTACAATAATGAAGAACATTGGATTGGCTCAGTACACGGAGTCCAAAGGCCAACGTGAATTTCGACTTGGAAAACTTGCTATATTTGAAGAAAGTGGATAGCTGGATGTGGATAAATGTGTTCAGTGGACAATATTATCAATAATACCCAATACTCTGAATTAGGTTTGTTTTAAGGTAAAATAAGTGTAAGTTTCCGAAAATTGTTAAGGTTAGTACTACCTACTTTAATTTACTTAGATTGTTATAACCAGATAATTAATTTATTTGCAGTTAACCGATTACATTGTTTAAACTAAGCAGAGTCTAGGTGTATTGTTTATAAAGTAATTATATCAATATATCATTAGCTATTGCAATCATTCTTCAGCTGAGTTTATTAGTGTAAGGTATAAACCAATCTGTTAGGTGGATTACTATTATAATTATTATACTTTAACTTGTTGTATTTCAGCTGCAAGACACATTGTTATTGTGAGGCATTTGTATGTTATTTAATTGTTAATCTTGTATGTTTCAGTTTAATACCGGTGTCTCAAAATGACTGACAAGGAGTTAATTAAAAGACGGGCAAGTTATAAGGGACGTTTGACAACGTTCTCTAAATATGTTAATGATTTGGAAGATTCGTTGAATCCATCACAGGTATGCGAATTGCAACTACGTTTAGGTAAGATTGAACATTTATTTGTACAATTTGACGAGGTTCAATTAAAATTGGAGTGTTTAGTTGATGACGTCAACAGTCAACTACCAGAGCGAAACGAGTTTGAATCTTTGTACTACAAGATGTTTTCAAAGGCTCAAGAGTTACTTGCACGTAATTTAAAAACAATTAAGGATGATTCTTTGGAAAGTAATAACGGTTCATCACGATTGCGTAATCATAGGCTTGTTAAATTACCTACCATACAATTGTCAAAGTTTTGTGGTTCCTATGAAAAATGGTTGGAGTTCCGCGACACGTTCTGTAGTTTGATACATTCCAACGATGAAATAGATGACGTCAACAAATTCCATTACCTTAGGGCTTCTCTCGAGGGGTCAGCTGCTGTGGTGATTCAATCTATAGAGTTTTCGGCCAGTAATTATTCTGTTGCGTGGAATATATTGTGTGAACGTTTCGACAATAAGCGGCTTTTAATACAAAATCATGTAACTTCATTATTCAATCTCGAAGCAATAAAGAAGGAGTCATATTCTGTTGCTATAAAACGTTTAATTGATTCTGTAAACAAGAACTTACGTTCATTGGAATCATTAGGAGAACCAACAAGTCATTGGGACACACTCTTAATTCATATAGTTACAAATAAGTTGGATTCTAAAACCTATCGCGAATGGGAAGAATTTAAAGGTAACGTAGATAAAGACAAGTCAATCACATTAGACATGATTCTTGGTTTTTTGCGAAATCGTTCAGACTTGTTAGAAACGATTGAAATGTCACAAAATAATTCGAATAATAATTCTTCTAATTCTAGCAATAAACATAAGAGCATGGTGTCTGTAAGCAGTACGTCAGCTGGTCGCCCTAATTCTGATTCTAATTCACCAAAATCGTGCCCGAAATGTCGAGGTGAACATAACCTAAATAACTGTTCACAATTTTTAGGACTTAGTAATGAACAGAGGTTAGAGTTACTACCACAATATAAAGTATGTTATAATTGTTTCCGCACAGGCCATTATTCCAATCATTGTAAATCAAGCGGTTGCAAAGTGTGTAAACGCAAGCACAATACACTTGTTCATGTGAAAGCTAAGTCAACAATTAAACCATCTCCCACCAGTGGTGACAGTAATGGCAGCGGTGAAGCTACTGCACCATTATCTAACAATAATGTAACATTATCGGCACAAGTCACGACAAATGTACAAAATAAAGGAGAAGTTCTTTTGGCCACTTCATTATTAAAAGTTTATGATGGCGATAACCGCGAGCATCTCGGTCGTGCCATATTGGACAGTGGCAGTACTTCATGCCTCATTACAGAAAAATTCTGTAATTTATTAAATTTACCGACTATGAAAGTTAGTGAGTCACTGATTGGTATAAATGATTCTAAATCACCAGTTGGTAAAATGTGTTGCATTGCAATACAATCGTTAAATGAAAGCTTTTCTAAAAATATTTGCTGTTTTGTCTTACCGTCTATTACTGATGAAGTGCCTTGTCGTCAATTGAATTTAAATGAATTAAATATTCCTAGTGATTTATGTCTAGCTGATCCTCACTTTTATGTACCATCTCCGGTAGATTTAATTATAGGTGCAGATGTTTTCTGGGACCTCTTGGGTACAGAAAAGATAAACCTCGGTATTGGTAAACCAGTGCTATATGAAACTAGACTTGGCTGGATAGCTTCAGGCCCTATGCTACATAGTGGTCAAGTTCCGTGTTCGCTTCCTCTACTTTGTCATTTGACCAATATTAATAGTCCCAAAACTATTATTTCAGGGGATCGCTCAAGTACTGATGACATTCAAAACCTGTTAATGCGTTTTTGGCAGCTTGAGGAAGTTAGCCATCAGTCATCAGTCTATTCTCAAGAGGAGAAAATGTGTGAAGATCATTTTATTCAAAACACAACGCGTCTCAAGGACGGCCGTTTCTGTGTGAGAATCCCTTTAAAACAATCACATCATAACTTAGGTGACTCGGTAAACAGAGCTAAGCACTGTTTGCTTTCATTAGAGCGCAGGTTTAAGGGTCAACCATCATTTAAAGAAAGTTATTGTGACTTTATGAAAGAATATGTTGAGTTAAAACATATGTCTAAATGTTTACCTGATTCACAAAAGGTTGCATATTATATACCTCACCATGGCGTGGTGCGTGAAAGTAGTTTAACTACAAAACTGAGAGTGGTGTTCAATGCTAGTAGTCCCACCACCTCAGGAGTATCATTTAATCAGTTACAAATGATAGGACCTACCGTACAAGATGACTTGGTGTCAATTCTTCTTCGGTTTAGGAAATATAAATATGTTCTCTCCGCAGATGTGGAAAAAATGTACCGCCAGGTAATAGTACATCCAGATGACAGGCATCTACAACAGATCCTATGGCGGGATGATCCCTCTAAGCCTATGGAAGCATACCAGCTAAATACGGTTACATACGGTACCGCTAGCGCACCGTATCTTGCCACTAGGTGTCTTAGGCAGGTAGGGCTTGATTGCACTGATAAAAAGATTGCTGGGATCATAAAACATGATTTTTACGTCGATGATTTGCTTTCTGGCGGGGATACAATTAATGAGGTCATAGATATACGTCGTAAGGTAACTGCTGAGCTGGCTTCGGCTGGTATGCAGTTACGTAAATGGAAATCAAATAATGCTCAAGTAGTATCTGATCATACAGATCATTCTTCATTAAATTTGAACATTGGTTCAATAGAACCCTGTAAAACGTTGGGTCTGAGCTGGCATACAGAGCCCGACGTGTTATGCTATTCAATTAATCCCAATATTACTACTGTAATGACAAAACGCGGTGTACTTTCTGCTATTTCTCAGATTTTTGATCCGCTAGGTCTATTGGCCCCTTATATTATTGTCATGAAAATAATTATGCAAAAGCTTTGGGTACATAAATTGGGATGGGACGATCAGTTGCCATCTGACATATCAATAATTTGGTCGAAAATTATACGTGACTTACCTTTGCTGAATACATTGAGTATTCCACGGATCATACTTTGTGATTCATATAAAGATATAGACCTACACATATTTAGTGATGCATCACAAATTGCATACGGTGCATGTCTATATGTTCGAAGTACTAGTCATGATTCTAATGTCCTAGTACGTTTGCTTACAGCCAAGAGCCGAGTAGCTCCAATTAAACCAACTACGATACCAAGACTTGAGCTGTGCGCGGTGTTGGTTGGTGTTCGTCTTTACGAAAAGGTGATTTACGCTCTTAGAGCTCAAGTTAGAAGTATCACCTTTTGGACTGACTCCACGGTTGTGTTAGGCTGGCTTAAGATGTTGCCAAATAAATTACAGCCGTTTGTGCGCAATCGAGTCGCAGAGATACTGGACAAGACAGCTGCTTGCTCCTGGAGGCACGTCCCTACAAACTTAAACCCAGCTGACCATATTTCACGCGGAGTAGATGTAAGTCTTTTGCAATCTTTAGATTTGTGGTGGTCAGGTCCTGAATTCTTGAGATACGAAATCTCAAAGTGGCCTAGTACTCCTACGGTACCAAAGGAAAAACTTCCTGAAATTCGGGCTGAATTTTCTTTATTAGCTACAACCGTAAATTCAAGACCAGTTATTGAATTTAATAGATTTTCAAGTTTCAATATGCTTAAACGGTCGGTGGCATACGTTTTGAGATTTGTAAGTAGTTTTACTAAAAAGGGATCACCCAAAAATCTATTTTTAAGCACTGATGAATTAAAACAGTCATTATATTATATTATTAGACTCTCGCAAAAGGAATCATTTCCCGAATACACACTATTATTAAATAAGATGGAACTACCAAAAAAGAGTCCACTAAATAAGTTTAAGGTTTTTCTAGATGAACATAAATTACTGCGTGTCGGAGGTCGACTCGAAAATTCTCAATTTTGTTACGACAAAAAACATCCATTCCTCATACAGTCCACTCATATTGTCACAAAATTGTTATTTGAATTTATGCACAAAAACCTCATGCACGCTGGGCCGCAACTGTTACTAGCGTCAATTAGAGAAAATTATTGGCCAATTGGTGGTAGACGATTAGCTAAATTAATTTGTAATAAATGTATTTTATGTTGTCGTTTGAAAGGACAGGTAGTCTCACCTCTCATGGGTAACTTACCACAGCAGCGTTTGACTCCAGGGGGCTACCCCTTTGAAAAAGTAGGTGTCGATTATGCTGGACCGATTATGTCAGCCACTAGACAAGGACGTGGTTGTCGTCTTACTAAAGTATATATAGTTCTTTTTGTATGTTTTACGACAAAGGCTGTACATATCGAGTTGGCAGGTGATTTAACAAGCAATAATTTTTTATCAGTACTTCGTAGATTTGTTTCGCGAAGAGGAAAGCCTAAACACATCTATTCTGATAATGGAACCTCGTTTGTTGGAGCATATCACGAACTTGGCAAGTTTATTAAGGGTAATTGCAATTCGCTATCTAATGATTTAGCAAATGAAGAAATTAACTTTCATTTTATCCCTCCTTATGCTCCTCACTTTGGAGGTCTTTGGGAGGCCGGTATTAAATCTACCAAGTATCATTTAAAAAGAGTACTGGGAAACTGTAATCTTACTTTTGAGGAGCTGAACACTGTATTGGTACAGATAGAAGCTTTACTCAACTCTCGCCCACTCACACCACTCTCTTCGGATGCCAACGATTTGTCGCCGCTTACGCCCGGACACTTTTTAATTGGACGGCCACTGACAGCACTACCCGCACCTAATCTTGAGGACCGATCCGTGACTTATTTGACGAGGTACCAGAGGATTGAACAACTCCGTCAGCATTTCTGGTCACGATGGAGCAAGGAATATGTTTCAGAGCTGCAGCAGCGAGTGAAATGGCGATCCTGCACTAAGGCATTAGAAAAGGATACGTTAGTGCTCATAAAGGATGAAAAACTACCTCCTTTGAAGTGGCGATTGGGCCGAGTCACGGCAGTCTTTCCTGGACAGGACGGTATCAGTCGCGTCGCTGACATTAAGACGACGTGTGGAGTGGTTCGTCGAGCTTTTAGCAAGATATGTCCGCTACCGTTATCTCACACAGAGGATTCTGGTTGAGAGACGATCTCTCAACGCCCGGCGGGATGTTTAGAATTATAAGAATTTAGTTTAACGCCTACGTAAAATGTAATAGCAATGTGACTACTCATCTACGCTTCATTGCCAAGAGCGTTTAGGTAGTGATTATAAATGTATGTGTACCTACCATTTAGTTACTTTTTTATTTTTTTTCTTCTTCAATTTGGTTTTGCACGGAATACAGCTCTTAAATCGTCGGAAGCCTTTTATTTCAATAATTCTGGATATAAACCCCCAACACCTAGAGACTAAAGTGGTCACTTTAGTCCTGCTTCGTAGGGCTATATTAGCGTACTTTTAGAGCATGAGAAGTGAAATATACTATTTAGTCTGCTCTGAGCTCAAACCTCATTTTAATATTTCTTACCAGTTCTATATTTCACAACGGACAGGACGGTTTTCCAATTCCATCTCTTGTGCGAGTTCAAACTGAATCTGAAAAGTTCAACTGCTGGGGGTACTGGGGGTAGTACTGGGATTCCATTAAAATAGGGGAATGATACATTGACTTTCGGATCATTCGGTCCACGGCTTTGGATCCAACTATTTGATACACACCAATACTCAGATATATCTTTGAGAGGAGATTCCAAAACTTGCACCACGCTGTATTCAAATTCAGCCATCTAGAAATTAAAGAAATAAAACTAAATATAACCAGTTATTACAAGTTTAGTCAGCTGGTGAAGGTCACTCAAATAGTTTTAATTGGAATTTCTAGGAGCGATACGTATAATACTTACGATAATAGTGCTGTTTTAATAATGTGCAGATATTCATGAGACTACACATAACATCATGCCTTGTGTTCCCGGAGGGGTCAAGTAGAGGTGCACAGTTACTGGTCAATTGGTCCGTTATATCCAAAATTATTTTAGCTGCTGTTAAGTCATTCTCATGGAAAACTCAAATAACACGCCAACACTATGCCCCAACCGGCGACCCCAAGCTCAGAAGTATCTTCAGCCATTAAATTAATTAGGCTTGGAGTGTAGCCTTAGGGGCCGCCTCCATGAGCGAGAGAATCGTGGCGATTTGACGTATTTCTATACGAAAATATTAGGGGCGCTACTGCGAAGGCCGCTAAGCAGAAGCGCTTGCGGCTTCTGCTTAGCGGCTGGAAATTGGTTTTTACTGTCAAGAACTTCTCAGAAGCGGCCCAAGCCTTTGACTACCACTTTAATGCAGTATTACTTGACTAGGCTGTTATTTCGTCTGGAACAGAGATGGACACATAGGTACAAGACATCTCGCTCCATCTCTTAGTCTGGATTATTGCTTGGTTGATGGCAACAGACTAGCCACTATTAATAAACATAACTGTCAAAAAGTGGGTGTTCCCATAGTTGCTGCCAGTTATGATCGTACCTAATAGCGGTCATCGACCCACGTAAGTACATTTATTTAAAGTTATTCACTTTGAAATCCAAAAATAAGTCTTGAATCATCATCTATCGTGATCTTTAACATTGTTTCTAATGAAAAACGCTTTGGTTCATTTGTTTTGCTTCGTACGAAGAGATATTAGGGAAACGGCAATGACCGTTACTGCGCTATCTTATCTAAATTCTAACTGGCAGCAACTGTAGTATAGGTACCTACACTTCTGCCATACCATTCAGGCCTAACAGGCACGATGTTGTCATTTAAAAAGAAGCTTTACTAATTCGGTATGTAAAGTAAAAATTAACCTACGCTGATTCCAAAACCATTTGGAGATTTTAGGGTCTTATGCCTTATTTTTCTATTTTTAGCTTTCTATATCACAAGATTGTGGTTATTTTCACAATAATACTTGTAATCATTTGACTTTCATTTGACCTCTAAATGACGTCATAACGTAGCCTGAATAGACTACTTCCTTCGTGCTTTTCAAGATAAATTTAAAAAAAATACTTTTGTTTGTCATACCGTCAGTGTCAAATCAAAACTGTCAATGCTAGTTACTGTGTTATTTATTTGAATGCATCGCGCGCTGATAATTTCGCGTTCAAATGATCTTCGCAACAAAAAAGACGACGCCCAGGCTTGTATTCCATATTTACTTCCTTGCACCACTTCTTTTTTAGCGTTTCTTTCACATTTACAAACAATTTGTGTCGGCTATTTTGTTGTAGTGTTTTTACATGACGGTACGAAGCATTTAGCACTAGTTGTCGATGACAGATTCATTGCACGGATACGCAGCACGGATAATGGATAGAAATTAAAATTTGCTAAAAATCGTAGGAAAAGAAACTCAAACAAAAAGTTCACATCACAGTCACGATCACAGCATTCACATTTCACAACAAAATAAAAACACGTATCTGTCAAGCGTCAACTGTCATCAATGTCAACTTTGAAGTTATTTAGTATTTTTTGTATGTACTGAAAACGTGGCAAAGACTTAAAGCTATTCAGGCTATGAAATTACGTCATCACGAATAATACTTTAAAAAATAATAAAAAAGAAACTGTAACTTGGAAAAAAAAAAGCTTAAAATTAGTTGTTTAAAATTAATTGTTTTACGAAATAAAAATGTAAAAAAAATACCTGAAAAATACTTTACATACCATACAAATCTCACGAGTACCTTGTTCGTTTTCCTGTCACTCACTACTTATATAACATATAGTAGAAACAATACGAATCAAAACACTGCGTGCTTGCCGATCTTTTTTCGAATGAAAACGAAAACAAAACGAGTAGTAGAGCTCGTCATTTTTATTATCGAGACGCCCATTTTTATCGACCCATGCGTTATAGTTCTCTCTCTGTCTAAATGCGCGAATACAACAAAGATAGCGATATATATAGAGTATCTGCGTCACTACAGTCACCTTGAATATGCCCCATACTGGCCTCATACCGTTTTTCCCCGCTGAGTGCGAAATTCTAATGTCGCTGAATTTAGCGTCTGCTTTTCTCCTAAACATCAACGCCCTGTCCTTCAATTTTACACTAAGAAGCCTACATTTTTTTAACTTTAACGGTGTGGACAAGGCATAGGCATATGATAGTAATGTGGCACCTTTTATAACCTGTCAGGCGTGGTGTTATTATAGATCAAAACAAAAAAATCTTAACATGCGCGAGGGCTACCTACAGAAAATATTTCAGCACAGTAAGTACCTACATGGCGCCACCTCTACACCAATTACTGTCCTATATTATCATAGATGCGTGACAACTTTTTGATGAAGTACAATTGTTCTCTGTCACGATATCGCGACAAGTTACAATGTTACCCCGTAGGCGTGACATATGTGGTGCTCCAATAGTTACCACAGTTGTCAGTAAACGTAAGGGAACAAAGTTATGTTAGTTTGACTTTCTATATTTTAACATTTATAGGTAAAACACAAAAACAAATCACAAATGCACCATCAGACATGTACACTGCACAGAGACCAGCACATCAAGCTACCAGAAACTGACAAATTTTCTCAATCAACCTTCAACCTAACGCTATAGCGATAAAACTGAAAATTTAATAAAGAAACGATGTACAAATACGAATTTAAATGATACATGTACTTACTTATATGTCACCGTAAAATTGTGAAACACGTTAGATTTTAAAATAACTAGAGAGATTATAAACTCTAAAAATATTGTCAAACGAACATACTGCTTACAATATTACGCATTATTTTTCGGTAGATTGTAATCTATCGAAGTGAAACCGTAATATTGTGAACTGCATGCGATGGAAGTCAACCTCGCACGGTGTGGAGGGGTCCCCCTTGCCCAATGGTACCTCATTACTCCCATGAAAAGATAATGTACCATTCCTGGGATATACCAATTAATATAACCTAACCTCAAAACACTTTATATTCCCATAAAAAGCGTAGTCGACGGAGCCCCGCTACGCGGGCCCCCTATTTCTGAGTGCAGGGTTTAAAGGAACCTAACTAACCTAACGTAAGGGGTGCACCAAGTTCCGATTATGGGGGCAGAGATACTTTCGTCGCATTTCACAATATTACGGTTTCACTTTCATAGATTAAAATCTACCGAAAAATAATACGTTATGTTGTAAGCAGTATGCTCAGTTGACAATATTTCGAGAGTTTGCAACCTCTCTAGAGAGATTACAATCTAACGTGTTTGACAATTTTACGCTGACATAATATATAAATAAAATGTTACGCAATCATTCAACGACCGATACGCAAGTGTGAGGACGTGCGCTCAGGAATTAATTTACAGTTTTATCGTTGGATCCATTTTGTTTCCTGACAACAAGTGTAAAGAAATAAATTGAAATTCATATAATGCGTGGTAAAGTGACAACATTGTACGAAAAAACTGAAGACAAGGTAAGTTTTTTTCAATGTCGGCACCATACATGAATCTGGGGATTTTTAAATTATAAATTCCTGTTGTTCCAAACATAGAAAAAACACACAACAAAACAACATACAAAAAATCTATTATGATGTGTGGGACAGAACTTGTTTTTTTTTCGTGATTCCCGGGGTAATTCGGTATGGTTCCTTTTCAGCCCCTTTTCCGTTTATTGTGTTAACAAAGCTTATAACGTAGTTGTAAAAAAAGGTATTTGAACTAGAACATAGCTAGTCCATTCTCAGTTATGGTCTAAGTCTAAAATACGTAGATACAAGGTGCGATTCCTCTCATCGTTACGATGTTTGTTAGGGCTATTAAAACTAATATACTAGCAACTGTTTTTCTGCACGAAATAACTCAGAGACAGCAGTAATAATAGCGATCGATATGTTTACTATCAAAAGGACCTTGACCGACCGAGTTCCAGTTCACTAGACTATACAGTTATTTTATTTTTAGATTATTTTGTTAGTTGACTCCTCGTTACGTTGGTGTAGATGGTAGCAAGCTCTACTGCTAAGCATGAGACCATTGGTTCGATTCCTAAGACGGTTAGTGTTAATGGATTTTTCTATCAGGATTTTTTTTTTATTTGTGCTCGGTTGTTGGCAATAGGCTCGTTCCCTATTACTATAACTGGTGAAATGAAGGTGCACTGGTAACTCTACCTAATCTTTTGAGGAAAACTGGTGTGATCATCATCATCTGCGTAGCCTTTTCCCAACTATGTTGGGGTCGGCTTCCAGTCTAACCGGATGTAGCTGAATACCAGTATTTTACATGGAGCGACTGCCTATCTCACATCCACAAGCCAGTTAATACTAGGTAATATCGGTTAGTACCGGTATGATATAAATAAATATAAAATAAGTTATGTGTTATTTTATTTCCAGATGAATAGAATTGGCGAGTATAAATACCATGTCGTCAAATTCTTGGAAAATCCTTTGAAAGAGACAGAAGGAGTCAGCTGTGGGTACGTGTGCGTGCCAAAGTCCTGGATCACATGGTGTAGACCTGAAGATAACATAGTCAGGGTTTGGTACCCCACTCAAGATCCATGGAACACTGAAAATAAAGTTAAGAAAATGCAAAAGAAGTCGAAGCAATGGGAGTCCTTCCTCGCCGTACTGAAATTTAGCACTGGTAACATATTCTGCAGCATTTTGTGTCTGGTACAGAGGAAATCGTTAGAATAAAAGTTACTTAATGTTAGTTGGAAATGTGTTTGGTGCCTTATCTCGGGAATCTCTTAAGATCATTATCAATTTTACGTCTGATAAAACCGTCTGTCTGTCTGTTAAATCAGAACAAGATTTTGGATCCGTCAGCGTTGATGTTTTTTGTCGGTTATTAATAATAAATATTGCACTTTTGTATGAAACAGCTGTCACAGAATTAATATTTTTTTCTTCTGAATTCTTGGTTATAAGTTTGCACATCGATGTCCCTTCTTCTTTTTCTTCTTGATAGCCTGAGCAGACCTGTCGTGAGTGTACACTCGTGCAAGGAATCACCCACAGCAGACTCAATTTGTCACTTACATCGACCAATCATGACACATTCTACAGTCAAAATATTTCATCTACTATCGTTGAGTGTAAAAATAAAAACACTAAACTATACGTCACAGGGAAACCCAAACACAACAAACAGCTGTGGAATATTCTTTTTATTTCAGCGAAGATTTTCGCCAATATTGATAGCGGCGAACTAATGAAAATTTAATGCGGCTGTCTGTATAATTATGTGCCAGCTTGCGTAACACTGGTATTTTATTATAATTTTCATTTGCAGATATCTATTTAGCAGCCCATGTTCATATTATAAATAAGAAATTCTCGGACCAAGAAGGTAAATATTTATAAAAATATGTAGGTTTATAGGTTTATTTTGCTTTATTTGTAATAATTGTACACTTCAAAGTTAGTTCATTGTATCTGTTGAGGACAGAGGACTAATCGAGTAGCAATGAAACAACACGAACACTACTACAACTACCGTTGCATACCACACACGGTGTTTTGTCAGTCTCTACTATTTTAAACGTCTTGTGAGCCGGTCGTTGTGGATGGTCTCGTTTATGTTCCACCTCTGCCGAGGCGTAACGCGCATTGAGATCGGCCTCTCTATCGAGAAATTGTCCCAACACTAATAGGCCAGGCTCTGCGTCACCCGCAGCCATCTCATAATCGTACCACCGGCTCCTTAACGTAACTGACAACTTTTCTGAAATTGCAGAAATCATCTCTGGGCTATACAAATATTCTGTTCACTTCCAGACACGAAAGAGTGCACTAGTCTCGTAAGTTTTAACCGCGTTTAGATAGAATTTTTGAACTGTAGCCATCCTTGCCCGAAACCAGTGATTATAATAATAGTTGTAATAGTTAATAATAGTTTGTAATAGTTTTAAACCTGTGGATATACCGACAATAAATCTTGTAGTAGTGTTCGTGTTGTTTCATTGCTACTCGATTAGTCCTCTGTCCTCAACAGTATCAATCATCACTCCTTGTAGAATACACGTCCTTTCCCCACATTTTATCGAGACATGATGATAGGTGTAGAAACATGGAGCCCGATCTTTATTCTCGCAATTTCAAGGTTGACTCCCTGGAAGTGGTTCATAATGATGAGCACAACGATCTCCGAGGTTGTCAGTTATTTCAGTAACGCCTTGTATAAGTGAACCTGAAATAATGTACCTGTAGTGTGTATAATTAATGAATACTACTTTTTACTTTAGATCGTACACCGCCATCTGCAGTGGTGAAGGAAAAAACAAGCAAAACCACTTCGTCAGTCATTCAAAATGAAGCCACAGTCGAGGATACGCTTGACGCCAAAAGATGGAGCGTATCTTCAAAATCAGCAAATACTATTACACTTAAAAGAAGTGCACCAGCAGATTCTGATAAAACAACTCGTGTGATACGACCCAGAGTGAAAGACCCAGGTGAATCTGCTGACGAGGTTGCGGGACCATCTAGTCAAGCATTTAAAAGTCAGACGCTTACGCATAAAGGTTCTAATGAAACACCGGTTGCAAAAACTAATAATAGAAATAGTACAGAGAAGAAACAAATTGTAAATCAAAATGCAAAAGCGAACCACTCTTCGGATCCCAAATCAAACGTCCCAGTACCAATATTTATCAAATGTTGTGAGTCGATATTAGAACTGCAAAAATGTTTACGTAATTCGTTGGTAAAAGACTTAATTATTAAAGCCATGAATACAGATAACAGCCAAAGTGATGATACTGTTGCATCTGCGTCAAGTGACGCGACAGTGCAAACTCCAATGTTAAATGAAGAGAAAAGAAATGGGAAGCAGATAGAAGATAATAGTTCTGATGATGATGATGACGATGATGATGAAGATTACTGTGATGATGATTGTGACCATGATGATGATATTAATGAACATACAAAGACCAAAAATAATCCTCTTCCATTTATTAAGAAAGTTTTACCTCCGAAATCCGATGCTAATGATTCTGATGATAATGATCGTGATGAAGATGATTGTGATAAAGATGACTCTGATGATGATGATACCAATGAGCATACCAAAACGAAAAAAAGTCTTCCAATTATAAGAGAAGTTGTACCTTCGGAATACGATGGAAATGATTCAGAAGATCGTGATGAAAAGACTCTTACGACAAAAAGTCCTCAACGAATTAAAAAGGTACTTGACGGTGGTGCTGATGATAATGAACGAGGAAAGAAAGAAAAGAGTCCTAGACTACTAAAGGCGTTTGTTCTTCCTCCGGAATACGATGCAAATGACTCACGGTGGACACTTAGGTATCGTGAACCTGCTCCAGGACTTTGTGAACTAGTCGAACATTCTGGTGTGTATGTTGACGCTTCTAGACTGAGCAAATGTATAAAAATGACGAGATGTAGCGATAAGTTGTGTCTCTTGTTACTGAGTGAAGTCTTTACTTCAAGGGCATTGAGTACATGTTCATGGTCTGGTAAAAGAGCTTCAGGTTGCTACTCGCAAGGGACAAATATTGTAAGACCTGGATTAGACGCACACGCGCGAGAAGTATTACTGGACTTTCTCACTGGCAGGGCCAGTGACACAGGGCGAGTCAATTGGCGCGTTTCGAATAGAGATTTGATGACCCTCATAATGTCCAGAAAAATGGTAGCGATGAGACCCAAGTAGTTTAAGAAATCTTAGAATATAGCGATAAAAGGGGTGGACAAAGATGCATTTACTGTACAGTGTACCTACAACCATATTCCTTCTACAATATAATAAAGGGTGGAATTTTTCAACTTAGATTTCATGTCTTTCGTTTCATTTTATTTACCATGTCTGTTACAGAGATTTGATGACTATGATTTACTCTATCGATTAAAGTAAAAAAAGTACAGAATGTTATTTTTTCGAAATTTAGTCAGTTCGATTCACGAGTGTGGAAAGCGAATTTTCAAAAATCTGTGAATGCAGATAAGTTTCTTTTAAAAAATAAAGGAATGTTTCCTTTGAGCAAAATTTGGTATCTCCAGTATTTAGAGTACTTTCCCTTCAGGTGGAATTAAAAACCACTCTGTATAGTGTTTTGCTAAGTCATTTATACCTATGCCTTTAGAAAATGACATTATGTCTGCAAAAATGGTGATGAAAAAATCAATTAATTGACATTCAATATAATTTTTTGCAATGTGCTTTGAAAACTGTTGTATTTAAGAGCTTAAAATTTCTTCATAATATTTTCTCTACAAATTCTAAATTTATCTTATTTCAAATTTCTACGGGTATTGTAGCAAATTAATTCAAACTTTCTTAGGGTTTTTCCAATTTGCCCGTCATTGTAACGTTTTTTGTTGAACAAAATATGATTTGCGGTCGTAATAGGCATATGTATTCACAGAATTATTAAGATCATCAATAAATTAAAATCATAATAAATAAATAGGGGTTCCTATTCTTTAATCCCATTGAATGACTATTTCACGAAAAAGTCATCATACAATATAAAACGTGACGTATTTATTTGAGTTGAATTCCTGTTCCGCGAATGATTGTAATGAATAAAAAATATTATGTAAAGATAAGACGACGAATATTTTTAATTCACATGTCGTTCGGGCGTTAATAGTTCCGAGGGACTAAATAAGTCTTTAACCCGAGGTAAACACTGTGCTTTTCATAACGAATACGAGGAAAATAAAACTTAAATCATGAATCATTCGAAAAACAAATCAAGATCTGACTACCGCTTTCCCGCTTGTTTGTTTTTTTTACTGTGACTGGCCAGCTATTCAGCCATTACCTTTTTTATTTTCATCATTGAAAAAAGAACCCAAATCTAGGTTATTTTAAAAATAGTTGATAAAAAAATATAACTAAGTTATTTAAAAAAAAAACATTCTTTAGTTAATATTTAAGTCAATGTCATTTCAATGTTACATGGCGATGTAATACGGGGCTGTATAGAAAGTTGGAACATGGTTCAATAGAAACGTGATAATAGAAACTAGTTTTTCTTTTTAATAATTTGACAGCTGTCAGTTGAAAGCGATTCTCCCTAGGGCTGAAAAGTGTTACTTTCAACCCGCCTCTCAGGCAACTTCAGACCTACTTTCCGAGTATGAGTAATGAAAATTGAATTTAGAACATTGTGTGCATTATGTTTGTGAATTCAAAACATCATGGTGCCGAATTTAACATACAAACTTTTATAAATTGTTAAAAAATCAGACTCGGAATCTTCTTGGTGTAAGTAGGTACTTTCTTTTTTAATTATTTTGCGTGCCATTTTCTTTTCACGTCATATTGTTAAAACCTTAGGTAAAAAACAAAAAACTTGAAAACAATTGAAAAACCTAAAATGAGTGGCTCTAGCGACAAAGAATTTTTCAATGATTTCTTTTTTTTTTAATATTAAATAATAGTTATGAACAAAGAAAATAATGTAATAATAGTACATTATGGTACAAGTGTGTAATGTTGGTGATTACCGCCGAGGCGCCATTGAGAACCGAGCCGTTAGGCGAGGTTCTTAAGAGAGCCGAGACGGTAATCATTAACACACACGTGTATCATACGACGTTTTTCAACACACTTGAGAATAAAATAATACTAAAAATAACTATAATTTCAACAGTGAAAACGAGTTGTGAATTTTTTTTCGCAATGGCGGGAATAATTCATCAGTTTTCCTATGCGCGCGCATCTAACAATGGCGATCGCCCATAGACTAAAAGAATGAGGTTCCTTTTTTTTTTTTGGCTTTTCGCGGATAGCGTTTTAGCCACGTACGAAACGGGGAATTCGAAGTTTTATTATTAAAAAAAAAGTAAAAAAAAAGAAAACAAAAGTTGCATTTGAGTGAAAGTTTTATTTATTAAAAACTTATAAGTTGAAATTATTTATGTAGATACGAAGTTGTATGAAATGAGCAAGCAACAGGTACATTAATTTATTTGTATTATTGAACACGATCTTTTTTGTATCGAAACTTTTTTAAGAACAAAGCAATTCAACCAATAAAATAAAAAAAAAAAACCCTATAACTCACTTGTGAATAATAGCAATGAAAAAGTCACAGTTTGATTACAGGTGTCATTATGTGCCTAATTGCGGTGAAATTAGAGCCACTTTATGAGCAAGTGTGTTGAAAAAATAATTATGTAGTATTGTTTGGGGCAGAGGTTCCCCAACTTATAAACGATCGGAGCGTATTACTTAGTTGTTTTTGCCACAAAGTGATTTTATGATATACATATTACATGTCGGTACTATTATGCTATGTAAAGTGATGACCTGAAACACAGGTTTAAATAAACCTAGATCAGGTACTAGGTAGTCGCTACCTACCTACCTAACATTTGAATTCGATATTTTCGTTACTTGCAACTGTTATATGTTGAATATTGTAGTTATAGTTTACTTAAAAGCACTAGTTATGTACAATTATTTAAAAAAATAACACTACTGCATCTAAATGTACACTTTTGTAATATCTACTTTTGTAAATAAATTGTTATTATTCTTATTATTTGTGTACGAGTGAACATTGTAGGCTTTTAAGATTAACAGATAATGTTTAACTTTCGTTTAATATTTATCTAGTTTTACATTAAGAGGCCTGCAAAGCATGCGCATTTCATATAAATGTAATACTAAAATAATTTGTAAATCAAACATATTCTTAAGGTAGGTAGTGTGTATTTATTTTGATTGGATTACAGAATAAATAGGTTCCCAAACACATTGTTTTATTTCAAGAGAAACTTTAACAAAAGAACAACATTCGTTTAACGGCCGTTTTCTATACCTTACTAACGTAACGTATAACTGTCAGTTAATATGCCACGTCTCGCAGCTATCGGTGTTTCTATTAACAAAGTTAGCTTGAAATATCCTATCCGTTTCTAACCGTCTGTTATAGGTAAGTAAAATTGTGAAACAGACAGAGATAGCAACCTACCGAAACCGAACAGTAAGGCATTGAAAATGGCCGATAGTAACACATAGCCAAATACTAGTGCGCTAGCACGAGCGACCGAGCGTGAAAATAAAAATACGATTATCCTACAGCATTTTTGTTGAATTGATTGCAACTAATATGGGCCATGGACCGCACGACCCCCGCGTAGAGCCTACGGCAGGAGGCGTTCGGCCCCCCAAGGTTGGGCAGGAGCCGCCTGAAGGCAGCCCCGGTTCGTTCCAGTTTGGGGGCCAAACGTCGGAATTGCTCCACGAAGATGTATGATCCCCTGTGCCTTGAAAAGCACGTTAAGCTGTTAAGGCTCCATAACCGGATGCAACGGAATGCCAGTATTTTACATTGAGCGACTTCCTATCTGACCTCCACATGCTAGTTATATCTATAAAGTGTCCTAGGTGTAGTTTTCAAGATGGATCTATCAGTAACTGATATCGGCTATGTCTCGCTCGGCAGAGTCGTGAACTCAGTGATCTATCAATGGAATCACGACGCTAGTGTTGTGGCTAATTCATCGAAAGTGTTCGTAAACAACAATTTAAATCAAATAATTCAATTAATTTAAATCAATTTAATTTAAATCTATCAATTTATATTGTCATTATTAAACTAAAACAATTAACATTACCTTATTTATGTACGTTTATTGTTCGGTACGAAAGGCGAAGGCTGATAATATTTATTAGGGCCTTATCACGGGGGCAGAAAGCGGGGCGAGTCGCAACGGACTCGCCGTCCAACGCAATTTTCGTCTTAAAACATTATAGTCGTCGTAAACGTCTAATCGTCGCAAGCATGACTGCTGAGAATGAGGTCCTGGGTCTGGGTTCGATTCTCAGGTCAAGCGATGTGTTATTGGGTTCTTTCATCAGTTGGACGGTAGCAGCCTTGGATAACTTTAACTTTAGCCTCGGAAGTTATAAAGAAAACTGGCGAAATGTGGATGTGACTACTACGACTAATAGGTAGGTACTCCTCTACCCAATTCTTCGAGGATTACAGGAGTGATGTTATTTATGCATGTAAACGATGAATTTTCAAGTATTAAACTATCGATACCTCGTAAAAAGAGGCACACCACGCATCTACAGCACTAGCGGTCGTGAATGTAACGTCTGGCAGAAACCGAAAGTGATGCGACGTGGGAACAGGGTCAGAGAGGCGCTCGGACGACTCTCAACTGTTTCTAAGTATAGTAATATTACTTGTAGGAACAAGAACAGATTACGGAGCGGGTGGCTCGCTAACTTGCAATAAATTAAGAATAATTATGCTGGACAGACGGAACCAATTGCAAAAGTCGATATCAATCGGGCTATCAAATTTCTTTCCTCTAAAGAATGATTATGGTCTAATCTCCAGGTGCTTATTCGTATCCTTAATCTCTTATTCACAACTTAGTTTGTTTACTTAGGGATCAGCTTAGTGCAACAAAAGGGATAAACAACCTACGGGGTGATGTTCGATCACATTGCTCCTAAAACAGCAAGAATTGCTCTTATGGTACTCGCTTACCGGGAGCATTCGCCTGTTATGTAACACTTTAGATTTTTTTTTTGTTTTTTTTTTAATTGGATTGAAATAAATAAAAAATCAAAAATCGCACTAAGAGAACCCAGCACTACAGAGAACATTCTGTTACGATACAATGAGTAAGTAACCCAAAGTTTTAAATTGTTATGGTATTTTTTTGCGCATATTCGGTGATAATGTTAGCGACATTATCACCGAATATGCGCAAAAAAATACTAAGAAAGAAGGGTAGACCATTTTGTCGCGCCATAGTAAGTCTCAAACATACCGTCCAGTATTACACTGATAGGAAAACGCCGGTATACGCCTGTTTTCTGGATCTCTCTAAAGCCTTCGATTTAGTAAATTATGACGTACTCTGGAGAGTGCTTGAGGATAGAGGTGTACCGGCTGGAGTGCTCAGGATCCTACAGTATTGGTATGGGAAGCAAGAAAATGTTGTAAGGTGGTCCAATGCACTCTCTGATACATACAGGTTGGAATGCGGTGTGAGGCAGGGGGGTCTGACATCTCCGAGGCTTTTTAGCACATATATAGACGGCCTAATCGTAGAACTCCATGGTGTAAAAATAAACAGTATCAGCTACGCTGATGACATGGCGTTGCTGGCGCCGACGGCAGGCGCGATAAATGAAATGCTTCGGGTCTGTCAGGCAGGCGTATGCTGCCTCACACGGACTTGTGTATAATGTTAAGAAGTGTGAATACATTGTCTTTAAGGCCGGCGCGGTGAATGCCCAGATATTATACCTGACATTACCCTAAACGGCTTGAATGTCAAAAGAGTGACAGCTTTCAAATATCTAGGGCATCTTCTCGCTGACGACCTTAAGGACAATGTTGATATTGAAAGAGAGCGTAGGGCACTGGCGGTCCGAGGTAACATGTTGGCCCAAAGATTCGCTCGGTGTAGCATTTTAGTAAAAATAACACTGTTTAAGGCATATTGACAGTATTTTTACACGGGGAATCTTTGGGTCAACTATACCAAAAGAACGATGGATGACCTACGCGTACAATACAATATTTTTAGGATGCTGTTGGGACTGCCGCGATGGTGCAGCGCTTCTGCTATGTTTGCGCAAAACCGAACTGACGGCTTCCACGCCGTCATTCGTAAGAAAACCGCGTCGCTGTTGTCAAGGTTGCGGGCGAGTGGCAACAGCATCCTAAAAACCATCGCGGAAAGTATTGACTCCACCGATTATTAAAAGTCTTGTGAGAAGGACAATCACAGAACATTAATCTGGGGATGTCCTTTTCACAATACTACTCGTATTTGCTCTGTTTTTCTAAAATGTATCTCAGCTACTAACACTAGAAATAAGTCATTTTTGTATTGCTTACTAACACAATGGATTATTGTTGTCCGAAAAATAAAGAATAATAATAATAATAAACACCCACCCGCAAAAAACTTCAGTTTATCCGTGATCATAGGGGTTGCAACAGCGCCAAAATATCGGGGACTCACAAATCGTAAACAAGGTAAATATCTCGTTTAGGAACAGTGTTAATGATAATCTGTAACCTGTACAATAATGAATTTTGAAACGTTACATTACAAGCGAATGCTCCCGGTAAGCGAACGGTTTTAGAAACTGATGAGACACTGTCTAGGAAATAAAAGACAGTTTGATATCAATGTAACCTATCATACATTGTAACGCGAAGTACCTACACGGCTGCGCTGTGAACGGAAGCGCACATTATGTAAAACGTCACTTTTATCCAGTTTTACATCGCTCCACATTGTGTGTATCTAACTAGTCACAACAGCATCACATAATGAGACGGCGGAAAAACGAAAAAATGTTTATTCGTCGCAAAGTCATGACGTGCATGCAATATTAATAAGCTAAACACAGAACGCCTTAATACAAACACAAACATTTAACAAAAAACCGAAAATTAACACAGCAACATTAACATAATTGTAAGACTGACAGACAAAAAATAAAAAATTGCACGTCGTGAGTGCGACAAATAGGTTACCACTCAGCATGATGCTGTGCTATGGGGAACCCACAGAACAGCGCTGGTTTTCAGTGGTCACCCGTGAAAAACGTACGGAAGCCAATACAGCGATATTTGACTAAATGAGTATGTAACTAAAATAAAACAGATCGGACTTAGAGTATACAATAATTAGCATAAAAACAGAAACATTTCAAATAAAAAATAAAGGTACAATAGGATACAGACTGCAGGCTGAACAAAACAAACACAATAACAAAGACATGACAGGTGTCTACATGATCTTCAGTGTGCAAGGGACATCGACGCACAGGCGGTTACCATGAATACAAATGAATCTAGACCCCCGTCAATAGACAAAACATTTTGTCGGTTATTTTCAAAAAGAAGTTGAAATGAATCAAACGTTGAAAGCAGGCGGGCGGGGGCCATTTGGATAGTAATTGAATACTGAATTTATTTTGTAGTCTCCTTTTAAAACCCTTCATTTTGCTCTAGATGCTATTGGAAGAAAAATATTTGTAATTATTTTCCACGATATTTTTCACGAATTCTTTAAATTGCAATTGATTCGTCTTAGTGGCTCGTGCCACTAAGACGAATTTAACGACGGCGACGTATAGTTTATTCAAATCCGTTCATCCGTTTAGGAGTTACGAGGCAACAAAGAAACGCACATCATACACACAGTCACACATACATTTTGGGCTTCGCTGCAGTGGGGTAAAAAAATAATGCAGTTTCATACAAAATGAATATAATTTTTACTTACTTACTATTAGTACTTACTACACAGGTCTACACTCTACAGGGTACTCTACAGGTCACTCAATTGTAGTCACAAGCGGTGCCTATCCTCACGTGACTTATATTTTTGTCTTCGCTGCGGTCAGAACCGGCCACGTCTTTAGTCCCCGCCGTTTATTCTTTGGAGTAGGTAGTAGACATCAGGAGTGCTCGGCTTAAAGTTCTGACGAGTGCTCCATCCCCCGTATTCACATACAATACAGTCTATGTTTTTCTTTTTGTTTGGCATAACAAAAGCGAGCGATATAGAAATAGATTCCGACTTGAAATCTTTGAGTTCCGTGTTTGGAAATAAATAGGCTGCTATCCTAAAATCATGTCATCTATTCATGTCTTTCTGCGAACGAATTTGTGCTCCTTAATCGACTTAAGAAGATATTATTCACGTTCTCGAGACAGTTGTTATAAGCCGATTATCTATACTTATAATAAATCTGTAGAGAGGTCAATTCTGTACATGAAATATATTTACAAAATAACTATCGGGGGGTGATTAGTGATCGATACTGATGCCAAAAATGCAATCAGTAAAATTTTTGTCTGTCTGTCTGTCTGTCTGTCTGTATGTTATTTATAGAAAAAAAAACTACTCGACGGATTTTAACGAAACTTGGTACAATTATTCTACATACTCCTGAGCAGGTAATAGTATACTTTTCATCACGCTACCATTAATAGGAGCAGAGCAGTGAAAGGAAATGTTGGGAAAACGGGAGAAGTTACTTGGTTTTTTTAGCTTCCGTCGCGTGTGCAGCCTTAATGGTTAAAGCTACATAGAAATCATATATAACGGAAATATTCCACATAAAATTATATAAGAAATATCCCAAGACAGCATATGTCTATCTTTTATAGTTGACTCACAATAACACGTGTAACTCCCGATAGCTTAGCAGTTCGGAGAATAAATGTGAATGTAAGTTTGTTTGTTGCGCTTTCACGCGACAACTACTGAACGGATTTGGATGAAATTTTGCACACAGATAGTTTATAACCTGGATTAAAACATAGGATACTTTTTATCCCGGCAGTAAGATTCCATGGGACAATAATCAAACTTCACGCGGGCGAAGCCGCTGGCAGAAGCTAGTTTATTTATATAAACACTCGGCACTTTTTACAAAGAACTCGTCCCTGCTACTGTCAATACAAATGTCAATGTTGGCGAATGGATCACACCAACAAATGTCACCGTGATCTTTGAATATTTTCGCATCACTTCAAATTGTACGACGCGACGGTGCATTAAAGTTATAAGTACACTTTGAGAGGTTATTTAATTATCAAATCTAACAGGATAAAAGTCAAGTTAATTACTGAGTTATGCTAATCAATGAGATATAACAATTTATAAAACATAGTATGTTTTATACACGTAGGTAATAGATACTCAAAAACTTATCTCTGGGGTAACTCAAACTTTATCTGGGGCCAGAATTCTTCGGATTAAAAAAAAATCTTCTTTTCTTCTCCTTTTGGTTATTTGCTGCTGTTTTGAGTGGGAACAGTGTGATATCTTCGCTCACATCTCTTCCATGAGACATGCTTCATCAACCCAGTTCCGTTTTAGCTTGGCATTATATTTCCTACATACCAAAGCACACTTCGGGCTTCTTGAATAGTTAGTTTGGGCACCAAAGTATAAGTAAGTAGAGAATAACTCGAAGGAAATGTCTAGTCGCCACCGGATATTAAGTTGGACGCCACATCTAGGTATTTGTAACAAGTTCTCAATGCAAGGTACAAAAGACATCAACGCCCAGCCCAGACCCTACCGACCCTACCGATGCGGTACGCATCGTTCCTATCCAAACCCGAATTGCATTATAGATAGGTTTTCCGTGTATTCCCGTTTATTTTTCGCAGGTATAAAGCGTTCCTGTTAAAGTTATTCAAACAAATTGATAAGTTACCTTAGAAAAACTACTGGGCTATTTTATGATGTGTGAAATACGTGAAGATGTTTCTTGCTCTTATACGTAATAACTACTGAATGAATTTGGATGATTGGCACATACTATACAACGTGTAACGTTAAATGCGCAAAACCTCAGACCCCCCAAATTAATTTAATTCAATTGACCTAATTCTGAGAGAACATGAAGAAAGAAGATAGAAGATTTTATGTACTGTTGTAGATTTACTGGCAAGAACTATTATTATCCCGCGTATGAGATAATTTAAATTGGACGACAACTATTTGTGTTTGTTTGTTTACCTATTTTGGCGGGTTTGCGCACGTGATGGCTTGACCTATTAATAAATAGACAGGGCAACATTTTTAGTGAAGATATTTGGAAAAATGTGACCTATATTAAAAAGTGGTTCAATTGATTCTCCCGTGATTCTGGAAAAAACTATTTTCAGGTTTTGCGCATTTAAAGTTGCACGTTGTATATAAACTCACGCCTTTTTCTCATAGGGACAGGCAGAAATCACAGTACCCCACAACTCCTACGATCCTTACAGCTTCCTTTCTCGTCGTCCACGTTCATAATTTGGCACACAGTCTCATACAGTTAGTTTATAACCTGTATTAACATTTAAGGATCATTTTATGTCGAGTAGTACGAGCGATCCTGTGGGGTAATAGGGTAGTTTCCACCATCATTAAATTGCAAATCTATTTAGTCCGTCAGTTAGAGGATTGGAAAATAATGGACACATAATTTTGGTTTTTGTAAATCAATGAATATTGACAAAGATAAAACGAATCAAAACTCGGGAGTAAGGTCTCATGACGTCAGAACGCATTAAAGATTATACCACGGCGTGACGTATTGAGAATTTTAAAAGCGTCGTATTTGCGTCAATTTTGGTTTACGTAATAAAAGAAAACATACGGGTCAAATATTTTTTGATAATGTAACTGACGGACTAATTAGTTTTTTTTTTGCCAGCAAGCCTATTACCCAACTCCACACGGGCGAAGTTGCGGGCATAAGCTAGTACAGAATTATATGTAACACACTAGGTGTAACATATTATGATATCACATTATCACCACCAGGTGACCGGGCACTCCCTGGGCCCCATAGTCCAGTTCTGTCTCCATAAAGCGGCCCTTTCTATCTAATTACAGCGCGGCTGATAGGCTGCGTACGCGCAAACCGCAAGCGCAGGTGTGAGTCGATGCAACTTTCCACGTTGCGTCATATGTGACCCAAGTACAGTCAGCAGGGAGGAGTTTGACTTCTGTAAGTTTAATTTGACTGTGTTGTTAGTTATACTCTAGTTGTTAGTTGGATCAAAAGCCGCTGGCGCATACAACTACGACAACATACACTAACATATATAACATCACGACTGAAATCCACAAAGGGGGTTAGGAAGAGGGGTACCTAAATGATACATCCACACTTTGCTAGTTATGGATAAGTCCCACGTAATAGGGGCCGAGCCTTTTGCCATCAACCTAGTAACACCGAGGCAATTTAAAAAGAAAAGAAGAAAAAGAGAAATAAAAGAAACAAAAAGAAAAAGAAAAAAAATAAAGAGAAAAAGGTTCCGACGAATTGAGAACCTCCTCCTTTTTGAAGTCGGTTAAAAATCATAAACTGCCTAGCCTTTTCCCAATTATGTTGGGGTCTGCTTCCAGTCTAACCGGTTGCAGCTGAATACCAGTAGGTACTTACTATGGAGCTACTGCCTATCTGACCTCCACAACCCAGTTAGTACGGGATAATACGAGACCCCTTGGTAAGACCGGCTGTCAGACATTTTGGACCACTGACTACCTGTAACGACTGTCAAAAATCAACGGCTTTCCGAGGCACGGAACTCGGAAGCAAGAAAGAATAGGAGGATTCAAAACTAAACTCTTTAAACCTTTCCTGACTGTACCAAATCTAATACATAGAAACGGAATCGTATCGCGTATGTGCATTTGATTAATATAGCTGTTGCACTTTTTAACACAATCCACAACACTTTAAAGTACAATTATCAACCGTATTCAGTTGTGATACAGGTTATTATGCCGTTGAACAAGTACGCAATAGAAATGGTCCAAGATTGGACGTTGATTTACCGGGTTGTCAGCCGGTTTGGGTTTCTATGAACGATATGATAAAAACTTAGAGATTATGTCAGAATTAAATGCGTAATTTGTCAAACTGTTACAAAGATTGTACTATTCTTATCATCTCGAAGATGGCAGGATGAGTAAGACCGCTTTATGAAAAACTGGCAGCCGTGAGAAGGGTTTATTCCGAACCACCCGAAATCCTAAAACTTAGAAACTTAAAAAAAAAGAAAATTGTTCTGAACGAAATCCTATTCCTAACTGACCCGATTTATCGTTCCTTCCCTAAAATAATAATTACTACAATCGCTAACGGTATCAATATTCAAATGCGATTTGCCGTTTCATGCATCACAAAAATAAAACGGTTTCCAACGTTGTGTTTCATCAACAAAAACTTTTTTTTTGTTTATAATTGCTGTTTAGTTTTGTTTGTTACTATATCTCTTTATCGGACCAGTGATAGTCACTGAAATAGCGGAAAATAAAGACCCTGTTTGGACTGAAAGAGATCTAGGAAGTGTGATAATGGTTTTCTTTTATAATTATCCAATAACTGGCGAGACGACGCCTGTGTCCCAGCAGTGGGAACGTGCTAACTACGCTGCTGTGCTAATTAAGAGTTACCTAATTCCATAAAAGATAAAGTCATAGGTAAGTGATTAAGATTTCAAAAGGCCCAGTAAATAACTCTTGTAAATTATTTCACAAAAGGCAACTATAATGTTTTTATTTATGAATCTTACAACCGAGGTCGTTGACGTAAAACCAATATGTTTTATGTTACACACACTCGTATGTATGACTTGACAGGATAATTAGGCATTTACTCATTTCCTCCGAATATGTATAATGTGTCTATGTAGGTACCTAAGAGTTCTTAGAACTTACTGTTACTTTGAATTGGTTTTCGCAAGGGCAATGACCCAAATAGGTTCGGAAGTGGTTAAAAAGTATTCCGGTCAAATCTGAACTTGAAGTTTAAAAATGGAACCACACTTGTGCTACTCATAAAAGTATTTTTTTTATAAATACCTAGTCTGACATAATAACTGCAAAATATCAAAATCAAACCGTTACTGGAATCAGTTGGACTCCACATTAAGGAAACGAAAACAAAACTAATAATCAGAGACCCACACAGCACCGAAAGCCGCGAAGTCTTATTAGAATTGGAGGTACCAGTATTCAACCGGCAGACGATATCAAGTACCTAGGCACGTATATGTATAACGTTGACATTTAAAAGAAACAACACAGCTAACGAAAGATGTAAAGAAGCGATGCGTAACTCTAAGACCCAAATATTTTTCTAAAATGGAGTGGAAAATCGCGCGTCCTATCTATAAAATGGTCATAGAACCTGCAATGACTTACGGTCTTAAAAAATCGTCAGCGATACTCACAAAGGCAAACCGAACGAAAGTCAGAAGAAATGAAAGACCCATTCCTTAAGACATGTTAAAGAGTACGCGAAACCCTCCGAACAAAAAAAGCACGCGAAATTTTTATGAGAAAAACGATTACCAAAAAATTCAAATGCCTACGGTTATGCTACTACGGGCACATCCTCCGGCACCCAGGAAACATATCACCTTAGCAAAACTGATAGTGAAACAAATAACACTGACGATGAAACGTATACGCGAACATTTTTTTAATTAAGACGTCAAAACCGAATGAAATCGCAACTACCAGAAAAGAACATGTTTTCCAATGATAGAAGAGACCAATTAGACAAAGGTCAAAAGACCAATGCTCATTCCTATGGATTGTACCCGTCTTTACCACTATTCCTATATTGGCTCTAGGTTGCATAGTCGGCTGATTGTGCCCGACTGGCTGCGGTTGGTCGGGCTTCCTCTCCCATCACAGAGCTTGTCTTTCCTTACAAAATCGTGCCCCCTGGTGTATCCGCCTTGTCCGGGTCAGGCTTGCTCCTGGCTGGGTGTGGTGCTCAATCATCATCAATACCTAGTCTGACGTAATAAAGAAATGTGATAACTCATTTGTTAACTAATAGTACTTAATATTTATATCTTAGCCATAAAATAATTAGGAAACATAAAAATCTCAGGAGATAAACTTTAAATAAGCTTTAGAAAAACTTTCTACGGATATTGACTTGTTATATAAACCAGTTAAGTTGTAAATGTCATGATAACCGATTCGCTTATCTTGAGTCAAGTCGGAGACAGACAGATAACTTGAACTTACTTAACTACGAAATGCCGTAGACATAACAAGTAAATACAAATGCCACTAGTGTGGATATACTTTCGCAAATCTTTATTATTGACATACATTTAGTAGCACGTTAAGCTGTTCATCCCGGCTGTCATTTGTCCATCTTTGAAAGTCATTAGGAAGTCAGTAACCCAAAAAGACTGACAACTAGTCTTACCACGTGGTATAGTATTACCCAGTATTGACTGGGTTGAGGAGGTCAGATAGGCAGTCGCTCCTTGTAAACAACTGGTATTCAGCTGCATCCGGTAAGACTGGAAGCCGACCCCAACATAGTTGGGAAAAGGCTAGGCAGATGATGATTTAGTGTCATTGAAGTCAGTTATTTGAATTTCAGTCCTTAGGTTCATACATGATACATTTACATACATTTAGAATAATGGTATGGTACTTACAGAAAACAAATTTTCTCGCATTATCATCTTCCTGATCTTGTCCCATTCTACTTGTGGTCGGCGCAACATGTTTTGTCCTTCCATTCTCCCCTGTCAGATGGGACGGCATCATTTACTCCTTACTCTTTCATATTGTTCCTCACACAAAGAATTTATCTTTTGTTAACATTCAGTATGCTTACTGCGAGTTTCATACTAAAATTCGAGTAACGTCGTGTATCGCGTAGATCGAGTTGACGTCGTCGATAGTGACAATCCAGTGCCTCTAAGAAAGTAAGGACCGTTTCGAGCACATTGCTAACATTTTCATGTATAACGCGAGTGCAAGTTACAATTTCCACAGTTTTGACAGCTTGAATACGAAACACAGTCACAGCGCGAAAGTTGTCACTTAAGATTTTGTGGTGAGGGCATCGTGAGAGTGGTCATAATAACAAAGTAATTTAATTTAATTTCATATTGTGAATAAAACTTACAGTGGAATCTCGTATTATTTCGTTTGGAGAATGTTTGAGACCGCAAAAGCACAAGATAAGCGTAATATAACGCCACTAAACAAAACACGTAAACACGGTCACGTAAACAATGATAGAGTGCTTCACTACAAGCCACTCGGGCATTATTAGATCATTTGCTTAGATCTCCGTGCCTAAAAAGTAACAAACTTAGTTTTACAAACTTCACAGATGGATCAAGGTCACTCACTACACACCAAAAGATATAAATTACACTAACTGCTCCGTTTATGTTACCAACATTTCAAATTGGGACGGGCTAGTCTTTATTTTTAACCGACTTCCAAAAAGGAGGAGGTTCTCTATTCGACTGTATGTATTTTTTTTTTTTTTTTTTTTAATGTATGTTCACCGATTACTCGAAGACGCCTAAACCGATTTGAAAAATTCTTTTTTTGTTTGAAAGGGTATACTTCCAAGTTGGTCCCATAGTCGCCAAGTCGGGATCTGATGATGGGATCTTGGCGAAATCGAGGGAACTCTTCAAATTTTATAGGATAACGTACAGCAATTTTGGTATTTTCTACAACAAGTGAAGCATTTGCGTTTGATAAGAACCATTCTACCATCAGATCTGATGATGAAGCCAAGAGTCACGGAATTCCATAATGAGACAATGTATCCTAGTCGTGTTTGGGCTTGTTGTAATTGTAACGGTATGCACTTTCCATGTGAACCATTAAAAAGTGAAAAATAAAAACTTTTTTGCAAAAAATAAAACCGACTTCAAAAAGAAAAAGTGAAAAATAACTTTAGCTTCTGAAGTCGGTGACGTTTGTATGATTGATTTAATTTTTTTGTCACCGACTTCAGAAGCTAAAGTTATTTTTCACTTTTTCTTTTTGAAGTCGGTTTTATTTTTTGCAAAAAAGTTTTTATTAACAATAATATTCAAAACTGTATGCAAATCACAACACAAACTTTCGTAAACACAAATAAAACTAATGACCATTGACCACAGATAAATAATATCGTCTAACTTCATTGTATAACCACAAGTAGTTGAATAGGCAGTCGCTTCTGTTATGAACACAAAATACGACTGTCAATTTATTTTGGCCGGTTACTAATGTACGCGCCGCTTCTCGCAGTGAATTAACAAGAAACGAACGAACGTATTCTAGACACTCACACTCGCAAGTTAACAATTATCGAGGCGTTTAGAATTAGCATTTACAATATGTAGTTCTCCCGTATTACGCTAGATGGCGCTTACTCAGCGCCATACAAATTTGCGTGAACGCTGACACGGTCGATACGTACAAAAAACTCGCACTAAGCATACTGATCAGCTTAAAATAATACTTAACGCATTTCCGATGCGACGGTGACTCCGTAAGAAGTGTTCCACCTGTTTAAGACATGAAAAAATAATCAAGTACTTTGGTAGATACATCACTGTTCAAAGAACCGAGTTTGGATTCTACTGCATAACAGCAGTCGTTTAAAAATGAATGTTTTTAATGTTCCTTCATAAAATAACATTATAAAAAAGAGAAATGATTCATTAATTGAGCTGTATCGCAATATTGCTCTAAGTATTATCGACTTAATATCTGTATAAAAGTTTATTATTTCCGTGCAATAAATTTTATAGTAACAATTATATAGTATCAATCGGTGATGTAGTGTCTATGGTCGACTGAATACTACTTACAAATAATTTCTAATACATAAAGTGCATTAAATTATACACTATGAATGATAATTGTATTCACTCAATCACAGACCGGTAGCTATCTACGATGCATCCATTAAATAGATATTCATTTGATTGATTTCCTTAATTAAGGTGAAAACGTGAGGGTGGCCCGCGGAATACAAATTTTCTTACGTTTTTTGCAATTTGCTGGGCACTGCTAAGTTGTATGTTGATAAACATATCGGTCGCGGCTGTAAGACGTATTTACTTACAGAATTATAATCATTAATACAACCCTCCAAGTTCATGAGAGTCGAGGAACAAATTTTTCACGGTCATAGTCTATCCTCGACTCTTATGAACTTGGACATCAACATCTAAGTTGTATGTTGCCACTGCCCTGCAAATTGCAAAAAACGTAAGAAAATTTGAACTTGGACTACCTTGGAGCACAGGCTTAATACTCCACCATTGTGCGTCTTCAGTGACTTTTGCAAGGTGTAAAGAAAACTGTAAACCTCATGAGTATTTGTTGAATTCCTTCATAAATCTGTTACAAAAACTAATCTCTGTTACTAAACAGTGGAGCTTTATAAGCGCCTGCCCTCTATCGCTCTTCCATTCCGTTTCGTCCCGTTCAAGTAGTAGGAACTAGACGCATTGCTTCCAAATAACATTTAAAGGATTATTATACATAGCAAGTGAAAATCCTAATTACGTGTTTTAATTACTCCGATAACCTCATAAATTAATAGGTTATGTGTCCAGTGTGCGCGAGTGAAAATCCGCAGTGTTGAACAATAGTTGATCCGCTGTGTTGAACAATCGTGAATCCGTGTTGAACAATAATTATAAAAATGGACCATTCTAAGATCAAACGTAATATAAAGCCATTCGACGGTGAGAAATATAGTGCGTGGAAGTTTCGCATACGTGCGTTGCTTAGTGAAATGGACGTGATAAAAGTAATCGACGACGACTCTTTACCACGCAACGAAACGTGGGAGAAAAATAACAGTGCAGCAAAAAGTGTGATAATCGAATATCTTTCAGACTCTTATCTCGGTTTTGCTAAGGAGGGTGTAACGGCAAGAGAGATTTTGAAGAATTTAGATATGCTGTACGAACGTAAAAGCATTGCGACTCAATTGGCTTTGAGAAAGAAACTGTTATCGTTAAAGTTAAAAAGTGAAGTGTCGCTCATAAAACACTTTGCAACGTTCGATGACCTCATCACCGAACTACTTGCCGCTGGCGCGAAGTTAGAAGAAACTGATAAAGTTGCTCATTTATTGCTAAGTCTGCCCTCAACTTACGACGGAGTGATAACAGCGATCGAGACATTATCGGAAGATAATATGACGTTAGCTTTCGTCAAAACACGGCTATTGGATCACGAAGTGAAGCTGAAAAACGAGTCAGGCGATATGAGCGCAAAAGTGTTGCAAATTGAAATGAGAAGTGACAAGTTGAAGAAAAGAAAATTTTATAACAAACAATCAAATAAGAATATGAAACGAACAAGAGAGGACTCTCAGTTCATGAAATGTCATTATTGTGGGCGTAGTGGACATAAACGAAATGATTGTTTCTATTTCAAACGAATAAATCAACAAAGGGGCAATTATAGAAACACTAACCGGCCAAGAACAGTACAGTCAGTCGAGATAAGCCCGAATAAACAATCAGGATCGAATGAGTTCTCAGGATTTGCTTTTATGACCGGAGAATATGAAACGCAAGACTGCTATAACAAAGTTACTTTTAACAAAGTTACATTTCTTCTCGATTCAGGCGCCTCGCATCACATTATCAATAGAGAAGACTTGTTTACTAACTTTGTTGTTTTAGATACACCACTGAAAATTTCAGTTGCTAAAAATGGTGAATTTATTTCAGCTACCAAAAGAGGTACACTGCAGGTTACCAGCAACATGGGTATCCAGGGCTGTTTGGACGGTGTTCTGTACTGCCCTGAGGTTCCGTACAATTTGCTGTCGGTTTCCAAAATGCAGCGAGCTGGATACACTGTCATTTTCAGTGCCGATGGTGCGCAAATATGCAAACATGGTAAAACCGTGATGACAGGTATGCCCTTTAACAATTTAATTGCTCTAGATTTTGTGGCGTCTGTAAGCGACAGTTGTCCTGTTTCCCAAGCATGCACTAGTGACAAAAATAATTATAAATTATGGCATCAACGCCTTGGTCACTTGAGTAGAAACAAATTTATGGAAATAAAACGACTTGAGTTGTTTAAGGACATAAGTGAGTTAAGCACTGTAGTGCCGAATGACGAATTGTGTGAAGCTTGCATAAGTGGGAAACAGAGCCGATTGCCGTTCAATCACGCTAAGGACAAAAGTCACATAAATCGACCTTTATTGGCTGTTAGTTCTGATGTTTGTGGTCCTATCACTCCAACGACAGTTGATAACAAAAATTATTTCGTGTTGTTTGTTGATCAGTATACTCATTATTGTGTTACATACTTAATAACATACAAATCTGACGTATATGCTGCGTTCAAAGATTTTGTTGCAAAAAGTGAAGCTAAATTTAATTTGAAAGTAACTTCTTTGTTTTGTGATAACGGTGGTGAATACTTATCTACCGAAATGAAAAGTTTCTGTGCTGAAAAGGGTATTTCATACCATTTAACAGTACCTAGAACTCCACAGCAAAATGGTGTATCAGAACGGATGGTGAGAACCATTACTGAAAAAGCTCGTTCTATTTTAAAGGGTGCTCAATTAGATAAAGTTTTTTGGGGTCAGGCAGTTTTGACTGCAGTTTATTTGATAAATATAACACCGACTAAAGCCCTCAAACTTTCAAAAACACCATATGAGATGTGGCACGATAGAAAACCGGAAGTAAAATACTTAAAGGTTTTTGGATCGACAGTTTATGTGCATAACAAAACGACTAAAGCTAAGTTTGATGATAAATCATGGAAAGGTATTCTTGTGGGGTATGAACCAAACGGTTATAAAGTTTGGAACCCAGACTGCGAAAAGTTCGTAGTGGTTAGAGATGTTATCGTGGACAAAATTACCTTTGTGTGGTCCAGGCCTTCTTGGAAGCCTGAAGAGAATATTGGAATGTCTCATGACAAAACTGATGACTTTGTGTCAAAATCAGTGTCAAGTAAGTCCCGAAACGATCTCGAAACTAAACCAGATGGTGTAAAATCTGGTGAGCACAGTGAATATCCTACTAAAGTTTGTAAATTGAACCATGATACACTTAGCGAAGTACGTTTTGATAATTCAGAGAACAGTAATACTGAAAATGTAAACAAAAATACTGAACTTAAGAGGAGTGATAGGATGAAAGACAAAAACACTGTTTCATATAATGAAATTGATGACCAAGACTATTTGATATGTGCTCAAACTGTTTTATGCAGTTTACCAAAATCATTTTCAGAAATTAAGTTTAGAAATGATAGAAGTAAATGGGAAAGCGCGATTAAAGAGGAACTTAATTCATTGCATAAAAATGAAACGTGGACTTTAGTACCACGACCGCCAAACAAAAACATCGTAGACTGTAAATGGGTTTTTACTGTCAAAAATGATGAGTTTGGAAATCCTCTAAGATATAAGGCGCGATTAGTGGCGCGTGGTTTTAGTCAAGAGTATCTTACAGATTATAATGAAACATTTGCACCTGTCGCCAGAATAGCCAGTTTTAGATTCATTATTAGCTTTGCCAATCAATTTAATTTATTAGTTCATCATTTGGACGTTAAGACCGCCTTCCTAAATGGCGAATTAAAAGAGGAAATCTATTTAAGAGTTCCTGAAGGTGTATCGTGTAAAGAAGGCTATGTTTGTAAATTACAAAAGGCGTTATATGGGCTTAAACAAGCTGCCAGGTGTTGGTTCGAAGTATTCGAACATGCTTTGAAAGAAAAAGGGTTTCAGAATTCTTCAGTTGACAGATGTTTATATATACTAGATAAAGGATATATATGTAAAAATATATACGTAGTGCTATACGTTGATGATTTAGTAGTAGTGTGTGCTGACACAAATACTATGACTAATTTTAAAAGATATTTAATGAGCAAGTTCAAAATGACCGATTTAAATGAAATAAAACTGTTTCTAGGCATAAAAATCACTAGAGAAAGTGATCAAATGTTCTTAGACCAAAATGCATACATCAAAACAATCTTGACTAAGTTTAATATGCATGAGTGTAAACCTGTGTCAACCCCCTTAGAAAATAAGTTAAACTATGACGCGTTGAATTCTGAGGAAAGATATGACGCACCCTGTCGAAACGTCATAGGATGCCTTATGTATATTATGCTATGTACTAGGCCCGATTTAAGCGTCAGTGTTAACATACTAAGCAGGTACACACACAAAAATAATAAAGAATTGTGGCAATGTCTTAAACGAGTACTAAGGTACTTAAAAGGCACAACTGGTCTTAAATTGTGTTACAAAAGGTGTGAATACAATGATATTTTATGTGGGTACGTAGACTCAGATTGGGGTGGCAATGATACACACGATAGAAAGAGTACAACTGGATATTTGTTTAAACTCTTTGACCAATGTACTATCTCCTGGGGTACTCGAAAACAATCGTCAGTCGCGGCTTCTTCAACTGAAGCTGAGTATATGGCATTATTCGAGGCAGTTAGAGAAGCACTGTGGCTTAAGTCTTTAGCAGCCAGTATAAATATATTTATCACTGAACCAATTGTCATTTATGAAGACAATAATGGCTGTATAAGTATAGCCAATAACCCGTCAAGTCATAAACGGTCAAAACATATTGATATAAAGTATCACTTTTCTCGGGAACAAGTTGAGAAAAATGTAATAAAATTAAATTATATTCCCACAGGTGAACAGCTGGCCGACGCATTGACAAAAGCACTGCCTGCAAGCACATTTCATATGATGAGATGTAAAATGGGTGTACAATAACAGTGCAGTGTAAATAAGTTTATAATATGTGTTAATTTTATTTGAATTGGTCTGGTTGAAGGTTTTACTGGGTTTTCCTCAACCCTCGAACGAATGTTGGACCAAATTGTATTACCCCAGCAAGTATTTGGAAGTTAATGTGATTTAGTTAGGTAGTCAATTTAAATCTATTTTTGTTTGTATAACTACCGATTAATTTTTGAGGGGGCGTGTTGAATTCCTTCATAAATCTGTTACAAAAACTAATCTCTGTTACTAAACAGTGGAGCTTTATAAGCGCCTGCCCTCTATCGCTCTTCCATTCCGTTTCGTCCCGTTCAAGTAGTAGGAACTAGACGCATTGCTTCCAAATAACATTTAAAGGATTATTATACATAGCAAGTGAAAATCCTAATTACGTGTTTTAATTACTCCGATAACCTCATAAATTAATAGTATTCTTGTGAAAAAAAAAGTCTGTCAGCTGCTTATGGCCCAGAGGATAAGGCCTCGCCTCTCATGCTCGAGATTGTGGGTTCAAAACCAGGCAAGTCCCAATATGAAGTTTTCATTTTATATGTATGTACTTTCTTAGATTGTTTTGAACATGACTGACATCGGTAAAGGAAAACATCGTGAGGAAACCTGTACTTGAAATAAATATAAGTCTACAATCACCAACCCGTCTTGAGCAAGCGTGGTGATCAACGCTCGTACTTTCTCTGTATGAGAAGAGGTCTTTGCCCAGCAGTGGGGCAGTAATAGGTTGGTAATACACCTGTTTAATTTTTTGTCAAGTTTTGTGGACAGAGGCCAACAGATTTTTTTCGGTTTACTTGATTTGGTTTTCTAGTTAAAGCTATTCACAGTGATGAGAAAGAAAAACCTTAAGAAGTTTTCAGTGGTATAATATGTTTAGGGCTAAAATAAACATACCTACCGTCTTTTATTATTTGGATTTATTATGTTTTAACATTATTTAATATTGTGCACACATCTACATCTCAGTAATGTGTCACGTTTCGAGATTTATTGCAGACACGAACGTCACGTCAGCATTGTAACATGTTAACTTTAGTGAGTCGCATTAGGTACTTTCCTGGATATACTGCACAACATTCATTGGAATAGAGTCACACGAAATCACGCCTTTTATGCCGTTTAAGATAGGCAGCAAGTTCCTTTCTTTTACTTATTCTAAATTGAAATTCTATATTGGGAATTTCAGTAAAAACAATTCGAGCGTTCAAGGTGGTCGAAGAGTACCTACGGTTAGTTTAATGTTAGCAGAGCGTTTAGTAATTAATGGGGTATGGCGATCGTGAGGGTCACCAGTCGACCAAAATTAAAAACGAAAAAGTTTTATTTTTAGATTACAATAAGTACAAGATACTTTTGTTGCTCTTAGTGGGTACAAAACTAATATTCGTTAATACTATTGCGCTCTGAAAGACCGAAATTACATAATGGTTTCCAGCAAAATTAATACGTATACTTAACGTTTTCACAAATTAATTATTAAACCGAGTTTTTCCTTCAAACGTGTAAAACGCGCATTGTGTCAGAGCTTTCATAAAAAAACATGCGGTTGTTTTTGGGAACTGCCCATAGAAGTGAAAACTCGTAGCCTATTCACTACGGCTACGCCGTAGTGCATCGACTACGCCGTAGTGCATCGACTACGCCGTAGTGCATCGACTACACCGTAGTGCATCGACTACGCCGTAGTGCATCGACTACGCCGTAGCGGCTACGAGTGCTACTAAAACTCTAAAAGCGTACGTAACGGTCACGCGAGCTCCATGAGATGTTCCACGCGCCTACAGAAGTTTTCACTTCAAAAATGCATAGCAATCGACACGCCCCCCTAGTAGCAATTGCCGTTGGCTTCCTTATGCCAACAGTTGGGAATGTATTGGCAGACGGTTAGTTGTTCCGCCAACCTAAACTTAAAATAGGCCCATTGTCATAAACATGCACTATTTGCCCAACGAATAGCCAACAAAGGGCCTTCTGTTACTATTCCTACTGTTGGGTGATTTTTGCAGGGATTTCAGTTATTATAACAACATTGGGCCAACTAACGACGGGCCTGCTGCATCTATTCCTACTGTTGGGAGATTTTTGTAGGGATTTAAATTACTAAAACAATATTGGGCAAACTAACGACGGGCCTGCTGCTTCTATTCCTACTGTTGGGAGTTTTTTGTTGGGATTTAAGTTATGATAACAACTTACATCGGTCCAACATAAACCTTTCAATGGGCCTGTTGTGGATGATACGTATACTGGTACAGGTATAATTACCCAGTATGAGCTTACTAGTACTCTCTTAACTCTTAGTAACTCTTAGATTTACGAAACATATTTTTTATATTTGAGATTTATGGTTTATACTGTAAACAAAGTGCAAAATTGAAAATTAAGGATAGTTTAGGAAGGACATTCCGTCACTAAATGTCCTTGGTGGGCGGTATGTTCATGCCGAAACTGTAATGATAATATCGTAAAGGTTCAAAAGTTGTACCCCAACCTCGATAGATGGCGTTGTAGTCCAATTAGAAGTCGCTATCGTTGTGTTACCACGATTTGGTTGGGTTCGAGTGAATTTTAGTAAATATATCACCAGCTTAGGAGCGGGACATACACGAGTGGCGTATCGCGTATGGCAGTGGCGCGGGTGCGCGGGAGGGCGAGTAAGTGGCGCCACTACCTCGCCCCCCGCGCACACGCACACGCGCCAGCTCCGCGCCACCGCCATACGCCACTTGTATATGACCCGCGCCTTGGATCAGAAAGCAATTTGGTTTTATTTCAACCCTAATAGTGTTCACACAAGGTTGTTAGTTCAACACTACTAGCTCGGTAGTAAACATTGGTAGTAGTTGTACTTGGGCCTTCGTAGGCAAATCCACGTTGGCCCCATCGCAAGTTGGGCCTTCGTAGGCAAATCCACGTAGGCCATCAGTTTTGGGCCCAACCCGCAAACTGCCCGCCAATTGTATGCATTTGCCAACTAACCAGATGTATGTGGCCCAACTAAATGCCAACAAAAAATGCTACCCACTGTTATCACATCAGTATTCATTTGCCCAACCCTTCTGAATAGCAGTCGTGTCATCATCATCATCATCTCAGCCGAAAGACGTCCACTGCTGTACATAGGCCTCCCCCAAGTGTCGCCACATTGACCGGTCTCGTACGACTCACATCCAACGGATTCCCACAACCCTTGGTTCTCTTGTTTCCTTTCCTTTAGTCACCCAGTCTTTTGATAAGGCCCATTGTGAGCGACCACTTTTCGGTCCCGTATGTGACACAGTCATGTTGTGATGTGAAAAAACGAGAAGAAGGTAATATTCGATACGCAGTAGAATACAAAACAAAAACTGAAGTTTTTATCAGAATGCGTTTAATTGCGAGAAACAATAAAAAGTATTAAAAACTGATCATCAGATTGAAGGCAAAGGGTTTCACCTTCGCCTTCAGTTCAGTCAAGCCGATTGATGGACATGTTTACTCTAGCGGTACATTTTTTGTTAATAGGAATTAATTAACAAAAAATGTACCGCTAGAGTAAACATGTCCATCAACTCATTGGTAATGCCACTAAATAAAATGCTAAATTCTACTGGTATAATAGAAAGGCTGCTGCAGGAGTGAAATTAAACTAAAGTTCATCTGCATAAGGTTGTCCTTCCTTGTGAATAAGATAAGTGCAAAATCTATCGGTTCATATATTACGTAGTCTGAACTTCTGAAGTTTCTTGAACACGTATTGAACATGCAAACCACCCTCTAGAAAATTGTCCATCATCTGCTTAACCAAACTAATGATTTATCCTGCCGAATGACTACACTATAGCGGCAGTGATAGCCTAGTGACGTGAATGTCGCACTGCCAAGTCATAAGTCTCCAGTTCGAACACAAGACACGCACCTCTGATTTTTCAGATTCATGTGCTTCGTTTAAGGAAAAAATCGTGAGGAAACCACCAGCATACCCAAGATATATTTCTCGACGGCATGTAAAGCTAGTCAGAGCCAGAGGGCGGCATAACATTTTGACACCAGGTTAGGCTCTAATCACACGATAATGACGAAGAAAACGACATTATTCTAGTCATTGACCTACCTTTCTTAACCTACTCGGTATACTATTAAACCGAGTAGGTTCCTTTTCTGTACAAAGGGTAAACTCACGCTGTTTACAACCTTCAACAAAAATACCTACTATTAAAAGCCACACCAATTAAACGCCAAACAGTATTATATCACAGCTCATTATTTATAGAACAGCATCAACATCTTAACTTCTTGCAGTCAGTCGCAAGCGCCTGTCATCTCGCGCTGGCGCAGTAAGCACAGACTGCACTAAGACACGCAGTAAGCACGCAACCGGCGCGAAGTATAGACGCGCGGAATCGACGGGTGTGCAGTGTACTGTTGCAGGCTGCAACGCGAATTTAGACTCGTAATTTTTATTTATTTTTTTGTTTTCGTTTAATTGATTTTTGTGGTTTTGGTGTGAGTAGCGGAGTTTGTGAAGGTAAGTTTTTAATTTCTTTTTTGGCTAGGAAAACTGCATTTTTTGTGAAAAACATTTTTAAAGAAATAATTGTGCGGATTTTTTCACGAAGCTTATTTTAATACAAAACATATTTTTTTATATACGAGTACTTACAGTTATTATATTACCGTTTGCGTTTGCAATAACTGTTAAGTAATTATAATGTTTTGATATTTATATCTGTTTCCAATAACTGAGTTAAGAATGAGTTCATTCAACTTATTTTTATAGGTTTCTGCGTGTTTTATTGAATTCTCACTTATTTCCTTGAATGAAATAAAATTACTAAATACATATCATATCAAATCTTACTCTACTTTGTATGCTTGGTTGAATACGATTAATGTTTGTGTTTTACAAAATAATTCACGAAAATGGTTCGTGTGCCTCATTATTCTAAATGTTACCAAAGTACAAACACAGATATTGTCTTCTAGCCTTACATTTGAACTATGATCCCTAAAAAGGTCATAGGCAAACGTTTTTTTTATCGGCTAGGTATTTTGTTTACCTATGATTAAATACGACTTTTCATGTTCAGATTAAATTAACGTAGGTACATTTCATGAAATTACTTCCTAGTTTCAACTATCTATAAATTAATTAAACAAAATTAAATATGCACTGCGTGAGAGCACTGGATTTACTTCCGGAAAAGTACCTACATTTATAAATTTATTATTACTACTATCTCTAATATTATATTATATAGCAAATGTACCTAAAGCTATGTTGGCGCTTGTGTCATACACAATGGTGAAAATGCGTCTGCGTTTATCGTGTTGTAACTGTCGCAAGAGGAAGGAAGGAAATGCTTAAATTGCGTGAAAACTTTTCTATCTAACAATTTCTAAAAAAAAATATGCAAGAATACACTTGAATGTTTTTTCAGCTATTTAAATTATAATCGATCTATAAAAATTTTAGGCTTTAAAAGTTGTTACAGGTCATTATTATTTTGTCTCTACATAAAAAATGGTCAAGAATCAAAACATTTTTACAGAACACATTACCTAGGTACCATACCGAACCACAAATTTAAAGTTAATACATTCTTTAACAATATCAATATTATCGTGACTACGGGAATAATAACTGAACCTTCTAAAAGAGCAAACAGCTTTTAAACGTAAAACATTACAATATTAATAAAAACAATTCGTTCCAAGCCATTAGGAAGAGCACAGACAGTGTGGAGCGACCTTGCACCTTGCATACAGTTCGTTGGGTGAACCTTTCGTTTTTCTGTGGCGTATGAATGGAGGACCAAGTTCTGAGGTCTATTACAATATGCAATGAACTGCAGAAGGACCAGTTTTTAGGAATTTAAGAGAGACGAGAGATTTAAATAAATAAATAAATATCGCTGGACATTATACACAGCGCCGTCTAGTGCCACACTAAGCAAGGCTTGTGTCATGGTCACCAGCCAGTTGATATACTACATATATACTTTTTGTTTGTAAATCCATACTTATTATACATATAAACATCCATGCTCATCACACAAACATTTGCTAGACCCTAAGAACGTAAGGCAGCCTTACTATAGCTGCGCCATTCGGGTCGTCAATCGGATTTATTTCCATAAAGGTTGAAAAGTAGTTCGTCAGAGTCGCACCGGCCAAACGATCAGGCCAAGTTATGCTTGCCGAGCATATCAGCACTATTCATGAATCTTTGACAGTGGTTTAGTGTTCAAATGTTCGAAGATTTGGGGCTAAGGGGTAAGGGGTATCGTATTTTCTAGTAACTGCGTTGTATCCGGTAAGATCGGAAGCCTTCAAAAAAAAGAAATCATCATATGACTCCTCCCGCTCTGGGCGGAGCGGGAGGGAGTGTCAGACTTTTACGTACTAAAATCCACCCATGTTCCTTCCTCGCCCTTTATGTTCCGGGGCCGCGGTATCTTTTTCGAACAGTCCCGCAGCCTCGGCAGAAGATCGGAAGCCTACCCCAACGTCGGCGTCGTTAGAAAAAGACTAGATAGATGATGACGATCATCCTTACGCGTTCATCATCATCATCTAGTGTTTCGAGACTTTGACTTTTGAGACTATGAGTAGGTGTAACTTAAAAAGCCTTCAATCATAATTTTTTGGTCCCACAATGTTCTCGGGCAATTTTCTAAATTAAACTTCTCAACCGACCTGTTTAGTGCTAGTACCGTGATAATTGGTCAATTTAAACTTTAACAACTTGCAATGATAACTTATTTGGTATCGACCTTAAATAATGAGTTCTGCAAAAACTACTTTGCTAAATAAAATGGACTAAGGTAGTTATGTAATTTTGTGCGTTGCAGAGTAACAAATTCTATTTGAACCGTGTATTTGGTGGGATTTACTATGACGAACTTAGATACAAACTATCTTCTCCTAAAAATCAAAAATACTTTTCAGTGAAACATATGACATCCGGGTATTTATCGCGACCACGGCTGGTGCAATCCGGTCGAAACGTCGGGATAAAATTAAAGGTAAATTCGCGATAAATACCCGGATGTCATATGTTTTATAATGTGTTCTGATCGTGAAAGTTTAAAAAAGACAATTACTTTTCATTGAACCTGAAAATCTTGCATAGCCATGCCATACAAAACCGCCAAAACTGGAGAGATAGAGCAAAAATTGGAAAAAGAATAGAAGAGATGAAGAAGATTTACAGTTAAAATTCTTTAATTCAATCACTCAAATGATTTAAAGAATTTAAATGACAAGTGAAAATCTACAAAATGAATAGACATTCATTGTAGACATTCGATAAGCAAATCTATACAGAAATTCAGTCCTAGTTTCCGTAAAACTCCAAAAATACAAGGCGAGCCTTTTTTTTTTCGCATGGGAAATCATCAAATGACTTCTCCCACTCTGGGTGGAGCGGGAGGGAGTGTCAGACTTTTACTGACTAAAACCCATCCATGTTCCTTCCTCGCCCTTTATGTTCCGGGGCCGCGGTATCTCTTTCGAACAGGCCCGCAACCCCGGCAGATACAAGGCGAGCCTTCGGTACGCAAATCTTTACGAAACCATACTAAACTATCAAAATATAAATTACACCTCAGTTCTTCTTGCATTTATACCACGTCTAATTCTGCTTAGTACAAAACGTGCACCGTGAAGGATTCCCCATAGATGATGGCTTACGGCAACCGTCCTTCAAACCACGTCGGTGGCACCTCCATATCTTTATCTATACCATCTACATTATCTGCATCTCGATGTGGTAGATCCGTCTTTTGTTTGTTAAACTGTTAAGCCAGAAATCCGGTTTAATGCGAGGTTTCTACTTATGCCTACTGTACATTTGTGTAGTGTGTTGGTTCAAGGCAACAAGGGCTGTAGATTACGGCCGTTTTCTAACTAACTTACGTTTAACTGTTCACTGTGTTAACTGTGTGCGTCACCTACCTGTCACTTGATTCATAGAAAAATCCTCAGGAAAAATCAAAGAAAACTTTTCTTCTGTGAAGTTTTGTTTCTATCGGCTAATAATCTAAAAGCGATAAGCTAAATGTCAAACAGACAGAGATGGCAACCTACCGACACCTGTCAGTAAGTCATTGAAAATGGCCGTAAAACTATGAACTGTTACAGTCATCATTGTTCTTAAGATAAACAGCAACAAGCTCGTTTGTTTCGGTACATTGATGGTTACAAACATATGATGCACGCTTTGTAGATGGTTCCGAGTGATTAACTAAGGTAACTAACCACTGAAAACTGTATTGTTGATTGACGAAAGAAGATCCATAGCATACACAGATAGGCTGTTTAAAGACGACGATGCAAACGTTTTCTCCGTGAATGGAGTGGGCCACTCATCTACCACGGGGGCCCAATGTCGGTTGGCAGATTTCAGTCAGAAATAAATGCTTTGACTGTCAAAATAGTTCCTCATTTTATAACAAGTAGTAACAAATATTACATATTTCCATCAACGCAATATTCATCGTTTCATTGCGCATGGCACCAAGTTAGCGAGCTCCATTGTTTTGGCATAATGTAATCATTAATGAATATCGTGTGGGTAAATCTGCGCAATTGGGCAAGAGACTCTATCTGAACTCTTCGAGGTTATTGATGAGAAATATCCATTGAGTTGAGATTAGAAAATATACTTAGAACTGTGGTTACAACATACAGTTTCCTTTGCACGCCGAACGGACGGGACACTTGCACTCTAGCTAGAAGACACTTTTATAAGAAGGAGCTTCTAAAAGATCAGATGTGTATTAGGCTGGAAATTCGGAGGAGCGTTTCGCGCAGAATGCAGCATAGGCAGATCCATCAATCACCCTATTAATGGAACTGCCCAAATGATGCTTCGTTGCACGCCACAAGAACTGCTCTTCCGAATTCGTGGCCTTACTAACTGGCGTGTGTATCAGTGAATTCATATAAAGTCAAAATTATTTATTTGCGGTTAATGAGGTTCAAAAGATTATAAAATGATAAGTATGTAAGTAGTGCAATGACACATTTCGCTATAAAAATGTTGCAAACATTATAAACCAGGATGATAATTTTACAAATTTACTTAAAGTCAAAGTCAAAGTAATTTATTTGTTAAACATAGGTTCGGGGTCTTCTAATTTGATCAGACTTTGGATTGATCGCATTGTGTTATCTAATATCAAAATGACTGACAGGAAATCAACAAAACCAGGAAATAAGTAAAACTACCAAAATCTGCATGATCATTCTTACATAATAAAACTAAACAGCCCTTTTAAACTTTCACAAACATAAACCATCTTCTACCCATTCATTTGCTTCAATAAAAATCTGCGTAAGCGTAAATAATACTACACTGAACGCGAAAAGAAACCAAATTAAACTTATCTGACATCTTTATTTCGTTCAATGATAGATGTTTAAGCTTTGGATGGTTTTTTATTTATTTTGCTTCACAATGCTTGTCACTTTCTTTAGTTTGAAATAGATGAAAGCATTTACGGAACTTCAGGAATTATTTTACAATGCTATCAGATTCTACTTGAACCTAGAACGAGTTGACTCTTTTGCTGATGGAGTTACCATGGCATCGTCATCAGCCAGCCTATAACATGTTGGGGTTGGCTTCCATTTTAACCTGACTTCTGGAGCGGTTCTATCTGACTAATAAAACCCAGTTTCCGGGTAATACGGGTAACGTATTGGTTGCCTAGGTAAGTAGGTAAGTTGCCAATAGGACTTTTACGACTGCTGATATAATGATATTGTTGTTAGTGGCCAGAAAGTCAGGTAACCAGTCTTACCAAGGGGTTTCGTATTACCCAGTACTAACTGGGTAATGGAGGTCAGATAGGCAGTCGCTCCATGTAAAATACTGGTACCCACCTGCATACAGTTTGACTGGAAACCGACCCAACACTTGAGAAAAGCCTAGGCAGGTGATATCAAATCAACTACGACAAACAAATATCAGTATATGTTCTCCTGACATCACATCGTGCATGACCACACAATTCTGACACAAATCCATCTGAATATTATGACAGCCACAACATATTGCTTTTATAATATGTTACACCATCCATGTAACACTTGTTAGCCACGGCGTTATCAACTTTATTGTCATGTAGAAATAAGTCCAAAATTTTACATCCCAACGCTTCATATTGTAGATTAAGAATGTACAGTATTTCTAAATATTTTGAGATAGTATGAATTTCTCTTTTGTTTGGACCTAGTCTACTTTTACCATCAAGTTATTACGATTTGTCATGAATTTGAATCATTTTTATTTAAATTGACACTAAAAACACTCTAGTCCCCAAAAAAAGAGCAAAATATGAGTTTAATATTACCTATACTAAACTAATATTTTGCTCACACGCTAAACTTCTCTTGTTAAAGCGGCAACAGACAGAGATACATCATCTGTGAAAATTTCAACCGTCTAGCTATCACAGTTTGATGACAGTCAGACTCACAGACACGAGAGTAAAACCTTAGCATGAGATGAGAACTATTACTAATCCATGAAGATTAGGATAGCAGCTTGCAACATTTAACAGCCAATTAAATAACTTAACATGTCGAAGAGTTTTCTTAATTTAATTTCATTTAGAAGTTCTACCAAAGAAATGATGACAAAACTCATCGCAAGATTCCCACACAAACTTACAAAAAAATGCAGCAATTAGAACACTGCGCTAAGGTCACAATACCACGGTTGTTCGTAACCACGGTTACGTGGTTGCTGCGTGCTCGTGGTTGGCGCAACCACCGTGACCGCTCGCGGGTTGATGTTGATTCTTATTGACTGTATTTAATCACTTTACAATGGTGGGTACTCGAGCGTAGAATTGTAACTTTTGAATCGAATTGGAAGATTTGTTGTTTTGGTGAAGATGTTCTACATAATTCTTTAATGGATTGTGCTGTGAAGTTGAAGTGAAAGTTGAAAAAAAAATCAAAAACTGAGTCGTTGTTTGTTCGTTGCTGTTGTTGTTTTAGTATTTTCTATTGAAAAGAATGCCTCGATGGTCAAGTGGTTGTAAACGCTGCTGCTGAGCATAAGTTCCTGAGTTCGATTCCCATGTCGGGCATTTTTTTTGGGTTTTTCCATTAGCTACTCAGTAGCAGCCACGGAGGCTGGAGCTGTGCCAGGTTGCTGGCAATAGACTTCCCCTCTATTACACTGGACTTATAACTGGCATAATGTGGGTGTACTTTTAGCAACACATCGGACTAACCCTACTTCCTACAGGCGCCATCATAATGTTCACCTGTAGGCGCGGGACAAATACATACAAGTGTCGGGTGGAGGCACGGCGCGGGCGAGGTGTTGGCGTGGCACCGGCGCGGCGGCGCAGTGCCAAACAGGCGCGCTAACGGCGTCGGAAAGGCGAGGCGCGGGCGCATTCTAGTCTTTACAGTATATTTTCACACGTTTTTACCATCTTGTTCTCTCCCTGTGCATGCCCCTGCTAGCTGCGGGGAAGCGGCGCCCGCGCCGCGCCTTCGCCACGCCGCGTCAGTATGTCTCGCCCCACACCTCTTCTTAAAGTGCATTTTGTATGAAATATGAAAGAAGTGGCGCCGCAACCGCGCCACACCACCGCCCGACGCCTCTTGTATTTGTCCCGTGCCGTAGAGCCTTGTTTATTAACCTTTTGACCGCCACAGTATAAACGCACGCGCGTGCCCTCCACGTCAAGCCACAATTCCATCTACTATTTTGTCACATATTTGTGTCGTTTGGCGTACGGGGCACGCGCTTGCTTGTCACGTAGGTACCTATGTGTGACAATGGTGTCCAAAAGGTTAAATGACCGCAAGCGTTACTGGCCTCGCCTCGTGGGGTTTTTGGGATCGAGATAGCGGTCCCGGATTCCACCTTTATAAATGTCACCGTAAAATTGTCAAACACGTTATATTACAATAAAACGTGTTTGTCTCTAGCGATATTGTAAACTCTCGAATGATTGTCAACTGAACATACGGAAGTATCTCTGCCCCATAATCGGAACTTGGGGCACCCCCCCGTTAGGTTAGTTAGGTTCCTTTAAACCCTGCACCCGGAAATTGGGGCACCGCGAAGCGGGGCTCCGTCGACTACGCTTTTTAGGGGAATATAAAGTGTTTTAAGGTTAGGTTATAATAATCGGTATTTCTCAGGAATGGTACAATATCTTTTCATGAGAGTTGTACCACTGGGAAAGGAGGACTCCTCCTTCCCTCCACACCGCGTGAGTTGACTACCATCGCATGCATTTCACGAAAAATAATGCGTTTTGTTGTAAGCAGTATGTTCATTTGACAATATTTCGAGATTTTACAATATCGCTAGAGATATTACAATATAACGTATTTGACAATTTTACGGTGACATAATATTATAGCTTGATATCTTTGGCTACGTTTTCCAGATCAGGAAAAGTGGTGTTGGTTCTTTTTCCGATGCCCGGTTGATGGTTTTAAGTGTACTTACTTGGGAAAAACAAACATATTTGGCGAAGTGTCCCTCGTAGGCTTATGTAGGTGCCTATAAGATAACATAATTTTGCAAACACAACTTTTCTTATGAAACACATACCTACTACATTAAATTTCATTAGCTGTAGGCTCTAGTAATGCTCACGTGTCGCTCGAAGCTACATACTCGTAACACACGAGTGTACGTCGTTTACACATTGCAAAAGTATGCGAGTACGAATAGACTGACACACTACATGATACTATAACTTGAATATTTCGAAATACATAAAACTAACGCTAAATAAGCCTGTGGAGCAATTACTAAAAGCAGTTATATCATGTTAGTTTGACGTCTACTTTTTCTGTCTGGTCTAAATCTGGTATCTGGAACGAAAATTATCGAGTAACTGTCAAAATTATGTTACGTTATGAGATTCCATAGATCACTCGAAGGTAATAAGATCTTCGTTACTTATCCATACTAAAATAAAACAATGGGAAGTAATTCTGTTTATCTATCTGTAACCTCTTTCGCCCAAACCACTGAACCGATTGTCATGGCACAGATGTCAGGCGGTTTCCAGGTCCCAAGCAATCTGAGTTACCTTGGTAGGACCTAGAGAAAAACATACTTTTCGTCCTGGAACTTTTCATGAATAAGTAGCTTATGTTCGCGGCTTCGCCCGCGCTGAGCTCGGTCATTAATTACTTAATAATAAAATCCCACGGGATCACGGGACTACCTGGATAAAAAGTATTCTAAGTGTTAATTCAGGTTATAAAATATCTCTTAGCCAAATTTCACCTAAGTTCGTTTTTGCGTGAAAGAGGAACATACAGGGTGTAAACCACCTCATTACGAAGCCGTCAGTCAACCAAGCATTCTGTAAATCAAACTAAGTGACTTTACTCAATTTATTGCTGGGAAACGACTTTTTTTTGGGGGCACATCATGTTTTGTGGTAGAACTCAATGTAACGCACTCAAAACATTGTGCTGATGGATGGATTGAATAGGACGGCGGTCGTGGAGGTGTTTAAACTAAAAATCTAACAATAAAAACATGTAACTATTTAAAAAAAAAAATGACGAAAATTTGGAACTTTGACTCCCAATATCTCCGTAACTAGAAGGTTCCCAGTCAAGGTGTAGAACAAAAAAATATATCGCAATGACAAGGAGGACAAGTGCCTTTCGGCTTCGTTAAGAAGTTTTTACACCATTTAAATTCATAGGTACGTACATCCTCTCAAATCTTCACATTTTTAATAATAGTACTCGTAAGCTCATGAAATACAAAATTCCTAAACACAGATCATTTTGCGGGCAAAATCGAGTTGCTAATAAAGACCACACAACAAAGCACAGCTTTAAGAGCACCCAATTATATTTAATTAACCATTCTGCACGCCACCACCTTACCTCAGAATCATAACACTGATTCAATCTACAATGTCTGTCCTAAAATGTTAAATCAAACATTCTCACAGCCGTGGGACGCTTTGTCTTAGATCTAATTAGAATAGCTTTTGATTAAGTAACGTAAATTATACGTACGTTCACTAATTTGTGACGAAACTATAGTTTTTAGGGCATATTTTGAGATGTACCGCCTTTGTTGTAAAACTTCGTCTTATGAAAAACTAGCTGCGTTCCGAGGTTTCACCCGCTTAAGTTTCGATCTCTATTTGTTTCTAAAAAGATGGTCTATGTTACTTCCATAATTTAGCGTTCTATTGGTGAAAAATTGGTCCAGGAGTTTCGGAGTTTAGGTATTCCGTACAACAAAAAAAACAAAAAAAATGATTTAATATTATTATTTATCTTATAAGTGAATGAAAGGCGGCTAAACGGACAAGGCTCAAAGAAAATATTAAAAAATACAAGTGACAATGAATGCTCTAACTTAAATGCCACAAGCTACAACATTTGGAACATTGGCATTCGTCTAAGATGGGTTGAAAATGAGACGTATCTCTGTGATTTTCTTTAAAAGAAGAAAGTTTCAAAGTCATATCCTCAATAATATACTTCCCTTTGTACTGTGATCTACCACAGATCATCACGGATCCACATACAATGAAGCAACGTAGATCACAATCTCATTTAACTCACAACCTCACGACTTAAAATCCATCACTCTCTCAGCCCCACGCATCCATAATATTTAGCACGCATTGCCAAACCTTTCCCTCATTCCGATGGCAATCTTTATTGCGACAAGCAGCATTCACACGGGCGACAAAAAGCGGTGCGACAACGCATACGCGCGACTACGACAAAAACTAATCCGGTTAGAGTTTGTCCTTATTTCTCAACTCAGAGCTAAGTGTTTTAAGAGATTATGTGTCAGTGACTTGGACGAGATTTGTCATGTGTTACGTGGTTTGAAACCTGGCACATTTTGTCTGAGACACCAAAAACTTAGTGAAGAAGAACGACGATAAGCCGTGGAGCCATTTTAACCAATAGACGTAAGATATATCTTATGTCTATTAAAATAAAATAACCAATCATCACATCTCATTACATCCTACGTACATGAAAAAATGAGAATATGTTCTAAAAAAAAGCTGCGTCTTGTGCAGTAGACGTTGTCCTCCCATGAACATTATGATCTTGGATTTCTTTAGTCTCCTTCTGCTTCTTCGTCGTATGGAAGATTCGAAATTCTATAGGGCGTTAGCATTACCCTTGCAAAGTATCATACCTTTCTGCTTGCTTCTGGCTTATTGTAAACATTGGCAACTCCACAAACTTACCAGCAGTGATTCGATGTTTCCGGACGGCAATTTTTTTGCTATAAAAGCATTGGCTTGCTTAGAACGTGTTGGAAGAATGCCGAAGGGATATGACGAAACCAATCGACGTAGAATGTCGAGAGACCTATCACGACCTACGGAAAGGAAATACTCTTAAATCTAAGCAGGAACTGTATTTTTGCATGAAATGACATTTAAGAACAAAGAAAACTAGGTAAGTAATAATAAAAAATGATTAGACACTTAATAATTTGACAGACAAAGTAACTCCCATAGATAATACACTAGGTAACTCCTGTAGGATTGTTTTGTTGCAGTCAGTAAGCTCGATAAATAGACAAATTGTCTAGTTGGTGCGAAAATGTAATCTAACACGAAAGCAGTTATAAACATATATCTAATACCCAACAAGTTTGATATGTGAGTTCGAAATACTATTCTGCGAAAATTGTTACATCGATTACTATACCTCGATGCTGTGATAATGCAACGATAACAAGACATAATAGACATTCAGAAATGTCGTATATTTAGTAATTGGTTTGTACAGCAATAACAGTTTTACGTTATTTCGGTCAATCTGCCAGATAAACAAATAAAATGACCGGTAAATGCAATAACCCAAACTTCAAAGTTTTGAAGGCGTCAATGAAAATTGACCAGAACGACAAATCTGTAAGTGTAAAGATAAAAATAACCACAAACTATAGGTAAACACTAAACGTATGGTATTGTACAGAACACGTATCTTAACTACTGGAGCGAGTCACTTTTTTGCATACATTTAGTGTTGATTTGATTGTCAAGGCCTAGTAACGTTTACCTTCTATAAGCTAACTTGTTTTCAAAGTTCAATATATATTCTTTAGTTTCTTAAATAAATTGCAAGTAATACAAGCCTAATTTGTCTTTTATATCTTAACTTAAGTATTGACTATTTCAACCTTCACTGTCGTCCGTAATTGGTTCCTTAATTGATTGACATTATTTGGTTGGACCGACGTGACTTTTGCCGTCAATCAATATTGAAAAAGTAAACTTTAAATGACAGTAGCTTCTACCTTGACCATGTGTATTACGATCAAACTGCAATATATTATATGCGATTAGAAATGATGTAGTGGTCGACCCCTCGTTTCACTTGATTGCAAATTGATAAGATACAGAGTTGGATTATGAGAGCATTATAAGGTTCTTAGATGTAAAGTAAGTGATTTGTCGTAGAAGGTAATCATTTGCATGGCCATATTAGGATCACGTTCACTGGATCAGCATAAAGGTCGACTGTATCTTCTTCGTTCCTCTTTTGTTCAGGTGGTATAAGCAATTTATGTAGAGATGCTTAAGATGCCTTTTTTCTCTAGAACTATCTAAGTTCAATCACCAACCTATGTCTCCAGTGGTTAGATGTTAGACCAATGTTTTCTATCACCTAAAAAGCAACGCTTTCTGCTCTACTTTAATTTATTTCTTTGCAAAGATGGGCAAATAACTAGTACATAGACGTTGTCATAAAATTCAGTTTTCAATGTTCTGCTGTCACATGGAAAATATGCAAATCATCAAGATTGATTTTCTATCTTCTCCTTTCTTTATCGTGTGGTGTAACCTAACCTGGTGTTAAAGTTTTTATTCCGCCCATGGGCCCCAGACATGACTTTACATGCCGTTAATATCTCTCAGGCATGCTGGTTTCCTCACGATGTTTCCTTCAACGAAACTAGTGGATATTATACAATATGCGCATTAATTCGAAAAATCAGAGGTGCGTGTCTTGGGTACGAACTCGAGACTTATTTATAAGACACATGATTTTCTATAAGAACCGATAGCAAAATTAGCCCACATCCCTTTTCCACTACCAGAAAAGACCACAGGAATCAAGTTTCAGAGATAGATAGCTGAATCCACCACGCGCCATAGTGTTGGTTGTTGGATACCATGTCCTCGAATTTCTGGTTCCAGTACATGCCGTGTTTATAAAATACCTGATGATATCTCTAAATTCCTCAGGCATCTAAGTGGCGTAGTTTTATAGGCTTGTTTACAATTAATGCTTTATTTCCTAGTGTCAGTGGTTTCCCTAATTAAGCCAATTACGCTAGTGTCGCATTGTTGGCAGTTCATTATCTTTTGAAGTAACATTCACACTTAGCACACACCAAGTGTTCTAAACTACGTCTGCTTTCTGTGAGAACATGCATTTACATGGGAAATGCTTGACTTACAGATTGGAGAATTACTCATAATAGGCATCACGACAGAATCAAGAAATTGCAAATCTATTTAGTCCGTCAGTGAGTATTGGAATATAATATATAGATACGTAGTTTTTCTTTTTGTAAATCAATGAATATTGACAAAGATGAAACGCATCAAAACTCGAGAGTGGTGGTTGAAAATTTGAAAAGCGTCGTAGCTTCGTCAATTTTGGTTTATGTAACAAAAGAAAACATATGGGTATGGGCATATATTTGTTGATAATCTAACTGACGGACAATTTCTTTTTTTGTCGTCTACTCAATTACCACATGACAAAGTATTATTGGGATTTTTCATAAGGAATTTCCCAATAGCAGTCTCAACGGAGTGAGGTTCGTGCCCGGTTCGCCTACTACTTGTTACTATACGGACTTAAATATCGCCGGCAAAATGTGGGTGTACAGCTCTGCCCGGGGCCCGGGGAACACAGGCGTGATGTTATGTTACAACATGATAATTTCTACTTAAAATCTTATAATCTTATAGTAAAGGTACTTTGGCCACAGCAAATATACTTAGTTTTGTGTTCATTGGCAATAACTAACTAGAGATCTAGAATAAGTATAATTTTGATATTTGATTTTGGCCTCTTGCTCATTTTCAATTAATTCCTTTATTCGCATAATATTAGATTCTCAAAATAGCAGATTCTTAAAATATTAGATTCGCTATATATTATGTTCTCTAAATAGCCGAAATTGTACATTTAACTCGAGACGTGCATTTTATTTAATAATGAACTTTTAGTGATTCCTTCGATAAAAAAAAACAAACTATTACCCCAAACGAATATACCGACTCCGTTCCGTCGTGGGCAAAAAGAAGAACAATAAAGAAGTTAGTTAGGATGCTGTAAATACGATAACACATTATGATTATGCCCCTTTCGCCGTAGGTCTAATATTATCCGTATCCGTCCGCCGTAGGTCTAAAACCTTGAAAAAAAAAAAAAAAAAAAAATCTGTATTGCGCTTACGTCCGCAGTCATCTCGAATATGGTAGTCAAATTTGGAATCCAAATTATGCAGTTCATTCAGACAGATTGGAACAGTTACAAAGGAAATTCACGCGATACTTAGGTTACAAATTTAAAATCCCTTATCTGAGCTACAAGGAACGCTGCGCTCGATTTCACTTACTTCCACTTGTAACTCGGAGAAATATATCTGACATGCGGTTCCTAGTAAAAATAGCTCAATCAAGAATTGAGTGTCCTGAACTTCTTTCTAAGCTGTCCCTGAATGTTCCTCCTCGTCATTCTCGCTTGAGAAATCTTCTTCGTGCTCCTTACGCTCGCACAGTTTACCGTAGTAATTCTTTTTTCCTTCGTTCAATCAAAGCATTTAACGCTATTGTAACGAATGAACACCCATCAATCGATTTGTTTGCAAGTAGCTTAGCGGCAATTAGTAGTGCATTGTCTAAAACCTATGTTGTTTGTGATGAATTTGAATAGTTTTTTTCTTTACACCTATTCTTTGTTATTTATATTATGATAAGTTATATTATTAATTATGCTTAGATATAAGTTTGTGCTTAAGTTGTGATATAAGTTTCTATTTTTTTTTTATTTATTATAAGTTTGTGCAACAATAGTTTAGTGCTAAATGTGGAGGCTTGTAAATGGCTTTTCGTTGATTGCCTCACTATATATGTTTGTATTGTTAGCTGTAAGCCACCCAAACACAATAAAATAAAATAAATAAAAATAAAATTATCCTCGTTTATTTAAAACAGTTTGTTATTATTATACAACACACTATCAAAACTGCATGCTAACTTAGGTGTTACCGTTCTGGCTAGTCAGCACTTAGCAGTCTACAACGTTATTTTTTAGTTGTTTAAATTACTTAGTACTCATGAAAATGAACAAGTTTTACTATGAGATCGACTATGAAATCTCGAAAAAAAAATCAGCTGCTGCCTACATTTTTTCGATTTTCGATTTTAAACGCGACCAATATACTCGTAGGTAATGTATGAAGCAGCTGACTTTTTTTCGATATTTCATAGTCGGTTCCATAGTATAATTTGTTAGAGTACAATCCGCCCATAAAGTAATTAAAATATAACGGCGTATTTTAAAATCTAATAATTTAGCAGTGAACTGTTATTATAGTTGATCCAGGAGTTTTCCTTGACATAACGCTAATAGTTATCGAAAGTACTCGCCGTTTAGAGCTCGTCTGCCATTATACTCGTAGGTAATGTATGAAGCAGCTGACTTTTTTTCGATATTTCATAGTCGGTTCCATAGTATAATTTGTTAGAGTACAATCCGCCCATAAAGTAATTAAAATATAACGGCGTATTTTAAAATCTAATAATTTAGCAGTGAACTGTTATTATAGTTGATCCAGGAGTTTTCCTTGACATAACGCTAATAGTTATCGAAAGTACTCGCCGTTTAGAGCTCGTCTGCCATTATACTCGTAGGTAATGTATGAAGCAGCTGACTTTTTTTCGATATTTCATAGTCGGTTCCATAGTATAATTTGTTAGAGTACAATCCGCCCATAAAGTAATTAAAATATAACGGCGTATTTTAAAATCTAATAATTTAGCAGTGAACTGTTATTATAGTTGATCCAGGAGTTTTCCTTGACATAACGCTAATAGTTATCGAAAGTACTCGCCGTTTAGAGCTCGTCTGCCATTATACTCGTAGGTAATGTATGAAGCAGCTGACTTTTTTTCGATATTTCATAGTCGGTTCCATAGTATAATTTGTTAGAGTACAATCCGCCCATAAAGTAATTAAAATATAACGGCGTATTTTAAAATCTAATAATTTAGCAGTGAACTGTTATTATAGTTGATCCAGGAGTTTTCCTTGACATAACGCTAATAGTTATCGAAAGTACTCGCCGTTTAGAGCTCGTCTGCCATTTCAGGCTCAGTGTAATAATCTTTAGAGAGGTTACGAGATGCACTCACGATTCTCAGCAAGGTTATGTATTACTTATAGTTCAAAATATTATTGTTAAAACTTAAATGTTTTTTCGTGTTACATATTGTTACTAGCGGATACCCGCGGCTTTTCTCGGTTTAAGTTAGACTTTGACAATCAACTCTGCTTGTAAAATAATACATATAATTCAATCGTTATTCGAAAGACAATGATGTCGAATCTGTTGTGCACAAACTAAAGTTAATTTAGGCTATTGCTATCTTTTTCTCTCTATTAAAACGAGAATGAGACGGACGTAATTTAGAGCTGTCAAATTTAATTGGAACTAATATTTCCATACAAATGAAGGGTGTACATAGAAACATGTCGACTAAAAACACGGTGAAGCGCAAGGTATAAACTAGTTTGACATCTCTAACTTAGTTCATAGCTATAGTCGTCCTTTTCCCGCACTGCCTTTTAGTAGAAGATAGCAATAGCCCAAATTAAGTTTAGTTTGTGCACAACAGAATCGACACCATTGTCTGTCTGACAATCACGATTTAATTAAAACAACAATCATAGTTGTTTTCCCAGAGAGCAGTACTTTGTTTCGGGATGAAAGATCCTATGTTCGTTTCTGTTCAACATTGTTGACATTGTGTTAATTTTTAATAATTTTAAAATTTCAGGATGATCAGTTCAGTTGTTAAAGGCATGAAAAGGTTACGAACAAACGTACTTTCGCATTTATAATATTAGTTATTGCGATTATTTTACGTTGGTCTATTTCGCTTGTTCCTATTCGAAATGAAGTGGCATTTGTATTTTTGGTTTAAGTATCTGCCTACTGTCACACCCAGAAATGTCGCTTAAAATAATTTACCAGTCATTAACTTTAATTGAATTAATTATCTTAACACAAAGTCAACAATGGTCTCAATCTGTCATATTTAATTATTTTTAAACAACCGCGCTCTATATTTAAGTTTTTGTTCTTTTTTTATGCAGTATCTAGTTTCTTTTTCATTTTTGGTACAGGAAGATGACAAAGTTTACCCGACTGATTCAAATTCGGGAGGGTAATGTGTTTATCAGCCTATGTGTGTTTGTTCCTTTTATACATCAATCACGAAACCTCTAGACACAAAACTCGTGCGCCGATTTTCATGATTCTTGCGTCAATCGATTTGTCTTTTGCAAGTGTCACTAAAGACATAATATGACAGTAGGTTATTAAAATTCATATGGCGACAACCATATTTTGTAAAATAAAAAAAAGTTGACGTAATTTATTGAATGGGGGGTTTCAATAAATTACGTCAACTTTCATTTTTTTTTATTTTACTTTGAATAGGTATTTTTAAATGATTTTATTTCATTTTTCATTTCTAATGCCCATTTAAGATTTATAACGATTTAAAGTTGCTTATTCGAAATGAATGTTTTAAAGTTTACGTACAAATAGGTACACGACACTAATTATATGTTCTATAATGCACTTACAAAAAGGTTATATGCATTAAAAGCAGTAAAAAACTCACGCTTGAAACAGGAAGAGAGAAATAATGTAATGTCCTTCAATATAGAAACTAGATTATGACTTGACAGTACGTGCTCTTAAAAGTTAATAGAAATATGGTCAGCAATCTACGTCAATCAGTAGCATTGGTTCCGGTCCGACATTTAGCATAGGTTATGGTCATTGACCGTATGATATTGCTGGTACCCTAGTAGCAATTGCCGTTGGCTTCCTTATGCCAACAGTTGGGAATGTATTGGCAGACGGTTAGTTGTTCCGCCAACCTAAACTTAAAATAGGCCCACTGTCATAAACATGCACTATTTGCCCAACGAATAGCCAACAAAGGGCCTTCTGTTACTATTCCTACTGTTGGGTGATTTTTGCAGGGATTTAAATTACTAAAACAACATTGGGCCAACTAACGACGGGCCTGCTGCATCTATTCCTACTGTTGGGAGATTTTTGTAGGGATTTAAATTACTAAAACAACATTGGGCCAACTAACGACGGGCCTGCTGCTTCTATTCCTACTGTTGGGAGTTTTTTGTAGGGATTTAAGTTATGATAACAACTTACATCGGTCCAACTTAAATCTTTCAATGGGCCTGTTAGGGATGATACGTATATACTGGTACACCCAGTATGAGCTTACTAGTACTCTCTTAACTCAGTAACTCTTACGATTTACTAAACATATTTTTTATATTTTTGTTTATATTTGAGATATAAGGTTTATATTGTAAACATAGTGCAAAATTGAAAATTAAGGATAATTTAAGAAGGACATTCCGTCACTAAATGTCCTTGGTGGGCGATATGTTCATGCCGAAACCGTAATGATAATATCGTAAAGGTTCAAAAGTTGTACCCCAACCTCGATAGATGGCGTTGTAGTCCAATTAGAAGTCGCTATCGTTGTGTTACCACGATTTGGTTGGGTTCGAGTGAATTTTAGTAGATATATCAGCAGCTTGGGCGCCGGAGAAACACGAGTGGCGTACGGCGTACGGCGGTGGCGCCGAGTAAGTGGCGCCGCTACTTGCTACTGCCTCGCCCCCCGCGTACCTGCACACGCGCCAGCGCCATACGCCACTTGTATATGACCCGCGCCTTAGATCAGAAAGCAATTTGGTTTTATTTCAACCCTATTAGTGTTCACACAAGGTTTTTTTCAACACTACTAGCTCGGTACCGGTAGTACACATTGGTAGTAGTTGGTTGGTTGGTGGTAGGCAAATTCACGTTGGCCCCATCGCAAGTTGGGCCTTCGTAGGCAAATCCACGTAGGCCATCAGTTTTGGGCCCAACCCGCAAACTGCCCGCCAATTGTATGCATTTGCCAACTAACCAGAGGTATGTGGCCCAACTAAATGCCAACAAAAAATGCTACTAGGGTATCGATTCAAATGTAGAATATTATGACATTTTGTTTCTAACCCTACCATCATAATATCTTGTATCAATTTATTCGGGGTCGACGCCGCATATCTGTCGTCTTCTTCCATAGGTACTTCTCTACTCTTCGTCTCAGCAGTTACCTCCAATACTCAATACTCAATACTTTATTGCATTCCACATGTATTCTTAGGTGGTAAACTTATAATTAGATCACATGGACCCTGTCGGGTTTTAGGTATAGTGATCGACAGCAAACTGACTTGGAAACCTCATATTGAACTTGTATGCCAAAAAGTCAGTAAATCTGCTTATGCTCTCCGTCAACTTTCAAAAAAAGTCAACAGTCAGGCTCTTTTAGCAGCCTACCATGGACTGGTTGCCTCTGTTTTGCGGTATGGTGTTATTTTCTGGGGACAGTCTACCGATAAGGAACTAGTATTTAGAATGCAGAAGCGATGTATAAGGTCAATGTGCGGTCTTAAAACAACTGATAGCTGTCTTATCCCTATTTTAAATCTTTAAAAATTTTAACTTTTCCGTCTTTATACATTTTGGAAACAGCTCTATTTGTAAAAAATAATCCACAATTATTTGAAAAACTGTCAGCAGTTAGAAAAAATCCGATACGAAGTCAATATGTAAACCAATGTAAAACCGCACTAATGCAGAAAAGTTTTTTTGGTATCGCCCCACGCATTTATAATAAAGTACCTGATGTTATAAAAAATATGACTGTAATAAAGTTTAAAAGGGCTCTGAACCAAATTTTAATTGAGAAATGTTATTACACTATTGACGATTTCCTTAATGATAAATCGCTGTACTGATTGACAAACTAGGTATTATTATGATTGACATACATTTAACTATTCTGACATTTTATTTATCCTTCTTATTGACATACACATCATTCTGTTTGACATTACTGATGAATTTTTACTGCTGACATTTAATTTTTTTAATTCTAAATTTGTTCGGTATCAATACAATTCATTGATTTTAGAATTGAATATTATTTGCATGCCTATACGACGGTAGAATATGGAGGACTAATATTATATAAGAAAACATCTATGTACCAATTACCCATATTTGCAAAGAAATAAATGATTTGATTTGATTGATTTGGTTTGATTTGGGTACAGCAAAATAAGTGAGTTAGGAGAGAGAACTCCTTTTTAGCCATATCCTTCTCACGTTTCGAGCAATACCATCCTTACTCAACCAATCTGCCTGCCTGTTCCCAATAACGTTGTGGTCGGCTTCCAGTCTTACCGGATGTAGCATACACAGTATTTTATACGGAACTACTGCTTATCTGATTCCTACAGTCTTTATGGTAACTAATGCACGGGAATTTGTCCAATAAATAACATTTATTTGTAGCAAATACAATCAATCCATATTAATATTATCATTACGATATTCTGACCGAAACATTTTCACAGCCTTGGCGTATAAATTGACCATATTATATCTTTATTAAAGCAAAATGGGTACACGTTTTATTTCGGTCAGTGGCTGACAAAAGCTGTTAGAGACAGAGATTCTAATAAACGCTAGTCTACGGCCAATCCCGAAGTGTTCCTTGACACGACGATAAACCTAATCGAACGTACTACTAAGATAGTCGTTTAGTGTTCATCTGCCATATCCGACGAGTACCTACTTATTCAAGTTAACCTATTTATTGAACGATGAATACAACAGAATCGAATAGAATATTCATTCATTTGCTCGGAATATAGGTATTTACAATAAGGTGATTACAATAGTGCATGTCAAAATGGTAGAATGGATTCTTGCGATGCAGGGGGTCTACTCTCTAAGAATGAAATCCCTAGTTTCGGCCGAAGTTACGGGCGTTTCCTTCTTTGTATCACTTACGGACATAAGATTCGTTAGTGGCCCGAACTAAAAATTACTGACAATTCGATTGGTCACCTGTCCAAACTCCTGATGTGTTTTCAAAAATCACAAATTCGAAAATATTAGAGAGTAGGTTGAAGTAGGTTCATTTCAAAGTATAATGCTACTAAACTTATATTGTCAACAATATTATATTACACTATAAGTTTAGTTTTAAACCGTGAAAGCTTAAAACAGTGTTTATAATGCTACTTTCGGACGGGCCCTGTTCGTCACCAAACATACAAACATTGACACATAATTAAAATGTATCAGCTAGAAAATCCGATACAGAGAGATCTAACAGAAATTAGATCCGGCAAGTAAACAAAATGTTATTTGCTCAATAACCGCCCGTATCTTACCTCTAGCTACCTCAATCGAGAACCTGCCAAAAAGATAATATCTCTACGATAGGCCTTTAGGGCTGTCACTGCAAAATAAAACCATGATAAATTATTACGATTACATTAACAAATCTTAATGAAATCAATATTCTCAATGGATTCGATCAAATACTTCTTATAGTGACTATTGTGAATTACAAATTGGATTGTTATTTTGAAGGCTTTGTTTGTTTTGTATTGTTTACTAGAGGTTTGCAAACAAGAAAACTTACAGCGTTTTGATAACTTTTCTTATCAGAGTGAGGTAATGGTGAAAGGTTTGTTGTTTCTAAACCACAAACAGATAAGTTGGGATGTTACTGCCATAAACAATAACAAAGCTCATCGTTTAACGGTCTCGATTAAATATTGCTTTTAAAATAACCACGGATTTGGAGGAATTTACTAGAAACTGGGCTTTGAAATTTCATCTGCGCGAACTCGCGGTATTACTATTATTTATATTTTACGGATATGTTGTTGTCGTGCCGTGGCACTTTGAGCCCTATTTTATTTATTTATTCAGTTTAACGTAAGTTTGTCTTATTTTTAAGCTTTTCTTATGAGGTGTGTCTTTTTTTTTAAGATTTTATTGTCAACTAGCTTTTGCCCGCGTCGTCGCTAGCGTTAATATTTAGAAATTGACAATTAGTTCGGGTTGTACTTTGCTTGTAATAATATAATTCCATCATGATTCAAAAAAGACGCGGGCTTGCTATAATAACGTTATTTTAATTTTTCTCGGTAACAGTACTTTTTTTGGGATGAAAGGTGCTACTACCCTAGTCCATTTATGTACACCTGACAACGCATAAATATGCAGTATTTCAAGATGATCGGTTCAGTGGTTTAGGCGTGAAAAAATTACAAATAAACAAATTAAGTAACGATAAGGAAGCAAGGATTTTAATTATTTTGTTTTGTCCTGTGCTAGACAAAGAAATACTTTTTCTCTATATTTATGTCTACAGCCCGGTCTGGAATCTAGTTCGCACGGTTTGACCGCACCTTTACAACACAAATGTTCTAAACATAATATTTTAAAACGCAACATACATAACATGCAAACATCAATAACCAATAATGTCACCATAACATGACAGTAAGTCGATAAGATCACCACCATTGTCACCTAATAACGACACCAGAAAGTGACGTAACAACATCATTAATCATGTTATCGATACTTTGATGAAATTTGCAATTAATACTCTATGGGGTTATAATTTAGAACGGCTTGGTACAACGAAGATCAATTGATATTTCTATTAGGTTAAGCAATGTTGATGTGGTCAAGGCTTGGAGAGCACTGATCTTTATTGTAACATCACGACATACAGCATGCGTTTAAATATAAATACTGTGTAGACTGGAAACTAGAATTTATTTGGGCCAGGACATTTTGCTTTCAATGATAAAATTGAAACAAATTACCAATTTTTAAACGTCGAAGTTACATAAAAGTATCTCCCTAAACGGCATGACAAACGATTGTTCTGTCATGAAGTTTTAGAACCAAATAAGTAATTGTTATTGGTACAAAAGAGGAACATAATAACATGCATTCATCTCAAGTATTGTTATTCTCACAAAACAAGTAATTGTACCACTTTCCTATCATTACCATCTTCCGTGTAACAATAACGTGACAATCGTTAGAAACAAACATCACTACTGTCACTACACGACTAGAAAGTTAGTGATGCAACCTCTTTTGTCGATGATATTGTCGATATTTCAGAGATGTCATTAATTGTTGCGGTTAGATCAATTTGTTTGAATTGGGTCAGGTCATTTAATGGTGAATTGGTGTCACTTACTTCATATTCATTCCTTTTATGAATCGTGGTTATATTATTATGTCTACAAACTACAAATGGATCTAAAATAATAATAAACATGCAACAATATGAACAAGTATTAAAAGGGAATGATTCAATGATTTCGAAAAACTTGCTGACTAATCAAAATAATTTAGGTCATAATTATTTTACTTTGCCAGAAACAACTTCAGGTAAAATAGGTACCATTAATATTTACCAGAACGATTTACTAACGTAGTAAAGTTTAAAAACCGTTGCAAAACTGTAATTACTTTAGTATTTGACTGTTACACATAACTCTATGGGAATGGTCGGCCTTGAGTCAGAAACATATCGATATACATACCTAGGTACCTAGGGTAACATCACTAGATAGTCAAATATCAATCGTGATTCCAATTAACGTCCTTGAAGCATTTCAATGAAGTACGTCATTAATTTAAGAAATTCTAGTGATTCCAATTATGATCCTTGATGCACACATGACTATTTTAATGTAACTGAGATTTTTTTTCTATTTGTTTTAGTGTGTACATTATGAGCCTTTGGGTTTAACAGACTTATTGTCATTCTTTCTAAAATTTACTTTTACAGAACCAACATTTTGCATAATATGCCTTAATCCTCTGTCCATACCAACTATTGGTATTATAATATGTCTTTGTTTTCAAACAAAGTTGTAGATACCTAAACACTACCATAAACATTTTATTCAAAAAATCCTAAAGCCCACGATTCTATTACAAAATCTAACGACAATATAATGTTTCCTATCATAAGCAACATAGCCGAAAACACCATAATATCACTATGGAGTATGGAGTATATTATTAAACGTTGCGACAGAATGTAATATGGGCCGTGATATTTACTGCGCTATAAGATTACCCCACGTTTGGGAATGATACATCGAATCGAGTCTTAATGTCAGATTGTTTTAAGACCTTTATATCTTAAACTAGCTGAACCACGCAACTTCGTCTGCGTCACAAAAAATAGGAAAAGCCCACAAAAGGAAAAAATGTTCCCCGTTTTAGCAACAATTTTCATATATGTTCCACGCCCCTTGGTTGTAGCGTGATGTTATATGGCCTTGACCTTCCTCGATAAATAGACTATCCAACACAAAAAGATTTTTTCAGTTTCAATCAGTAGTTCCTAAGATTAGCGTGTTCAAACAAACAAACAAACGAACTCTTCAGCTTTATAATATGTATTAGTATGTTTGTAAGTACCTACCTTTTGCTGTCATGTGAACTTTGGCTGTCAAACACAGTTTAGTGTAAGAAAGATTTCTATTAAATGAATTTTGGTGAGTTAGTTGGTCAAAATAGGGCCGCGATTTTTAATAAAATGGAGGCCCTCTGAAGCCGAGTGCGGCAAGCCCAAAAAGAGGATAATTAACTCTCAACAATTAAAGATGTGGATAAGATTTTGGGATTTTTCTTACTTACCTACACGTCGGAGCCCATCTTCGGGTCTCTCGAGTTAAGTAACTATTTTTTCTTTTGCATTTTACATAAACCAAAATAAAAAATGCAAGCTATTCAAAACTTTCTCACCAAGTCTTTAAAATCTGTAGGTGTGGATTATGGTGTTACAAATTATAAGTCAACCAGAAAATCAAGTTCTCACAAGCTTTACGCGGAAATGCTTTTTTTTCGCTCAAAACCGACCTCTTGAAGTACTCGCATGGCTTTTTATGTAATGGTTGTAATTGGCTCTATGCTTCATAGATTTCCTTAAATTGCTGTGCCTTAAAAACTTATAGGTATTATGAAGTACTAGCACTAGGCGACACATAAATGTAGTGTGTAAACGTTATACAGTTACTAAACGCAATAAATCATATTATTTGACAAAGATTACGGCATCAAATTAGCCAAAGCATAATGCTAAGACAACTTAAAGGTTTTCAAATTTTGTTAAAATTATAATATTTCTATTTCCTAACAACATTGTGCATTGTTACGTCTGACAAAGATATATCAATGACAGTCGGAATTAACGGCTTATCGTACTTCCACAATAAGCCGACCGACCATCCACCGACCGACTTTGGCCACCGCGGCTTTACTTTGAAGGTTAGTATTTAACCACGCACGTAATTTTTTTTACATTGTTATAAGTTAACGCACTATAGTTATTTCGTAATAGGAAAATAAATAATTTTCCGCTATTACATCTTTCATCATCCAAAATGCAATGCCAAAATGTCAAAGAATCAATCAAACTAGAGACTTGCTTGAAATGCCTAGGAGGCATATTATATCCATGTCTTAACAATTTGCATGTGAGCCAAATTCTATGTGAAGTGGTGTCGTACATACATATTTGACGCATATATCAATACATAGCTGTGAGCATATCTCGTTAAAGTCAATTAAAAGTCAGAAAGCTACCGTCTTTAATGAGCTTGTTTTTAATTGTTCCGTCGCAATTAGGTACGTTGCTGAATGTCGAAACTTATTTCGCACAGTTTCGCAAATGTTGAAACCAATCCTAATTCTCATGGGTACTCAATGGGGAGAGTGAACATCAAACACAGACCTCAAATAAAAACAAAATGCTCACTCATCCATGATCATCATCCTATCTTTGTTATATTTAAAATGTCGTTCATTTGAAATATAACAATGTTCCAAATTCGTGCATTTACTGATTTTAGTGCAAGATTCAACGTGAAAAAAAAAAAAAAAAAAAAAGGGGGCTCTTGGCTAAATAATAACGTATAAATATAGTGCCTCGGAAAGCACGTCCCGGCTGTCATTTGTAGATATTTGACAGTCGTTACAGGTAGTCAGTGGCCAAAAATGTCTGACAACCAGTCTTACCAAAAGGTATCGTATTACCTAGTACTAACTGGGTCGTGGAGGTCAGATATGCGGTCGCTCCATGTAAAATACTGGTATTCAGCTGCATTCTCTACATAGTTGGGAAAAGGCTAGGCAGATGATGATTGTAAGATTCAACCTCCGACAGTTTTACAAATGTACTGAAAAAGTAAAAGCTCAGGCGTTCAAAAAACCTATCACTTTGGTATCTAGTAGTCAATCAAATAACATGTAAATAACATAACATGAAAAAAAACTATTGTTAATCCTGATAATCACTATGACAGTCATTAATTCAGCCAGTTAATTCATAGCATTATTTCAGAATTTCACCACAGCGTAACGTAACCACACACAAAGCCGTACTTAATCCGTGGACATACTGCGACGGTCACCTTGACCCACTGCTCACTACCCTGTGGTCGTTGAAGCACTGACTGACATTGACCATACGTCGCAACACGGATGATTGTCTGTTATATCTGACATCTGTTACTTTGACAGTGACAGTTAAAGCAATCGTTTGATGGATGTTGTCTGTGTGACTGATTTGAAATGAACCATTGTGGATGGTACAATAGAATAAAATAGGTTGTGTAATAGAAAAGTTTTGGACATCAGTAATAAGAGGAAAGGAATTGTCTGTTTTAGCAAAAAAATATTAATAATAGATAGTGTCACCTATTTTAAGTTGCTAGTGGGGTTACAAAGGTAGTTTTAGTCCTGATAAGGGCTCAAAAATGAACAAGAACCGGAACTGTTAAAACCGGTTTTAAACCTAGTTCAACAGAAATATGGTAAATGGATTAAGCAGCATAGCCTTAACCGCAACTTTGACAAATTAAGTTAAACTTTATCACTACACACAACTTGACACAACCTCAACTAATTTTAAAATTTAAAGCCATTCAGCTGTTACTAACGTCAAACTCAATTACAAATAACAAACATTCAAAATCTTTAGCAATATTGTCAAAGTCAAATCAATAAAAGTTATAAATGCGACAGTTAACTATAACGTCTGTTTGATACCTTTTACGCCTCAACGGCTAAACCGATTTCAATGATATTAGGTAGGACCATAGGATATTTTAATCCGGCAGTATGATCGCGTGGAGACAGAAAGGACGATCAATTAAAATAAAAGTGGAGTTTGTTGCCGGTTTTTCTGCATAGGAAGCGACCAATCCGAACCTTGCAGCTGGCTTTTCGCAAAAGTTAGTATAATATAAATGAATAAAAACGATACTATTCGTTAACAAGGCTTGTCCTTGCGCGGGCGCACGAACAAAGGCCAAGACGCGTTCCCTTTCTGCCGGAGTCAGCTCTCAAGAGCGAGTGAACGGCTTGGTACGGCATGGCAGGAGCCTAGGCATCTTCGAATATGTCAAGGAACAAAACGTTTAGTGGAGAATTTAAATAAATAGTGGATGGGAAGTGATGGAAAGTTACGAGTATGTAAAGTTGAAAAAATAAAGTTCCTGAAACACAAAATCAAGTGCATCGGAAGCTATATTGTGTTAGAAATTACTTTTGTCACCAATTCAAAGATTGTGTACAGTGTAAGGGCACATGAAAACCACTTCTCTGTTTTTTAATGATTGTTTTTTTTTAAGACCCACATAATTAATTGCAATGGTCTAGAATCAAGTAGATACTGGAACCATGATAACAGTTGGCGAATTGATGTCTTTGAGAAAATAAAAAACCCGACTGAAAACCAAAAAACAAGCGCATTTGCCAACAGGCGGGACTCACTCCATGTTTTGATTTAATATTTCGATGTCAACTGTCCTATTTAGGTACTTTTATCAATATGGCTTCTGGTTGTCGCCATATTGAATAGGGTAGATGACTAAAAGAATCTAATTAGTCCGTCAGTATGATTATCAAAAAAAAAAAATTGACCCGTGTTTTTTCTTTTCTTACTTTAAACAAAATTGACGAAAATACGACGCGTTTAACATTCTCAATACTACACGCCTTGGTTATATAATTTTTAGTGCGTTCTGACGTCACGAGCCCCAACTTCCGAGTTTTGATGCGTTTTAACCTTTTTCAAAGTTTGTTGATTTACAAAAACAAAAAATACGTGTCTGTTATTTTCCAATACTCTAACTGACGGACTAAATAGATTTGCAATTTTTAGACACTGTACCGTAATGCCTATTTTGAGTGGCACTCACAAGATTAAGACAAATCGATTGACTTAAGAATCATACAACTCGGTCCACGCGTATTGTGTCTAAACTGCTACAACCATACATAATTAAATAGGCTGATAAACATATTACTCTAATTTAGTTTGGGTAATAAGTTCCGCACCAAAACTAGAACGAACTGCGTAGCAGAAGCTCATATACTCCATGGCACAATAATCTACTGCTAAATATAGAGGTACCGTTAAAAATATCGGTCCCTTAGAAGGCCAAAGCAACAAAAGGTGCATTCTTGCCCGGAGCAATAACTCAGAGTTCGTGTAATGACTATTAATAGCCTCAGATTGGTGCGAACGCCTTACTCTAAAACAGTGATTCACGGGAGACCCGACAGGGGTCTGCTTTGGCGTGAACAAAAATTGGGGGTTCACAAGTTGTAAGTGGCGGTCCACGAACAGTCTGCTTTCGATACTAAAGAACAAAATTGTTGGCTTGGCTTTATCTATTAATGTAGGCATCTGCCTACATTAATATCTGGGATTTGGATTTTATTTACTTTTATGAGTACTTAGCTTATTATCTAATAAGCTAAGTACTCATAAAAGTAAATAAAATCCAAATGTTTCGGTGATTTATGACAGGTTGTATTTCGGTGAAAAAAATCATATTGAGACTTTAAAAAAAGCATTTCGAAGCTTTAGGATTCAAATTTTCAGATTCTTTGCCAAAAAGTCATAGGAGCTACGACCTTCATGCAATCCTAAAAGTTTGCTTTTCGGTTTTGGTCCACGGGCTTGAAAATAATGCAGCAGCAGAAAATTCTGAAAGTGGTCTACCAGAATAACTTGTTTGGGAACCACTGCTCTATAATAATACAATTAATGCAACAATCGGCTGCTACGGTGTAGCGGCATAGTACAGAAAGCACCACAGCGCCATCTGTGATGCAAATGAACTAGCATCAAAATCTTAACTCGAGTTATAGTTATCTGCGAGTTAAGACCACATCGTCATCATCATCATCATTTCAGCCGAAAGACGTCCACTGCTGGACATAGACCTCTCCCAAGTGTCGCCACATTGGCCAGTCCCGTGCGACTCGCATCTCGAGTTAAGACCATATAGGTAAACCTAAATATAACCGGGCAGTAGTTATAGCTCACCAGAAACAACATCCTCCCACCATCTGGCCGGTAGATTCTTCTCTTTTTGGGTTCCGTACCCGAAAAGTAGCCAACGAGGTCCCGTTGGCTACTTTACGGGTCGCTATCGGTCGGTTGGCTATTACTAACCACCGCTTTCGCACGCAGTCAGTGGGCTGCATCTGATGATCAGTAATAGTTAACACTTGAGTTTTTCACAAAACGCGTATTTCTGCTGCTGCAATAACAACTTATTTGGTACCATGGTACAGAACCCTTCTCAGCGCGATGCTGACTCGTATTCGACCGGTTTTTTTTTGGGGGCTTTACGCTCTGTTCTGCATACAAACGGTAACTGTTTTATTGCCTTATTATCAATTTTGTATTTATTGGCTTATCATCATTTTGTGACTGAGCTTGATAATTCTGCTCTTATAATAAACCTAAAAGTGTTTTACAACAAAATTTTGGTCACAGCTGGCCAGTAACCGTTTTAAGTATTTAAAAGTAATTATGCTGGACAGTTAACAAGTGTTGAAATTCTCGTCAAACATAAACGTGGTGTATTGAATTCATGAACTTTTTTGTTCGGTTTATTTAGTTTTTTTGATAGAGACCGAAAAGCTTGTATAGAGGTATTAATCAGTTTAGTCAGGAGTTTATTTTAGAACACCCAAATGCTAACTTATATTTTAAATGCGAAAGTAAGTCTGTAACTGTTCGTAACCATTTCACGCCTGAACCACTGAACCGATCATCCTAAAATTTTGCACTTACGTTGTCAGGGGTACAGAGCGGAACCTTTCATCCCAAAAAAAATATAACTCCCGAGGAAAATAACAATAACGTTCTTATTAGAGATGTCACGAATATTCGGCTACTATTCGGTATTCGGAATATTCGGCTACTTTTTTGATATTTGGTATTCGGCCAAATAATACGTACTATTTGGCCGAATACCGAATACCAAATCATGAAAATAAGACACGTCATTTTACTCAAGATTATACGAGTATGTACCTATTCATTACCAAATTAATTGTAATTTGACAAATTGATTGTTTTTTTTTACTTTAGTAAGTAAAATTGATCAGTGGTAAGTTGTGATGGATAAAAATAAACTTTTCAGCATTTTTTGCTAGCAAATGATTACGCTTTTCGTTGTAAATTATACCAGCTTAAGAAAATAACCACTCACTGTAGGTACACGTTACTCCCAGGAGAAGAAAGATAAACTTTAGCAAATTTCGAGAGGTTTGGGTATACTGTTTTTCGTTTGCTGACCACTCATTTGCCACAGCATTTTTCTCCACGTCTTCCTCATCATTATCATTTCGCAAATTATCTGCAGCGACTTCCTCAAAGCAGTTCCAGAAACTGTCGTGTATTTCATATTCGGCCACATCACTATTCGTGGCAACTCTAGTTCTTATGATAATAGATGTCGCCACGTGTGTTTCGAATCATGATTTAATTATTATATATATTATTATATTATATTATTTATAACAAGCAGAGTACAACCCGAATTGATTGTCTAATTCTTAATTAACGCTAGCGAAGTCGCGTGCAATAGCTAGTAATAAATAAGCAAGAAAGTGTCGAAGCTAGCTCTTCCATTCTAGTTAATCATCTAGAAATAACTAAATAGTAAACCAAAGTCATAACACACACAACACAACACACAACACATCATCATTTTCAAAAAACAAAGGAAACTGTAATCAATTTTATTGGTTTTATCTAACCGATAAGCTACATTGCATCATTAATGACTTACTGGTTATTTGTTATGATTACAGTTTTTGATAACTGTTTTTCTGAGATTTCCTTAATGCTTCTAGAATGTAATTCCGCTACCGAAGATCATCAGAAGAAATGTGTTAATTTGGTCAGGATAAATAACATACTACCAACTTACTTTTTTTTGTGTCAAATCCCAACGCACAAGCACTGGAAAGAAAAATCCTGGACGACTAAAGTTGAGGCAAAGCTAATCACTGCTTCAACACGTTGCTTCTGCTCGGGATCAGCTAAATAAAAAGTAAAGTATGAAGTAGAAGTGGGTTACAGGTTACAGCCCGGGGCGAGCCAACCCCTTCCGGCTGGTACCTCGCTGACGTAGGATCGTCACCTTCTCCCAGACGTAAGCGAGTGCTCAAACTCAATCACAAAGCATTTATTTCCATTAGTCCATTACGGCACTATTGAAGGACCAAAGAAAAAAGCGAAGCTACAGTCACAGTTACAAGGCATATAAGCTTGAGAAAGTACTGTAGTTGCTCATTCCAAAGCGTACATCTCTATGGAGAAGAATAGGCAAGAAACTCCAACAACTGCTGGTCCCATAAGCAGCGGGCTTACGGAACCTACAATACGAGCATATGGCAATGCTCATTTCTCTTTTTGTGATGACCTACTATTGGGTTTTGAGTAAGTGGCAAAACGCTATAAAACTTGATAATAGTACTGATTTTATTTACTTTATAACGAAATAGACCAGAATATATAAGAAAAATATACATCAAACTGGTAAATAATTTTTTGAATATGATAAAACTTTATACTTTCTGTTTTGTTTTAACAGTTCTTCATTGAATGTATCCCCTTTTAGTTCTTCATTGTATTTATTTCCTTCTTCGCTCTTTCTCCAGTCTACAGTGTATGAGTGCAATAACGTGGCGCTTGCGTAGTCCTTTCCGGCCCTGCTTCTCTCCACACTCTTCAACAAAATCCAGCAATGCTCTTGTTGCATGTAAATCTAATTCAGGTCTGTCAGGTTCCACATCAATGCCGATATCGTTATATAAAGCGGCCGGTAATGCACATGTACCCAATGCATACATAGTAAAAACTTCATCAAGTAACCTAGGAACAATTATTTCAAAACTATCCGTATTATTGAATGTAGCGAGTTTGTCAGCATCAACATACACGCCGGAATGTTCTATTAGTTCAGCAAGTCCCGGAGCAGGTTCACGATATTGTAGTGTCCATCTTTCTGATAGATTTCTCAGGAATTGAAAGTGTACTCTTGCCTCTTGCTGTATCTCTTGTATTATTTTAAGCATACTCTCTCTCATACATCGAAAATCCAATAATGGCCATCCCATCTTTACCCCATACTCATCAACAAAGTGAAGTAATATAATTTCTGCATGTGCATCTAATTCACATGACTCCCGTTGATGTGGACGTGTGTTAGAAGCGGGCAAAGTTTCATAAATTCCGCGATTTTTCTCGGACAGAGAACATTCACGCAATGCGCTCATTTTAAACACTTCAGTTAGTAACCTTAGAGCTAATGTTATACAATCATTCGACAATTTCTTACATGCAGTGAGCTTGTCAGCATCAACATACACACCTGAATGTTCCACTAGTTCAACTTCCCTCTCGTAAGGCAAACGATGCGCAAGTGTCCATATAGAGTCTCTCATGGTCCATCTTAAATAAAGTTCATTTTTAGGAGCATTTCTAGCTTTTTCTTTATTCCATTCCACATATCTCATCACTTCTATTTTCTGTCGGATACAATTTTGAATAAATTTGTGATCCGTTATCTTCCAATCCTTCTGAAGTCCATAATCTACAACAAACTTAAGCAATATTCTCATTGCATGTTCATCTAATGTAGCTCTAGGATCGCCGGCTGTAACATTAGTCATTAAACATGCTCTCAATGCATTAGCAGTAAATATTTTATTTACTAACATTCGAGCTAATGTAACACAATCTTTAGACAATGTTTTGCATTCAGCGAGTTTGTCAGCATTAATATACACACCAGAATCTTCCACTAGTTCAACAAGACCTGGATCAGGTTCACGATACTTTAGAGTCCATCTTGAGTCATTTGCGTCGTATTCTGGAGGTAGAATCAACTTAAACGCATGTTGACGACCGTACCACCTCATCATATCATTGTTTCTTTCAATTTCTTTTATAATACAGCCGTAATCATCTACTTTCCAATCCTTCTCTAGTCCATACTCTGCAATAAACTTTAGTACTGTTTCTGTTGCATGTAAATTTAATTCAGGTATATCATGTTCCCGAATGGCACCGATAGTTTTACATAATGTCGCAGGTAACGCACATGTACTCAATGCATTTATAGTAAAAACTTCTAATAGTAACATTTGACTCAATTTGTGGCAGTCTGCTGAAAGTGTCTTGCATTCAACGAGTTTGTCAGCATTAACATACACACCGGAATCTTCTATGAGTTCCACAAGTCCCGGAGCAGGTTCACGATACTTTAGTGTCCATCGTGAGTCATTCTCCGGGGGAAAAATATACTTGTGTTTATCATTCTGATGATCTTTCTGTTCTGTGAGATCTTCATTTAATTTTGGAAATTCTGTTACGAAATATTTTGATAAAGATGTGTTTTCGTCCGTTATAGCATATGAATTCTGCAGCTTGCTTTTTTCTTCTAATTTTGCTGGTGAACTACTGGTATGTTCTTTTTGTGCATCAAGTTTCTGCACTTCTTGTTGTCGCCGAAGGTTTTTAATATATTTGTTTTCTGTTTTAAGTATCAAGTCGTTCTCTAATTCAAACTCTGCAACAAAATTCAACAATGTTTTCATTGCGTTTTCATTTAATGCAGGTCTGGCATTTGTACCACCGTGGTAAGAGTCTTTGTCTGTTGGACCAGTCCATGAACATGTTTGCAGTGCACTTGTGGTAAATATTTCGGCTAGCAACTTTCGAGCCAGCGTTATAGAATCATTCGAAATTAACACGCTTAAAGCGAGTTTGTCAGCATTAACAAACACACCCGATTGAGGCATTAGTTCAACAAGTCCCGGAGCAGGTTCACGATATTGTAATGTCCATCGTGAGTCATTTTCATTGTATTCAGGAGGAGGAATCCAGTTGCTTGTCCGAGAACCTTCTCCTAGAAATTTGTCACGAACATCTTCTTCTTCTTTCTGTAGCATCTCCATCATTGTTTGTCGAAAATGTGTAGGAGAAAAATTTTCCATAACTTCATCAAAATAATTTTCTTCTGTCTGTCTATCACGTCTCATCTCTAAAATTATATGGCGCATACTGTTCACACAACATTGGTAGTCTGTTATATTCCAATTCTGGGAGATTCCAAACTGTTGAACATACATCAACAATATTTCTTTTGCGTGTTCGTCTAGTCCAGGCCTTGCTTGTCCACTATGGATGTCGGAATCATTCGTTGTTTCACTAGTCCACGTACATGTACTCAAAGCATTTGTAGTAAAAATTTCGGTTAGTAACATCCGAGCAAATGTTTTGCAATCATTCGAATTTTTCTCGCATTCATCGAGTTTGTCTGCATCAACATACACACCGGAATGTTCCATTAGTTCACGAAGTCCTGGAGCGGGTTCATTATACTTTAGTGTCCATCGTGAGTCATGCTCATCATATTCCAGAGGAAGAACAGACTTCTTCTGTACTTTACTGTTATCTGTCTGTACTGCTGTGGTGTCTTTTGATGAAGATGGTCGAACGTCCATCTTATCATGGGTGCTTCCCTGCAGTAGTGAATGATCTATAAACAAATAAAAAATATTATAAACATTTAATGTGGTTTCTGAGTTTTTAAATGAATACGCGTCAAAAAAAGGTTGTGGAGGTCAGATAGGTAGTCGCTCCATGTAAAATACTGGTATCCAGCTGCATCCGGTTAGACTGGAAGCCGACCCCAACATAGTTGGGAAATGGCAAGCAGATGATGGTGTCGTGTCGATACTAATCTGTATTGCATACCTGAATGTGTTGAGTTTTCCGATAACTTACCTAAGAACTAAATAATTAGAACAGTTGTTACATTTTAATACCTATTTACGAGTATGTAACAGGACAGGATTTTGTTTTTAAGTAACTAGACACAGCAACAACGAGCAACAATACAGTGTGATTCTTTTTCCCCATATTGTTCCTCTTGACGATAGGTACGCGGAAATCCGAATCTATAAGAGATACCGGGAAACTAAAAAACAATAACTAAGTACTTATAACACACACAATAAATAAATTTAAAAACTTTTACGCATATTTATGACCTCTCACTACACCAATAATTATGTATATCAACATTATTTTTTTGATGACACAATTAAAAATAAAAATCGAAAAATAAAACTGTAGGTACTTATACATATTTATAAAATTATCAATTTACGATAAGAACATAATATTTTATACTTATCAACTCAACTACCAACATAATTATAGTACAATATCGCTAATTATGGTTAAAAGAGGCAAGTCTAACTGATCTTGTTACAACATCAGTGCTAATTTAGTTTAGCTAGTTTATTTATTATAAGGAAAATACCATTTAAAAAAATGTTATCTCGCGAATGGTGGGTGGTAATATTGCTAATACTGTTGATAAACCTATAGGACTATCTATACTAGGTATATGTATGTACATGTAAACATATTAAATTGTACCTGTTTATTGTCCAGTAATATAAAAAAAAACATGACGTCCTAGAGTTTTACGCAAACAGTCAAAATTTTTCTAGGGCTCACAGAAAGAAATGAAATAACTACTTACATGGATTGCGAAAAATCGAACTTTAATTTTAATAGATCTCCATACATAATATTAAAAACACCCAGTATATTCCCATACCCACCTATGATTTTATTTATTTTTTTACTTTAAATAAAAATAAGTCTCACGCGCACACACAGTCCTACTGTCTACTGAATGATCGTTATTTATTTAGCGAAAATACATAAGTATAGATTTGTTATCTGATATGAAATAACAATATCTACAAAAATTCTATTCTACGTATTATATGAATCATTCAAAACCATGCAAACATTACAATTGCAGACTTGTAAAGATAGCAGTACCTATACAGTAGCAGACTGGTCCGGCTCAGCGGCTCTGTCGCGTCGTCCGCGTCGTCGTGAGCAGCACCAACTAACTGACAACTCCGAGGTGCTACCGTGAAGTACCTTATGGAAAAACTTCAATAACAGTTATTGCCCGACCCGGGAATCCAACCCAAGACCCTACGGAGCCGCTATTCTCTACATTTTACATTTCCATCGAAACTGCATATACTTATACTTACTCATTGTCTATTGCCAAGCGCCAATGCAGTGCCATAAGTAGCGTAAGTGGCAATCTTCGTGTCATTATCTTTGTAATTGTTGCCACTTATAAAACTTTGTGCTTGGTTTGAAATAACTATGATTGCGGGAGTTCTAAGATGTCCTACATGGGTTTAAGTATGGTCTGTGTGGTTTGTTCAATTCCTCTAGCCTTGGGTTTTACATCCATGACTCGGAAACAAATTTCCATGCTCATCACACAAACATTTTGCTCCTACTGGGATTTGAACCCGGGACCCTAAGAACGTAAGGCAGCCTCACTACCGCTGCGCCATTCGGGTCGTCCGTGTACTAAGGGCTCTTTGAAATTAGACGGTTGGTGTCGGACTGCTGCCGCACGGCTACTTTGTATTAAAAATCACAACCGCACGTACGCAGTACGGTAACAGGACTGCAGTAAACAGACATCACCGTCTAATTTTAAAGCGCCCTTAGCCAGCGCTGTGATTAAAAGTCATCCGATTTTTCATCGCCATTCTGTAACACATGGTATCCGGCTGTAGTGGTACTTTATTATCTAGACTCACTGGATATTTAAAATGTTTGCCTATCAAACCACAGATGAGTGCACGGTTTCTATCGCAGTGCGGGCTAAGCCTAAGCTTATCATCGTCGTCAGTCTATTAATGTTCCTACTGCTGCGACACAGGCCTCCTCTCTAATTATGACAGGGAAGGGCTATACTATGTAACTTATGATAGTCAGTTCCGAACTGCTACCAGTGATGTGCGGTTGACTACAAACTGACGTTTGATTCTAGCTTATCTTGAGTAATCTCAAGTATTCATACCCTAGTGATGATGCTCGAGGAAAGTGTTGAAGACTTTACCACACGGTGATCGTCATTTGTCATTCAGTTCTAGGCATCTCGTCTCGTATGTAGGCTCGATCTAGACTAAGGGGTCATTTATATATTACGTCACAGGTTAATGGGGAGAAGAGGGGCGACGAAGTGTGACATTGGGTGACAAGGGGGTGGGAGGGCTCCTACATTTTGTGACGCCACATTCACGTGACGTCGTGTGACGTCATTTATGAATACTTAATAGAAGCAGGAAGTTCCACGTGTAAGTTACAAATGCACAAGACCCTCATTAAAAAAAAAAACACTAATTTTACGTAAAACTCAAAATTTTCTCTTTTGCCACCATCTTACTCTAAATTATATGTTATGAATTCGCAAGCTGCGCATAATAGCGGGTTCTATTCCCGCGGCACGATTCTCACCGGGCCAGTGAGACAACACCTAAAGTTCCATTGTTAAATACAGAACTGAACTCTTTTCAAGGTGGTTAAAATTGTATTACAGCCGTTAAGTCATTTGTGGTTAAACGTGATCCGTTATTTTAGAGAAGTTAAACTGAACCAGAAAAACGCTGTGATAGTTTGAAATAAATTACGTTTTTGGGTCCATTTCAAAGTTATTTCATGTTAAAAAAGAAAACAAAATTGCGTGAGATAGAATTTTGGGTTTCCCCCCAATATTGTGTTTCGATGATTACAAACGAACTTATTTTTTTGGGGAATTCTCGATGAACTTTGTGATCGGGGATCTTTCTCACAAAACCTAAAATCTTCGAATTACCATTGACTGAACCTACACTAGTTGTAGTAACGACAGTATAAATATGATCACTCTTTTAAGTCTAGACGAAACAGAATTAGCACTCTGCAGTCATAACAAAATGAAAACGACTCACCAGAGTGACGAAAAATCCCAGTAGATGCTCACGCGGTAATAATCACACACGTCGCCGTCCCCGGAGAATAAAATGATAACTGCCATTATCTTATTATTAGTGTTATGTCGTTTTTGGGATCTGTGGGTGGTAATACATCTGCTCAATTTTTTCGTGATTTTTATACCGTTAGTTGACGAAGTTACAAGATTTTACAATAGTATTCAAAGATTTAACAGAGGCTATAATTGACGAGAATAAAGTGTTAATATAATATTATCGAAATTTTTTCCTACTTGTTAGTATGACATACTTGTCATAGAATTATGTTCTATTAACGTGAATAAAATGATATTAAAGAATTATCATCATCAGTTGCACCCAAAAAACCCGTAGAATAAAATGATAAGTAAAGGATGCCGTAATTATTTGATTCTTGTCAGGCTGTACGGAGAATAAAATGATAATCGACATTAAGCAACTTAGACGATGATTGATTTTGACTAACTTCTTATTTTTAAAATAATATCTCTATTTTAATAATTGGGCGTGTTTCACTAAAAAAATTCGAACATACAAAAAATAACCTTTCTTTAAAGCTAAAAATCATCAGTTTACGTCCAGTACTTAAGGAACAATCAACGAAAACATGTTTTTTATTTTTCCTGAAAAGTTGCGTTTTTGCAGTTATCCTTTTATTCTCCGGAGACGGCGACGTGTCCACGCGATGTTGTATCGAACAAAATTTAAACGAAGAAATAAACCATATTTCCAGCTTATTTCAGTAAAATAAGAATACCAAACTTTTTATGCACTGCCTGAAGTAAGTAAATGAAGTTTTATTATTGTTCGGTGTAAATTGTGTTTTATTAGTTGTTTTATTGACCGTATTTCATTGATGTATCCGCATTTACGTAAATTCAATGTGTTTACAAAATGTTTTTTTTGTTCTAGATTTAAGTTAACAAGCAGGAATTGTATAACACTGATATCGAATATTTTTCAGTCATTTGAAAACTTTACTTAAAAAAAAACACCGTTTCCGCTTTGCCAGTTTGACAGACGACTGTTTACAAAGCTGGTTTATTCGAAATAAAGTTTATTTTTAAATTAATATTACTTAATTTCAATAAAATCATTTTGTTTCGTTTGCTGTCTATTAAGTTACTAGCTGTAAATTTCCTTATATAAATAGAACGAAATATTCAAATAAACCTATTTTATTTACTACTTTTCATTTTCTACCACGATCATCTATTTACTACCATTTTGTAGCGTTCCCCATAAACACAATCTCAATCGGATAGAAAAAAGCGCATCCGTTCGGATCTGTGAATAGCGTTTTGACAGTTCTTCGGTTCGGAAATGAGATAGTCGAATACGATTCCTTACCGACACGGAAACGTATCGAATGGTTGTGAATAAGGGGCAGCTGTCGGAAAGATTCGAGTCTTTTTAACGAATTGAACTGTCAAAATTATTCGGTTTCGGATTTGTGAATAGCGTTTGGAGGACATCTTCGATATCTTAGACGTTCGATTCGGTTCGGAATCGAGTCGAATGGTTGTGAATAAGGGGCCAGAATTTACAAAAAAAAAAAAAAAATACAACATACTGGTAAATTACGAGTATTTATTGAATGTTATAAAACTTTGTACTTCCTGTTTTGTTTTAACAAAGTTCTTCATTGTATTTATCCCCTTTTAGGTCTTCATTGTATTTATTTCCTTCTTCGCTCTTTCTCCAGTCTACAGTGTATGAGTGCAATAACGTGGCGCTTGCGCAGTTTTTTCCGGCCCTGCTTCTCTCCACACTCTTCAACAAAGTCCAGCAATGTTGTTGTTGCATGTAAATCTAATTCAGGTCTATCAGGTTCCACATCAATGCCGATATCGTTATATAAAGCGGCCGGTAATGTACATGTACCCAATGCATACATAGTAAAAACTTCATCAAGCAACCTAGGAACAATTCTTTCAAAACTATCCGTATTCTTGAATGTAGCGAGTTTGTCAGCATCAACATACACGCCGGAATGTTCTATTAGTTCAGCAAGTCCCAGAGCAGGTTCACAATATTGTAGTGTCCATCTTTCTGATAGATTTCTCAGGAATTGAAAGTGTACTCTTGCCTCTTGCTGTATCTCTTGTATTATTTTAAGCATACTCTCTCTCATACATCGAAAATCCAATAATGGCCATCCCATCTTTACCCCATACTCATCAACAAAGTGAAGTAATATAATTTCTGCATGTGCATCTAATTCACATGACTCCCATTGATGTGGACGTGTGTTAGGAGCGGGCCAAGTTTCATAAATTCCGCGATTTTTCTCAGACAGAGAACATTCACGCAATGCGCTCATTTTAAACACTTCGGTTAGTAACCTTAGAGCTAATGTTATACAATCATTCGACAATTTCTTGCATGCAGTGAGCTTGTCAGCATCAACATACACACCTGAATGTTCCACTAGTTCAACTTTGCTCTCGTAAGGCAAACGATGCGCAAGTGTCCATATAGAGTCTCTCATGGTCCATCTTAAATAAAGTTCATTTTTAGGAGCATTTCTAGCATTTTCTTTATTCCATTCCACATATCTCATCACTTCCATTTTCTGTCGGATACAATTTTGAATAAATTTGTGATCCGATAACTTCCAATCCTTCTGAAGTCCATAATCTACAACAAACTTAAGCAATATTCTCATTGCATGTTCATCTAATGTAGGTCTAGGATCGCCGGCTGTAACGTTAGTCACTAAACATGCTCTCAATGCATTGGTAGTAAATATTTTATTTATTAACATTCGAGCTAATGTAACACAATCTTTAGACAATTTCTTGCATTCAGCGAGTTCGTCAGCATTAATATACACACCGGAATCTTCCTCTAGTTCAACAAGTTTTGAATCAGGTTCACGATAGTTTAGTGTCCATCGTGAGTCATTTGCGTCGTATTCAGGAGGTAGAATCAACTTAAACGCATGTTGACGACCGTACCACCTCATCATTTTATTGTTTCTATCAATTTCTTTTATAATACAGCCGTAATCATCTACTTTCCAATCCTTCTCTAGTCCATACTCTGCAATAAACTTTAGTACTGTTTCTGTTGCATGTAAATTTAATTCAGGTATATCATGTTCCTGAATGGGACCGATAGTTTTACATAATGTCGCAGGTAACGCACATGTACTCAATGCATTTATAGTAAAAACTTCTACTAGTAACATTTGACTCAATTTGTGGCAGTCTGTCGAAAGTGTCTTGCATTCAACGAGTTTGTCAGCATTAACATATACACCGGAATCTTCTACTAGTTCCACAAGTCCCGGAGCAGGTTCACGATACTTTAGTGTCCATCGTGAGTCATTTTCGTCATATTCCGGGGGAAGAATATACTTGCGTTTATCATTCTGTTGTTCTCTCTCTTCTGTGAGATCTTCATTTAATTTTGGAAGTTCTGTTACGAAATATTTTGATAAAGATGTCTTTCCATCCATTTTAGCATGTGAATACTGAAGCTTTCTTCTTCTAATTTTGCTGGTGAACTACTGGTACGTTTCTTGTGTTCATCTAGTTTCTGCATTTCTTGTTGTCGCCGAAGGTTTTCATTATTTTTGTTTTCTGTTCTAATTATCAAGTCGTTCTCCAATTCAAATTCTGCAACAAAATTCAACAATGTTTTCATTGCGTTTTCGTTTAATGCAGGTCTGGAATTTGTACCACCGTGGTTAGAATCTTCGTCTGTGGGACCAGTCCATGAACATGTTTGCAATGCACTTGTGGTAAATATTTCGTCTAGTAACTTTCGAGCCAACGTTATAGAATCATTCGAAACTAACACGCTTAAAGTGAGTTTGTCAGCATTAACAAACACACCCGATTGAGGCATTAGTTCAACAAGTCCCGGAGCAGGTTCACGATATTTTAATGTCCATCGTGAGTCATTTTCATTGTATTCAGGAGGAGGAAACCAGTTGTATGTCTGAGAACCTTCTCCTAGAAATTTGTCACAAACATCTTTTTCTTCTTTCTGTAGCATCTCCAGCATTGTTTGACGGAAATGTGTAGGAGAAAATGTTTCCATAACTTCATCAAAATAATTTTCTTCTTTCTGTCTATCACGTCTCATCTCTAACATTATTTGGCGCATACTGTTCACGCAACATTGGTAGTCTGTTATATTCCAATTATGTGAAATTCCAAACTGTTTAACATACATCAACAATATTTCTTTTGCGTGTTCGTCTAGTCCAGGTCTTGCTTGTCCACGGTGGACGTCGGAAACGTTCGTTATTTTATTAGTCCACGAACATATACTCAAAGCATTTGTAGTAAAGATTTCGGTTAGTAGCATTCGAGCAAATGTTTTGCAATCATTCCAATTTTTCTCGCATTCATCGAGTTTGTCAGCATCAACATACACACTGGAATCTTCCTCTAGTTCACGAAGTCCTGGAGCACGTTCACGATACTTCAGTGTCCATCGTGAGTCATGTTCATCATATTCCGGAGGAAGAACAGACTTCTTCTGTACTTTACCGTTATCTGTCTCTACTGCTGTGATGTCTTTTGATGAAGATGGTCGAACGTCCATCTTATCATAAGTGCTTCCCTGCAGTGGTGAATGATCTTTAAATAAATAAAAAATATTATAAACATTTAATGTGGTTTCTGAGTTTTTAAATGAATACGCGTCTTAAGGTATATACGTATAAAGGTTGTGGAGGTCAGATAGGCAATCGCTCCATGTAAAATACTGGTATTCAGCTGCATCCGATTAGACTGGAAGCCGTTCCCAACATACAAATAGTTGCAGATGATGAAAAAGTGGTGGACCACTTTTCATCACCACCACTTTTTCATCATCTGCTTGCCTATAACAATAAAAAAATGTCATGTCGTGTCGTGTCGATATTAATCTGTATTGTAAACCTGAATGTGTTGAGTTTTCCGAGAACTTAGCTACGAACTAAATAATTAGTTGTTAAATTTTAATACCTACGAGTATGAAACAGGACAGGATTTTGTATTAAAGTAACTAGTGTATTCAGTTTGATTATTTTTCCCTATAACGTTCCTCTTGACAATATGCGGAAATCCGAATTCATAAGAGATACCGGGAAACAATTTATCAACAAATACTACTATTTACTCGAATCAGCGACAAAAAAAGTATTGTACTAAAGTAAAGTACTCATTTTTATGAACATTTCTTACTAAACAATAATGACGTAGGTATTCCAACATTATTTTCATTAAACAATAAAAAAAAAACTAAAAATAAAACTGTAGCTGTGTGTGTGCTGTGTCTGTCTGTACTGTGTACTGTTGTATAAACAATTATCATTTTGCGATAAGAACATAATATTTTATGCTTATCAACTCAACTACCAACATGTCTACAATATCGCTCATTATTGTTTCAAGTGGCATTAAGTCTAACTGGTCTTGTTACTACATCAGTGTTAATTTAGTTTAGCTAATTTGTTTCTATAAGGAAAAATACCTATTAAAAAGAAAACAAAATGTTATCTCGCAAATGGTGGCGGCAATATTGTTGATAAACTTATACTGTATGTATTGTGAGCATTTTAAATTGTAGCTGTTCATTGTCCCATAATGTTAAAAGAAACATGACGTCATTGTAAAATAATGAGTATTAATAAAAAGGGAGAGCAAACCGTCAACATTTTTCTAGGGCACACAGCGAAATAACTACATGGGTAGGCAAAAAATCGAACTTTAATCTTAATAAATCTCCATACATAGGTAATATTAAAAACACCCAGTATATTCCCATACCCACCTATGTTTTATATATTGACTTTGAATAAAAACAAGTCTGACCCCGTAGAGCTAATTTTTCCGAAATAAAATTCACGCACCCAAAGTCTAACGCTCGCACAGCCAAGTTCATCGAATGATCGTTATTTATTTGGCGAAAATACATAAATATAGATTTGTTTTCTGATATGAAAATAACAATATCAACAAAAATTCTATTCTACGTATTATACTCGTATGAATCATTTCAAACGATGCAAACATTACAATTGCAGACTTGTAAAGATAGCAGTACCTATACAGTAACAGACTGGTCCGGCTCAGCGGCTCTGTCGCGTCATCCGCGTCGTAAGCAGCACCAACCAACTGCCAACTCCGAGTTGCTACTGTGAAGTTCCTTATGGAAATCTTCAATAACAGCTATTGCCCGTCCCGGGACCCAAGACCCTACGGAGCCGCTATTCTTTACATTTTACATTTCCATTGAAAATACACTTATATTACCACAATACCGACAAACAAACTACTCATTGTCTACTGCCAAGTGCCAATGCAGTGCTATAAGTAGCGTAAGTGGCAATTTTCGTGTCATTATCTTTGTAATTGTTGCCACTTATAAAACTATGTGCTTGGTTTGAAATAACTATGATACCTAGCGGGAGTTCTTAGATGTCCTACATGGGTTTAAGTACGGTCTGTGTGGTTTATTCAATTCCTCTGGCCTTGGGTTTTACATTAAACACTTGGTAATTAGAAATATTATCTCCTACTTTTTAATTTTTATAACTCTTCATTATCTTCGCATTCGGTTTTTATTGTCCCGAGTAACGCAGTAAGGGCCGGAGTCCACCAAAGCGGATATGTGTAGAGCGGAGAGGAGAGGTGTAGAAATCGACCAATCTCTTTGGTTGAAGTCTACATTGCGTCTCTCGTCTGTCATGTGATTGTCTTTGGTTGAAGTCTACATTGCGTCTCTCGTCTGTCATGTGATTGGTCGAATCTTGCACATCTCCTCTCTCTATTCTGCTCCCCCCGCTTTTATGGAGTCCGGGCCCAAAGCTGTATTAGGCCAGCGCACGGCAGCGATTAAAAATCACCCGATTTTTTATCGCCATTCTGTAACACACATGGTATCCGGCTGTAGTGGTATACTTTATTATCTATACACACTCAAGATTTAAAATGTCATCTAATGAAACCACAGATGTTTGCATGTTTTCTAGATATCGCAGTGCGGGCTAAGCTTAGGGTTATACTATGTAATGTATCATTGTCAATCCCGAACTGCAAAAGAATCAAAAGTCAGTTTCATTTTACCTTTATTTGAGTAATCCCGCGGATTCATACTATATATGATGATGCTCGAAAAACGAAAAGGAAGTGTCGAAGCGAAGACTTTATCACACGGTGATCGTCATTTGTCATTCAGTCGGAGGCATCTCGTCTCGCAGGCTCGATCAAGACTAATACTAAATAGTAACAGGAAGTTCCACAACCACCGGAAATAAAACAATTATCACTTCCACGTCTAAGTTACAATGCACAAGACCCTCATTAAAATACCACAAATTTTACGTAAAACTCAAAATTCTCTCTTTTGCCACCATCTTACTCTAAATATGTTATGAATTCGCAAGCTGCGCATAATAGCGGGTTCTATTCCCGCGGCACGATTCCCACCGGGCCAGTGAGATAACACCTAAAGTTCCATTGTTAAATACAGAACTGAACTCTTTTCAAGGTGGTTAAAATTGTATTACAGCCGTTACGTCATTTATGGTCAAGCGTGATCCGTTATTTTAGAGAAGTCAAACTGAACCAGAAAAACTTTGTGATATGTAGTTCAAAATAAGTGACGAATATTTTTGAGTCCATCACAAAGTTATTTGATGTTAAAAAAACAAACAAAATTGCGTGAGATAGTTTTTTGGGTTTCCCCCGAATATTGTGTCTCGTTGATTACAAACGAAGTTAATTTTTTGGGGAAAAACCGAAACGACGCATAAGGGCCTATGCACACCACGTTATTTAAACGATCGTTTTTATCCTGCAGAGCAGTTTGTTGTTGTGTGTATCGATACAAACGCGCGGCACCGGCGCGTCTGTATCGATACAAACGCGCGACACCGGCGCGTCTGTACCGATTCAAACGCGCGACACCGATACGAGCGCAAGCGCGCGCGCCTTCCCTACGGACGGGGCTGATCGAATGCTGTCTCGACCGACGCCATCTTGCTACTGTTGACGAGGTTCTGCTTAAAAACGCAAAATGCCAGCGCGTTTGTATCGATACACACGCGCGTTTGCATCTCGTCTGTATCGCTACACACGCGCGTTTGCATCGCGTCTGTATCGCTACAAACGCGCGTCTGTATTTATACAGGTGTGCAAAGGTCTACAGGCTGCGTCTGACTTGCGTGCGTATCGCGTCTGTATCGCTACAAACGCGCGTCGACGGCGCGGTTAAAAAACGTGGTGTGCATAGGCCCTTAGAGCTATGTGTTACAATTAAAAACATTATTTCGTGGAAAATTATCTAACAGCATAAAAACACTTATTAACGTAACTGATAAAATAAAAATTAACTACTAAATAATTGTGTTATCCGGTGACCTGACATGCTAGGTCGCGGAAGGTCACGATTCGTGCCAAAACTAATCAGACTATTTCTATTATATTTCAGTAACCAAGAATTCTGACAATGCAATATTAAAAAAAAAACATTAATTTCAGACTAAAAAGTCGATAGACAAAAGAACAATTAAAAAGAAAAAAAAAACCCCAACAAATTAGGTCGATTTTTCTCGATGGTTTTTCATCTTACGAGTATTGCTGTACAATATATTTTATCTGGATCTACAATGTGTCCGGTCATGGCCTGGCGGTACTATATCCCTATTAGCAATTGCCGTTGGCTTCCTTATGCCAACAGTTGGGAATGTATTGGCAGACGGTTAGTTGTTCCGCCAACCTAAACTTAAAATAGGCCCATTGTCACATGCACTATTTGCCCAACGAAGAGCCAACAAAGGGCCTTCTGTTACTATTCCTACTGTTTGGTGATTTTTGCAGGGATTTTAGATAATATAACAACATTGGGCCAACTAACGACGGGCCTGCTGCATCTAATCCTACTGCTGGGAGATTTTTGTAGGGATTTAAATTACTAAAACAACATTGGGCCAACTAACGACGGGCCTGCTGCTTCTATTCCTACTGTTGGGAGTTTTTTGTAGGGATTTAAGTTATGAAAACAACTTACATCGGTCCAACTTAAACCTTTCAATGGGCCTGTTAGGGATGATACGTATACAGGGTGTAAACCACCTCATCACAAAGCCGTTAACCAAGCATTCTGTACATCAAACTAAGTAACTTTACGCAAAAAATATTGCTGGGAAAAAACTTTTTTTTTGAGGTTATAAATCATGTTTTGCGGTAGAACTCAATGTAACACACTTAAAACATTGTGCTGATGGATGGATTGAATAGTACGGGGGTCGTGGAGGTGTGCAACGTTAAAATCTTACAAGAAAAACTTGTATTAAAAAAAAAACTTGTCAAAAAGTTGTAACTTTGACCCCCCATATCTCCGTAACTAAAAGGTTCCCAGGTATGGTGTAGAATAAAAAAAATATCGCAATGACGGGGAGAAGAAGTGCCTTTCGGCTTCGTGAAGAGGTGTTTTACACCCTTTATACTGGTACAGGTATAATTACCCAGTATGAGCTTACTAGTACTCTCTTAACTCTTAGTAACTCTTAGATTTTTAATATTTTTGTTTGATTTACAGTTTATACTGTAAACAAAGTGCAAAATTGAAAATTAAGGATAATTTAAGAAGGACATTCCGTCACTAAATGTCCTTGGTGGGCGGTATGTTCATGCCGAAACAGTTATGATAATATCGTAAAGGTTCAAAAGTTGTACCCCAACCTCGATAGATGGCGTTGTAGTCCAATTAGAAGTCGCTATCGTTGTGTTACCACGATTTGGTTGGGTTCGAGTGAATTTAAGTAAATATAAATTACCAGCTTAGGCTCGGGACAAATCCGTGGGTACCGCACGATCTCCCGCGAGGCAGCGGGCCTGCTTGCCGGATTGCCGCCATGGGATCTGGAGGCGATAGTCCTCGCGCGCCTACACGAATGGCGCGCGGAGGTACTACGCCGGGGGGAAACTCCGCTGCCGCGGCAGATTGCCGCTCAGCGGACTGACCTCCGGCGCGATCTCATGGCGACATGGAGAGAGCGACTGTCGCAACCCCGTGCAGGGCACGCCACGATAGTGGCGGTAACCCTCTTTGAGGAGTGGCTAGAGAGGCGCCACGGCGTCCTCACCTTCCGCCTGACGCAGGTCCTCACCGGACACGGATGTTTCGGGAGGTACCTGCACCGAATCGGGCGGGAGGAAACGCCCGGGTGTCTCCACTGCGAGGATCGACCGGAGGACACGGTGGAGCACACGGTGGAGGTCTGCCCTGCGTGGGCGGAGCACCGCCGTGTCCTCGTAGCGGCGATCGGCGGCGGCGACCTCTCGCGTCCGGCCCTGGTTCTTCAATCCATGGTCCGGAGCGAGACGGAATGGGAAGCCGTCACCTCCTTCTGCGAAGCAGTCATGCTGGCGAAGGAGGTGGCGGAACGAGAGAGGGAGAGAGCCTCTCTTCCCGGCCGCCGCGGGAGACGCACCGGGCGTCGGGGGCCACGTGGTGGCTACCGGCCACCGTAGATGCGGGCCTGTGGACGGTTAGCTATGGGCTAGCTAGCCGTCCGTCCGTCTAGTGACGACAGGCCGTGTCGACGGCGCGTTCGTGTTCCACGCGCGCCTCAAAGAGATGTCAGCAGCAGAGAGGGGCCCGCAAGGGCCGAAGCCTGCCGGGGTTGCGGGACTGTTCGAAAGAGATACCGCGGCCCCGGAACGTAAAGGGCGAGGAAGGAACATGGATGGGTTTTAGTCAGTAAGAGTCTGACACTCCCTCCCGCTCCGCCCAGAGTGGGAGAAGTCATTTCATGATTTCCCATCCCAAAAAAAAAAAAAAAAAAAAAAGGCTCGGGACAAACACGAGTAGCGTATGGCGTATGGCGGTGGCACGGGTGCGCGGGAGGGCGAGTAAGTGGCGCCACTACCTCGCCCCCGCGCACCCGCACACGCACCAGCGCTGCGCCACCACAGAGTATATAATCACTATGCGCCACCGCCATACGCCACTTGTTTATGACCCGCGCCTTAGATCAGAAAGCAATTTGGTTTTATTTCAACCCTATTAGTGTTCACACAAGGTTGTTAGTTCAACACTACTAGCTCGGTTGTAAACATTGGTAGTAGTTGAAGGCGAAGGCAAATCCACGTTGGCCCCATCGCAAGTTGGGCCTTCGTAGGCAAATCCACGTAGGCCATCAGTTTTGGACCCAACCCGAAAACTGCCCGCCAATTGTATGCATTTGCCAACTAACCAGAGGTATGTGGCCCAACTAAACTGTGGCTACTAGGGATGTACCTACTGATAACATATCGTCGGTCGAATTCATTACTGGAACATTTCCGAAATCATGTGTTTTGAGTTAAGTATATAGAATGGTAGGGAATTGAATCTTTTTCAAAATCACTGTCCCGCTGACACTATAAAGTTCATAAATGGAATATTTCTAAAGGTTCCAGAATGACTCTGAAAGGAGACAATTTTTCTTGTTCGGGGTTAGGCCACCCACATAAATTATAGCATATAATCATGAAACTTACATTGATTTGTTCTTTATAACGTCTAGATTCCTGTGGTTAAATTAGCTAAGCATTGTCTAAACGGAATAAATGCGAAAAATCTGCAAAAACACTTTTTTTTAACTTGATAATTGTGTAATTAGTGTATAGTGGTCGGAAGGAGAGAGTGTATTAATTAATATATTACATTAATTTTTAAGAATTAAACTGATATCGTTTTACATTTTGATATTAAATAAACCACTAAGATTTCTAATTTGATAGTTTATGGTATATTCATTATTGGCGCATTTAGAACTATTCCAATAAATTCTTAGATTTTCAGGAAATTTCGAATTTATTATTGGAACATTTCACAAAAATACTGATAACTCAAAAACTACATACGACATCCCAAATCTTAGTAACACCCAATAAACTTGACTATAATATGCATATTTTTCAATAAATAAAAAAAACATAAAATAATCTCTAGATAGAGTAAAAATAACTTTGAATGTTTTGAAAAACATTAAACCTCAATTACTCAGAACAGCACATTTTGAAATGTTCCACTACTGTTTCCGACCGACGATATACAATACAACCAACAACAACTATTCTCAGATTTGCAAACAATCGGTACCTAATTTAGCTTCACAAAAAATTGTCGATTTCCATAATTTTTTGATACTTTTTTTAAGTTTAATCTAAGTTACATCTACAAGTTAAGTTACAAAAATGTGAACCCTTTATTTCGTTATGTTAAAATAAACAATATTGTCGCCCACCGAATAAACTCAATCCTTATCTCATTATGACAAAAAAAAACACAAAAACAAAAATAAAAAACAAAATGGCTGCCAAAAAGCGGGCAAGTGTGAATGTAGTGTATTTAGAAAGAAAGAAAGAAAGAAAGAACATAGTACATTGTTATCCTAGGGGTGAAAGTAACTTATTTAGTCCCGAGGCGAAGTTTGGCGCCCAAGCGTAGCGCGGGCGCTAATAGCTCGAGGGACTAAATAAGTCTTTAACCCGAGGTAAACACTGTGCTTTTCATTACGAATACAAGGAAAATAAAAACAAAAACACGAAACCACTCGAAAAAAAATGAAGATCGGATTGTCGCTTTCCCGCCTATTTTATTTTTTTTTTCTGTGGCCGGCTATTCAGCCTTTGTTTTCACTATCGTCCCTGAAAAAATAGTAAATATTTTGCCCAAATCTTTGTTATTACAAAGAAATATTTGCAACTAAACTATAACTAAGTTATTGAAAAAAAAAATTCTTTAATTAATACTGAATTTTATGTTATTTCAATTTTACATCGCGCTGTAATTTACAGGCTGTATAGAAGTCGGAACATGGTTCAATAGAAATGTGAAAATAGAACTAGATTTTTTTTTAATAATGTGACAGCTGTCAGTTGAAAGCGATTTTCCCTAGGGCTGAAAAGTATTACTTTCAGCCCGCTCCTCAGGCAACTTCAGATCTACTTTCCAAGTATGAATAATGAAAAAATAATTGTTATCGATGTACCTAAAATATTATTAGTCCATGGGACTACTGGTCCATGGGCGACCGATACATTGTAAATTCAGCGATAAGACCGGAATTAAAATTTACAATATTGCAAAAGTGTTGTGTTACGGTTTTGGTATGCAATATAGTTTAATATCATTTTATTCATATTCCATCTTCTATCCGTTGCTGTAAGTTTAAATGAAGAGGACTCCACTTAGAACGGAACGCAGTAATAAGTCTATGGTGTCTATGGGTAGGGTAATCCCCGCGCCAAAACTTTTATCATCACCTAAATTAACCGAACAATAGCTGGTATGGTACCTACGTGCTGTGCGTTCTTAGGTATACATTTAATATTACAAGTCTGACGTTGGGTATCCAAAATAAATGACACTGTAATAAGTACTTTTGGTAGAGCCGTTACAGTTACAATGTCAAAAATATAATATAACGAGATGTGATCTCTGGCGGGAATTGTCTAAGCCCCCTGACGGCTTCATCGAGCCGCCAAAGCCTTCCACCTGGGAATGCCATGGCCGACTTGGAAATCTCTAAAATACTCTAAATAAAATCCGAACCCAGCTCGGCGGTAGCAAAGACAATCTCCTCAGATGGGGGTTTATGGACGACTCAGATCTTAAATGTCTATGCGGCGTGTCTCCACAGACAATGGCCCATCTTCCATCTTACGCCGCATGTCCTGACACCTGCACACTTGACGATCTTATGACTGCATCAGTGCGCGGAGTTCGCATAGCTGAATTTTGGGCCAAACATAATCAATAGTTACTTAATACGAGTATTATAAAGCAGAAGAGTTTGTTTGTTTGGTTGAACGCGCTAATCTCAAGAACTACCGGCTCGAATTGAAAAAATCGTTTTGCGTTGGATAGTCTATTTATCGAGGAAGGCTATAGGCTATATAACATCACGCTATGACCAATAGGAGCGGAGCATCAATAAGAAATTTTGCAAGCGGGAAAAAAGCTTCCGTTGAGCAGGCTAGTTTAATGAATGCCACCGAAACCGACACGCTAAGAAGTGTCAAAATTTATTTTAAAGAAAATCGTCAAAGTACAATAAAGGTTGTAAATAGACCTTTAACGAAGCAAGCCGAAAGGCACTTGTTCTCCCCGTCATTGAGATCATTCTTTTTTGTTCTACACCATACCTGGGAACCTTCCAGTTAGGGTGCTATTGGGGGTCTAAGTTCTATCTTTTCCACAAGTATTTTTTATGAACATTTTTTTTAGTACCTATCAGACTTTAACTTTGAACACCTCCACGATCCCTGCACTATTCTGTCCATCCATCAACACAATGTTTCGAGTGCGGTACATTGAGTTTTACCCTAAAACGTAATTTTTCATCCCAGAAAAACAGTCTTTTCCCAGCAATTATTTTTGCGTAATGTTGCTTAGTTTAATAATGCTTGGTTGACGGCTGACCACTGGCTATCAAAAGTGTAGAGATATTTTGAATCAGATCATCAAACTGAACAACTGTCTCCACTTAATAAATCAGCACACGCACAGAAATAAAATGTTGATGGTAGAAATTGTAGATGGTATAAAGTAAGCAACGACCAACGCTGTCCCCCCATACTAAAGTACTAATGATGTAACATATATGTCGTCGCCAGCGATTTCAAACGACAACATTTTCAAATTATTATCTACCTACCCGTTGATTTCTTGATATTATCGAACCATATTGTAACTCGATTCTCATTGGTTGATTGGTTAGTACAGTGGATGCCGTGTGATGGCGCTTTATTTTCCCGCCATTCACGTGGACAGAGTCGATTCCAGAATTCTAGACAGACATTGCTCTAGCTGACACCGTACAGATCAGATCATACGATCGAACCTGTCACGTCCACCGTACAAGCCATAGTTTTGTTATATCTGCTACCTATTGTAATTACAGTGTAAGTAATAAAAGTAATTTGTGATTTGTGTTGATCCAAACTTTCACTGGTTTGCCCGAGTACCCATATTCCTCATGGAACCTGTACCAAGGAACAACAACGACGACGACCCTGTCATCGTTACGCCCACGCTCCCGCCGTCATCAGAACTGGGATCAGCTCGGGCGCCTACCACCGATTTCTTTTGGCGCCAACTCCTCGAGCAGCAGAATCAAATTACCATGCGCATGATTGAATCCATGCGAGGATCAACGCCGACGTCAACTTCAGTCAAGCTGCCGGAGTTCAACCCGGACCTGCCAGACGTCGATCCACGTTCCTGGAGCTCAATTTAAGTGCCCATCTAGGCCTATGTGAAAAATATTTTGATTTTGATTTTGTGCAGCGACTATAATTAACGCAAACAATAGCCAACAAAAGGACGGTGAAAATGTAACTGCCTACGCGAGCCGTTTGATGACGCCATTCCTAGCTAAACTGATGGATAGTCGAATCAACCGACTAGCCTTCACAACCGAAATTAAAACAAGAACGAAGTTGATTCAAGAATTAAACGCATTTTCTTTGAAGAGAAAACATGATCGACACGTCGACAATCACGTGGACGCTAAACGACCAACAGCAAGCAACACGCCGTTCCAGTGTAATTATTGTCATAAGCCTGGACACAAAGCATTCGACTGTCGTTTACGTAAAAACAACCAGGCGCATGCAAGACAAAGGAGCACTTCAACCACTACGCCTACGTCAACATCGGATACCAAGAAGGATGTCACCTGCTTCCGCTGTGGAGAACGAGGCCACATCGCGCCTCGCTGTCCGAAGACGAGCAACGCAGCAGCCAGTAGCAACACCAGCAGCAATAGTGGCGCAGCCCTGGAACGAAGAGTCAACTACTGCCAAGTCCAAGGTGTACGTGGAGAGCTAACACAATCCGGTGAGTCGTACATGTTTTATTTCGATAGTGGTGCTGAGTGTTCTCTCGTAAAGCAAAGTATCGCGGATAAATTCTTAGCGTTCTGTTGCTAACAGGCGTTGGTGACGCTCATTTTATTGTACCAAACAAATTTTATGTACCTAAGGTAATTATTAACGGGCATTGTTTACATTCGTCATCACTAATCGTTCCAGATGAATTTACCGCATCATTAGTGTTACCTAATTACTCGTAGCTTGTCGAGAGAGAATCTAAGTAGTAACAAAACCGGTTTCTTGTTTTGCCGCGGTGACGGAAATTAATTTTAGTGCAATTAATACCGACGTTTCGCCTTTGTTTAAAAGATAGTCTCGTGCGTGTGTTGAGTGATTTTTCGTTTGGATTTATTGATGGTTTACCGTTAACTCGTGTAAATACAGGAGAAATGAAAATTCGTTTAAAAGATCAAACCCGTACTGTTTATTACCCTTACCGACTCAGTCCACGCGAACGAGAATTAGTGCGTAACAAAGTGAATGAGTTGTTGAATGCAAACAAAATACGACCAAGTAGTTCCCCGTTTGCTAGCCCGATTCTTCTTGTGAAAAGGCGTGATGGTTCGCAGCGTATGGTTATAGATTATTGAGAGTTAAATTCGAATACGGTGCCAGATAGATTTCCAATCCCGCGTATTGACGACCAAATAGGTAGACTGAATGGCGCTAACTATTTTACTTGCCTTGATTGTACTAGTGGGTTTAACCAGATACTACGCAAGGTCGTTATATTAAGTAATGACTTTAAACAATGCTGTAGTTTGCATAACTTTAACCTACATCTAATCGCGACTGGTTCCAGCAGACCAAACGGTCAGGTAGAACGCGTAAAGAGTACCTGACGATACTGAAGTTGAGGTAGATATTTTTAAAACGAGAGAGCAAGCAGCCCATAACATCGAACGAAGTTCAAATTACGAGAAGTCTCGTTTTGACACTAATAAGGCTAAATTAGTAAAGACCAATGTTGGTGACATGGTTCTTATTCAAAACGAAGAGCGGAACCAAACAAAATTAGATCCAAAATTTAGAGGTCCATTTAAAATAACTGATTTACTATAAGGCGATCGTTATGCTTTGAAATCATTGACCAGTAACAGAACCTATAAGTATGCCCCACAAATGTCTTAGAAAGATGCCTCAATGTGAAGTTTCATCTGAACTAATTGTTGACATAGAATTCAATGCAGAAAATAATAGTGAACACTTCCTCTATTGTTTGAATATGACGCACAATCGCACACTAAAATGACTAATTAGCTACATAACTTTTTGAACAAACTGTACAGTCTGGTCGTAGTTGTAACTGCGATTCTATGAGTCGTTCAGGGCGCAATGCGCGGCCAGATGTATGGTGGCTGGGTCTGAATAAGACTAATGTTTGGGTCTCAATGAGACTATTAATGGGTCTCTGGGAGACTATTTTGGGTCCAAAGGACTATTATCTGGGTCTGAATAAGACTATTGTGTGGGTCTCAATGAGACTATTAATGGGTCTCTGGGAGACTATTTTGGGTCCAAAGGACTATTATCTGGGTCTGAATAAGACTATTGTTTGGGTCTCGATGAGACTATTGATGGGTCTCAGGGAGACTATTTTGGGTCTGTAAGACTATTTGGGTCTGAATAAGACTATTGTTTGGGTCTCAATGAGACTATGCTGCTAAGCAGTCGAGTCATATTAGTGTTGTGTGAATGTGTGCGTTTGTAAAATAGGTCACTGTACATTCCTGATTATGTTTACTTGTGAGGTATCTTTCAAACTTTATTTTTCTGTTAACCTTGTAGTCAGGGTAAGCCGAGCAAATGTTTTGCTACAAATGGTACTTTTGTTACAGATACACCCGATGACGTGTGACTCATCAGGTTGGCCGTGTCGTCGCCAGCGATTTCAAACGACAACATTTTCAAATTATTATCTACCTACCCGTTGATTTCTTGATATTATCGAACCATATTGTAACTCGATTCTCATTGGTTGATTGGTTAGTACAGTGGATGCCGTGTGATGGCGCTTTATTTTCCCGCCATTCACGTGGACAGAGTCGATTCCAGAATTCTAGACAGACATTGCTCTAGCTGACACCGTACAGATCAGATCATACGATCGAACCTGTCACGTCCACCGTACAAGCCATAGTTTTGTTATATCTGCTACCTATTGTAATTACAGTGTAAGTAATAAAAGTAATTTGTGATTTGTGTTGATCCAAACTTTCACTGGTTTGCCCGAGTACCCATATTCCTCATGGAACCTGTACCAAGGAACAACAACGACGACGACCCTGTCATCGTTACGCCCACGCTCCCGCCGTCATATATAATTGTATTACCAAATGATTTGAAAAGAGTAACGATGGAGTTTCTTGTCGGTTCTTCTCCATGGAATCGATCAACGCGAACCGTGCACCTTTTTCGACGTTTTATAAGTGCCCATCTAGGCGTATGTAAAATACCACGCTGCGAGAAAGTTACCTAGGTACTTTACGAGATCATTATAAGATGCTGCTCAAAAATAAGTGGCTTTGGTGTGTACCTTCACATAGCTGATTGCCGCTAGATTAGTTAGATCCAGGTTCAGGATACGCTTATTTAATGTTGACTAAGAACTTTCCCCTTATTTTAACAATTGTTTTATCAGATTAACATACAAAAGAGAAAAGGAATTTAAATTACTGATTTTGGAGTCGTGCAAGCTTTTATAGTTTAGATTCTAAATCTACAACAGTGTGATTGCTTATCAGCCTAGGACTGCAGCTGATGATGACTCACGTAGCAAAGAGTTAAAGTGTCTATACTTACGCGGATTTTACTGCACATCTAAACGGCATTTATGAGCTGCCAATATTCGTTTTTCTAATTGTGTTTAGTAATATTTTTTAAAGTTTGTTTTGTGTGTAGAGATCTTTGGATGTGATATCGGAAATTCTTTCACTATTGGGAAACTACATTATTACCGAGTGTTTAGAATAGAATAGAATAATATTTATTTGCTTAAAAACATGGTATAAAAGAAGGTCAAATTCAAACAAAAAAAACAAGTGCATACATGTTTTTGCTTAACAGTGATATGCGTACAAAATTTTCAATACAATTGTTTAACATTTACTGTCAAAGAAGTCTTTGACACTATAAAGGCTACATTTGAAACATTTCAGTGTAATAATTTCGAACTAAAACGTGAACGAAACTGCGGGTAAAAGCAAGTCGTAAACTTTTGATGTAGTAGTGAACATGGCCCGCTACAAATGCGATTTGTTATTTGTTAGTAAAAACCTGTGCAACTAGTTTATTGCATACTGCAGAATATTTGCATATGTAACGAGATTTAAAGATAACAAATGCCCCTCGCTTTGAAACAAAAACCCAGGCCAACGAAGAATAAATCAAAATAATGTTATTTACAAGGTCCATTTCGACATGAAATAAAAATTGTAAGGAAAACCACTTACCTACCTAATAAACCAACTGTCACAACTGCTTGCTAGTAACGCACTGACATTTATTCCTGGCGTACTTATCTGTGCGTAGGCACACACAGGCATACTCAACAGATAGGTACAGGAAGACAAAACAAACACAAATACTTACCTAGGTATCAAGTAATTTTGAAACAAATGGTGTAAAAAGACTCTTAACAAAGTCGAAAGGCACTTGTTTTCCTCACTGATTGCGATAATTTTTTTTGTTCTAGTCGGAGAACCTTCTAGTTACGGAGATATTAGGGGTCAAAGTTACAAGTTTCACAAGTTCGTTTTATATAATACACATTTTTACTCCGAACATCTTTACGACCCTCGTACTATTCAATCCATCCACCAGCACAATGTTTAAGTGCGTTACGTCGAGTTCTACCGAAAAACATGATTCATCACCCCAAAAATAATAGTACATTTTGATACAAGTGGAGAAAGTTTGTTATTGTAGTTCAAGGCGGTATTAACACACGAGCCGTAAGGCGAGGGTGTTTTTGAGCCGAGAACTGCAATAACAAATGTCCACGTGTATCAAACGACGTTTTTCAATACACTTTTGAAGAAATAAAATAAAATAAAAGAATGTACGAGTACTTAAAATAATTGTGTCATGATTATTACGAGACTATGATTTAATTTTTTTTTTCGCGCTTTGCTTTCGCCAGGTTGAAGGAGAAGCAAAGGTATGAAGCTATTATACAGTCTAATATGAAAAATTGTTTTTTTTTTTATATTTTTGAATTTAGAACACAAACAAATGTTGTTTATAAAAGAAAATATTAGTTTTATAGAATCATGTCTATCTATGATATTGAATTTATAAACACAATTTGAATATTCAAAAAATGATTACGCCGCCGTAAAGACGTAGATCGCTTATCCGAAATAAAAAAAAAAACATTCACCTCTGACTCTAGTCAGGTGTGAATGTTTTTTTTAATTATGCATTGACCAGTTTGGACTAAGTATAGGTATAGTTATCTGTGGCAATTTTACTTTCTGCACATGTGTAGAAAAAACATGAAAAACGCACGTGTGTGAAATACACTGCATTTTGAACCTAATAGTAGTGCGAAAAGAACCAGTTTTCGAGGAAGTGTATTGAAAAAGTCATTTCCCAGCAATAAGTTTTTCGTAATCGTGAAGAACGTTTACGCCCTGTATGTATAATTTAATCTATACTATATATATATAATATTATAAAGCAGAAGAGTTTGTTTGTTTGTTTGGTTGAACGCGCTAATCTCAGGAACTACTGGTTCAAATTGAAAAATTATTTTTGTGTTGGATAGTCCATTTATCGAGGAAGGCTTTATGTTATATAACATCACGCTACGACCATTAGGAGCGGAGCAGGAATTAAAAATGTTGCAAAAACGAGGTTTTTTTTTCCTTTCGTTTTTCTCTCTTATGTGACGCAGACGAAGTTGCGTGGGTCAGCTATTAATAGGCTATAATTTATCTTGGAAACTTGAACACCTGATGCAAAACCGCAACAGACCAGCTAAACTATAAGAGATACAAATATGACACCATAGCAAAAATTTTTCCACGTGATGAGCATTTTCTGCTGAGAGAATAAATTTGAAGATGTGGAACACCTGATGTGGAACTCCAAGAGCCCAGCTACACCATATATAGGAACACATATAGGAATGACGTCTTAGCAAAAGTTGTTCAATCTGATGAGCACTCTCTGTTGACTTATAAAAATCGAAGATCTGGGACACCTGTTGTAGAATTCCAATAGCGTAGCTTCACCATAACACACATAGGAATGACGTCTTAGTAAAAGTTGTTCGGTCTGATGGGCATTTCCTGTTGACTTAGAAAAAATCGAAGATCAGAAACATCTGATGTGAAAATTATTGCAAAGCTATCACTAATTTCACTGTATAAAATAACATAAGCTGAGAGTACCTCCACGCGGTGAAGGCGGTAACAGTTTAGGACTGATTTTCGATGACGATGGTATATCATTGAAAATTTGACTCAACTGGCCAACACTCCCATTTATTATTTTATTTTATCGAATAAATATGTCTTCGGGTTTATGTTATTTGAGTGTTTAATTTCATTTTCCATTTATCTTCGTGACTCGGTAGCCTACCCGGTAACGCAGGGGAGCAGTCACTTAGATTTTAATTGATCAGATATCTTCACAACAAAGCTATAACCATGCCTAGAAAGAGGTCAAATCTTTCCCAATGTTCCAAAGGAGCTACAAGATTGAGGATCATAAGATCCCAAGAATCTACCGAAGAGCGTCAGGAGAGACTTGATGCTGTTCGAGAACACCAGGCTGCAACTTGCTCCGTGGAAACCTCTTCGGATCGCGAAGCACGCCTGCGTTCTTAGCGTATTTACGCATCTACATCCAGATCTCTAGAGACCAGTGAAGAATAGATGCGCGACTGGCTGATCCTGAACGTCATGCATTGTCTCGCGAGTCGGAGACGTTCACGGATAGAGAACTGCGCTTGAGTACCAAGCGTATCTACGCATCAACTTCTAGATCTCTAGAGACAAGTTGGGAAACGTGATGCATGACTGTCTGCTGATCGTGAGCGACATGCATTGTCTCGCGAATCGGAAACGTTTACCGATACAGAATCACGCTTGAGTTCTCAGCGTATTCGCACATCTACTAACAGGTTTTTTGAAACGAGTGATGAACGTGATGCGCGACTAACTGCTGCTCGAGATTATCATACATTGCCCCGAACACGCACACAACAAAATATTCATAATCAGTTAGAAAGTGAGAGAGAATGAATTGCTGGAGTACGGCATGAAGAGACAGAAGAAGAGCGCAACGAACGTTTGAATTCTGATCGAATTCGACATTGTCTGAACAGAATGTCGATATCATCTGAAGAATCGGATGTGTCTCAAGGTCTCAAGATATAGCCGTAGGGCATGGCGACCTTCCTTGGGTTGATAAGGAACGGAGTGCATTTACGTATACTCCTATGATTGAATACGCCACATACTATGGTTCAAAATTGTACTTTTTGTGAAGCTGTTAAATGGCGAAAAGAAACAAACGGTATGTGTTGCTCAGATGGGAAAGATCCGTTTTTCCCTTACCCGGGCTCTTAGAATTCGACATCAGACGTTTCAGATCTTCGATTTTGACGACGCCGTTGTCGCTGGCATAAGCAACAGGATCCGCGTACGAAGTCGCGGGCAGAAGCTAGTTGTGACATAAAATAAACCAGCATTCGTTGTACGCACATCGACCAATTAGGTAAGCTATACACATCCAGTTTTTTTAAATCTCTCATTGTACGGGAATTCTATTAAAACAAGGCCATGTTATACATCAAACGATACAAAGAATTAAAAAAGAATGGAATGTGAATTTGAAGATGGACCCGAGCGGCTGTTATTATGTAATAACAGCCGTTCGGGTCCATCTTCAAATTAAGCCGCACTGCCTAGGTTGGTTCGTAAATTGGTGACCACCCACATACAGAGTTTTCTCCGTGCCTCCGGAAAGCACGTTATGCTGTTGATCCCTGCTGTCTGAAGATTTTTGACAACCAGTATTACCAAGGAGTTTCTTATTTCCCAGCCAGTACTAACTGGGTCGAACAGTGCGTGGTGTAATGTGAGATGAAATACAACTTTAAAAAACCTCAATTTATGATGCCCGCGGCTTCACCCGCACACAAATTTTATACTAAAACCTTCCTTGAGAGCCACTCTATCCATTGGTTATTCGGCAGCTATTCTTAACTTTGTCGGATAGCACATACCGAGATGTAACTTTGCGATCTCAATACAAAAATTTGTTACGCACTGGTGGCTATAGGACTGCTTTGTTGAGGAAAAGTATTTTAGGTATGGCTCCGGCTATTTTGAACCACATTCCTAATAACATAAAAGAGGAACCCGTCAAAATGTTCAAAAAAAGCTAACAGAACTGTTATTAAATAAATGCTATTATTCCGTATCGGATTTCCTAGCTGATAAATTTTAGTTGTGTGTCAATGTTTGAATGTTTGATGATGAACTGCATCAATGTTTGCATGCCAAAATGGTAGAATGTAGAAGGATTCTCTAACATTATTTTAATCATCTTATTGTAATTACCTACATTCTGAGCAAATAAATGACTATTCTATTCTATTCTATTCTATTCGGTGCAGTGGTTTTTGAGTTTATCGCGAACACACAGACAGACGCGGCGGAGGACTTTGTTTTAAGTAAAAAGTAGTGAAAAAACCGGCCAAGAGCGTGTCGGGCCACGCTCACTGTAGGGTTCCGTAGCTTCCCAGACCATTAAAAATACCAACATTTTTCGTCAGCAAAAATAACTTTGTTTTTCATAGTATTTGTATGAAAAACAAAGTTATCATTTGCGTTTTTTTGAAAAAGTGCTATATAACTCAAAAACTATTCAACTCATCAAGTTGAAAATAATTTTCCTAGAAAGTTCATATAAAGGTCTACTTCTGTGATTTTTTTCATATTTTTTAAACTTATGGTTCAAAAGTTAGAGGGGGGGGGACACATTGTTTTTGACTTTCGGAGCGATTATTTCCTAAAATATTAATATTATCAAAAAATGATTTTAGAAAACCCCTATTCATTTTTAAATACCTATCCAACAATATATCACACGTCAGGGTCAAAATTAAAAAAAAAATCGCTCCCCACTTTACGTCTGGGGGAGGTACCCTAATAAAAATGTTTCTTTAAATTTTTATTTTTGCACTTTGTCGGCATGATTGATATACATATTGGTACCAAATTTCAGCTTTCTGGTGCTAACGGTCACTGAGATTATCCGCGGACAGACAGACAGACAGACATGGCGAAACTATAAGGGTTCCGTTTTTTGCCATTTGGCTACGGAACCCTAAAAAGTCTTTATACCTACAATGAAACTCCGTGTCATGGTGTTTGTGGTCGCACTCCTCCCAAACGGATTTTTAGGAAAATTGTGTATATTTAGTAGAAATGAGAATAGGTCGTTAAGTACATTTCACATCATTAATTATATGGCAGAAAACGTGTGTGGGGTCAGCTAGTAATACAATAAAGCGTACAAACATACTCGTACAATAGACGCGTAAAAATAGATTCACAGGGAGGAAAATATTTTCAAAAAAAACAAACATACTTTCCGATTGGTCCAATGAAATTTTAATCGATTCAGTAACATTCAATATGGCCACAAAGTTCATTTAATATATGTATATTTTTAATTAGCCCTAAACCTTTGAACGCGACTGTGCGGACAAGAGCTTAGGTTTAATACGACCAATAAAGAAGGTCATCGACATGTATGAGTCTGTCACTTTTTAGTAGTCATTCGAATTTGGTCGGATAACCAGCCGCGGTTAACATGTTTTTTTATATAAGTTAATGCGAATCATTCCAAGCTGAATATTTTCACCATTTATTATTGACTAAAGGCACTAGTTTTTTGGTTTACATCTACACATCTGGGGTTGGGCACACCCCGACGACGAAGTGGAGACCATGTATGAGGATATCTCTAAAGCCATGCATGGTTTCAAAACTTACTTCACCGTTGTCATGGGAGACTTCAACGCAAAACTGGGCAAACGAGACAGGGATGAGCTGCAGGTGGGGCAATTTGGAGTTGGACGTCGGAACCACCGGGGCCACCAACTGGCTAGTTTTATGGAGAAGGAGGGCTTCTATATGATGAACTCCTTCTTCAAAAAGCGTGAGCACAGAAAGTGGACCTGGCAGAGTCCAGATGGTGCAACAAAAAACGAGATTGACTTCATCATGTCAACCAAGAAGCAAATGTTCAATGATGCCTCTGTGATCAATTCGGTGAAAACGGTGGTTTTCGGTGGTTTTCAGGTAAGAGGCACATTGAACATCAATATCAAGCTAGAAAGGTCTCGACTGATGAAGTCTACGCTCCGTCCAGCACAGATCCAAATCCAAAACCCTGAAAGCTTTCAGCTCGAACTCCAGAATCGTTTCGAGTGCCTAGGGAGCTCAGTGGACGAATACAACGATGGGTTCGTGGAAACTGTCCATACGATCGGGTCTAAGTTCTTCAAGACACGTCGTACAGATCAGAAAAAGAGGCTCTCCGATCAAACTCTCAAGCTCATGAAGGAGCGGCGTGAGATGATCCTGCAGTCTTCAGACGAGGCGTTGAAATACCGGCAGCTCAATGGACAGATCTCTAAATCCTTGAAGAGCGACCTCCGCCGCTTTAATACCGAGCGCATTAAAGACGCAATCGAACGGAACAGAGGCTCCAAGGTATTTTCAAGAGATCTGGCTATTGGGCAGAGCCAGCTCACAAAACTGAAGACCGACGATGGCAGGATCTTATCCGCCAAACCGGAGCTACTGAGGGAGATCGAGAGCTTCTATGGACAAATGTACACGTCAACCAGCAAACCCATTGTCGACCTAGCAAACGACCCAAGAGCTAGACTAAGCCGACACTATACCGAAGACATCCCGGACGTCAGCCTGTACGAGATTAGGATGGCTCTGAAACAGCTCAAAAACAACAAGGCACCGGGGGATGACGGAATTACGGCCAAACTCCTGAAGGCGGGTGGAAAACCGGTACTTAAGGCCCTTCAGAAGCTGTTTAATTCCGTCATACTCGAGGAGAAAACGCCACAGGCATGGTGCAGGGGTGTGGTGATGCTCTTCTTCAAGAAGGATGACAATGCCCGGTTGAAGAATTACAGGCCCATCTCACTTCTAAGCCATGTCTACAAGTTGTTTTCCAGAGTCATCACGAATCGTCTCGCGCGCAGGTTTGACGATTTCCAGCCACCCGAACAAGCCAGTTTCCGAAAAGGCTTTAGCACCGTGGACCACATACATACGCTTCGGCAGGTTATACAGAAGATCGAAGAGTACAACTTGCCTCTCCGTTTAGCGTTTGTGGACTACGAGAAAGCCTTTGATTCGATCGAGACCTGGGCTGTACTGCAGTCTCTCCAACGGTGCCAAATTGACTACCGGTACATCGAGGTGTTGAAGTGTTTGTACAAAAACGCCACCATGTCAGTCCGACTTCAGGACCAAGCCTCGGAACCTATCTTTCTGCAGCGAGGTGTAAGACAGGGAGACGTCATATCTCCGAAACTGTTCACCGCTGCACTGGAGGATGTCTTCAAGGTTCTGGACTGGAGAGGGCTAGGCATCGACGTCAATGGCGAGTACATCACTCACCTTCGGTTTGCCGACGATATAGTGGTCATGGCTGAGACCATGGAGGACCTCAGTACAATGCTCGATGACCTCAGTAGAGCTTCCAAAAGAGTGGGTCTAAAAATGAACATGGACAAGACGAAGGTCATGTTGAATGCCCATGTCACACCCATTCCTATCAAGATCGGAGGCTCTACACTCGAAATTGTAGACGATTATGTATACCTAGGACAAACGGTCCAGTTAGGTAGGTCTAATTTCGAGAAAGAGGTCAATCGTCGAATCCGACTCGGCTGGGCAGCGTTTGGGAAACTGCGCGGTATCTTCTCGTCCAACTTACCGCAGTGTCTCAAGACGAAAGTCTATGACCAGTGTGTGTTGCCAGTGATTACATACGGGACCGAAACGTGGTCGCTCACAATGGGCCTTATCAAAAGGCTTAAAGTCACCCAAAGGGCAATGGAGAGGGCTATGCTCGGAGTTTCCTTGCGTGACCGAATCAGAAATGAAGACATCCGCAAGAGAACCAAGGTCATCGACGTAGCCCGAAGAATTGCTAAACTTAAGTGGCAGTGGGCAGGGCACATTGCTCGCAGAACGGATGGCCGTTGGGGCCGAAAGGTTCTGGAGTGGCGACCGCGAACCGGAAGACGATGCGTTGGAAGACCTCCCACTAGGTGGACCGATGACCTGGTGAAGGTTGCGGGAATCCGGTGGATGCGAGTCGCAAGGGACCGGTCAATGTGGCGACACTTGGGGGAGGCCTATGTCCAGCAGTGGGCCTCTTTCGGCTGAGATGATGATGATGATGATGATCTGGGGTTGAGCCGGTTCCTTGTATTTTGCCGTCAAAGTTATGACACCATCGTTTTGACTTTTAGCAAGATTATTCAAAAACGCATGCACGAACAGTTTTGAATCTATATATTGTTATTATTAGCATCAAGCCCGACTGATTACAGTTTTCAGCGAGTTTATACCTTGTCTCATTTAGGCGCTGCGATGTTTTTTCGGGTTTTCATAAAACCGCGATAGCTTAAAAATTATAAATATTTTCTGAAATCTGATTGGGGCACTGATAGCCTAATTAACAGCTACTCGTGTATGTTTAATGTACAGGGGCACATGCAATGGGTTTCTGCATAACGTTACTCCAGCAGGAAATGCAAAATCTCGAAAATTTGAAGGGACACTAATCTTATTTTCTGGGGCAGTTTTTGGCACTAATATAAGCTCTCTGGCCATGCACAATGTTTCTCTCTCGGATCATTCGTTTAGAATTTTCCTGCTGGATTACCCCAGCAGGAATCGTTTTTTCAAAGAATATAAAGGGGCACCAATTGTGTATGTGGGCACATTTACAGCAACTAAGGCACTAATTATACGTTCTATTTATATAACTCTAGAGAGACACTTTTCTGCTAGGGTAACGTACACATATGACGAAGCTAATGAACCGGACGAATAACAATAAAAGAATATTAAATAATGAATCAGCTGTCGATGTGTGAGTAGTGCATGTATTTGTATATGCGTGAGTGTATATGTGTGTGGATATCAAACATGTTAGTTTACCCGGATCGGAATGAAAATATTACTTTTGGGATAAGGAATGGCAGGAGAATGATGATGTATTATTAGTTCCTAAGTACCTAGACTAACTAATGCCCGCATTATGTTTACTGCAGACTTATTATCGACTAAAATATCCAATAACTGGGTACTATAAATATAAGTACATAAGTCAAAAATAGCAAATTTACAGAAGGATGAAAAACTGAAAAATGTTTTACCATTTTATAATTTGCGTACGGTCTAACAAGCTATTTGGTTTACATTTTATATGTAATTAATTTGAAACCAACCAAATAGCTTGTTCGACATTTGATACCAGCATCTCTGGAGGTTGCAAATATGGATGTGCAATTAATACATCTCTGTCTACCCTTTTCTTGAAATTTTATAAGATCAGTCAGATGTGTTTGCTCTTATCTTTAACATATAAGAGTACATAGTGTCTTTAAATTGTTTCCGATAATAACTCAACCTATGTTCTAGTATATCTGATCCATCGTCCTCTTCTGTATTTTTAATGGCAAAATCTAATAATACCTCTCGTGCGTGTGCATCTAGTCCAGGCCTGACATTTGTCCCGTGCGAGCCTGGAGGTTTTTGGCCAGTCCAAGAACACGTACGCAATGCACTTGCACTAAAGATTTCATTTAGTAACAATATGCACAAATCATTGGAATCTCCCGGCGTTGTCATTATATTTTTTAGACGAGTAGCATCTACATACACACCTGAATCTTCTACTAGTTCACAAAGTCCTGGAGCCGGTTCACGATACTTAAGTGTCCATCGTGAGTCATTTGCATCGTATTCCGGAGGAATAACAAACGTTTTTGGTTGTCTTGAACATTTTTGTTTCGTTCGTGGTTCATCAATATTATTACCGTCATCACAATCATTATCATCACAATTGTCATCATCAGAATCGTTCTCTTCTGTCTGCTTCTCATTTCTTTTCTCTTCATTTAATTTTGCAGCTTGCACTGTCGTGTCACTTGACGCAAAAGCAATAGTATTATTACTTACAGATCTTCGACTGTGATCTGTATCATTTTTATCGTCATCATCATCACTACAATCATCATCTTCATCCGAATCATTCTCTTCTGTGTGCTCCACATTTCTTTTCTCTTCGTTTAGCTTTGAAGTTTTAACTGCTGCGTCACTTGTCGTAGACGCAGTAGTATCATCAGTTAGAACACTTTGGCTGTTATCGGTATCCATGAGTTTATTAATTATATCTCTTACCGTGGAAACACCTAAACACTTTTGCAGTTCTTGTATCAACTTACAACATTTGGTAAATGTTGGTAACTGGACGACTGGTTTGGGATCTGAAGAGTGGTTCGCTTTTGAAGCATTTTGGTTTACAATTTGTTTCTTCACTGTACTATTTCTATTATTAGATTTTGCAACCGGTGTTTCATTAGAACCTTTATTTGAAAGCGTCTGACTTTTAAATGCTTGACTAGACGGTCCCGCAACCTCGTCAGCAGATTCACCTGGGTCATTTACTCTAGATCGTTTCTCATAAGTTGTTTTATCAGAACCTGTTGGTGCCTTTCTTTTAAGAGTAATAGGATTTGCAGATTTTGAGGATATGCTCCGTCCTACGGCGTCTCGGATATTCTCGACAGTAGCGTTATTTGTAATGGCTGACGAAGTGGTTTTGCATGGTCTTCCATCCACCTTCGCTGATACTGGTGCATAATCTAAAATAAAAAGTAGTATTAATTAACAGGTTCGGTAAGATGTTACTGAAATAACTAAAAACCTCCGAAGAGGACGTTGTACTCAACATTATCAATCTCTTTAACTACAGGGCTAACCTTGAAATCACGAAAATTAAAACAATTTGCTCCAAGCACGTGTGTATGTGTGACATGTGTGTGTTATCGAAATATTCGTCAAAATGTTGGGAAAAGCGGATGTAATGTATCCTTGAAGTATTCCTTAGTAGTGTTTAAATACTCGTATTACAACTACTCCTTGTAAAATTTCAGACCATTAACTTTAAACCCCGAAGGTTGTACTGAGGTGTATCTATTAGTAAAGGAGATCACCCAGCCTTCATACATTTTTGGGCTATTCAAATAAAAAGTTTATTTTTTGAAAATAGCCCAATATGAGTGATCTCGTTTCAAAAGTTATGTTTAAGTTCTATGTGATAGAGCGAGAGAGCAATTCACGATTCCAGACTCCGTGGGTGATGAGAAGTTCCTGTTGGAACTGTTGTTTAATATTTACCTTCTTTATTTTTCTGCGAGTATTTCGTATTTTGGATATACATTTTGGCTTCTTCATAGATATCTGCAAATAAATATTATAATTAAATACTAGTATTACGCCAACGGGCACACAATTACACCGACGACAGCTAAATTAAAGATTCGTCAGTTCGTCACTATTAAAAGACTGTGTGTTATTGGCAATAATCTTCGCTGAAATAATATGTACTTACGAGTAGTCTACTGTTCAAAGCTGTTTGTTGTGTTTGGGTGTTCCATGTGACGTAGTTAGTCTATTTATTTTGGACTACACAATTGTAGCTTTGAGCTTGAAATATGTAGACTATAAAATAGGTCAGCTGTTCTTTTAATAAATACACGGTGTAAGGCATAAATTAAGGCTGCTGTGGGTACAGCAGGATTTCGATCAACAGGGAGAAATCTATACCAATATTATAAATCCGAAGAGTTTGTTTGTTTGTTTGAACGCGCTAATCTCAGGAACTACTGGTTATAATTGAAAAATTCTTGTTGTGTTGGATAGTCCATTTTTTGAGGAAGGCTTTACGCTATATAACGTCAGATTAAAAAAAAATGTTGCAAAACGAATATTAAAAAAAAAAATTCTTTTTGTGAGCTGTGCTAGTGGTTAATAATCGTGAGACACAGATCCCTCCAGAAGTCGATTTCTCGACCACAAACAATCTGCGAAGGCTGTCACGAAGACAAAGAAGAAAAGAACCAAACAAACAAACAAGACAAACAGGACACACACACCCCTAGTAGCAATTGCCATTGGCTTCCTTATGCCAACAGTTGAATAAATAAATAAATAAATATCGCTGGACATTAACACACAGCGCCACCTAGTGCCACACTAAGCAAAGCTTGTGTCGTGGACACTAGATAGTTGATATACTACATATATACTTTTTTGTTTGTAAATACATACTTATTATACATATAACATCCATGACTCGGAAACAAATGTCCGTGCTCATCACACAAACATTTGCTCCTACCGGGATTCGAACCCAGGACCCTAAGAACGTAAGGCAGCGTCACTACCATTACGCCAATCAGGTCGTGGGAATGTATTGGCAGACGGTTAGTTGTTCCGCCAACCTAAACTTAAAATAGGCCCATTGTCTTAAACATGCACTATTTGCCCAACGAATAGCCAACAAAGGGCCTTCTGTTACTATTCCTACTGTTGGGTGATTTTTGCAGGGATTTCAGTTATTATAACGACATTGGGCCAACTAACGACGGGCCTGCTGCATCTATTCCTACTGTTGGGAATTTTTGTAGGGATTTAAATTACTAAAACAACATTGGGCCAACTAACGACGGGCCTGCTGCTTCTGTTCCTACTGTTGGGAGTTTTTTGTAGGGATTTAAGTTATGATAACAACGGTCCAACTTAAAACTTTCAATGGGCCTGTTAGGGATGATACGTATTTACTGGTACAGGTATAATTACCCAGTATGAACTTACTACTACTCTCTTAACTCTTAGTAACTCTTAGATTTACGAAACATATTTTTTATATTTTTGTTTATATTTAAGATTTATGGTTTATACTGTAAACAAAGTGCAAAATTGAAAATTAAGGATAATTTAAGAAGGACATTCCGTCACTAAATGTCCTTGCTGGGCGGTATGTTCATGCCGAAACCGTAATGATAATATCGTAAAGTTTTACCCCAACCTAGATGGCGTTGTAGTCCAATTAGAAGTCGCTATCGTTGTGTTACCACGATTTGGTTGGGTTCGAGTGAATTTTAGTAAATATATTGCTAGCTTAGATTAGATCACACCAATGTACTCTGTGGATGAGACGGAAATCTGGTTTCATTTCAACCTTATTAGTGTTCACACAAGGTTGTTAGTTCAACACTACCAGCTCGGTAGTAAACATTGGTAGTAGTTGAAGGCCCAAGTACTTACTTGGGCCTTCGTAGGCAAATCCACGTTGGCCCCATCGCAAATTGGGCCTTCGTAGGCCCAACCCGCAAACTGCCCGCCAATTGTATGAATTTGCCAACTAACCAGAGGTATGTGGCCCAACTAAATGCCAACAAAAAATGCTACTAGCAAAACACAGGAAACAGGTTGTCTTTGTTCAAACAGTTTACAAAGATATAAGAATTAAAAAAAAAATACAAACACTTTACAAAACAGCGGTTTATACAGAAGTGCAATACCTATCTATTTTCAATGACCGACGAAAAATATCAACGCTGATCTAGAATCTTGTTTTGAGTTAACAGACACACACCGAATTGAAAATAAGATTTCCCATGGAATCTACGGTACTCGACACGCATTTAGCTTAGTTAATTTAACGATTTCCTCTGTACCAGAAACAAAATGCTGCAGAATAATGTTACCTACCAGTGCTATATTTCAGTACGGAGAGGTAGGACTCCCACTGCTCCGACTTCTTTTCTCTTTTCCTAACTTTATTTTCTGTGTTCCATGGATCTTGAGTGGGGTACCAAACCCTGACTATGTTATCTTCAGGACTGCACCATGTGACCCAGGACTTCGGCACGCACACGTATCCACAGCTGACTCCTTCTTTCTCTTTGAAAGGATTTTCCAAGAATTTTACGACATGGTATTTATACTCGCCAATTCTTTTCATCTGGAAATAAAATAAACATAACATCACACCGGTTTTCCTCGAAGTATTAGGTAGAGTTACAGTAATTCTACATTTCATCAGTTATAGTTCAACCCTATGTAATAGAGGACGAGCCTATTGCCAACAACCGAGCATAAGTCAAGACTATAGATAATACACTACATAATACAGTCAAGACTACCGGCCGCAACAAAAGGCCGACAGGAGTCGTACCCACTACACCAACGCAATGAGTCAGTCAATAAACTAAAAAAAAAACTTATTATAAACTGAACCTTAAAAATTATTCATCATTTTATTCTTTTCGCCTAATTATGCATAATGTCTCTCGGCATTTGGATATTTTTTCTTGCTCTTTGGCGGAATTCCTGAGGGTGTCACTAAGCATGTTATCTTCTGTATAAATGGTGCTTCTACACAGACCCGGTAGTTGGGGCTGGACAATTTGCTATAGGGGGAAAATATAATAATAATAATAATAATTTATTTATTTCAGACATAGTCCATACAGAATATAAAAATTCAAAAACACATGTACATTAAAATAATCAATAAAAATAAAATTACAATAAGATATACACATTCAAATTTCAAATAATGACCACCAAAAATTACTTTGTGACCACTAACATCTATCACCTAAAATATCAATTCATCAGCAAATTTAGTAAATTGAGCACCAAATTATAATGAGGTGTTTGATGACAAACTAGTTTTGCCTAGGCCGACTTGGGGCACCCCGACACGGATAGATTAGGTTAGAAGGGTATGGTACACTTCGTGGTTATTTTTTTTTAAACCATTCAGAAGTAGGAGCCCTGCGAAGCGGGGCTCCGTCGACCAGTTCTCCCTCGACTCGGATGCAAGAGCATATCAGTTCAATTCCTGGTGGTCATTAACTAAAAAAATAAATTTTTGGTTCTAATTTCATGATAAAATGGGGATCAATTTTTGGTGATCATTTACTAATTTTAGCAATCAAAAGTGATTTTTTTGCCGTTCCATTTTGTTAAATCTGGTGGATCGTTAATTACATGCCTTTGCTATAATGACTACTTTTGTTAGCTTGAGTTCTACCTGTTAAAACAAAATGTATGTGTTAAATGAATGAATGAATGATATTGAATAAATAAATAATTTTAAAGTTCAATAGTAAAAGGCACGATAACCCTGTCTGTTTAGATAAAAACACCAAACCCAACAAAGAGATCAATAAATGAATCAACTAATGTATGAAAAACTTAAATATTGTAAATGCGAAAGTAAGTTTGTTTGTTACATTTTTACGCCTAAACCTCTGAACCGGTCATTCTGAAACCTATTCACGTTCTCAGGTGTACAGAAACGGACATAAGATACCTTTCATCCCGAAAAAAATACTGTTCCCAAAGAAATCAACAATAAAGTCCTTATGATAATAGATGGCGCCAGGTGTCTTTCGAATCATGATTGAATTATATTATTATAGAAACTTGAGTAGGTAGTGTGTTAATTATTGACAAAAAGTTCTCGCGAGCGATGGTGTGGGCAAAAGCTATTAAAATTGTTGAGAATAAACGAATGTTACGGCGACGATATCAACTAAATTAGCAACTCTATTTGTGGTGGTTCAGACTTCGTCCAAAACACTGTTAGAATAAAGTTCTAATCAGCTTGCACTACAAAGTGGTTGTTACGTCAGTCACTTCGGGCCGTTTTCGTTCGATTTAAAATTAGAACTTAACTATTTAATCATTAATAATTCATCATGGATGTAGTTTAGCATTTGAAATTGTGTGGTATATTTTGAATTATAATTATCACTGTCAATGGCGGAAATTAAGAGGCATGTTTGAAGATTTTTTTGATGCATTAAAGTTTATTCAATTATGTTTTGAGTTCCATCACTGTATGCAGAAAGGACTTGAAACTATCATATTTTTTTACTATTGTCAAAATTATTTACGGTTTTAAAGATACACTGCTTTTAAAAACCGCCGTTTCAACCGTTTTCAAGAAATCTCCGCCTTAAATATTTCTAAAGATAATATGATATTACAACAATCAGATGGCTAATACTACCTCTTTTTGGAAATCGGTTGAAAAAACTATAGAGTAGAGAGCAAATTTATAACCACTGACTAAGGTTTCTGTTTGTCCACTCCTATGTTATGACGTCATGTAGTGAACTCTGTCGGTCAAGGCCCCTTTGATAAGGTGGGACATATCGATTGGTATTGTTAGTAACAGTACCTGTTCCTGAGATATTATACCGAATAGAAATACAGTTTTAAAAACCCATAAAAACATCGTAACCATATTTAATATTACAGTTTAAATAAATGTCTCTAACTTAATTATGTATTCACTGATGTGTTTTAGAGAACCACACACTCAACGGATATATTGTATATCAATGAACCAACAAAATATTTGGAAACAAAACTTACTTTGTTTTCACTTTGTTCTTCTCTCATCTTTACAATGTTGTCACTTTATCACTATAATGTATTTTAACTATTTCTTTACTTTTACTTTCGATGTTGTATCACGACACATGAATGGATCCACCGATAAAAATAAAAACATAGATTCCTGAACACACGTCCCGACGCTTGCGGATCGTGCGCAGAATGATTACAAGAATTGGCAATTCGGCATTCATTATGTAAATAGCCCAAACTGGGTGCGTGTAAAAGAGATAGCAATGTTTAGTGTAAAGCTCTATCCCCTTCATAACGTCTCGCCGATATATTTTGAAGCAACACATAGTATGTATACCTACGTCACGCGCATGTAGTAGCAGCTCGTTCCGTTGTCGTTACAGAGAACCACTTTAGTCCCTAGAGTGGATCATTGTACTGTATGAAAATGTGGGCGCACTTTACCTACCAGTTTACTGTTTCCACTAGAGGGAATGTAAAATGCGATGCGATGCCACATTTTTATCAGAAATTGATAAGCTCAAAATAAACATCAAAACCTGGTAAGTGCGATCATCTTCTTAGTGTATTGGTGGGAAAAAATGTAAAAAAGGTTGGTACAGAATAATTAGAATACGATCATCAAGCGCGCAGGTGTCAGAGCATCCAGTTCAAAATAGAGATAGGGCATTGTATGTTTGTGGAGAGACAAATACTTAAGTGAACCGACCCAACTGTGAAGAGTTCTTGACTACGGCTACGGCTACACAAGGCATTCTATACCAGTCAATCTTTGGATTACAGGGTACAAAAGAAAAAACTTCTTGTTTTCGAAAATGTATTTTGAAAAGCCCTATTTTCTCATCTACTTACATTTTTATTTTTATTCTTTATCAGCCTATTCTGTCCCACTGATGGGCTAATGCTTCTCCCATTGGTTTCCAGTTCTGATTTGCTTTCTCTGGCCATCATCATCATCAGCCTATTAATGTTCCTGCTACTGGGACACAGGCCTCCTCTCTATGTATGAGAGGGAATGGGCTATAATCCACCACGTGGGCCCAATGCAGGTTGGTAGATGTCACATGTCTTCGAAGTTTTTGGTTCTAGGACATGCCGTTTGAGAGCAGTGGTGATGAAATAAATTACACAATAATTACTCTGGTCAATCAGTCAGGAACGTCAAATCGTCACGCCAGAGTTTTTTGAGCATGCCTACATAATAACACTCAAAACAAAATTTCATCGTTCTAAGTCCATGGGTTTTAGGAGATCTTCAAAGTAGAAGTTCTCTTTCATAAATTCGGCTGTTTGAATGTCGCGCTCAGCGGGGAAAAACCTGAGTTTGTAATGGGGCAGACTTGATTCATTCAAGGTGACTGCAGTGACGCAGTTACTCGATCTATCGCTATCTCTGTTGTGTTCGCACATTCAGACAGAGAGAGAACTACGCATGAGTCGCATACCAATGAACGCCGGCGCCGCCGCGACGTCGGGTTTCAGACGTAGCTATATACGATAATAAAAAAAATATTGTGAGCTTTACTACTTGTAGTTAATCAAATCTAATCTAATCTAAAATTTGTGATTGTCTTGTTTTTTAAATGCTGTAAATTGCCGCCATTGGCTTAGCCACTGCGCCAACCGTGCTGTGGCTTCTTCGGCTATTGTTGCAACTTTGCCTAGCGGTGGTGACCCGGCCTGCGCGTTTCGTTTAAAATTAACGAAGATAGCCCAACATCCAACCTAACAGTCAACCATACAGCGGCCGGGGAGTCCTTTCGTAGCAGTACAATAAAATAGTAAATAGTAATAGTAAAAGTAGTACAATAAAATAGTAAAAGTAGTAGCCTAGTACAAGTAAATAGTATGAGACGAGTGCACAATGTCACACAAGCATGAATTAGAGGCGTTGAACCGCAGATTGCAGGACATCCACAGCATCCAGCGCTGATGCGCGTCCTTACCCAAGTAACACCGAAACGCTGTATATCAGCTGAATCACTGTCTACCATAGAATCTTAAGCTGTACAAGCCTGCTGTATAAGAGCGTTAGAGGCACTGTTTCAGCTGATATAACTCTTATTTGGGCACAAATTGAACAGCTCTTAGTTCAATTACTGTTAGTAATAGCATTTTATTGGCATTATTTAAGCATTTATATGGGTAACAGTTACCCCAAGAGCTGAACATTGGCTGATTGTTAGGGCGGATGTTACTTAGTATGTAGCAACCACAATGGCTGAATTAGTAGATGTACGTTATCTATTAATTATTCAGCACAAACTACAGACGTGGATCTATTTAAAGTTAAATTAAAATTGTGTACGTTTTTATTTAATATACACATTTTGTAATAAAAACTTTTTACAAAAAATAAAACCGACTTCAGAAAACACAAAAGTGAAAAATAACCTCTTTTTCATTTTATAAGCTAACTATATAAAAGGAAAAGTATGTATTTAACTATGCTTAAAATCTTATAGCATTTAATATATTTAAAAACACAAAAAGAGTCAGAATTCAATCTAGAGAATCTTCTCTAGATTGAATAAAATCTTAGACCAATAAAAAATCGAAATAAATCACTAAAAGTAATGTTGGTGGTTTACAGGCGGCCTTGGATCTTTAGGTTATTTATGTTCCACTGACAGTTTGACTAAAATAGCTTTTGACATGCATGCGGTATTTCAAAGTTATTTCTGTGGTTGTTACTATAGAGTCAATAAACAATAATACGTAATTTTCAGCTTTTGCAGTTCGAGTGAACTCTAAGTCTTCATAAATGCTAATGTTACCGATGTGAACCCTACGTGACATCCAATATAAAATATAAATATAACAATATTTATATTTTATAAAGTGATCCAAGCATGCAGTTTTGTGCTACTTGGGTATCATTTGGCTCACAGGCGACCTACAAGTCTAGACAGACACCTCCAGTAATGGAGGAGCACAAATGACATAAACGTATGTCTCAAGGCACTGTGGCCCAGGATCAAAAAGCTCCTTACCTTAGGTACGGACTTACCTCTGTGCCTCGGAAAGTTTTTTGACAGTAGTTTTGAGGCAGCTCCGAAAGCCTGCTGACAACCAGTCTTACCAAGGGTTATCTTATTTCCCAGTACTAAATGGGTTCAACAGTTCATGGCGTAATATGAGATGAAAAAAACAAACTTCAAAGAAACTTAATTTATTATTAAAAAATATCATGAGTAAGTACACGTATGAAAATCTATAAGCATTTGATTGAAAGCTATACATATAATATAGTATAATAATACAATAAACAGTACCATACAATACCCGTATGAAAATAGATTAGGTACAACACAAGGAGGGAACTATTTTGATCAAAATAGATCCAAAAAAAAAACATAAAAAAATCACTGCGCCCTACGGTCATACATAAACTTAGACAGAACCAGTAAGTTACAATAGTACTTGTGTCAGGGCTCACTCTTATCTTAAGTGGTATCTTGGTAATGATATGATGAAGCTAATGGACCGGACGAAATACTCGTACAATAAAAAGAACATTAATAATGAAGCAGCTGTCGATGAGTGAGTAGTGCATGTATATACGTGATTGTGTTTGTGTGTGGATATCAAGTATGTTAGTTTACCCGCATCAGAGTGAAAATATTTCAAATAAATTGAGATAAGGAAGGGCAGGAGAATGATGATGTATTTTTAGTTCCTAAGTACCTAGACTAACCTATTAACTAATGCCCGCATTATTTTGACTGCAGACTAATTATCGACTAAAATATCCAACTAATATAATTGTATTCGATTCCCGATTCTGGGTTAAGCTCGCCGTTGTACATAAGCTATTTTTTTGTAATTTTGTGTATATTTTTCTTTATAATTTTTTGTGTGCAATAAAGAATAAGAGTAAGAGAGAGTATTTACATTTCGTCGCTTAAATTCTAACACCACGTAAGTACAAAAGTCAAAAATAGCAAATTTACAGGTAGGTGAAAAACTGCAAAATTTTATAACATTTTATAATTTACGTACGGTCGAACAAGAGTTTTGGGGCTTGGGTGTAATATTCAAGTAACAGGGTGCAAATATGGTTGTGCAATTAATACATCAGTGTCTACCCCTTTTCTAGATATTTTCTAAGATTAGTCAGATGTCTTTGCTCTCATCCTTAACATATGAGAGTACATAGCGCCTTTAAATTGTTTCCGATAATAACTCAACTTATGTTCTGGTACATCTGATCCATCGTCCTCTTCTGTATGATAAATGGCAAAATCTAGTAATACCTCTCGTGCGTGTGCATCTAGTCCAGGCCTCACTTTTGTCCTGTGCGAGCCTGGAGCTTTTTGGCCAGTCCAAGAACACGTACGCAATGCACTTTCAGTAAAGGTTTCATTAAGTAACAATTTACACATATGATTGGTCTCTCTCGACAATTTCCAGCCATGATTTAGACTTGCAGCATCTACATACACACCTGAATCTTTAACCAGTTCAATAAGTCCTGGAGCCGGTTCACGATACTTAAGTGTCCATCGTGAGTCATTTGCATCGTATTCCGGAGGAAGAACAAACGTTTTTTGTTGTCTGGAACTTTTTTGTTCCGTTCTTGATTCATCAATATTATTACCGTCATCACAATCATTATGATCACAACTATCATCATCAGAATCATTCTCTTCTGTCTGCTTCTCATTTCTTTTCTTTTCATTTAATTTTGCAGCTTGCACTGTCTTGCCATTTGACGCAAAATCAATAGTATTATTACTTAGAGAACTTCGACTGTGATCTGTCTTATTTTCATCGTCATCATCATAACTACAATCATCATCTTCATCCGAATCATTCTGGTCTGTTTGCTCCACATTTTTTTTCTCTTCGTTTAGCTTTGAAGTATGTGCTGCTGCGGCAGTTGTCGTAGATGCAGTGGTATCATCAGTTAGAACACTTTGTCTGTTATCGGTATTCATGAGTTTATTAATTATATCTCTTACCGTGGAAACACCTAAACACTTTTGCAGTTCTTGTATCAACGTACAACATTTGGTAAATATTGGTAACTGGACGACTGGTTTGGGATCTGAAGAGTGGTTTGCTTTTGAAGAATTTTGGTTTACAATTTGTTTCTTCACTGTACTATTTCTTTTATTAGATTTTGCAACCGGTGTTATATTAAAACCTTTATTTGAAATCGTATGAATTTTAAATGCTTGATTAGTTGGTCCCGCAACCTCGTCAGCAGATTCACCTGGGTATTTCATTCTAGATCGTTTCTCATGAGTTGTTTTATCAGAATGTGTTGGTGCCTTTCTCTTAAGAGTAATGGTATTTGTAGATTTTGAGGATATGCTCCATCCTACGGCGTCTAGAATATTCTCGACAGTAGCGTTATTTGTAATGGCTGACGAAGTGATTTTGCATGGTCTTCCATCCACCTTCGCTGATACTGGTGCATAATCTAAAATAAAAAGTAGTATTAATTAACAGGTTCGGTAAGATGTTACTGAAATAACTAAAAACCTCCGAAGAGGACGTTGTACTCAACATTATCAATCTCTTTAACTATGGGGCCAATCTTGAAATCACGACAATTAAAACAATTTGCTCCAAGCACGAGTGTATATGTGGCATGTGTGTGTTGTCTAAATATTCGTAAAAATTTTGGGAAAAGCGGATGTCATGTATCCTTGAAGTACCCATTAGAAGTGTTTAAATATTACAACTACTCCTTGTAAAACTTCAGATCTGTAATATTAAACCCCGAAGGAGATCACCCAGCCTTCATACCTTTTTGGGCTATTCAAAAGTGCATTTTTTTATTATTTTATGCTCTATCCAAGTAATACGTTTATTTTGAAAATAGCCCAATATGATATGAGTGATCTCGTTTCGAAAGTTATGTTTAAGTTCTATGTGATAGAGGGAGAGAGCAATTCACGATTCCAGACTCCGTGGGTGCTGAGAAGTTCCTGATGGAACTGTTGTTTAATATTTACCTTCGTTATTATTTTTCTCTGAGTATTTCGTATTTTGGATATACATTTTGGCTTCTTCATAGATATCTGCAAATAAATATTATATTAAATACTAGTATTATGCAAACGGGCACACAATTATACCGACAGCTAAATTAAAGATTCTTCAGTTCGTCACTATTAAAAGACTGTATGCTAATGGCAATAATCTTAGCTGAAATAATATTTATTTACGAGTAGTCCACTGTTCAATGCTGTTTGTTGTGTTTGGGTGTTATGTGACGTAGTTAGTCAATTTATTTTAGACTACACAATTTGAGCGTGAAATATTTAGACTATAAAATAGGTCATAGCTGTTATTTTAATAAATACACGGTGTAAGGCACAAATTAAGGCTGCGGTGGGTACAGCAGGATTTCGATCAACAGGGAGAAGTGGTTAATAATCGTTAGACACAGATCCCTACAGAAGTCGATTCGTGTACCACCAACAATCTGCGAAGACTGTCACGAAGACAAAGAAGAAAAGACATCGATGTTCAAACAGTTTACAAAGATATAAGAGAAATAAAAATACAAACACTTTACAAAGAAGCGGTTTATACAGAAGTGCATATTATCTTTTAATGACCGACGAAAAATATCAACGCTGATGGATCTATAATCTTGTTCTGAGTTAGCAGACACACACTGAATTGAAAATAGGATTTTCCCATGGAATCTACGGTTCACCCCACGCATTTAGCTTGTTTAATTTAACGATTTCCTGTGTACCAGAAACAAAATGCTGCAGAATATATTACCTACCAGTGCTATATTTCAGTACGGAGAGGTAGGACTCCCACTGCTCCGACTTCTTTTCTCTTTTCCTAACTTTATTTTCTGTGTTCCATGGATCTTGAGTGGGGTACCAAACCCTGACTATGTTATCTTCAGGACTGCACCATGTGACCCAGGACTTCGGCACGCACACGTATCCACAGCTGACTCCTTCTTTCTCTTTGAAAGGATTTTCCAAGAATTTTACGACATGGTATTTATACTCGCCAATTCTTTTCATCTGGAAATAAAATAACATAACATCACACCGGTTTTCCTCGAAGTATTAGGTAGAGTTACAGTAATTCTACATTTCATCAGTTATAGTTCAACCCTATGTAATAGGGGACGAGCTTATTGCCATCAACCGAGCGTAACTGCTCTAGACGCTCGGTTAGGTCTAGACTACCGGCCGCAACAAAAACTCCATTAAAACAGGCCGACCTAGGAGTCGAACCCACTACACCAACTCAATGAGACAGTCAATAAACTAAATAAACTAAAAACTTATCATAAAAAATATTCGTGAATTTATTCGGTGTTAACCTTTTTATGATTATCGCCTTATTTTAAGGTTTAATAGTAAAATGCACAATAGGATTGACATGTCTGTTTAGATAAAAACGCCAAAACAAACAAAGAGAAAAAAATACTATCAATGAATGAATCAACAAATGAATAAATTCCGTCCTAACTTTAATATTGTAAATACGAAAGTAAGTTTGTTTGTTACATTTTTACGCTTAACCACTGAACCGATCATTCTGAAACCCAATCACGTTTTCCGGTGTACAGAAACGGACTTATGATACCTTTCATCTCGAAAAAAATTACTGGCCCCGAAGAAATCAACAATAAATTCTATATGATAATAGATAGCGCCAGGTGTCTTTCGAATCATGATTGAATTATACAGGGTGTAAACCACCTCATCACGAAGCCGTCACCAATCGTTCTGTACATCAAACTAAGTAACTTTACACAAAAAATATTGCTGAGAAACGACTTCTTTTTTGTGGTGAAACTCAACGCACTTGAAACATTGTGCTGATTGGATGGATTGAATACTCGTAGTACGGGGGTCGTAGAAGTAGTTAAAGTAAAAATCTTACAATAAAAACTTGTATTTAAAAAAAAACTTGTGAAACAGTTGGAATTTTGACCCCCAATATCTCCGTAACTATGTAGAAGGTTCTCAGGTATGGTGTAGAACAAAAAAATAATCGCAATGACGGGGAGAACAAGTACCTTTCGGATTCGTGAAGAGGTTTTTTACACCCATTATTTTAATAGAAACTTTACTACTGTGTTAATTGTCAAAAAGTTTTCACGAGCAAAGTCGTGGGCAAAAGCTAGTAGACTAGTAAAGAATAAACATATTGAGGTAAGATGTTAAATCTTCATAAAGATAATATGATATGTATTGCAAACAACAATTAGATGGCTAATACTAAAAAACTGTAGAATAGAGAGCAAACTCTTAACCACTGACTAAGCTTACTGCATGTCTACTCCATTGTTATGACGTCATGTAGTGAACTCTGTCGGTCAAGGCCCCTTTTATAAGGAGGGATATCGATTGCTATTGTTACTGCTGTACTCCTGACATATTGTTAGTTAAAATATCGAATGGAAAAACAGTTTTAAAAACCCATAAAAACATGTTACCCATATTTTAAATAAATGTCTCTAAATAAGTATACTCACTCACAGATATGTTTTTATGGAACCACACACTCAACGGATAATATTGTGTGTGAGTGTGTATAAATCAACGAACAAACAAAATGTTTAGAAACAAAACTTACTTTGTTTTCACTTTGTTCTTCTCTCATCTTAAATACGTCGTCACTTTATCACTCTAATATTATGTATTTTAACTATTTCTATACTCTTTTTCGATTTTGTATCACGTATCAAACATAAATGGATCCACCGATACAAATAACAACATATATTCCTGAAAAGACGTCCCAACGCTTGCGGATCGAGCGCAAAATGATTACAAGAATTGGCGATTTGGCATTCATTATGTAAAAAGCCCAAACTGCGTGTAAAAGAGATAGCAATGTTTAGTGTATAGCTCTGTCCCCTTCATAACGTCTCGCTGATATATTTTGAAGCAACACATAGTATGTACCTATGTCATGCGCATGCCTATTATTTTAGTGTCGTTATAAAGAACCATTGTACCACAGTAAAAAGGTAAGCAGTAGTGTGACTAGGACGTGTCCTTGAATTCAAAAAGCTTATTGTCGATCAGAGGGCTAGGGTTGCTAGTTCGCACCTTGAAGTTTTAGATAACTGCTTCTACTCGGTTAGTGATTTTTTAAATTATAAATTGTGACATTAAGTATTTTTATCACCTATTGACTTGTATTGTTTACTTTTAATTTCATATTTTTACTTTTAATCATTTGACCATTTGACACTGTGTAACAAGTAAATTTTGTCATTTCATTCATACTTGACCACTTTGTAAGTTAATTTAAATAATTCTGCACCGGCAACGGTAGTTTATGTGAAACTGAATAATATTAAAATCCTAATAAATATTCAGAAATAAATAAATCTTATCTTTATATTAAGTACGAGTATTCTTACGGACGGGGAAGGAGCGCTCGGATAATAACGTTAGCGTTTCTTTAATTTATTTGAAGTCAACCTACGGCTAATATAATAATTTTACTGTGATTGTGCTGTATCAAAATGTGTACGCGAGTCTACTGTGCCCCCTAGAGGGAATATAATTATACAAGTTGTAGGTGCGATACTACGGCATATATTTTTCTGAATTACGTAGTTCAAAATAAACATCAGAAGCACTATAAGAAAATGCTATGAGGTAGTGATGAAGCTTGCTAGTTTAGTAACAACTAAAATAAACTAATACTACATATTTTAACAATTACTTACCAATTTAAAGAAAAATCTAACTAAAATAGTGGTAACGAAAGTGAATTTGCTTTCAGTTTTTTTATGCCAAAGCGCGTTCCAAAGCTTTATAGTGGATACAGCGAGCGTAAGAATTTGGCATAAATCCGGATAGTAAAATACTACAGATACTAAAATGATGGAAAAACTGCTTCTGGGTCACAGAAGTGGGCTGAACACACATCTTTAATATTGGCCCAAATGCGGGGTGGGGGTATTCCGTCCTGCTGTTCTGCTTATTCGGGGCGGCCAATGTATTTCGGCCTAATAATTGAGGAATAAATAATATATAATAGTCGCCTCAGAAGCGTGACTCGTGGCTAAATAAAATCAGCCGCTCGGGTCGATCTATAGGTTAAGCCGTGCTTGCCTAGGTTGGTCTATGGATTGGTGACCATCCTTACATACCGGGTTTCCTCCGTGCCTCGGCAAGCACGTTAAGCTTTTGGTCCCGGCTGTCATTTGTAGATCTTTGACAGTCGTTATTACAGGTAGTCAGTGGCCCAAAAAGTCTGACAACCAGTCTTACCAAGTGGTATCATATTACTCAGTCCTAATTGGGTTGTGTAGGTCAGATAGGCAGTTGCTCCATGTAAAATACTGGTATTCAGCTGAATCCGGTTAGTCTGGAAGCCGACCCCAACATACCTAGTTGGGAAAAGGCTAGGCAGATGATGATGAAAGCCGACTCAGAAGCAGTCTGTTTATCTTCGCCGTATGTTGCCTAAAGAATATAATTATCAGATTTTAAGGGCATTACATTGCCCAATGACCTTTCGCATGCTGCCCCGTACTAACTTACGACGAAACGACGAGAGAGAGAGGGACGAGTGCGGGAGTGACAAAGTGCTTTTCGCGTAATTTCGGGTTTTTATAAAATATTTTTAAATATAAAAAGAAATAAGAGAAAAAAATCAACACAAATTGTTAATACATCATTACGTATTTTTTGGTATAAAATTCATGCCGAGTTATTGAGCCGTTATAGAGAGAATTTTCAATTTAGGTTGAAAAGGACCTATTTGTTACGATTTTTTGATAAAATTTGAGTAAGTTTATTAAAATTTTAAACAACACAATCTATTTTATTAGTACCTTTAGTTTGACATACATTTTTTATATTGAAAACGCACAAGTGGATTCATCTACAAACTTCTTTAAACACACGGTATTCAAGGTCATTGGGCAATGTAATGCCCTTAATGAATTGTGTAACGGGCTGGTGTCCGCAACTCCACGTCAAAGCGCGTATTTTGCGTATGGGCCATATTCCACCACGCGGGCCTAGTGCGGGTTGGTAGATGTCACATGTTTTCGAATTTTTGGTTCTAGGACATGCCGGTTTCCTAACAATGTTTTCCTTCACCGTTTTTTAGAGTAGATGTACTAACTTAAGGGGCCGGCGGAGCATGCGTCGTTCATACAAACGTAATACCAAAATAATTCGTAAACCAAACATTTGCGTTAAGGAAGTGTGTGGTTATTTCGATTGGACTACATAATATCTAGGTTCCCAAATATATATTATGAATGGACATTGATTTAAACAAGAGTTATAAGAAAAATAAGTTTTCTATAGAAATTTTAAATTCCTCATATCTCGTCTAAATATCATTGTCCTTTCAAAATATATATTTGGGAACCTAGATATTATGTAATCCAATCGAAATAAATACACACTTCCTTAAGAATATGTTTGGTTTACGAATTATTTTGGTATTACGTTTGTATGAACGACGCACGCTCCGCCGGCCCCTTAAGGCGCAGATACATGACTTTTAGTGATTTTAAATTGATCATCACGTCTTAACTTCTAGTCTAATTTATTTGAAAAAAATATATGTTATATACTAGACCATTTCTTTCATAATTTGATATGTGAAAATGTGAAGAAATTTTTTTGTAACTTAGTGTAATTAATTTGTAAAGTAATGTCTAACGCGGCAAAAAAAACGATCATCACGCAAAAACTATCGGGCGTATTTGCATGAAACTTAGATCATCTCAAAGACAATTTAATGCCCTTTATAATAGTATACGGCTTTTATCCGTATTGTGTTTGATAAATCAAGGTGGGTTGTTTTTTCGAATAATCTTGGTGCGCATTGAAGCGGGGCTCCTCGGGGCGACGGGCGGAAGTGTATCGCTAACCACTCTCACGCACGGGTATACGCTATTGCTAAACTTCTCCCACTCGCTCAAGGTCGTTGGCGTGAGGTAGGCCCCTCAATAAGTAAATATAATAGGTACTCTTTATTATTTAAAATACAAATTATGTACGTACCTATGAGAAGACGCCTTTGCCTTGCAGTGTGTCAATAATAGGCTGGCCTATTGATACAATTTGACTGCGGAACCTTCACAATGCTCCCAGTCAAACTGACAGCCAATCTAATTTATAGGTACATACGAAGCAAAGCGGGTGAATTTATCCTGATTACGCGACAGAACCTTAATTAACGCTAAGTGCATTAGGACATGTCTGATGAGGTTGGTGTTCGCTGATGTTTGCTGGCAAGCTCAGCTGGAGTTACGACATCATTCTACTTAAACTGTATAAGTATATCGGTTTGTTTGTTAATTTCTGTGTGGTTTTGGTCAAGGGGTGATGAGACATGGTAATGACTTGCCTTTACTTGAGGCTTCGCTGTGTGTAGGTACTTAGATTAAAATTACTTAGTGTTAGCTTACCCACACTCCCACGGTACCTTTCTACCGAAATAAAATCATCTCATGTCCAGAGCCAAGTCATGGTCTACTAGCGTGACAAGTTTCATAGAGATACGTTCAGTCGTTAAGACGTGGAAACGTAACAGGCAGATAGACAGGGTTACTTTCGCGCCGGTATGAAGAAGGAACCTCTGCTATTAATTAATTTAAATAATTTGGCGTCCTTGGAGTAGTAGGTACCTACTCGTAGGAGTGCAGTCAAAACAAATAATGTCGACAATATCATTCACAATAGATCATGTTGAATGTGCTATTAACTACACACATACAGACACACAACACACATTACACATAACAAATAACACAACATAACAAAAACAATAACATTAACATTTAGTACCAATTACGTTCAGTTTTACGTTAACGAGATTACATAAATATGCCTGAAAAGTGGCGCCCTCTGAATACCAAGCCCTTCCTTCATGCACGCATCACCAATGATGACTCATGGTCATAAATAACACACAATTAATTCTCTGTGACTCGTATGTTAATATACTGGAACCAGGAACATCAATTATAAAGTCTACCTAATATGGAAATCATTAAGTGCACACATGTATATAATCAAAGAGTGCACCATTGAAAACGAACTAGGTACGCCATCTTGTTGACCTGATAATGTTTTACTCTTTGCCAGCAACTTTATCCCTTCCTATATTCCTCATCCTGTGAGATTTTCGAAAAACCCAGCCCTATTCCTTGTCTACATGATAAAACAACCTCTGTGCAAAATTTCATCTTTCTAAGTCGAATGGCTTACGAGATTTTTAAACGAGAAGTTCTCTATCATAAATTCGGCTGTTTGAATTTCGCGCTCAGTGGGGAAAAACCTGCTTTTGAAATTGGGCAGATTTAATTCAAGGTGACTGTAGTGACGCAGATACTCTACTATCGCTATCTTTTTTGTGTTCGCGCATTTAGACAGAGAGAGAACTAGCATGAGTCGCTTACCAATAAACGACGTCGTGTTTCTGACGTAGATAAGTACGATAATAAAAAAATATTATGAGCTCTGTTACTTGTTTGTATTCAAATCTAGATTGGTAAGCGCGTAGTATTCAAGTATTGTGCCTGAAAGTTTTCATTTACAGATAATAAGTAATGTTTTAGTGGAGTCATAAGAAGTGACAAAATTTTGTAACGACAAGAAAACGAGGGAATAAGGTAAGTTTAAAATAAAATACTTTAGTTTTTTTTAACACCGCGCTTGGTGTTGCCAAGAGGTTAGGCAGAAATATACCCCATTTAAAATTATATACCTACCCGTTTAAGGAATAATCCAGATCCAGAGGGGGGAGGGAGAGCGCGTGGATAATAATAGTCGCTCGGGTCGATCTTTATTTAGGTTAAGCATACATACCGAGCGTGGCTAAATAATAACAGCCGCTCGGTCGATGAGTCACCTCCGTGCCTCTCATCATATGATCTATGTAGATCTTTGACAGTCGTTAGGCGTGAGTGGCCTGAATTGACATGATGTTTTGCCAAAGAGTATCGTATTGCCCAGTACTAAGTAGGGTTGTGGAGGTCAGATAGGCAGTCGCTCCATGTACAATAGCGGTATTCAGCTGCATCCGGGAAGACTGGAAGCTGATGCCAATAAAGTTGGGAAACGGCTAAGGACATGATGATGAATGAAAGAGAGCTATTTGGTAAAGGAGTATGATTTTAATCTAACTTCAACAGACAGACATTACGAGTAGATGTTCTCGCTGGAGGACACACTCTGAATGAGAGAAGCATGCAAGATATCTGCTAAAAGTGAATGCACTGATTGCACATGAAATAAAAAAAAAAAAAAAAAAAAAAACTTCAACACAACAAGACAACAACAACACGACAAGTGCTTCTGTTGAAAAAAATTAAAAAAATACAGTAACACTTTGCCCCATTTGGGAATCGAACGAACCCAACTCAACAACCCCGGCAAGGTCCAGAGTGGTGCTTGCGACCACTACACCAATAACAACGGTTGTCTTTGTTTTTCGCAAGTTGATTTTCAATATGAAGTAAGGTGACCGTAATTCTGAATAGGTAAGGAGCTAGTGGCAATATAAATGGTCATCATTATTTGTAAAAAATGTACTTAATGTTAACTTAGAAATGCATATTTATTCATATTCATATTCATTTTATTTTGCGTTGCATAAGTTTTAAAAGATGTTACAGTGGGCTTACAGCTAAGAACAAAAGGACCCTGTTAGGGCACAGCAATAAACAAAGTATGCAGTAAAACCACAAACAATAATACGGCCAGATATATGATTTAATATTGTTATTGTAAGTCAATACGATAACCGGCTGAGATAGGAAAATAAGCGTTATTACATGCGTTCTTTTTTTATTAATAATTCACGCATTTCATAAATATATTTTATCGGGGTGTGAATTAAAATTAATACGCAATGCTATCGATTAGTTTTGCAACATTAATTAAAAACGACGATGGGTAACATATTTACATCCTTATTTATGCCACAAAGTATTTGACTTTTGAAACAAACTGTCAATAACATTAGAATTTGTACCTTTGCTTCCGTAATTTAAAAAAAAAAACGAAAGTAGTTAAAAAAATCTAGTTGATATTAGCTTTTGTAAATACCTACCTATTACACAGTTTTTTTGAAAATCGTCTAATAATGTGTTTAAACAAAGTTAGTAATGCGGTCCAAAATATGTAAGTAAGTACATGAAAATCTTTGAAAGTGTTTTTTTTTTCTATAATTCCTGGCGAGATATAGAACGTGTCCTTCGGCATTTTGTTCTACCACAAACATTTGCTATCGCAGCAAATATTCATTGTTGTTACTCATAATTCTGATGGTATTTTTGGGCGGTTTTTTGCTTAATCATACGTAATTATCAACATGTACCAAATAATGCCATCATTTTAATAATAAAAATTCGCAGTTACTAGCTCCTTATCTAAAAACGATATGGGTTGTTTACTAACACTTTCACTGACGTCACAGCCAGAGGCGATTTTTTTTCGGGTTTTGATATGACACTACGCCCACAGGCGTTTAATTTTACAAAGTCAAAAACTCAAAACTCAAACTCAAACTCAAACTCAAATCATTTATATCAATTAGACCATTACGGCACTTTTGAATGTCAAAAATACAAAACTAAATCAAAGCTACAGTCACAGTCACAAGGCATAATAACTTGAGAAAGTACTGTAGTTGCCCATTCCCTAGCGTAGATCTCTATGGAGAAGAACGGGCAAGAAACTCCATGGACACTCTTTTAAATCTAAATATTGTTACAAAATCTTGGTTACATCATTCATGTTGTGATTATACATATATGTGAGAACGATGTAGACAGACGTGCACATTAAGAGCGTCCAGAGAAAAGATGAAATCAACAAATTAAAAAATAAATAAATTAAAATTAACCGTGGCAGCCGAGAGTTGACCAGTCTCAATTGACAGCGCCCGTTCACGAACATGACGCATGTATCAGCACCATTCAGCTCAACCATATTGAAGGGAACTAAATGACCCGACACACCCGCCACCATCACCGAGACATTTGAGTGAGCATGACATTCTCTCAGCCGCCAAGACTTATTCAAGTCAGAAAAAATAAAATAACTAGATGTAAATGGTGGCTTTACAGTACATAGTACTCACACATGCGCTATGAAGTTATATAATACTAATATATGGAATCTATACAATGCAACGATCTTTTTTACAATCTTCTGCAGCTTCCACAATAACTTGACTGGGAATCAATTAGTTTGCTCCTATGGTTGTGGAGCAGGACCGGCATTGAGCCAAGCATTTTTATCATCAATGTAATCCACCAACTTATAATACGCTTGACTACATAGTGTGCGTTTTACACAAGATTTAAATTTCGTCTCATTCAGTTGTAGAATGTGGAGAGGTATTTTATTGTAACATTTTAAGCAGTACCCCATGAAAGAGGAATCTACTTTAGCAAGCCTGAAACCTGGCTGAACTAGTTGGTCCCTATTTCTAGTATTATAGTGGTGTCTGTCACCTCTTTTACTGAATAAATGCAGATTTTTCCTAACGTTCATGATGTTTTCATAGATGTATTGACAAGGTACTGTCATGATATTAATTTCCTTAAACAGCTCTCTTAGAGAGTCGCGTCTACGTAAATCATATATGGCTCTGATAGCTCTTTTCTGCAGAATAAATATAGACTCGATGTCTGCAGCCCGTCCCCATAGTAAAATACCGTATGACATAATACTATGAAAATAACTAAAATAAACTATCCTCGCGGTATCAACATCGGTAAATTGACGGATTTTTCTAACAGCATATGCTGCTGAGCTTAGGCGTCCTGCAAGAGATGTTAAATGAGGGCCCCATTGTAGCCTTGAATCGAGCGCGATTCCCAAGAAAATCGTTTTATCGACAAATTCTAGTTTCTCTTGATTTAATACTATGTCACAATCACTACTTTTGACATTTGGTAGAGCAAATCTGATGCACTTAGTTTTTTTCCCATTTAGAACTAAATTATTTACAGTAAACCAATTATGAACCTGCAGTAGGGCGTTATTTACGTCGTCAAGATTAGTGGCACGTCTGTTTATCCTAAATATTAAAGAAGTATCGTCTGCAAACAACACCATTTGCGGGTGATTGTTAAATAAATGGAGTAAGTCATTTATATAAACTAAAAAGAGGAAGGGACCCAATATCGAACCTTGTGGTACACCCATTTCTACTTTTAAACCCATTGAATTGACACCATTGATTTGTACCCGCTGCTGTCTATCACTCAAATACGATTTTACTAAGCTGAGCGCAAGTTTACCTAAACCGTAATGCTCAAGTTTCAAGATCAGGGTTTCGTGATTTACGCAATCAACTGCCTTCGAAAGGTCACAGAAGATTCCTATGGCATCTTGTGCCTCTTCCCACGCAGTAAATATGTGTTTTAATAAAGTGACACCGGCGTCAGTTGTACAACGTCCTTTGGTGAAACCATACTGTTGCTCGTGTAATATTTTATTGTTGTTAAAATGGTGAAGCATTTGATTGAGCATTATCTTTTCAAACACCTTGCTGAAAACTGGCAACACGGATACGGGCCTATAGTTATTCGTGTCTTTACTGTCCCCGGATTTAAAAAGCGGTATTACCTTACTGAACTTCATTAGATCCGGAAAGACCCCTTGATCCACGCACAAATTAAATATTAAGGCTAAATACGGAGCTACAGTCTCAATAATTGAGGTACAAACTTTGATAGACAAACCCCATAGATCTTCAGTTAATTTGATCTTGATTTGCTTAAAAGTTTTTAAGACTGTTATGGGGTTAATATGCTGAAATTTAAATTCATTTGGACAGGCTGAAACGTTTGCTTTCAGTAAATCAATAGAAAGCAAGGGACAAGAGTTTAAGGTTTCTGTAGTTTTAATTGGGATACTAGTAAAGAAATTTACAAATTCATGAGCAACTTCACTGTTGGAGCTGACAAGGCCACGTGAGGTCTCTAGTGTTAAGTCATTACTTTGTTTTTTATTTCTATTTGTTTCGCTGTTGATTATTTTCCAAACCGTCTTTATTTTATTTTCGGCTGATTTAATCTTTTTGCTAATGAATAAAGATTTGGCTACCTTGCAAGTGGTTTTAAAAATTTTCGAGTAAGTAGCTACATATTTATTAAAAGATTCTGTTTTGATGTAAGGCTTAAGGCCGTACAACTCAAACAATCGTTCCCTACTTTTCCTAATACCCTGTGTTGCCCAGTCACTGAAAATAAACTTTGGGCCAATAGTTTTAGTTTTCTTTTTTAAAGTGTTATTGAACTCAGTGTGCACTACCGAAAAGAATTCTTCATACAATTCATTTACATTGTTTCTAATATGGCCTGGTATATTTAGCTTGCTAATTAAATTATTATTAAACTTTTCTAAATTGCTGGGTGTTATTTGTCTGGTTTGAATCTGATTTTTTTGTAATTGTTTATTGTACGCGAAAGCAACTGTCTGCCCGCTGTGATCTGAAGGAAGGTAATTTACGATAGATTTATCTATGTAGTCGCAGCAACAAAACACATTATCAATACATGTAGCAGTATTTGTAGTAATTCGGGTTGGTTCTGAAAAAACGTTTGACAAATTAAATGATTTAAAAAGACTTAAAAATCTACTGCTATTTACATTATTCTCTAAGATATTAACATTGAAGTCACCACAGATAATTATTGGTTTATTACCAGTTACAAGTTTTGCTAAAGCATCTTCCATTACTGACTCAAAGATAGAGTAGTTCAGATAATTTGGGGGTCTGTAAACGCACACTATTATATGCTTATCAAGCTCAACACAAGACAAAACAGACAGACCGCCTATACCCGTGTAAATTTGCGTACATTACTATGAAGTCACGCTTTCCAGTGTCATATTGCACTCAATTCAATTTGTCTAGTGTCAAGTACCGGCACCCTGGCTTTTTTATTACGGCAGTCCGGCTATACACGTGGTACTATTTCATCTGAAAAATTTTAGTGTCATATTCAGAATGTCAACTTCATATCAGTGTCCGTAAAAGTGCTAATGAGACTACAAACTGGGTTCATGGACAAAATACTGACAATTTTGTGTTACGTTTTGATAACATCTTAGTAAAAAGATTGCATTAAATTATGAAGTTTACTAATATTTGTGATCTTTATTGTTTCGCTAGCTGGGCCCCGCGATTTCCAACACTACTGCTCGGCTCCTAAGTGTCGTAGCATGATGTTAAACAACCTTTCCCAAGAATTGGGCTATCAAATAGTAGTTCCAGAGATTAGAGCGATCAAACAAACAACGAAACTGGTTAGCTTTATTACTTTACCAATTACCAGTTTCAGACAACTCTGCGCATGCTCTTTTGTAGATAATTTATGGTTGAGATACAAATAAAACTAATTTGCGGATATATCGCATTATAAAACGTCGTTTGAGTAAATAAATAACAGTTACCGCACTGCTTCGGTGCTCTGATAGTCGCAAGTGCAATTACTGAAAAGGCACTCCGGTCCTTGTTCGATTCTTAGGTTAGGTGTTACTGGATTTTACCATCAGCCAATGGCAATAGGCGTGCCCTTTTATTAAATTAGAATACTAGCAAAATATGATGCAACTTAGCCTAACCCGAAAGGGCTTTTTACTTTACACGATTTGTCGGGTACGATTTGCAGGGCACGATCAGCAGCGCGGCAGGGAAGTAGGGCGGTCGGGACCACTCGACCACCCGATTTCTTATTACACTTTCCTTTCCCTGCAGGCAGGGCCCGATAAATCGTGTAATGTAATAAGCCTAAACGGGAAATACACTAGGCCATTCGTGTCTTATGAGTATCTACGCATGATAGAGGCCATACCCCAAGATATATTAATATAGAGCGGCACTGAAATTCCGCTAAAACTATTTGATTGACCTTGACCGAACTAGTAAGAACTAGCCACAGTTTCGTTTTGTTTCTTTGTAGATGAATGAACATCAATACAACGTGGTACAATTTTTGGAAGCTCCTTACAAAGAAATAGCTGATTATGTCTGTGTACCGAGATCTTGGGTCCAAACACGTGGACCTGTTGATCCGAAAGTCAAGGTTACATATCCCGATGGAGACCCAGTAGCCACAGAAAGAAAAGTTAAGAAAAGGAATAAGAAGTCGGATCAATGGAAGTCCTACTTGTCAGTTGTGAAATATGGAACAGGTAAGAGATGTTAGGAGCATGGGTATTGACGCAATCAAAAGTGATAGTACAAATTCAAAACAATATAAAGAGGGGAAAGCTTCATGAATTGTTAAATGTTTACAAAATGATGGTTTTGAATCCAAAGCTTTCTGCGAGTTTGCAAAACTAATCCGCGAAATGAGTGAGTATTACTTGTGCCGGAATTTATGGGCAATAACAGTCATGCCAATACTTTTATTAAGTCTAAAAATAAGGACTATAAAATTTGCCACTGGGAATAACCCATGGAATAGATTGTACCTACTGAGTTATTATTTTATGGACGAAAATAAAATTCCAAAATGTAGACCGTCTGTGTAAATAAACTGATACTTTTTGCAGATTCCTATTGCGACGCCAAACGTTATATCCAACAGTTGCTGGATAATGAAGGTAAATGTACTGTTAGATCTTAAGAGTTTATTTTGGCGAGTAGATTAGGCAATGATTTCAAATACAAGGCCGTGCTTTTGCAGTATTTTTGACAATTTAAAAAAGATTGAATAATGTAACAAGTTGTTTTGGATAATTGAAAACAATAAACATTATATTCTATTACGTGAACGCCAAAACCTAGTATTTTTTTTTGCATTTAACATTAACGTTTTCTTTTAGATGAAAAAACACTCAAATCCTCACGAAACCCTACGCCAAGTGCTAAGATGAACATGATGGAATCTCTGAGGTTGATCCCGACTCCCAAAAATAAAAACAAATCAGCAAATATAACAGCACAAAAACGAAAAGCACTGCCGGATTCTGATAAAGAAGCACATAATAAAAGATCAAAAGTGTCTAAGCCAAACGATATTGTCGACGAGATTGCGGGCTCATCTATCCAAGCATTTGAATTGATGAGTGAAAATCACTCACTTAGTCATGCAATGTCCAATGAGGATCCATGTAAACAAGAAGCGTCTGTTACAGAGGAAAACCCAGCTGTTTACGATAATCTTTCAGAATCAAAGCACTTTGTGGATTCCAAAACAATTGTAATGCAAGAAATTTTTGGCGAATTTTGCAGGGGCGAGTTACGGGAACTCCAAACCAATTTACAAGCCTACGTGACTTCACTGTTCACTAAAACGATGAAAAAAATGTTGAGGTACGTTTATATATCACAGAACTCGCCACAGGAAGGGCCAACATTAAACGAAATGCAGCCACAAGCGAAAGACGATGATGATGATGATGATCAACCTCTAAAGAAAATAAGTTCCCAGAAGCGAATCAATAAGGTAGTTTCGCTTCAGGAATACGATGAAAATGACTCACGATGGACACTAAAATACCGTGAACCTGCTCCGGGACTTGTAGAACTAATAAAACATTCAGGTGTGTATGTTAATGCTGAGAGACTCGCTGAATGCAAGAAACTGTCGAATAATTGCCAAACATTGGCTCAAATGTTATTATCCGAAATTTTTACTACAGATGCATTGAAAGTATGTGGGTTAGGCAACGATTTTGGTATCGACAGTATACACGAAGGACCTGAATTAGACACACGTGCAACAATAACATTGCTGAAGTTTGTCGCAGAGTATGGACTAGAGCAGGATTGGGAAGTGTGTGATTACAACTGTATGCTAAACGGTATCCGTAAGAACCTTACAATCATGAAGACTATTGAAGAAAACCAAGAAGGAAAAAAAGAGAGAGGTGGCCACAGTAAATCAACTACCATCTCGAAATATCCTCATAAACGCAGGTTTGTTCTTCCTCCGGACTACAATAAGAATGACTCGCGATGGACACTTAAGTATCGTGAACCTGCTCCAGGACTTGTTGAACTAAGGAAACATTCTGGTGTGTATGTCAACGCTTTAAGTCTGGCCAACTGTAAAAGATTGTCGAGAGATTGTAAAACTTTGGCTAGAATGTTACTTACTGAGATCTTCACTAGGAGTGCATTGAGTACATGTTCCTGGACTGGTGCAAGGGCTAAAGCTTTTGACCAGGACGGGACAAACGTCAGGCCGGGATTAGATGAACAAGCAAGAACGGTGCTACTGAATTACGTCGCAGACCGTGCAAAGAAGGAGGGTTGGAATAATAAAATTGTGATAACCAAACTATTTTAAATAGTATGCGCAATAAAATGAAGGAGATGAGATTCAAATATAAATCTTAGTATGTTAAACTTATATTGTCACTTACGGGATATCTTCCGTGATTATTTTTTGTAAATTTAGTGTTGTACCGTGTAAGCTTAAAAAAGAATGTTGTAGGTTTAAATATAAATTAACGTTTACGGGTGTTAATGCATTTTACTGTACACATAATGTAATATTTTCTTACTTTTCTTTTAAATCTATATTTGATAGAAAATGCACCAGTAGTCTTATCCTCTTTATCCTTTTTTTTTCTTATAATGTTACCACCGTTTGACATAAAGTAAATGAAGAAATTAAGCTCCGCTCTATCACTCAGACTCTCGAAACAATTTTATTGCATTTAATTAGGCACATCATTCATAATCTTTTTATTAAATATATTTTCGAATATTTTGGATTTTTGCGATCAGAATTTAACACAAAAGGTTATAATCTCGACATCGATATTTTCAGTACTAGCATCTCAAAATTAAAAAGGACTCTTTGTAATTTCTTTTTTGATAACGTAAACTTATTGAATGCAATTTGCGCTGTTTAAACACACATTTTTAGTAAGGATACTGTCTTTACAAACACTGTCTGCCATTTGTTTTTATGATCTATTCTTTATGTAAAAACTTTTAATTGGCCTTACTTTTTTTACTCTTAATCGTGTGTTAATTTTCAGCTGTAAGTTTTCCTAAAACTGTAAAATAAAATAAAATAAATTAGGTTTTTAGTTAGTTATGTTATTAACCTTCACTTTGTACTGTTTTTCCTAGTATTGTAGTCTATGTTTGTCAAAATATCTTCCACCTCTTTGCAATTCGATAGACTGATGGTTTTAATCAAGTTATAATTTAGCTCTCTTATTACATTGTAAACAAGGCGAAAAGTATTGTTACCTACATGTAGTGGTATTTTTAACACTTTTGTACACAAGTAGGTAACAAAGTTTGAATACTATTGTGTCATTAATAATTAAAGTATTTCCAATTTGTTTATAGCTGAATAATCATTGAAACACCATGAGTTACTTACCTCCGCTACTAATTCATAAGGTCAAGTTATGATCTACTGAACAATACCAAGTACTTACGCACTTTTGACCTTAACGGTTTACATAAGGTTAAATGCAACAAGATCTTATCAGATAGTTAACTTAATGACGTGTAAAAGGTTAATCTGATAGCTAGTTGATATAATTATGATAACGTTAAGAACTGTAAGGCGATCAATTTTACTAAATGGTCAATTGCATTTCTATAGACAAGTGTAGCTACAAGATTAAATCAATAATGACTTCCTTATGGGGATGCACACTGTGGAACTAATGGCGCTAGCATAGCTGGTTCCAAGCATTGTCATTGGTTGAAAATCAGGGAATGTCATTTAAAATTTTAAAATACCTTGACCATTAGTCAGAATGAGACCAGCTATGGTGGCGCCATCTACAATTAACTTTTAACGGTCTTCCCCAATAATGTTGTAGCCTGATTTATTATGTCACTTATTTATTTACATTCAGTAGCAACGTTAGGTCAGGGCGCGGTTGGGCCCGCATGGGAGGAGCCGCGCCGTGCCCTCGTGACAGAAGTGGGAGCCGACCTGTCGCTGCCGGCCGTCGCTCGCGCGATGGTCGGGAGCGCAGAGTCGTGGGATGCGGTGATCTCCTTCTGTGAAACGGTCATCTCACAGAAGGAGGCTGCGGAGAGGTTGAGGGAGGTCGAGACCACTCTCCCGACCCGCAGTAGACGAACCGGGCGTCGGCGGAGGGCGGACAACGCCCTCTTCCAGCCCCCCTAGACGGGTCCAGAGGGACGGTGGACTTGGGGAGGTCCGCCGCCCCGCCGAATAACTGGACCCGAGGCGGTGGCGCATAGTGTTCCGCGCGCGCCCCTATAGGACGTCGCGGGAGGAGTACACCTCACTCCCCCCGCAGACTTGAGGAGGCCCGCAGTGGCGGGCCGGCACTAGCCGGGGATCGTGGAAGGCGCACTAGTTCCCATGATCCCCGGTGCAAGTGTGGGAAGGGAACACCGGGGTGGTTTTTAGTCAGTATGAGTCTGACAGACCCCTCCGCTCTCCCCAGAGCGGAGGACATCCATCGAGGATTTTCCACCCCGGCAACAAAAAAAAAAAAAAAAAAAAGGGCGCGGTTGGGCGACCGCCCAGGGCGCCAGGTGTAAAGGGCCCTTCGTAGCCCCACATACGCGACATACATTGTTTTCACCTTCTGTTCATCAATGAAAAATTCTAGCTGATCACTTGCGATCATCTACGTATACAAAAAAAATTAAATGAACGTGTGTGTTTGTAATTTTAAAATAACAGCTGTTTCTCAAACATGCTTGGAAATTACAGCTTGCTTGGATCATTATTTTGACAACCTTCTTCGAGATAAATCGAAATTGCTGTACTGGCCAGATACATGCGACCAGCGGCCGGCAAAAGTTGTATGAAAATCCATATCTGTCGTGTATAGCGGCCAATTAAACTATTAGTCCGGTAGCGCTAGGTTTTGAGGTTTCAAAAATATTAAAGTTGTTTGTTTTTTGCATATAGTTTCCGGACCATTTGCCTGACCTACTATATAAATTTGTGTCATTTTAGGAACTAGCGTAGGGAGAAATTTGGCTATTTGTCTTTTTAATCACTATCACACGAAAAGAAAATTATAGTTGAAAATTTAACTTTCATTATAATAACGAAGTAGTAACTGATATACATAGGCATTTTGTGTCATCTCTGTCCACGGGAATCCTTCTAATTAACAAGTATCTAACACGTCGCCCAACTAGCTTTATCTATCTATCTAAAAGAATATTACAGTTGGTGAAATAGGTGTTACGCGATTTAGAGTACTGATATCTGTCGTTCAATATATTTTGTGCCGAATTCATCCACGATATTTATAGATATTTCATTTTTTTTGTTACAAAACCCTATAAAATCCACAAAAGAAAATTCAAGTTTTTAGAGTTTACGTGTTTTTGATTATTATGGTGAAACAAAACACCATTCTTAATATGTGTCGTTTTTATCCACGCAATCTTAATATTTGAAAGAAAAAAAATCCCTCCGGCAAGCCGCAGGAGGAGGTAGATTTCGGAGAAGGTGCTGGAGCGTCCTACTATTGAAAATTTTTATAAAGAGTTGTACTTATGTGTACAATCTACAAAAAAATATATGACTTCAAAATCGTTGTCCTGTAACGGAAAGTTTACCCTTTTTAAATTCGCTCATTGAATAAGAGTTTAGCATGCAAACGCCCTCAATTTTTTAGTTATAATTTTTATTTCGAAAACTATAAGTTTTATCGCTAAACTTCAAAGGTAACAATTGTAGAATAAACAATTTGCTTTAAAAAAAAAATATTTGCGACGTTGAAAATGTTTACTGTTTCGGAGATATGATTTTTTTTTGAAAAAATTTTGGAAATTTCAACCCCCTCCCCAATTTAGGGGTTGCATCAAAAAAGTTTTAATTTAAAATTGTCCGTGTTTTTACTCAGAATGATAAAAATGAAAAACGGTTCAAAAATTTTTCATAGGAAAAAAGTTATGGCCAAAAAACTGATTTTAAAAAAACCGCCCCCCCGCCGCCCCCCATGGACGAATTCCGTCCATTCACGAACTTAGCCTAAGTTTTGACCATTTCGATTTTTTGGCCAAGTTTGAAAGCAATCGGTTCATAATTGCGACCTGTAGAGTGTGGCTAAATTTGGCTTGTCACCCATATACATACGTAAACATATATATCCCCGTAGGTGAGAGACCAATAGGTAGATTTTTTTTTTTTTAAAAAAAGGAAATCTACCTAATACCAATTTCTTCGCACGAAGAGCGGCCATTCGGTACATGTTGCGACAAACAAGAGCATGCGTTTATTCAATTTGATTAAAAAAAAGTTTTAGTCCCATCAAAAGGGTTTATTTAAACCGAAATATTCTATCATTAATTGTAAGTTAAAATATGATATCGATTAAAGTAATTAATTGACATGTCTCGAACTTTGTTTGATAGAACTACAAGAACTATATTTCTGTCCTTTTCATTTCGTGCATGACGTCATTGACGTGTCATTTGTTTTTGGTTGAAGTTGAAATACATATTGCAGTAATGTCCGTATTTTTGAACCGTTTGACAACTGTCAACTGTCAAAACTTCATAAGAACAGAACAGCTTTTTTAACCGACTTCTAAAAAAGGAGGAGGTTCTCAATTCGGATGTTTCTATTTTTTTTTTTTTTTTTTTTTTTTTTTATGTTTGTTCGGGCATAACTCCGTTGCTTGCCAACCGATTTGGAAAATTCTTTTTTTGTTGGAAAGGGTTTTCTTTCCAAATGGTCCCATAGCCGCCAAGTCGGGATCTGATGATGGAATCTTGGCGAAATCGAGGGAACTCTTCAAATTTTATATGAAAACGGGTTGCGATTTTGGTATTTTGTACAACAAGTGAAGCATTTGCGTTTGATAAGAACCATTCTACCATCAGATCTGATGATGAAGCCAAGAGTCACGGAACTCCATAATGAGACAATGTACCCTAGTCGTGTTTGGGTTTGTTGTAATTGTTACGGTATGCACTTTCCATGTATATCAAGCACATGTGAACCACTAAAAAGTGAAAAATAAAAACTTTTTTTGCAAAAAATAAAACCGACTTCAAAAAAAACAAAAAAGTGAAAAATAACTTTAGCTTCTGAAGTCGGTGACAAAAAAACTAAATCAATCAAACAAAGGTCAACGACTTCAGAAGCTAAAGTTATTTTTCACTTTTTTGTTTTTTTTGAAGTCGGTTTTATTTTTTGCAAAAAAAGTTTTTTACACTTATTGTCACCGTAGTAATTGGCTCGTCGGTGTAAGCGCCCGACTTGAGAACATCGAGTCAATGGTTCGAGACTCGTAAGATATTTTCATTTTGTATTTCTTATGATGGTTTTAATGCTGTAAGATTTCAAAAATAATAATTATGGTTCGCAAGTTTCATCCCCAGCTGATTTTTACTTTTTGTACACAGGTATGTTGATTTTTTAAACATTTAAAATGTCCAAATCATTACAAAATAGTTTACTAGGTACACTCTTAGTTTTTTTAAAAAGGTTATCCTTGAAAATTTCAATTTCGTAATGTATATCTGATGGCTAATTAGTAGCCAAGACAATCTTAACTTCGGTGTTCAAATAGTCAGCTATTCAGGTCAATAACTGAACGGACATCGAATTAGTAAAAGTTATATAATGCTAATTACGAGTTAAAAACGGTTATCGGGGCAGAAAGGGGAGCTACCTTAGCCGTTGCAACTACATGAAAATGGTCTTAGGAAACTAATTTATAGTGAAATTTTTATTCCCATTCACAGATTAAAAAAAAAAGTACAGTTAGCAAGAAAATTGCCATTTTACACAAAACATTTTTTGATGCCAATCGATCCTGTTTCTAATACTGATCAAAAAGTTCTTTTAAAATAACCCAGGTTAAAGTACTAAAAAAGTCAGAAATTACAAAAAAACTTTTCCCATACATTTTGTTTGAAACAATTTTTTTTATGTTACTCGATACTGTTTGCAATACTGATCAAAAACTTCTACGGGACCAACCCGGGTTGGAGTACTAAAAAGTCAGAAATCGCAAAAAACGTTAAGTTACGTACCGCGCGTGTTCGTGATCATTTCACTAATTTATTTTGTTGTTTTTAAGGTTCACAAATTCTTTCTTAGGACCTGCTATAATTTCAATTGAGTTTTTGATCATAAACAAGACCAATTAACATCAAAAAAAAATTTTGGTTCAAACTTTGCAATTTCTGACTTTTAGTACTCCAAGCTGGGTTGGTCCGATAGAAGTTTTTGATCAATATTAGAAATAGGATCGATTGACATCAAAAAAATGATTTGTATAAAATAGCAATTTTCTTGCTAGCTGTAGATTTTTTTGAAAATCTGTAATTGGGAATCAAAATTTTACGAAAAATTATGGATGATGACCATTTTTATGTAGCTGCAACGGTTAAGGTAGCTCCCCTTATTGCCCCGTTTACCGTTTCCACCCAAGACCTCGAGCAATCGAAAACATTGACGACCAACACACACGACTAAAAATTATGTATAACTTTGAGAGTTGTCATTCAATAACTTACACCACTAAAGAGAGCTTCTCTTTAGCGGTGTAAGTTATTGCTGTTGATTACTCCGAAAATCTTGACTTCGGTGCTCAAATCGTTACCTATTTAGCTTAATAACTCTGAACGGAATACGATTTGCCAAAGTCGAAAGAGGCAAAGGTTCTCGTTAAAAATCTCTTTCTGTTGTATATATTATGGCTATTGGTTGCCTAGACAATCTTAACTTCAATGTCTAAATAATCATCTATTTAGGTCAATAACTCTGAACGGACTGCGAATTAGCAAAAGTTATATAAATAGCAAAATTTGTCATTGAAAAGCTCTTTCCAGCGGTGTAAATTATTTCTGTTGGTTACTCCGAAAATCTTAACTTCGTTGTTCAAATCGTCACCTATTTAGCTTAATAACTCCAAACGGAATAGGATTTCGCAAAAATCGTAAGAGGCAAAAGTTCTCCTTAATAATCTATTTCTTTTGTTGTATATCTTATGCCTATTGGTTGCCTAGACAATCTTAACTTTGATGTCTAGATAGTCAGCTATTTAGGTCAATAACTCTGAACGGACTGCGAATTAGCAAAAGTTATATAAATAGCAAAATTTGTCATTGAAAAGCTCTTTCCAGCGGTGTAAATTATTTCTGTTGGTTACTCCGAAAATCTTAACATCGGTGTTCAAATCGTCACCTATTTAGCTTAATAACTCCGAACGGAATAGGATTTCGCAAAAATCGTAAGAGGCAAAGGTTCTCCTTAAGAATCTATTTCTTTTGTTGTATATCTTATGCCTATTGGTTGCCTAGACAATCTTAACTTTGATGTACAGATAGTCAGCTATTTAGGTCAAAAAATCTGAACGGACTGCGAATTAGCAAAAGTTATATAAATAGCAAAATTTGTCGTTGAAAAGCTCTCTCCAGCGGTGTAAATTATTTATGTTGGTTACTCCAAAAATCTTAACTTCGGTGATCAAATCGTCACCTATTTAGCTTAATAACTCCAAACGGAATAAGATTTGGCGAAAGTTGTAATAGGCAAAAGGTTTTCCTTAGAAATCTCTTTCTAATATTGTATATCTTATGGCTGTTGGTTGCATAGACAATCTTGAAATTAAATCATCTTCATTTTCGTCAACAATTCTGAATGGACTGAAAATTAGTAAAAGTTATAGAAGTAGCAAAAGTTGTCATTAAAAAGGTTTCTCCAATGGTATATATGTTATTGCTATTGGTCACCCAGAAAATCCTAACTTCGGTGCTCAAAAAACCATAGTTTTTGAGTCTTAATAATTTTAAATATCGTGGATGAAAATGACACAAATTCACAATGTTGACTTTACATGCATTTATGATCTCGACTAAGTGAACTCTAATAATTGTAATATTTTTTTGAAGCTTTCGTAGCTTGGAAAAACAAAATAGTTAAATAACTTTAAATTCCGTGGTCTAATTTGGCACAAATTTATTTAATACCTAAGCTTATGTTAGCCATCTGAGAAAGAAAATAGTTATTTTATAAACTGTAATTTTTTTTTTGTACTGTTTTTACGTACTGACACTTTTGCCAGTTTGCACTGGACGAAAATTACACAAACTGGGTTTGCACACTCCGCAGGCTATCCTAGATAAGAAATAATAATTATTTTAAACTTTAAATCAATTTTGGCAATTTTAATTTGATTAAAAATAATCAACCACAAAACATCGAAATACTGAAAATGCTATGGTCAGATATGACACAAAATGCAATAATAAGCTCCGTAGGTACGACTGTATCCACAGGCAAAAAATAATAAACTTTAGAATTTTTGAATCTTATGGCATCAAAATTGCCTAGCGTAAACTCATATCTGTCGTTTTATTTAAAAATGGAACGATCTTTTACTCTGAAATATGGCAACCAAGGAGGTAACTTATCAAAGGTTTTCTTTAAATTTCGAATTGGCTTGCAAACAGAAAGCGGTTTACTGAAAAAAAGAAAAAAATTAAATCTTCAACGCGAGAAAAAATATTGTTGTTTGTGTGCATCATTGATTTTGAAAGTAAGTAAGTACTTAATTGTATTCATCCCCTCGCATTATTTGAGAAAAGTAGGTACTAAACAAGCCTTGGCCACAACTAGGCATTGATGGAGTTACGTGTGCCTCGGCCCACCTCTACACGTTCGTCCATCAATGCCTCTGTTGCTGGTCGCTGCAGTAATGTACTATTTGCTGAAAGCATATGAAAATATACACGGTGGAAAGGTCACCGACGTGAAAACGGTTTCCACGTTTTCAGTACATCAATCTGAGCCACATAGTTTTGAATTTTTTTAATGCGTTACTTTGACTCATAAGTAAACAAGTAAACCCCGACACAATTTACTAAAAGTTAAATAGAAAATAATTCTATAGTCCGCCGTTTTGTGGTGGCGACCATCTTGGATTTTTAATGTATCATAGTATACAGTATTCTACTAGTAAAGCCCTTTCATTTGATACCCATATTGAGGGAGTTGTTAAATAAAAATGTAAGCTGCCATTTTGTGGCGGCGGCCATTTTGGACGGATTTTATCAAACACAATGGCTATGAACACTCCCGACTAAATCACCTTTCAAAAAAAAAATCTAAATCAAAATCGGTTCATCCGTTCGGGCGCCACGTTGCCACAGACACACACACACACAGACACGTCAAACATATAACACCCCATCGTTCAAAAGTCGTTTACCAGCTGTAATTTTTGCGTAAAGTTACTTAGTTTGATGTACAGAAGGCTTGGTTGACGGCTTCCTGATGAGGTGGTTTACACCCTGTATTTATTTAAATCTCTGTGACCTGTGTACGAGTCTACGATACACATTACCACAGCCTTTATCAAAAGTTCTTATAATACATCAATAAGTTTCTGAGGTAACCACCGCATCATCATCGTTTCAGCCGAAAGACGTCCACTGCTGGACATAGACCTCCCCCAAGTGTCGCCACATTGACCGGTCCCGTGCGAATCGCATCTAACGGATTCCCGCAACCTTCACCAGGTCATCGGTCCACCTAGTGGGCGGTCTTCCGTAGCATCGTCTTCCGGTTTGCGGTCGCCACTCCAGAACTATTCAGCCTCATCGGCCATCCGTTCTGCGAGTAATGCCCACTGCCACTTAAGTTTGGCAATTCTTCGAGCTACGTCGGTGACCTTGGTTCTCTTGTGGATGTCTTCATTTCTGATTCGATCACGCAAGGAAACTCCGCCACCTACCACCGCATACCTAAACAAAAAGTATAATATTTTACAAAATCTAGATAATTATTTAAAGTAAGAAAATATTAGGGTCACTACACACTACGTTTCACGTAAGATCAAATCGGAGAAATAAGATTATTCTATTAGGCCACACACTGACCGAACGTTTCCGTGACCGAGACTAATCCAGTAACTGCACTTGTGCACTTACCTGTAACATTATGTTACAGAGTTTATCTGGATTATAATCAGATTGAATTGATTCTGAGACTTCGGATGGACTTATTATTCTAAATGCCTGCAGGGTTATATTATTATGCAAGTAGTCAGTAAAAGATTAGATACAAAAATTTGAAGGAAAGCCCTACTCTATCTACTTTTTATAACATAAACTTACAACATTATATCAATTAGGGATGACGCCTCACTAAAATATGTACGAATCTGTTTAGTTCGTCAGATTATTGAAAAATATCTGATACTTACGTGTTTTTTTTTACCAAATTAATAAAAAAATTACGAAGATAAAACGCATCAAAGATCATGGAGGGATCAGTGGAGGCTTGTGACGTCACTTACCGGTAAAAAAATTACCGAAATGTGACGTCATACGAGTTTTCAACGCACTTATGTTTAAATTATGTTTTCGTGGAAGAAGAAAAAAATATGTGTCCAATATTTTTTGGTAATCTATCTGAGGGATTAATTAGTTTTTCACCTCCCAACGATGCCCCACTTGCTGGAGTGTCCGAAGTGTCCCCACACCTGCACGTTACATGACCGTTTTTACAGATGCCGCGATTTACGTGGCGCAAACGAAAAAGTCGAACCAGAAAAAATAAGATGTTCACGAAGTAATAAGGGCGAGCCTTTTGCAATTATAGCAACTAGACTCCAAATTGCTTCTTATGCATACTTTACTTGCGTATTCCTATCGAAAAATTGAACGCAAGACCTCATGTTACTTTTTATTTAAGTTCGTAAAGTTAAAGGCTGTCTGAATAGACGCACAGAAAGATAATAAAAAAAACATACCCTAACATCACGACTGTAATACTCGAAGGGATAGGCAAATGTGTACCTAATAGTGCACCCAAATTTCGCTAATTATTTTAAGTCCAATGTGATAGGGACAAGCCTATTGCCATCAATCGAGCACAAATCCAAACTCCGTGGCCGCTACTGAGGAATTCCTGATGGTAGAACCTAATAACAATTTTCGTGATAAGGGTATGGAAACTATGTTTTTTTAAATATCGCTGGACATTACACACAGCGCCATCTAGTGCCACACCAGATAGTTGATATGCTACACATATACTTTTTTTGTTTGTAAATATATACTTATTATACATATCCATGACTCGGAACCAATGTCCATGCTCATCACACAAACATTTGCTCCTACCGGGATTCGAACCCGGGACCCTAGAACGTAAGGCAGCCTCACTGCCGCTGCGCCATTCGGATCGCCAAGTGTTTCAATCTTGGTGTACTATAATATATTCTATCTACCAGATCAGAAAAACCCTCGGCGATCTCTAAAAAAACGAGGCAGTTTTTAATCCTTTTAGTCAATTCGATGCACTTTTGCAATAGGTCCAAAGTGTCTTAAATAGCCTACATCCTGCGCAATACATAACATTTGACTAATTTGTGTGCTTTAATTGATTAGTTGACTAATTACATTGATTTACTTGCCGAGCAACGGATGTGTGCTTAATGTGTTACATGTTTCATTGGACATTTCAGTTAGATTAAAGAATCAGTAAATAACTTATGGCATTTATTTAAATGTTCTTCGTAAGCTATAAGCTTATATAAAATCGCGCCTATAATTTCCAAAAAGCTAAGCGGAGGAGTACTTATAGAACAACCACATTTTACCATGTAATAAAGATGCCTATTTCCACCAAACGGGTACCTGATGCAAAACCCGATGACACTTTAACCGATTTGGAACTGGAACCCAACCTCATGATCAGCACCTGTGCTTGGTGACTTTAACAATATAAGAGACAAACACTCAATGTTCTCACAAAGCGAAGTTACTGGCCAGAACGCTTGTCTCAAATACGCAATTGAATGAAAAAATCTCAATTAAAACAGATAGGTCAGCCGATGCAGAGTTAATTTCAACAATGATCATCACACGACCCACAATATGTCTTGTCTTTACTCTGAACCGCCTAATTGTCTCACAATAATAGGCACTCAACGATAAGGTCGCGACACACCGACCCACAAACGCAACGACACGAGTTAGATGTTATCTTATCAATCATATGTTATGATAATTGATGGTTCATTGTCAAGCAGTGTGTGATTACCTTGATATGAGGTGGCGAGTGAGGGCAATGAACTGTGTAGTGCGTCTAAGTTTTTATTTTTCACTTTTTAGTGGTTCACATGCGCTTACCCCTTCACAGCCTACTGGCGTGATGTTATGTTATGAACTGATGTAAACAATAGACAGACATGAGCTTTCAGCAATCCCAGTCCATTTGCTGTAATTTATTGAGGAGTGCCGTTGCCTATCTCCGAAGCTGTTTATCAGATCTTCACCAAATTAAAGTGGGACAACTCCGAAAAAGTACTCTTCCAAAAACTACCGAATTGCTTCATGTGTGCCTATAAAATTTGAAGAGTTCCCTCGATTTCGCCAAGATTCCATCATCAGGTCCCGACTTGGTGACTATGGGACCATTTGGAAAGTATACCGTTTCCAACAACAAAAGATTTTTTTAAATCGGTTGGCAAGCGACGGAGTTATGCGCGAACAAACATAAAAAAAGAAATAGAAACATCCGAATTGAGAACCTCCTCCTTTTTTTTAGAAGTCGGTTAAAAAGAGAAAGGCCTGAATTCTTGTCACACTGACGGTCGGTCGTGATGTCACTGAGAGCAAAATACAGCTGTCGGTCGCCACTGACGCGATGACGTCAGCGTCGCAGTATGGTGGTATATAGGGTGTAAAAAACCTCTTACCGAAGTCGAAAGGTATTTGTTTTCTCCGTCATTGCGATAATTTTTTGTTTTACACCGTACCTGGGAACCTTCTAGTTACGGAGATATTGGGGGTGAAAGTTCCAACTTTTTGACAAGTTTTTATTAAAATACCAGTTTTTAACCGACTTCTAAAAAAGGAGGAGGTTCTCAATTCGGATATTTCTATTTTTTTTTTTTATGTTTGTTCGCGCATAACTTCGTCGCTTGCCAACCGATTCTAAAAATTATTTTTTTGTTGGAAAGGGTATACTTTCCTAATGGTCCCATAGCCACCAAGTCGAGATCTGATGATAGAATCTTGGCGAAATCGAGGAAACTCTTCAAATTTTATAGGATAACGTACAGCGATTTTGGTATTTTCTGCAACAAAAGAAGCATTTGCGTTTGATAAGAACCATTCTACCAACAGATCTGATGATGAAGCCAAGAGTCACGGAACTCCATAATGAGACAATGTATCCTAGTCGTGTTTGGGCTTGCTGTAATTGTAACGGTATGCATTTTTCATGTATACATACCAAGCACATGTGAACCACTAAAAAGTGAAAAATAAAAACTTTTTTGCAAAAAATATAACCGACTTCAAAAAAAAAACAAAAAAAGAAGTCGGTTTTATTTTTTGCAAAAAAGTTTTTTTAATGTAGGATTTTGACTTCAAACACCTTCACGATCCCCTAACTATTCAATTCTTCAATCAGCCTGGACCAGAGATAGTGTACCTACCTGACATTAGCTTCGTAGAGATTGCATGCGACCTTCATCTGGTGCGCTTTGACCGGCGCGCGCGCGTACGGTGACCCGGGATTAGCGGGGATCATTGCGAAACTTTTAATTAAAGGTTAACAAGTCTCACTGACTCTTTGGAGTTTACTATAATGGAGGTGGATGACCTTTGCAGTAAGGACATTTATCTGGAAGAGTGGCTACTATGGCAGTGCTTGATGGATCTTAAGAAAACTGTTACTAACACTGATATGGATTATGTCTAAAATAAATGGATAATAATAATAATAAGCTACCGAAAAGGTCGTGTCAAATCTGTCTTTGTAGAAATACTTAAACGAATCCGTTGAGTGCACCGATTGTCTCGACAACTTGAAGTATTACGCGTTGTAATACCTATATCCGACAATTTAGGCAGCTTTTAACTAACAGATATGATATAGCTTGATATTTTTGCACACGTTAAGTTCAAAAAGCTGGCTATTGAATCTCTAAAGTAGCCATCTGATACCTTTTATCCCAAAATTACATATGAGTCTCACTTAATTTTTCGAATATTAATGCACACATTTAACTATATTATTCTATTGTCATTATTTCGCGGATATTGGTGTGGGTTACACGTCAATTTAGTTTTAAGGCGCTTAGACGAGCTAAATTAGCAACTCTATTTGTGGTGGTTCAAACTTCGTTTGAAATGCTATTAGAATAAAGTTCTAATCAGCTTGCACTACAAAGTGGTTGTTACGTCAGCCACTGCGGGCCAAATAGCGCGAAATGAGTGGTTTCGATCGATTTAGAAAAAAACTATTTATTGGATTAAAAAACTAAAACAGTATCATGCTAATACAGTATGTTAGTTTAAACGAGGGACTTATTCAAACCCGCAATAGTCCATGCTTACATGATACTAATAAACATATGAACAAAAAGAAAACACTAATACATAACGGATAGATCCATACCAAAAACTTCGCCTAAGTTTCGCAACGTGTGCGCCATGCGCTTAACGCAGAACATATGTGCGGGTCAATGACCTTTCTAGGTATAATCCATTTTCACTTCATACTTTAAATCTGGCTTTGGACAGGCAAATATCTAGGTAACTAGGTACTGACCGAATGTTCGCAGTCGTTAATTGACACCTTCACTAGATAACACTTAAGCACGAACCATAATCCCAATATTCTTCACTGGATAAGACGTAATTTTTGGTTATTCAAGAACACATTTACAGGACACTCTTAATATCACGAAGTAAGCGGGGTTGTTTGTTAAATGCGATACGCGGAAACGCAATATTAGACATGCGGAAGTAACGGTGCTCGCGCATACACCGAGGTCAGCGCGGGGTGGCGCGGGGGTTTGCCCTGTCGGCTGTCGGTGCATCGGCGACAATACAAAGGAATGGGGCGGAGTTTGCGCACGGAGCTCAGGACCGGCACGTGTTTTGCCGCGTGACACCTACTTGCGCGCTCAGTGTCCAAGAGTAATGTATTTAATTAGACAATTATGTCAAAAATTAAGGTTATAGGTTTTTTACATATTTGGATTGAGAATCGAATACTGAATACCTTCCCTCAATATGTCCCTCGTTTAACCTTACACGCTGTATATTGCTTGTAGAATTATTTGCCAAAAAATCAAAATGATCGCATGCATATTAGTATGTTTTTTATTGTTTGAAAGATATGTTTAGAGGTAAGTTCGTGATTTCTTTTTATCGAGCCAAAATAATTGTACTATGTTTTCAAAACAGTATCATGCTAGCATATATCCTGAAGAATATCATATATTTTTCTGGTCTTGTTTATACCAGTGAATCATATACTTTTTGTAATTATAAAACTCGCGTTTAGCTCGTGTAATCGGCATAAGCTTAATCTGTCATACATTAATTTTAATGTGTAACTGTTTAAAAAATATCATCTCAGTGTCACTTATGGGCTGCGGGACTGTTCAAAAGAGATACCGTGGCCCCGGAACATATAATATATAAAGAGCGAGGAAGGAACATGGATGGGTTTTAGTCAGTAAAACATGAAGTCTCCCGGGAGAAATAATTTGATGATTTCCCATCCGAAAAAAAAGTGTCACATATGAAATGCTGGCTTGCAATAATTACAACTATTCACTTGCTATATATTTATTCATATAGACTCGATATCAATGTTTTATTGCTGTAAGTAATAAAAAATACTGAGATACTGCCATTCCCTGTCTATTTCTAGGTCGAGCCTTTGCTCGTCGACCTAGAAATAGATTGGGAATGGCATTGTTATTGGGGTTTTCCATTAGGAATTTCTCAATAGAAGCGAATGTGGCCGTCCCCTACATACACTTCACTAAACGCGAAATGTGGGCGTGCTATTATTAAGTACACCTTTGCTCACCTCTTCGGGGATTATAGGCGTGATGTTTTGGTTATATTTAGACTCGGTAACTATAGTTAAGTAATAACAATAGAAAGACAACAATCAATGGCAGTTGTATCGTAATCCAAGCGCATCGAGATTTACTTGTCCAATCATGCGCAGATAGAAATAAACAATGAAATAATTTACTTATTGAACCAGTAAGCACTGGTTTCTGCATTTCCTAATTACAACGCTGTTTTTGTGTAATTTTCTATTTAAACTTTCTTCCCATTGCCTATAGAAAACTTTGTATTTACATATAATCCATCCTAAATTTTATTTTTCAATATGGAAATACTAAACAGACACTGAATTTACTGAAATATATATTTGAAATAATTGTGAGTCTCATTACTTTATCATCAACCTATAATGTTCCCACTGCTGGGACACGGCCTCCTCTCAATGAGAGGGAATGGGATAATCCACCACGCGGGCCCAGTGCATTTTTTTGGTTCTAGGACATGCCGGTTTCCTCACGATGTTTTCCATCACCGTTTTGAGAGCAGTGGTGATGAAATAAATTACCCAAAGTAATGCACCTGTCTGGGTTTTAACCCACGACTTACTGCTCGGAAGTCAGGGCCGCCACTGCGCCACCTCTGCTCATAAGTTACCATTACCATAAATAGCAAAGAGAAAATCAGCTGTTTCTTGCACTATTGGTTTCTTTGGGTGGAGTGACTAGACCGTAAATATTCCGCTGGTTGCCCAAAGTTTGCTGCCTACCAATCATATATCTTGCTACATTATCTCTTGTGCGACAACTTCAAGTATCTATCTCCTCACAAGGTTCGTTTCTTGTTCACCAGATGGCGATAACGTGCGACTGCCCGATGACGCAGCCGGGTCCGACCCTGGCTGCCACCTGTGGAGGCGGCGCCTTCATGCTCTTCATGGGGCTTCTGGAGGTGTTCCTCAGGAGCCAATGCGACCTGGAGGATCCGTGTGGGAGGGCACAGGTAAGTCTACCCTCCACTGTTAAGGCGCATACCCACCGTGGTGCACGGATAGGCCACGCACGTGTGTTGAGCTTCGCTTTACAAGAAAATTTATGTGATTAATTGACGTCATTAGTACATGCGTGGCTTGCTCGAATAAGGCGCTCACATAGCTTAACGCTGTTACGCCACCCATGGTGTGCAAATGCAAATGACACAACAGCTGAAATAACAAGAAATTCGATTCTAGTAATCCTGTAGATAATGCTAGCGATACTCTTATCGCTGAACAAAACATCAACACATAACTGATAAGAAAACAATCAGAAATAAATAATAAGTTATTAAGTACTTAAGATACGTAGTTACATGCTAAGCTGCTAATCAGAAGACGACGCGCCTCCGAAAGGTGTCACTGACGTCATGGATACACCCGCGTGCTTCATCACTATCAGTGTTACCAGTGTCAAGATTGTAGAGAACGAGTAACATACCGAAATTATTCTAATCGGGTTTCGTACAGCTGTTTCCTATAACTTACGTCCGTACCTATCGGTGTTTCTATAATAAACAAAGTTAGCTTGAAATATCCTATCCGCGTCACTTGATTCATCGAAAAATCAAAGAAAGTTTTAATTGACGTTTTGTTTCTAACCGTCCGTAGGCTAAATGTTAAACACACAGAAATAGCAACATTTTTTTTTTCGCATGGGTCATCATCACATCATGACTTCTTCCACTCTGGGCGGAGCAGGAGGGAGTGTCAGACACCTGTTAGTGAGTTATTAAAAATGGCCATAAATCTATCTATGCAATGATAGAATACTAATAATATATAATATAATATATAATAATAACGTCCAGCGATATTTAATAATGATCGTGAAAAAATAATCATCACTTTCTATTAGTTACCTTTTATTTTGTTTGTAGTAAGTCTAGTAGCTGAGTTCAAATATGTGGTAAACTTTTATGTTCACCTACACCCACACAGTAAATAGATTGTGGAGGTCAGATTGGCAGTTGCTCTAAGTGAAAAAATTGATTTATCTGGGTAGACTGGAAGCCAGTCCTAATAAACGGTAAAGGCTGGGCAGATAGTGACATCCCTGAGTCCATTTTTTCTCTTGCTTTACTACTCTCGTACACTTTTTTTCAATAATAACATTTCTAGACGCTATTTGTATACATTTTGTTCTTCTAACTTTTCTTTTTCAATCATTATCTCGCCATGTCGTGGTTTTTGTTAAGTAAAGACTGTTGTCGTGATCAATTTATTATAAAGCGAAGGTACATAGTATCACACAATAATACATAAACGAAAGTCTGAGAGAAAATTGACATGATAGACGTGAGAAAATATAAATAATATGGCAAACGATCTAAAAACTTTGTGTATTATTTTAGTCGCGTTTATTCTCATTCAGTTTCATTAGTGTAAGTTTACAAAATTAATTGGTTTAACACTTCTTATTGCTACCAACTGTTCCCATAAATAAAGCGTTCGAAGACAAAAACTACGCTTTTCTCATATCTTACGAGAGAGAGACAAAGCAAGAAGCAAAAAATGATCGACTGCACAATGGTACATAGTGGCACATGGCCGGCTACACTTCACTATGTTAGACATATTCTAGACATTATCTCTTCATCGCTTTTTCCGCAATCCAATGATAAGAAACACTGATGTATTTTATCGAGCACTAATCTTGTGGAAAGAAATGGAGCGGAACAACACATCTGTGGGTTTTCGCCTTTATTCTACGTCCTGCAAAGCTCGCAACTTTCAATTCAATTTCAGCAGTGACTACGAGCGGCTTGAATTACTGTCGAGCTGACGGGTACGAGTACTATAGTGTTCTATACAGTACAGCACCATACTATGATGCTGACGTTAGCGGCGCGTATTTGCTTTTGTTTCTTCGCTGGCGTACGTGATCGCGAGTTCGCGACAGTATATATAATATAGATTCTAAAGAGCAGAGAGTATAAAGAGGCCGTCCCGAATCTCGATATTTTTTGCATTTTGCATTGCACACACGTACATCTGCCACACTATAACCCACCACGCATAATTTTGCGGGCGGGCTCCTGCATCCTACATCCAGGCTTGGTTTTTTTTTTCATGGAATTAAAACTTCGCTGATGTCGGTCGCATACGTCGGTCGCGCTAGAGAATACATTTTGTTTTACATACCACCATACTGCGACGCTAACTTCAGCAGCGCGTACGTCAGCCATATTTTATTATAATATATCTCGCTGACGTGACGTACGCGACCGACCGATATCAGCGTAGGAGGAATCCAGGCCTTAAGGAATGACTAACACTACCTACAACACTTTTAAGAACCTCAAAACCTTCACACGTATTTTAAATCGCTTTGTATCCTATTTGATATCTTACAAAATCAATCGATGACTTTTACAACTTTGGGAATTAATTTTCTTGTCATAATCTGCATTAAATTGGGAACATCGATAGACGATGTTTCGTCACGAAATCACTCAATTTTCTTTCTGTGAAGTACATTATTTTTCATTAAATCTATGAATGGGGTTTAAAATTTTACGAAAAATTATGGATGATTTCCTCAGACCAGTTTCGTGTAGCTGCAATGGTTAAGGTGACTCCAATTACGGTCCCGTTTACCGTTTCCACCCTGTATTCTCAATTCACGGCACTTTTCGCCCCCAGCATGGTCAATAATGGTCATCCTAGCCAAACTAACCTATTTGTGTCCCAACATTCTAATCCATACAAGACAGCGGGCCCAATTATTGTTTTTACCAAATCTTGCATTTAGGAGGACTAAAATTAAAGTCGATACACAACGACTTATATTTATTAGACAAAGTAGAATACAAGACAAATAAAGAATTTAACAAAACGAACAATAACTAAATTGGATACAGTCTAATAAAAATTGTATTAGTAATGACAATGATGCTACTCGTATTTAGGTACTTTGCTTTATCATCAGACGTATGGCGGAAACATGCCAGGACATAACTAGGACAGTCAGCCAAACGACTGTTTTATCAATTTGACTCTGCTCCCAAACGCAAAATAGTTAGATAGCGGCTTAGTTTCAATACAATAAAGGATTTGTTACCACTTAGGGCCTACTGGAACCTTGTTTTCGCCTTTTGATACAACAGCAATAGAATCCAATCCAGGTCTGAATAGTCTCCCATCGCTGTCGAAAGCTTTGGGACTTGCACCACTCAACAATCTTTCCAATTAGTGACATCCGAGTTTGTGTAATTTTACCATCTGATAGTTTTTCAGCATAAACACTGGAATCAGACAATAATTCACCAAGTCCTGCAGCAAATTCCAGATACTTTGGTGTACCTTTTGAGTTATTTTCATTGTATTTCGGAGGAAGAATACACTTCTTTTGATCTTCATCATTATCTGTTTGGTTTTTATTTAGTTTTGCAACTTCTGATGTCATGTCTTTTGATAAAGATGCGGTTATGTCTATTGCAGCATTAGACGGTTTAAACGTGATTCTGCGGATATCTTCTTCTAATTTCGCCAATGAGCTACTGGTATTTTCCTTATTTTCAAGAGGTTTCAACACTGTTGTGTATTGGTCATCTTTGATCATCCAAACGTTATTCAGTGCAAACGCTGCAACAAAGTTCAGCACTGTTTTCATTGCGTTTTCATTTAAAACAGGTCTGATATTTGTACCATCTTCTTCATCTAGGTCAGAATCTTCGACTGTGGGACTAGTCCATGAACACGTATGTAATGCACTTGTGGTAAATATTTCGTGAAGTAACATTCGAATCAATGTTATACATTCACGTGCCATTTTCTTGCATTCAACGAGATTGTATGCATTAACATACACACCAGAATATTTAACAAGTTCAACAAGTCCCGAAGCAGGTTCACGGTACTTAAGTGTCCATCGTGAGTCATTTTCATTGTATTCGGGAGGAAGACACCACTTGCGTGTATGAGAATCCCTTCCTAGAAGTTCATCATAAAAATCTTCTTCTTGTTTCTGTAGATCGCGTATCATATTTATAATTAATTGGCAGAAATATGTACGAGGATATTCTTTTAGAAGTTGATCATAATATTCTTTCCGTCGGACGCATCTTGTCACGGGCATTACTTGACGGGAATTTGTTACAGATTTTTGTTCTAGTACTTCTTCATGATAATAATCATCAGAATAAATTTCTTCAAAATAATTTCCATCAAAATATTTTTCTTTAAAATAATTTCCTTTTAGAATTTTCGAATGTTTATGAGAACTCTGTCTATCACGTTTCATTTCTAGCAATATTTGGCGCATACTGTTCAGAAACCATTGGTAGTCTCTTATATTCCAGTTATGGATAAGTACATACTCTTCGACAAACTTTAACAATATTTTTTTTGCGTGTTCGTCTAATCCAGGTCTTGCTTGTCCACTGTGGATGTCGGCAGCATTCGTTGTTTCACTAGTCCACGAACATATACTCAAAGCACTTGTAGTAAAGATTTCGGTTAGTAACATACGAGCAAAAGCTCTGAAATCATTCGACCATTTCTTATATTCAGCGAGTTTATCAGCATTAACATACACACCGGAATGTTTCACTAGCTCAACAAGTCCCGGAGCAGGTTCACGATACTTCAGTGTCCATCGTGAGTCATTTTCATCATATTCCGGAGGTACAATAAACTTCTTCTGAACTTTATCATTATATTTTTGGTCTTCATTTGTTTTTTCTTCATCAAATTTTGCCAGTTCTGTTGACATTTCTTTCGATGAAGATGCTCTTAAGTCCATTATACCATTAGACTAGATTTCTTCTTCTAATACTGCTGGTCTAAAACAAAACAATGTTAAATTATTATAGGTTTTATTTTCTACCTGCACAGTGTACAATGTCATCATCATTCTGCTCCCCTAGTTTCAATTTAGTTGGGGTCGGCGCAGCATATCTTTTTATACTTCTCTATTCATCAGACACTCCTTTCTTACTATAATTACTCGTATTATCCTTCACACAGTCGATCTACAGTATTTTTTATTTTCTTCTATCCTTATATCCATCCATATTCATAGTCAAAGCTATAATCACGACATTTTCCTCATTACTCTGCATCACATGCCCATACCAAGCCAACAATTACCACACAGTTTTTCACTCACCGGCGCGCGGCGCCACTTTCAGACTTCCTCTTTGTACTCATTTCTTATGTTATACATTGGCGTAACATTCCCCTTAGCATACTTATCTAAGTCACATGGAAATGCCTTTCATTCATCCTTTTGTGACCCAAAATTCTGATTTGTACAAGACAGCAGGTCCCCAGCACAATGTGTGGAATATTACTAAAATCCTTGTAACGTTAATTCTGTCAAATAAGTTATAATTATGGCCGACAGCTCATTTTATAAAACTATTAGTCCGCGCCACGAGAAGCTATAATTTTTTACAACAAAAAAAATCTACCAAGATACGTAGCGACAATTCAATCAACAAGAAATACTCCCAAATTCAATCAACTCAAATTATCATACGTGTAATACGAAACTAACCAGCATTTACGATTGATAGGGTTATATTTTGTCGATTTATAGCGCTTTCGTCTAATGTTTTGTGGGAACGCATCTGACATAATGGAAAGTAAACATTTGGGCCACCATTTGAAAGTAAGATCACGCTTACACTGTCATTTCTGAATTTGATCCAAAGGTTCGCAACCTTTGGATCAAATTCAGAAATGACTCGAATGTGTGTTTACAAAATTTATTGCTTTTCGTGGCGGGGACTATCTATAACATTTATGTATATTAAAACACTCCTGTTAAAGATAAGATGTCACAGACAACTTACTGTCGTCATAGTTGTTATTAAGCTGTTTGTTAGTTTTCACCATTTCGACTATTCTTGTAAAGCACTAAACAACACAAAGAATAGTAATGAAATAAACTAAGCTTACCTCTAACTCCTCTGGGCTTTTATTTGACTTGCAGTAATACGAGATATGTGCCAATTAGATTACCGAAAGATATTATTATTTAGGATTACCAATATTACGCCTTTACTCTCCCAAGTTTTGCGTTGAATGCAGATCATAAGTTAAACTACACTCGAGAGCAATGAATCCGGGTCACTTAAAGAATCCTAAAAATCTCGGAAACTAAAAATGCTAGGTTAATGCAATAAATTGTATTTAATAGACAATGTAATACTCCTTAAATGAAGGTATTAAAACTTCTTAGTTATTGTAAAGTTATATCATAAAAAAATCAAATTTGAAAAAGGGCCACTTTCGAAGATGGAACTACGAAATTACAGCATTTGGTTTTGCTTTTGTTTGTAATCTGTCATTTATGTGGGTACATAAACCATGTTGATAGTGCTCTATATTCATTATTCAAGCTGAAATTATGTCGCTTACGCCTGAAGAATGCACCAGAATACTTACAATGCTGGAAACCGGCCGGAGTCAGCGCGATACAGCCAGGACTGTCGGTGTGTCGCTGTCAACAGTACAAAGAGTTCTCCGACGTTACGAAGAAACTGGTTCTAACCTACGCAGACCAGGAACGGGCAGAACCAGGTGTACCACAGCACGAGAAGACCGATACTTGGTGAACACCATGCTTCGAAATCGCTTTCTCACAGGAACTGAACTAACAAATCAGTTTCGACGCCTCGGAGGAAGTAACCCAAGTGCATGGACAGTAAGACGTCGGCTTGCTGAATCTAACTTAAAACCCCTTAGACCTGCAAACGGCCCTAAACTGGAGCGTGGGCATCGTATTTCAAGACTAAGATATGCCCAGAGCCACGTAAATTGGAGTATTGAAGATTGGTCAAAAGTTATGTTCTCCGACGAATCAAAATTTATGCTCTACAAGCACGATGGAAGACACAGAGTGTATCGAAGACCAGGGGAAAGATTCAAGCAAGCATGCATCGAAGAAAAAGTAGCCTACGGTGGTGGGTCTGTACTTGTGTGGGCCGGAATTTCTTCTGAAAGTCGCACAGAGCTGGTGATCATAGAAAACGGCTCTTTAAGTAGCGTAAGATATGTGGAAGAAATCCTCAATGATCACGTTGGTCCATTATGGTCAATTTAGGTGAGGATGCTATATTTATGCATGACAATGCCCGACCTCATACAGGTAGGATTGTGAATGAACACCTTCAAGAGATGAACATTACTCGTATGGAGTGGCCAGCGCGCAGCCCGGATATCAACCCGATCGAGCATGCTTGGGACGAGCTAGGCAGATGCGTAAAACAACGAAACCCTCCCCCAATCACGCTTCGTGAGCTCAAAATTGCTCTCACAGAGGAATGGGAGAATATTCCCCAAAATCGTATAAGGAACTTGGTGTACAGCATGCCACACCGCGTAAACACAGTAATGGAAGCACGAGGAGGCAATACGAAGTATTAAAATTCAAGAAAATCGTAATAAAGTTCAAAAATTTCATGTTTCCTATTTTTGTTTTAAGGAGAGATCAGCAGTTTTTTTCTGTATGTAATTTTGTGTTAATAAAATGTATGGTGACTCATATTTTTTTTACTTTCATTTAAGGAGTATTACATTGTCTATTAAATACAATTTATTGCATTAACCTATCATTTTTAGTTTCCGAGATTTTTAACATTCTTTAAGTGACCCGGATTCATTGCTCTCGAGTGTATATGTTGGGGTCCGGTCCCAGTGAGAGCTACAGACAACGCTATACTATTTCGCTGCATATTATAGTAAATTGTACCATCATAAGCTGTTACGTCATTAGCAATACCTATGGTATAGCTATAGTGTGGCGTTCAGAGTGTCCTATCCTAATCTTATCTTATCTTAACTTAATAATATAAATCTTAAATTAATTTTGTTTGATTGTTTATTACCTTTTAACTCCTAAATCACTGAACTGATTATTCTAAAATTTTGTGCTTCAGTCCATTCACAGGTATTTTGCCTGTGGCTGACCCCTTCACTCCTGTCTGCCAACACCGGTCCGCCACCACTAGTGGCACTTGCAACTATTTGTCGAATCTCCCACCACTCGTTGTGGTTGCGTTAGTCGCATTTGCGTGTCGGTGGCAAGTGGCAATCAAACTTTGACGACGAGTACCTAGCGTCGCTGCTATCCACCAAATGCGCAAACAAGCTATAGGTTTAAAAGCTCTCAATGGGACCATGCCCTAATCGTACGTAGTTACGTCAGAACAGCTTGTGTGAGTGTTTTTATTGTTCTGTGTGTTTATGGATTGGGCACGTGCGCTAGCCTATGCCTGGTTTTCCCCGCGTTGGTCATCGCGTTGACGCGTTCAAAGGTTATCATGCAAATCAAAAGTGAGTTCTGTTTTAGAAAGCAGTCAACGTTATTTTATTTATAACCAATAGCCACCGTTTTTAGGGTTCCGTACCTCAAAAGGTAAAAACGGAACCCTTATAGGATCACTTTGTTGTCCGTCTGTCTGTCTGTCTGTCAAGACCTTTTTTCTCAGGAACGCGTGGAGGTATCAAGCTGAAATTCATATCAAATACTCAAGTCTATGGTCTCTTGGAGCTGTGAATCAAACTTCTAAGTCAACGCGATCAAAAGATACTCCCGTTTATGCCGCAAATTTTCGACACTCGCAAGGGAATCAAAACCTACAGGGTACTTCCCGTGAACTCAGAATCTTGAAATTTGGTACGAAGCAACGTCTTACAACACAGATAAAGGAAAAATTGCGAAAACCATAAATTTTTAGTTACATCATATAATAAAAATATTTTTAATAATTTTAAACTTATTACCCCTTTACTCATGAACGCGTAGTGGTATTATATTGAAATTCTTAACAAATACTCAAGTCTATAATATCTTTAAGCTGTAACAAAATCAAACTTCTACGTCAACGCAATCAAAAGATACAGCAATTAAAGCCGCATATTTTGAAACTCGCAAGGGAATCAAAACCTAAAGGATACTTCCAGACGACCTGGAATCTTGAAATTTGGCATGAAGCAACGTTATAAAGTACACATATAGGAAAAATTCCGAAAATCTTAAATTACCATAACTTTTACTTATATACCTACAGGTTTGTACGGAACCCTCGGTGCGCGAGTCTGACTCGCACTTGGCCGGTTTTTTTATTTATTTGGGCCTTTCTGCATCACTGCTGGGCAAGGAAATATTCGTTTCATTTTCAAGCCTAGACAATAAAATATGACGATTGCCATAATTATGTGTAAAAAAGTAAATAATTACTGCTGACGTAATCACCATCTAGACCCCCCGACTCCATGTCATCAAAAATAAACAAACCATATATGAAATCTGTGGCCCCTTATGCTACATTATAAATTTAAGCATCAGTGAAGGTATATTTCCGAATGCGCTAAAAAAATCGATTGTAAAACCACTATTTAAGAAACAGGATAGAGAGCTAAAGGAATATTACAGGCCGATATCATTAATACCAATCATTTCAAAAGTGTTCGAAAAATATATTTACAGGGAACTTAATAACTATTTGGAAAAAAACCATATACTCTGTGACGAACAGAAGGGATTTAGGGAGAAAAAAACAATTAACTTGGCCATATCGTCGGCTTACCGCAAGAACTCATTAAGTGACCAAAACTAAACATTGAGTAATCATTTAATTACTTTTGATTTCATTAGATATCCTATAAAATCATAAATAATATATGTTTATAAAAATAAAAAACAGCGTTAAAGAGTTTAATATATTTATTAATAAAATCAAACAAAAGAAGTACAAAATGTTGACGGATATTTTTTTTATAGCTTAAAAACCAAGTTAATGACTTCTTGTCATTGAAATTCTACACTAAGAGTGAATAAGACATTTCTTAAATTAGACTAAGTACTAACACTAGACTAGTTTTTCAAAGGAACCAACTGGTATTAATCAGTCTTCAAAGTTAACATAACAAGTCTTCTTTATTCTCATAACAAATTATTAAAAAAAAACAATCTAAAATTGCAAAATTTCACAATAGCACCTAAATCAGTAAAAATAAAAGTTAACATGGTAACTAAATAAATGAAATAAGTAGTAAACATATTTCTACTACTTAATCATATTCTTCTTCCGAATATTCTTCTTCTGGTAACATATCTCGACCTTCCCTATCTGGTAGGTTCTGGTACCAGTGATGCAGCTCAGGGGCTATTATTTTTTCAGTGCACATTTTCATCAAATCCTTTTTCTTTGCTTTGGTTATAGGAAGCTTTTTGTTGTAAGCTTTTTTCAACACGTAAGTGTCGTAATCAAAATTTTTATTTAAAGTTTCTACGTTCGCCTGTTTGCGCTTTCGCAGATTAATCTGGGTGGCTGTTTCAGTTGCTCCCTTTTTCGACACATCCAGTTCTTTATAGTTTGACTTAAAGTCATAACGGTACTGAACGATGTTAGGCTTCTTTTTTTCAAAGCTTTTTTAGCCACTGGACTTTTTCGCCATCCGGCCCAATAGATCGATTCAACATTAAATTATTTCTTAAATCCTTCAGGTCTATTATATCTTTGTAGTCCATGACCACAGGTTCGTAGGGTTTCTTTTCAACCGACTTCCAAAAAGAGGAGGTTATCAATTCGTCTGTATGTTTTTTTTTTTTAATGGTCCTTTTCTTTAATTTTCTGTTAGACCTGGCTAATCTAATGATATTGCAAAGATCGATCATCGACAAAACTGGCATATGGCGCATCTGATTTTCAATTGCGCTGTGCATACTGTCCACCTCCATGTGAGTGTGGCCAGATTCGAGGTATTTGTGTTCAATAACCTCAAGATGTGTTGTCGTTAATTATATGTTTAAAGTTCAGAAGAACATAAAATAATTAAATTATAATTCATAACGATACCACTTACATTGAACGGCCCACTGTCCGTATGTTGCTGGAGTTTCTGGATACCATCTTGTGATACCATACCACCACCGTCTTTTGTGAAATAATGTTTCTGGTGAGTGTCGGCGGAGATGGTGATCCTTCAATAATATCCGGTGAAGTCTAAAATAGGAGAATTATGAAGTTTATTTTTTAAACTTATATGAGTAGGTTTTAATAAGCAATCATAAACCAAAAATATTACATTGAACGGATCTCCGTCAATTGAAGTCTGCTGATGTTGTATAGGGTGGTCTTCCTCATTACATTCTTCTACTGTGGATGGCAAAAACATCTAAAAAAGTAGGTACATTATTAAAATCATGGTAAGCACATAACGTACAATTATAATTAATAGCGAAACCACATACATTGAATGACCCACTGTCCGCATGTTGCTCGAGTTCCTTTCTGGTGAGTGTCGGCGGAGATGGTGATCCTTCAATAATATCCGTTGCAGTCTAAAATAGAAGAATTATTAAGTTTATTTTTTTAACTTAAATGAATAGGTTTTCGATAAGCATTTAATGTAATCTTATACCAAAATAATTACATTGAACGGATCTCCGTCAACAAACAATGTTTGTGGTCTTCCTCATTATATTAATCTATTGCGGGTGGCAATAAAAGCCGGGCCAGGCCGAACGGACGAAGGAACCGTCATCGTACCGCGACGTTTGGCGTCCGCGGTAAAAAATACGCAGCGAACTACCTACCTACTAATAATAAAATAAGTAGGCACTTACATTATCCATTTTGTCCTTCATCATAATAATTATTTTCCTTATTTTCAAGTTCCTCCAACATCTTACTACCTCGTCCCGGCTTAAAGTTATAATTACGTTGCATTTTTCCAGAAGTCATTAACTGTCCCTAACTAAACGCACGTTATTCATCGATGCAATCCCGCGGCGAAATGGCCACGCGGCACGCGCGCCCTCGTGCCCCCCGCGCGCCTTTCAACCGCTTGCCGCTCGGTTCGCAGGGACACCCTGCCCCCTTCTACCCGCAGCAGTGTTCCGACGCATGGTAGTATTACGAGTGTGTCAATTGCGCGCACTCTTACGCAAACATAAATTCATTAAAAGTAAAAAAGAGTGTTCACCGGAGTTTATCAAAAGTAACTAACTGCAGTTAATTTGTATACAAATGAATAGATTGCATTTACCTCAAAATACAAAGAATCGCTAAGAAACAATAAGAATTTTAACCAAACTAAAACAGTAAATAATAACCGTCCCTTGTTGTAACAAAAGTCTGTAAAATTATTTACCTAATGATTTTTTGTCATAAATCATAGATTTAAAGAAGTCACTAATTGCACTTAATGAACTTTAACCAAATGCTGTTCTAAAGTGATGTGCATAATGCGTATCTTAAAAAAGTATTAAGTCACATAAATGACTTTTATTTTATATTAAAATGTGCAATTCCGTGTTTTTTGTATTTGTTACAAACTATTACTGTACTTTACCGAGTTCCGAAGAATCAAGTAATTCAAAATGGCAATTATCGACTTTATACCCAGGTCATAACGTCCAAATTTGAAAAGCTAGAAATAAATGCGTTTTTGCTTTATAAAGATCTAATCGAGACGAGTTTAGCTGTATTATTATCTGTACTTAATGATTTTTTGTAGTTAGTGAGTTCTTGCGGTAAGCCGACGATATACGACTTCTTGCATACTGTTATGACAAACATGGATAAAAATACACCAGTCTGTGCCATTTTCTGCGACATGACTCAGGCATTTGATTACGTTCAACATAATATATTATTAAAAAAACTTGATGCATATGGAATGAGAGGAAACATATTTAAACTAATACAATCATACCTGAGTGACAGAAAACAAGTAACGCAAATTAGTAGAATAAATATGAGCTCCAGACGTGAAGAGATTTTCTCGTCATGCGAGCGTACCGTCCCTCATGGAGTTCCGCAAGGCAGTGTACTCGGACCACCCCTGTTTACACTCTATATTAATGACTTTCCTAAATCGATTAAATATCCTATGACTTTGTTTGCAGATGACAGTACTATTACAATACCATGCCATAATAATAATACATATGAAACGGACATAAAGAATACATTGATTGAAGCAGTAACGTGGTTAAATAATAATAATTTAAAAATTAATATAAATAAAACTTTGATTATGCACTTTAGCCAACGATCATCATTATTTACTAATCTTGACATCGAATATAATAATAATAAAATACAGACAGCTAATTCTACAAAATTTTTAGGCCTAACAATCGACAGAACCTTAAATTGGAAATCGCATATTGAGGTCTTAGCCAAAAAAATAAGCAGTGGTGCATATGCGTTACATAAATTATCGCGTACTTTAAATATAGAAGCGCTATTAACGGCTTACTATGGTTTAGTTGAATCCGTCATTAGATATGGTGTTATCTTCTGGGGCAACTCAACCGATAGGGATATCATCTTTAAAAGACAAAAGTGCTGCTTGAGATCTATGTTTAATCTCAAAACTACCGATAGCTGTAAAAATTATTTCACAAAATACCAAATATTAACATTACCTTCAATTTATATATTAGAGATAGTTATGTTCGTAAAAACAAATCCACATTTGTTTTCTCGTATGGCAGACAAATTTCCAAGAAATAGACGTGATGATAGCAAACTATGTGTCCATACATCAAAAACTGCACTTATGCGCAAGAGTGTTTTTTGTATGGCACCAACTATCTACAACAAATTGCCCAAAAGTTGGAAAGAGCAAACTATACCTAAATTGAAACAAACAATGAAATTGTTTTTGGCACAAAAAGCATATTATAGTATTGCAGAATTTTTGAATGACTCATGGTGATTATTATAAATAAATTAATATAACTAAGAGTGTGGTAAAGTCTGTTGTAGTAGTGGAGAACTAAAATATAAATGTTATTATTTGAATGCCTATTGAAGACATGTAAATCTTCATTGTGAATAAATCATAAAATAATGTAAATGATTGAATATAATACGTATGTCAAACTGTGTCTGATATTTAATATACTATAAGAATAAAATTTAAAAAATTGATTCTATTATAATCATTGTATTTAATTGATTGATAATATGTAATGTCTTAATTGATTGATAAGTGTATATTAAAAATGATTAATGCAATAAAATTGTACCGAAAATATTTGCACGCCATGAGAAATGGCAGACATGTCGTGAGCCACTCTTATTTAAGATCTTGCATGCATGTATTATTTTATTTTAATTCTGTATGTAAACACATGTTTGAGCTAATAAAATTTCTTATTCTTATTCTTATTCTTATTCATAGACCCTCGCCCCCTTTAATAGTGCTTACTTAATACGTAAGCTATACAGAGTGTAAACAACCTCATCACAAAGCCATCAACCAAGCATTCTGTATATCAAACTGAACGCAAAAATTATTGCTGGGAAACGACTTTTTTTTGGGTGAAAAATCATGTTCTGTGGTTGAACTCAATGTAAAAAGTAAAATCTTACAATAAAAACTTGTATTTAAACAAAAACTTGTCAAAAAGTTGGAAAATTGACCCCCAATATCTCCGTAACTAGAAGGTTCCGGGTAGGACGGGGAGAACAAGTGCTTTACGGCTTTCTTAAGAGGTTATTTACACCCTTTATGTGTATCTTTGAGCAAAAGTCGCCCGAAAATAAATGGAGGTTGTTGATGTTCTATTACTCGTCATGTCACCAGACACCCCTAGACGCTAGTTAACCGTCGATAATTGGATGCTAGTTCCTTACAGTAACAGTTCAGTTACGACAACCCCGAGCGTCTCTTCACCGCACTCATTATAACCGCAAGTCACCTCTGAAATGAAATCACTTCTCTGTCAGATTTGCGGTCAGTTTCGGCATCGGGCTGCGTTACCTAATCGGAGCATTTGTAATAAAAATTGTGGAACTAATCGGCACAGAAGTGTTGATAATATCATGGACTGAGACTAGTTAGTGATGTATTGACGTAAAGATTGATAAGTAGTGATGCTTCGACTGCTAGGGTCCTAAGCCACGGACCCAAAGACACAGCTGTGGAGTCAATAAAGGTTATGATTAAAGGGAGATAGTGTCCCTGAGAAAGGTCTCTCGATCTTTTTTTTGACGTGATAAGGAAATGGTAAATCTAATTGAAGGCTAGAATAGGTACTCTTTATTTACCATTGAACAAACAACTAGAATATGAATTGGGCTGATACTAGTAGAACAACGTGGTTTTGTTCCAATTTTGTTGTAAGTAATTACTGTTTTGTTACCATAATTATGTCAAACAAAATAAACTTTATTTTAGTTTGGTGCATATTATTGTATTCTTTGAAACAAGTTTGGAAATCTATTACATAAAGCAGTTAATTAGCCACAAGACACAAGTATTTTTAAAACTTTAAAGGTCACCTACTGTATAGGTATATCATGGTGTTCACCCATCCACAGACCAACCTGGATTAATTCTGTTAAAAATCAATTTCGACAACAGCTAATTTGATTGTTAGCTTCAATTACGTACAAATATACTCGTAATAATGAATTCCATACATTTCAACAAAACGTGAACTTTTAAAGTCCTCGTCCTTGTGCTTTCTTACGGACATAACGTATTATTATTACTGCAGACCTGTTAAACTTTCCATGGAAATAACATATTATCTTGATCTTGTTTTGCAGTACCGTCGGCACATGGACTCGGTGTATGACTTCATCGTGGTAGGAGGAGGTTCGGCGGGGTCCGTGGTGGCCGCGCGCCTCTCTGAGGTGCCGGAGTGGAGGGTGCTGCTGTTAGAAGCAGGTAAGTGTCTTACATGACATAACACATTGCTCATCATCACATTTGCAGTCTCATGTAATAGAAAAAGAGTCAATTACCACAGTGCGAACAAATTTTGTTAATAAAGGTAAAATAACTATTTCCTGCATTTGAAACGACTGGCAGCAGTCTCTGCTGAGACGGGCTGCCGGAACCGAAAACGGCCAGGAATATAGAGCTGATGCGGATTATTACATGTTCCAGGTTTCGATGAGCCGACGGGTGCCCAAGTGCCCTCCATGTTCCTGAACTTTATCGGCTCCAGCATCGACTGGGGCTATCAGACTGAGTCCGAGCCTGCTGCCTGTCTCGGCGAGACTGACCGGAAGTGCTACTGGCCTAGGGGGAAGGTAAGCTATCGGGACAAACCTCCGATACTTCAACGATATTGTGTTTTTCGCCAATTCGCTCAGAATTAGCGAAAATCACAATCATCCAAAGAGTTCTGTCGTCTCTCCTGCGGTCGTTCACTAATTTAACTAGATGGCTAGACTTTAGCCCATTTTGGAAACTACATAGTTAAAAGTACTAATTCCTGTTTCCAGTGTATACAGAGTGTTAACAACTTCATCACGAAGCCGTCAACCAAGCATTCTGTACTAAGTGACTTTACGCAAAAATTATTGCTGGGTACCGACTTTTTTTTGGGGTGAAAAATCATATTTCGTGGTAGAACTCCATGTAACACACTTAAAATATGTACATGTGTGATGTGACACGTGTGATGGATGGATTGAATAGTGCGGGGGTCGCGATCGTAGAGGTGATTAGAGTAAAAATCTAATAGTAAAACTTGTACTTATTTTATAAAAAAAAACTTGTCAAATAGTTTGAACTTTGACCCCCAAAATCTCCGTAGCTAGACAGTACCCAGGTATGGTGTAAAACAAAAACTGATCGCAATTATGGGGAGAACAAGTGCCTTACGGCTTCGTTAAGAGTTGTTTTATACCCGTTATTTTAGTCACGATCATAAAACCTAACCACAACACCCATATCTCCAGGTCCTCGGCGGAACGTCAGTGATGAACGGTATGATGTACATTCGCGGATCCCGAAAGGACTACGACAGTTGGGCCGCTTCCGGCAACGAGGGCTGGTCGTATGAGGAGGTGCTGCCGTATTTCCTCAAGTCCGAGGACAATAAGCAGTTAAAGGAGATGGACCAGGGGTACCACGCGACCGGCGGGCCGCTGACCGTGGCGCAGTTCCCGTACCATCCGCCGCTCAGCTACAGCTTGGTTAAGGCTGGAGAGGAACTGGGTGAGGTTTTGAACATGCTTTGAGTTACGTACTCTGGGATGGTTACTGGTTAATGTGCAATTCGTAAGGTGCATTCACACCCAATTAATGATATACTATACATACAGGGCGTAAGGGACCGCCTTCCACAAACTGACGGTGCATTCAGCGCCTTATTTGGTTCCTATTCCACCGGAATTTCTCGCCGGAAAATTATTATTATATCTTATTTTTAACGTGTTTTCAGTTACTTATCCTTTATTTTAATGTACAATTACATTCTCGGTACGCAGCGCTCCATTTATGTAAAATAACCAACAATGGATGTTGAATTACTCTATCAAGCGACGCATGAAATCAGCTGTGTAGTTCCTACCTAGCTACATAACGTCGCGCTTGCCGATAGCTACGTGCGTTTTGTCACGGTTCCAAGTATACACGTTCCTGCAATCATTTCGTGTACCGTTTATCTTAGTATGATATACTGAATTCACCCGATCAGTCTGCGGAGGGCTGCCCCTACTGCCACACCCTGTATATCTAAAACCATTACACCACTAACAGAACTCCTGAACATTCCAGGCTACAAACAGCGAGACCTCAACGGTGCCGTCCACACCGGCTTCTCGATAGCGCAGACGACGAACCGCAACGGTTCGCGCCTGTCGGTGGCACGCGCGTTCCTGCGCCCCGCCAAGAACCGGCCCAACCTGCACGTGATGCTGAACGCCACCGTCACCAGGGTGCTCATCAACCAGACCACCAGGCAAGCGTATGCGGTGGAAGTCAGGAACAGCTTCGGAGGCACTGAAGTTATTTTCGCTAATAATGAGATTGTTTTGAGGTAATTTATTTTTTATAATTTTTTTTTTTTGGCTGCCGTACACGCTTTGTCGACCTACCTAAATTCTGGCAAAGGTGAGGTCATCCTGAAGGTTGATATTAAGAATGCCTTCAATTCAGTTAATAGGGACACCTTGTTAACAGAAATTAAAAAAGAATTACCTCAAATTTATAGTTTCCTTTGGCAGTGCTACAGACACCCGTCTAAATTACTTTTTCGTCACAACCTTCTGGAATCTGCTGTTGGCTGTCAACAAGGTGACCCCCTCGGGCCAGTGATTTTTAGCTTAGCTATTCACCCTATTGTTCAGCAGCTAAATTCAAAATTTAACGTTTGGTATATTGATGATGGTACCTTGGGCGGCGATGTAGATACAGTTTTAAATGATTACATTTTCTTAAAAAATAATCTTCATTTCATTGGCCTTGACCTAAACCTTGCAAAATGTGAACTGTTTTTAGCGGACCATACCGACCGACAATTGACAATTCCTAAATTTAACGCAGTAGCTTCTAACATCAAAATTATTGACAAAAGTTTTCTTCGTCTCCTTGGGTCTCCAATTTTCGAAAATTCCTTTCCCGATTTAATCGAGGAAAAATTCAAAATTACAATGATATTTCGGAAAGGTTGCTCCAAATTAACATGCATTCGGCCATCACCATTATCCGTTATTGCTGTTTCGGCCCTAAATTAACATATTTCTTACGTGCTTCTCCTTTATGGAAGCACACTCATCTTTTAGAAAAAATCGATCTAATCATCAGAAATTCTTTATCATCCATTTTAAATGTGGCCTTGGACGACCGGGCCTGGACCCAAGCTACTCTACCCATTCGTATGGGAGGGCTCGGCGTCCGCAAAATTTCTATTATTAGTTTACCGGCTTATATATCCTCGGTTCATGGCACTGAGAAATTAATCAGGAAAATCCTGGCTTCCACACTGGTTGATTTTGATGTGCCGTGCTTCGCCGAGGCTATAAACGCTTGGAAACTCACTTGCCCGAACTCTGAAGAACCCGATTACCCATTTTCCCAGAGACGGTGGGACGAGCCGCTCTGCAGAGTAGTTCAGATCAATCTACTGAACATGTCTGCTACTACTGCTGAGCGTGCGCGCCTGCTGGCTGTGGGTGAATGGGAGTCGGGTCTTTGGCTTCACGCACTACCTTCGTCGAACACAGGCACGTTGCTCGACGACACCACTTTCCGCCTCGCAGTTGCTCTACGCCTAGGCGCTACATGTTGTTCTCCTCACCGCTCGCACTGTGGTGAAGTTGTCAACAGCCTCGGACACCACGGCCTGTCATGCAGCCGAAGTGCGGGCCGTTTTGCGCGGCACGCGAACTTGAATGACATCATCCGCCGATCTCTTGTTATCGTCGGTGTTCCAGCTTTATTAGAACCCAATGGTTTGGCACGCGACGATGGCCAGAGACCGGACGGTATGTCTTTGTTTCCATGGAAGGTGGGTAGGCCTCTAGTGTGGGACGCTACATGTGTCGATACTCTTGCTCCTTCCCATCTTCCTAGTTCATCGTGCTGTGCAGGGGCTGCCGCTGCGGCTGCGGAGAACCTCAAGCGGCGTAAATATAGTAACCTTATTGGTAACTATATTTTCGAGCCGTTGTTGTGGTTGAAACTCTAGGACCGTGGGGTCCGAGTGCTCACAGCCTTTTCAAGGAAATTTCAAAACGCTTAGTTGACACTTCCTTGGTCAAAGGCTTAGCGTTGCCATTCAGCGTGGTAATGCTGCCAGTCTCTTGGGGACATTACCAGTTGACAGCGTAGAGGAGGAGTTTTTTGACGCCATTTTTTAAGTTTTTAGTTTAAGTTAGTTAGTTTAGTTAATTTTAGCAAATTGTAAATAATGTACATTTATATCCCCTTTAATACATTAAAAAGTTTTTTTTTTTATAGTAACTTTATATCTTTAACGTTTCAGGTAAACATTAAGTGTCCATTTATTTGTGCAGTAAAAGCTACCTGCGATTTATTCGGGGGAGATTTTGTATCAAGTGGGTTTACGCCACGAGTGGCACAACTGTGGTGTACTTAAGTGTAACTGTCACTTTGACTTAGCAGCGACTAATGAGTATGACAGGTTATGGCACTACATGAAATTGGCAGTTTGTTTCGTTTCTGTTCGATTACATAATTATGACCTAAGTGATATGAATTATTCGACATTGAGTTATTGAAGGTACCCGCGCTATTAATACAAAAAAAAACTAAATTCGACAAGAATCAACGGGCAGTGCAGCTCACCAGTCGTCCTCGGAGAATGCTCCCTTTTCAATAGAGGATGACGAAAGGAGACAATTTTTCTTGTTCGGGGACTAGGCCACCCACATAAATTATAGCATATAATCATGAAACTTACATTGATTTGTTCCTTATAACCTCTAGATTCCAGTGGTTAAATTAGCTAAGCATTGTCTAAACGGAATAAATGCGAAAAATCTGCAAAATTTAAACACTTACGAAAATCAAAATAAACAGAAAAAGTAAATGTCAAAATAATGAAGTTGTCTGTCAATCACTAAAAAAGTGGGTTCATAACGTTCCGTGCCACGTTGATTGTTTTAAAACATCTATGCGATTTTAGTGTAAACCTTTAAAAATAGCATTAAAAATGCTCACAGTTTAATAATATTTTTTTTATATTCTTTCTGATTCTATAATAATTATAGCAAATATGATTACCAACGGAAAGGTACCGTACTTTTTTTAGTAAACAGAAAAAAACGCCCCTATTCACGTAAGTATTTGCTGTCAAATGACATTGACCAAAACAGGAATGATTTGACTCGCAATAAAATATCATAACATAGCTTATTTATTATGATTTTAAGATTTCGTTTTCAATTCTACGTAATATTTCGTTTACTACCATAGTAAAATGGTTACTTTTTTTTGGTGTTATTATGAATAATAAATGCAATGACCTGGTGGGCCCAAAAAAAAAACTATCTCCTTTACATACTATATTCCTCATACAAAAAACTGTCAAGCAAACCAAGATTAACGCCCACCTATCTGCCTCACAGCGCCGGCGCAGTAGCGTCGCCCCAGCTCCTGCAGCTGAGCGGCGTGGGCGACCCGGTGGTGCTGTCCCGCGCGGGCGTCAAGCTGGTGCACAGCCTGCCCGCGGTGGGGCGCAACCTCCACAACCACGTGGCACACTTCTTGAACTTCCAGGTCAATGATAACAACACCACGCCGCTCAACTGGGCCACCGCTATGGAGTACCTGCTGTTTAGAGATGGGCTCATGTCTGGGACTGGTAAGTGCTCAAGAGAATTGTTAATTTGATTATTTAATCTCGACGAGTGTGAAACCAGATTAAAGGCTTCCGTTAACATAATTATAATGTCCCAGTTGGTTGCCTTAAGGGGCCGGCGGAGCATGCGTATTTCATACAAACGTAATACCAAAATAATTTGTAAATCAAACATATTCTTAAGGTAGTGTGTATTTATTTCGATTGAATTACTGAATATCTATGTTCCCAAATATCTTTTTTGAGAGGACAATGATACAAAGACGAGATATGAGGAATTTAAAATTTCCATAGAAAACTTATTTCTCTTATAACTCTTGTTAAAATCAGTGTCCAATCAAAACATATATTTGGGAACCTAGATATTCTGTAATTCCATCGAAATAAATACACTCTACCCTAAGAGTATATTTAATTTACAAATTATTTTGGTATTACGTTTGTATGAAATACGCATGCTCCGCAGGCGTCTTAAAACTTCACATAAGCTGATGCCTGTAGTTTCCGAAGAGTAAGAGATACAGGTTTTTTTTTATAAAACTCACCTTGCAACGGAAGCAAACCTGCATGCTCAAGAGGATATAACAGTATCAAACTTCCCCAGGCATATCCGAAGTGACAGCGTTCATAAACACGAAGTACTCGAACCCAGCGGAAGACAACCCTGATATCCAGCTGTTCTTTGGCGGTTTCCTGGCTGACTGCGCGAAGACTGGTATGGTGGGGGAGAGGTTAGACAACGGCTCCAGAACCATCCAGATCATTCCTACTGTGCTGCACCCCAAGAGTAGGGGACGCCTCGAAATTGCGTCCAATGATCCATTTGCGTATCCCAAAATCTATGCCAAGTGAGTACCTATCCTTTTAAAAAAAAAAAACAGCAGTATCTTGTGAAAAAATAAGAAACACAATTAAAGATAATCTACTTTACTAAAATAAAATTTTACCACGATTTCAGCTACCTTACACACCCAGACGACGTCAAAACCTTAGTGGAAGGCATCAAGTTTGCTCTTAAGCTAGGTGAGACCAAAGCCCTGAAGCGTTACGGAGTGAAACTGGACAAGACGCCGGTGAAGGGCTGCGAGAAGATCAAATTTGGATGCGACGCGTACTGGGAGTGCGCTGTGAGGATGCAGACTGCTCCAGAGAACCATCAGGCGGGGTCCTGCAAGATGGGGCCGAGAGGAGACGATAGCGCTGTTGTTGACAACTTGTTGCAGGTTAGCATTCCTAGCCCCAACACAAACTTAGTATTGTTGTCCTAGAAATGGGGTTCTTCGTGCAAGTGATCTGGTTCGGGCATGGTCATTAAGGCTATTCTTGCTTTAAAACCATGATTAAATGATGTTCCTGGATGGGTACTCATCTACCCTGGAATTTTCTAAACAAACTCCTAACACAGGCCGTTCTTCAAACGATGGAACACGTCTTGATATCGTGTAGGTCAAGATAGATGGGTAGGTACATATTTGACAACGAGCGACCAAACCACGCCTAACCCAGCGAGATTTAATCTTTGTAGGTACTATAATTTTCAAGATCAAGTCTTCTAGTTTTTAAACACTAATCTCTTATCTCCTGTCTAGGTGCAGGGCATAGACCGTCTGCGAGTGGCGGACGCGAGCGTGATGCCGGCGGTGACGTCGGGGAACACGAACGCACCCGTCGTCATGATCGGGGAGCGCGCCGCGGACTACATCAAGCGACGCTGGCTGGGAACTGTCAATGTGAGTCCATATTATAAAACTTTGTTTTGAGTCCTCTAATTTTTTTTGGAAAAGCTAAGGCGCACATATGGTGAACGTGGTTTTCACCAGCAAACTTAACGAAAATTGAAATAAAGTCTAAACACGTTGACAATAACTCCATCATTTCTATCTCTCAAAATGGATCAAAGCATTTATTTCAAGTAGGCCAGTTACAGGCACTTTGATGTAGGAACGAGTCCCGCATTACTAAGGAACTACTCCAAATAGACATGGCCATTAGCCAACAGGTTCATCGATCTGGCAAGGATCTATTGTCATCTTGGAGAGAATAAAAGAAGGCCTTCGACTCAGTACCACATACCTACATGGCTCATGAGGGTGCTGGAGTTATACAAGATAGAATGGTGCAACTCTGCGCACCAGTCTTCTGCCACCAGCCCTTTATTTTAAAAGAAGCAATGTTCATATTTGTTTGGCAAGGAAAACCTTGGTTTGCAGTGCCTCGCTGGATTGACTACAGCCGTAGGTTTATGGATGATGAGGCGATTATATTATTTGATGTTCCAGGCTCCCTACCCAGTCTTACACGGCGGTCTGTCCAACGTGCTCCAAGCGAGCGACTCATCGCAGCACGCCACGTGGCAGCGGTGGGTGTGACGTCAGCTGGAGCCATAGAGCACTCGCCCCTAGAGTTACATAGTGTACATATTTAGGCTGTAAGTCTTGGATGGTGTCATGGAATGAGGTTTTCTTGTGGATTAAGGTCTTTTTTTTCTATTTTGGTTGATTTACGTTTCATTTACATAAGTGACCGACGACTAACGGTCAGTGTACCGGCTGGTTGCAGACATGGGAAACTGGTGTTCGGAACCGCGACCACAAATTGTCTGTATCGGTTACATCAAACTTTAAAAGAAGAAGTTTAGAGGTGTTATCCAAATTAGGCAAAAATTATAAGTTACTGTCGTGTTCTTGCTAAGCAACTTGTGAATATTTTTCTTAATCTGTGGCATCATTTAGGTTTAATTGTATTGTAGGTAACTTGTGAACGCATTGCGTTGTTGTACAAATTAGTATTTATTTGTATTTTAATTCCGTCCATTGCAAATTGTTGTAAGTCTTCACTTGAATATAAAATAACTGCATCAGTGAAATATTTATTAAATTGAATAAGTGCTCGTCACTGGGTGCAATTATTTTTGAAAACAAGTGTATAATTTATGATAGATATTAGATAAGTAAAATTTCATGTAATAAATAAACGTTTTAATACTGATTATAAGTGTTTATTTTAGACTGGAGAGCTAATTTAATTAATCTATAATATAAAAATGAATCGCAAAATGTGTTGGTAAGCGCATACCTCAACAACACCTGCGTGCCTAAAATGGCCGCTTTAGCAGAACATAATACGAATCACCTTGAAAAAATTTAATACCTAAAATGGACTTTATTGCTATGACCGTAAAGTCCACTTTTGGAAATTAAATTTTTTAACGTGATTCATTTAATGTTCTGCTAAAGCGGCCATTTTAGACCCCCTGGACCGATTTCACTAATTCTTTTTTTGTTGTGTTTGTTAATGTCTGGAGAAGGTTTTTATGAATAAAAAATGTAGTAGTAGGTAGGTAGTAGTAGGTAGGTAGTAGTAGGTAGGTAGTAGTAGGTAGGTAGTAGTAGGTAGGTAGGTAGTAGTAGGTAGCTTTTTCCATCTTAAGTGACGCAGACGAAGTTGCGTGGGTCAGCTAGTTAGTAATAGTAATCATGTTGCGCAGACATAGGTACTTTTTATAGTATAAATTAGAGACAAAAGGAAAAGCAACAATACAATATACATAAGTAATTCTTTATTGCACAGGGATATAAAAATACAATTAGATATTACACCCATACACTTGGGGAAGGCCTAAGTCCAGCAGTGGACATCTTTTAGCTGAAATGATGTTGATGAAAACATCCATCTCAGCCGTGTTAAAATCAAAATCAAAAAATCAAAATCAAAGCATTTATTTCAAGTAGGCCAGTTACAGGCACTTTTGAATTGTCGAAACAAAAATGAACATTTAATGTAGCTACAGTCCCAGTCACAAGACATAAAAACTGTGAAAGTACTGTAATTGCCCATTCCCTAGCGTAGATCTCTATGGAGAAGAACGGGCAAGAAACTCCATGGACACTCTTTTAAATCAAAAAAATTGTTACAAAATCTTGGTTACATCATTCATGTTGAGATGGTATATTATGTGAGAACAATGTAGCAAGATGTGCACGTTAAAAGTGTCCATAGCAAAACAAAATACAACTCAAAAACAAAATAATTAATTCAAATAAACCATGGCGACTAAGAGATGACCAGTCACAACTGACAGCGCCCGTTCACGCACATGACGCATGGATCAGCACCATTCAGCTCAACCATTTTGAAGGGAACTAAATGGTCCGACACACGCGCCACCATCAGCGAGACATTTGAGTGAGCATGACATACTCTCAACCGCCAGGGCACATTCAAGTCAGTGTTCAGTGCACAAGTTAATGGTACTAATACAAGTTACGTCCAGCACCATACAATGCTACAAGCGAGTGACGCTGTATGCACGTACATTGGACACGGCAGCTATGTGTGACAGCGTGGTGTGAACGTAGAGCTTGAACAGAGTGAGAAAGACGAAATTTAGAAATAGCTAGCATATTGCTGGTGATTAATCTGGTTGATAATTTTAACTTGAGCTGTTCAGATTTTTGCTCGGAATCCGTAAAATTCAAACAACAACTCGCATCTCACATAGCTATTTTATATAATTGACACTTTGAATCGGGTTCGAGTGCGAAATGAGCGTCGAAGTGATAGGGGAATTACCTAACAGAATGCCCCCTTCTTACGTAATCTCAAACTTTATCTGTCAAAATCTCTCCCAGTCAATTTAGTTCAAGTCGCTGACAATTTAGTTCACGCTCGCAAGGGTGGCACTAGTGTAAATTCGAATTATCAACCGAGTTTTTTTAGAATGCCAATCAAGAAACTCACAGCGGATTTCGATTCGAAGTTTAGAATGAGGTCTTACACCCCGGCAGCTAGTGAGCAGCGTAGCAGGCCGACCCGTTACGGCCGGCTGGCGGTGAATCATAGAATTAAATTCGAGAGGACACAAATTTTGCTGTCCTGGCTCACTCCTGACCTGGTGTAGTATGGCTCGGATTCGAACCCGTTGTAGTCGACGTACTGCTGTCGGTCTTTTAAGTAGCTGGCGAAGAACTTGTAAGGTCTTAAGGAAGGAGGGCATGGCTTAAATAAAAAAAAATGGCATGGAAACGAAATAAGAGAATTTATTATTAAATACACCATAACCCATAAAGTTCACCTAAACAGGGCTGGAGCTACCTAACCCTATCTAGGCCAAGGAAGCCGACGCACGGAACTGAAGATGAATTGGAGAGAGCCAAGGGTCTTAGCCTTTGCAGCGGAGGGCCGAGGAACATCAGCCAGTCTTCACAGCGAAGGACCGAAGGACACCCATCAGTCATCAGTCTTCACAGCGGAAGGCCTAGGGACAACAGCCATCTGTCATCGTAGCGGACAATCGAGGGACTTCAGTCTTTAAACAGGCTTAAAGATGCCTCACACCGCTATAGCGACATTGACTTGGATGTGCAGCCAAGAGGGAGGACTATAAACTTCTCAGGAAGGAACTGTCCTCTCGTTCACTCTTCAGCTAAAACGCGCTTTCAGCGTAGACTGCCAAGCTTCTTGTCCGCACGAAACCCAAAAGTAGACTGCAATTTTTATCACCTGGCTCCCGTCATCTCCAGATGATTGACATTTTATAATTTAGAATGAATTTCTAGAACATAATAAAAGAAAACAGAATGCGGTCGATATCCCTAAACGACCTGCAATTAGCTCCAGCAATAAATTAAAAAGAAACCTAAAGCTTGTCATTGTCATTATCTGACATTACAAAGTTAACAAAGATTGGAAAGACTAAAATCTGCAGAAAAACTTTAAATATCACAAATGACAAGGTAAAAGGTACGAGTATGCTAAGCTTCCACGTAATGGCCATGCAGTTACTTGGAAAGAACGTATGTTTAATTTTTAGGTTGATATTAACAAAAATGAGTCTTTTAAGCTATCACGGTTCAAAACTAAACTGAAAATGTCACCGAATATCGGGACCTGAATAAAAAATAATAATTAAAAATATATATAAAATCACGGAAGATATCCCGTAAATGAAAAATTGTAGGTATACAAACACAAACATTACAAACTGTAAGAGGTAATGTTCCATTAGTTCAACAAGTCCCAGAGCAGTTTTACGACTATTAATACCTCTCTCCGAACCTCCCATGAATTTTCAATACGGATACGATGCTGTACACAGTAAGATTGTCATCATTTACTTCCCAATCCTTCTCTAGTCCATACTCAGCAACAAATTTCAGCAATGTTGTTATTGCAAGTGAATCTAATTCAGGTCTACCGTGACTAACTTGGATACCAAAACCGTTGCATAATGCAGCAGGCAACGCGCATGTACATAACGCATTTGTAGTAAAAACTTCGGAGAGTAACTCTAAGGCCAATATTCGGCAACTTTTTGATTTTTTTTTGCAATCAGCGAGTTTTTCAGCGTTAACATACACACCGGAATGTTCCATTAGTTCAACAAGTCCCGGAGCAGGTTCACGATACTTTAGTGTCCATCGTGAGTCGTTTTCATCGTATTCTGGAGGAAGAACCAACCTATGTTTACGACCGTGTTCCTTCATCCGTTCGTTGATCCCCATTCTATCGATTGTTATGCAAATACTTCTTAAAATACGACGGTTATCGTCTACTTTCCAATCCTTCTCTAGTCCATATTCAGCAACAAATTTCAGCAATGTTGTTGTTGCAAGTGAATCTAATTCAGGTTTCCCGTATTCTACGGGGATATGGAAAGTGTTGCATAATGCAGCAGGCACCACACATAGACTTAATGCATTTGTAGTAAAAACTTCAGAGAGTAACTTTATGGCTAATATCCGGCAACCTGTAGATTTTTTTTTGCAATCAGCGAGTTTGTCAGCGTTAACATACACACTGGAATTTTCTATTAGTTCTACCAGTCCCGGAGCAGGTTCACGATACTTACGGGTCCATCGTGAGTCGTTTTTATTGTGTTCCGGAGTTAGGAAAAACTTACGTTTACCAGCGTGTTCCCTCGTCCATTCCAACTTACTCGTTACATCGTTTGTTGAACAAATATTTCTTAGTATGAGACCGTAATCGTCTACTTTCCAATCTTTCTCTAGTCCATACTCAGCAACAAATTTTAGCAATGTTGTTATTGCAAGTACATCCAATTCAGGTTTCCCGCATTCCACGGGGATATGAAAAGTGTTGCATAATGCAGCAGGCAACGAACATGCACTTAATGCATTTGTAGTAAAAACTTCAGAGAGTAATTTTACAGCCAATATCTGGCAATCTGTAGACAGTTTCTTGCAATCAGCGAGTTTGTCAGCGTTAACATACACACCGGAATGTTCTATTAGTTCTACAAGTCCCGGAGCAGGTTCACGGTACTTTAGTGTCCATCGTGAGTCGCTTTCATCGTATTCCGGAGGAAGAACTAACTTACGTTTACGACCGTTTTCCTTCATCCGTTCCAACTTACTCGTTACATCGAGTGTTGTACAAATATTTCTTAGTATAAGACCGTAATCGTCTACTTTCCAATCCTTCTCTAGTCCATACTCAGTGGAAAAAAGTGGCAACACTGCCCGAGTGACATGTAAAATTTTTGATCCGTATTTTAAAATTAAATTTAATTAGTAAATAAGTTAAATTAAGGTGTAATTAATATGTGAAACGCATCTTAAATGCGTAAATACTCAGGAAAACTGTTATCCTGATAATTAATGAAGTTTTCGGTAATACAAGGATACCGGTAACCTAAAAACAACAGCTGACGTTTCAACCACGGATGTGTACGGATAATTCAGGGGAAGTATTGTTTACTTTTATTTAAAAACAGCACACAAACGTCATTTTAACTCTAAATTACTTTCATGCCAATTTTTAGTATTAGTTTTTGCTGATTTATTACCCTGTACTGGTTCTAAATCTCTTTGTTGACAACCGGTCATTTAGCAACAAAACATAGTAGTTTCGTCTCTGTTCTTATTTTCAAATTGATATAATCAATACGAGTTCATAGATAGATCGCGTAGGATCATTACTGTGGATTACTGTGTTGAATTATTAACATAATAAGATCAGTTTAAACTTTTATTTATTTTATGCAACATACCCACATGAAAAGTAAATACCTAAGATAATAAAACCATTGAAATCTACATAGATTCAATTACATACATTGTATTAGATTACTTTTAAAGTTAATAGAGCAGCCTACCTCATTTAATCTCATAACTGCAATCTTCTCCCTGCTTTTTTTTTGTTTTAAATAGTTTTTTTTTTTTTTTCTCCCCTTTCACCGCTAACTTTCTTTTATTGGTCTATTCTATAGGTTCTCACCGCTTCTTTACTTCTAATTTTCAGTAACCAATCCTGAAACCATGCCTGTGATGACCCGCAAGGCTACTGCCCTGGATATGGAGCTAAAATTGAGAACGGCCCTCCAAGAACTCAAAGAATCCAACCTCCAAGTCCAACAGCTGTTACAGGAGAGAGAAGAGAGTGAGGTGGAAGTCGATAAAGTTAATGGCAAAATTTCAAGCTTAAAACGGGAGCTAGTAGACCTACATCAGCAATACTTGGACGTTGTTGATGAACGGGATCAACTGAAGGTGGTCACGGATGGTTTCACAAATTGTAGTAACTTGTATGAGGAGGCTTTGTTTAAAATTAGGGACCTGGAAAATGACTTAATTCATGCCAATAATTGTATATTTAAATTACAGAAAGAAAGAGAAAGTACTCAGGTTATAGAAACAAACCTCTTATATAATGAATTATTAAATAGTAATTGTAACCCCCCTTCCTTAATAACTATTGACCTGACTGAAGATTCCTTACTCAAACAGAATTTTATAGTTAGCAATAGGAAGTTTAAAAAATATGCAAGATTAAACAGAATTATTAAAAAATGCAATCAATTTAGGAAACAACATAAACGCTTTTCCAAATATATTCCACTAAGGAAAGAGCGTGTTGATTTAGTTAATAAGTTAAATAATTACCAAATAAAATTAGAGGACAGTATAAAAATTTATGAAATTGATACTCAGCAGTTGCAGTCTGAAATTCAGGTACTTCAGGATTCACTAAGTTCCCTTTCTAGTAGGTATAAGATTTCTCAAAACCAAATTAGGGAACATATTTATGCGGCAAATGAGTTGGTAATGGGTCAATGTAGTTGCCAGACAGTTACCAACCATGATATTATCCAGCCTCAGGTAATGGAGGACCCATACCAGGTTGAGAATTTGCCTCGGGACAGCACTCTAAATCAACAAACAATTAATATAACACAAGATGATTTACACGTGGTACAGCCTGAGTTATATGATAGTTTGCCTGAGTTTGGTAATTTTGTCTCATCAAATAGTAATGTTTGTGATCATTCAGTTATGTTCTCTGACAGTATAGGTAAGGGGCTAGGTAAATTAATTAGTAATAACCTGAGTTATTGTACCCAAAACAATTGTATGCCAGGGTCAACCTACAAACAGGTCATGGCATCTGTAACAAAAAGTGTTTGTGATCCTAGTACCACCATTACTATATGTGTTGGGAATAGTTCAAAGGTTAAAAAGGAAGACATCACTGACTATGTTTCTGAGTTGTTAAAGTTAAATTGTAAAAAAGTCATTTTGTGTGCTTTTCCATATTTTGAAAATGTAAGTAGTAGGAAAAACGATTATATTCACATGTTAAACAAACACATACATTTTTTAGTAGGTCACTATAGTGACAAACTTATATTTCTTGATATTAACACTTTTGTTGATAAACTTAGATCGACGCGGGGTAAAGTGTATCTACCTATTAGTTGTAGACACAAAATAGCCCGGCTATTAGCTTTTAATATTCACACAGACATAAGTAGTATGTCTAAGTTTAGTTCTATTATTGATACTGCGACTATTAGTACTAATACTAATGAACAGGTGGTGACCTTAAATAAATATAGCATTAGTGCTATTGATGTTTACAAACTTTGTACTGAGGAGGAACCATATGTCACCGTGGAAACTTCTCAATTAGCTCTTAGGAATGATAGGATCATGTTGTCTGGCGATGGATCGGGAGTCTCGGGGCTCTCTCCAGATCTTAATATTAATTTAAACTAGGAAGTGAGACAACAGAAGGTACCATTAACAATATTGTTAATCCTACCAACAGCAAAGTATCTTCTGGCACTTCATTAGTTCGTAAAAAAGGGCCTCAGCAGAACTCTTTAAAATTATTCCACCAAAATATCCAAGGCATTTCTTCCAAATTATTAGAAATTGAATTGTATTTAGAGAAAAGTATGTTTGACATTGTTTGCTTTACTGAACATTGGTTAAAAGATTACCAAATGCTTCTTAATTATGAGAATTATATGGTGGGTAGCTGCTTTAACCGTAAATCTATGCTGCGTGGAGGTTCCCTAATATTAGTGAAAAATTGTGTTAAATATAAGCAACGTGCTGACATAGTAGGTCTTTCGGTTGAACATTGCGTCGAACTGTCCTGTGTTGAGCTAGATAAGCATATAATTGTGTGTGTGTACAGACCCCCAAACTATCAAAACTTTTCCTTATTTGAATCAATAATGGAAGATGTTCTGGCAAAACTTACAGCCAGTAATAAATCTACGATTATTTGTGGTGACTTCAATATCAATATTTTGGAAGATAATTCAAATAGCAGTCGGTTATTAAATCTTTTTAAGTCATTTGACTTGACTAACGTTTTTATAGAACCCACTCGAGTCACACCTTCTTCTGCTACTTGTATAGATAATGTTTTCTGCGATTGTGAATACTTAGATAGAGCCGTAGTAAATAGTCTGCCGTCTGACCATAGCGGACAAACTGTAACTTTCAGGTGTAATACACCATTGCAAAAAGTTGATATTAAATTTAGACCTATAACTTCTAGTAAATTAAATAGGTACAATATTTCCCTACAGAACAAGTTAAGTGTTATGAGCCATGACAATATTAATATAAATCAATTCTATGATCATTTCTTTTCAATTGTTCACACTGAATTCAATAAAACTTTTGAAAAAAAGACCAAAAGCATTTGCCCTAAATTTATATTTAGTGATTGGGCAACTAGAGGTATCAGAAAAAGTAGGGAAACACTATTTGAGCTTTATGGCCTTAAGCCTTATGTAAACACTGAAACTTTTAACAACTATGTTGCTAAGTATTCAAAAATTTTTAGAAATTCTTGCAAGATTGCCAAAGCCCTGCACATTAGCAACAAAATTAAAACAGCAAAAAATAAAATTAAGACAGTTTGGAAAGTCATAAATAGCGAGTCTAACAGGAAGAAAGTACGTAATACTAGCTATACATTAGATACAGTATGTGGTCCTAAAAGCTCTAATCAGGAAGTAGCTCAGGAATTTGTAAATTTCTTTACCGATATACCGTTAAAAACTACGGAGGCTCTAAATTCCTCTTCTGAAGTCTCAATCGGTTTATTGAAAGCGAATGTATCTGGATGCCAGGCTGAATTTAAATTTAAACACATAAACCCGATGACAGTTATTAAAGCTTTCCGGCAAATAAAAATCAAACTGACCGAAGATCTATGGGGAATGTCTATCAAAGTTTGTACTTCCATACTTGAGACTATAGCTCCATACTTAGCTTTAATTTTTAATTTGTGCGTAGACCAAGGAGTTTTCCCTGATTTAATGAAATACAGTAAAGTCATACCGCTTTTCAAATCCGGGGATAGTAAAGATACTAATAATTATAGACCTGTATCCGTGTTGCCAGTGTTTAGTAAGGTGTTCGAAAAGGTAATGCTTAATCAGATGCTCAATCATTTCAACACCAACGGAATCTTACACGATCAACAGTATGGCTTCACCAAGGGACGTTGTACAACTGACGCCGGTGTAACCTTATTAAAGCACATATTCATGGCGTGGGAAGAGTCCCAAGACGCTGTAGGAATATTTTGTGACCTCTCCAAAGCATTTGATTGTGTAAATCACGACACATTGCTTTTGAAACTTGAGCATTACGGACTAGGTAAACTTGCACTTAGTTTGGTAAAATCTTATTTAAGTGATAGACTGCAATATGTTCAAATAAATGGTGTTAATTCACAGGGCTTGAAAGTAAAAATGGGGGTTCCGCAAGGCTCAATATTGGGTCCTTTCCTCTTTTTAGTATATATAAATGATCTACCCTATTTACTGAAAAACCAACCTCAAAATATGGTATTATTTGCCGATGACACTTCCTTAATTTTTAAGATAAATAGACGAGCCCAAAATCTAGATGACGTGAATAATGCCTTACTTGAAGTCCATAATTGGTTCACAGCAAACAATTTGGTATTAAATGAAAAAAAAACTAAATGCATAAGATTTGCTTTACCGAATGTTAAAAGTAGTGATTGTGAGATAATATTGAATAAAGAGAAACTCGAATTCGTAGATAAAACTGTTTTCCTGGGGCTTACGCTTGATTCAAGGCTTCAATGGGGTTCTCATTTAACATCTCTTGCGGGGCGCTTAAGTTCAGCAGCATATGCCATTAGGAAAATCCGTCAATTCACTGATGTAGATACCGCTAGACTAGTCTATTTTAGTTACTTCCATAGCATAATGTCTTACGGCATTTTGCTGTGGGGACGGGCTGCTGATATTGAGTCTATATTTATTCTGCAGAAAAGAGCCATCAGAGCCATATACAATCTTCGTAGGCGCGATTCTCTAAGGGAACTGTTTAAGGAAATTAACATCATGACTGTATATTGTCAATACATCTATGAAAACATAATGTATGTCAGGAAAAATCTGCATCTTTTTGGTAAAAGAGGTGACAGACACAATTACAGTACTAGAAATAGAGACCAATTAGTTCAGCCAGGCTTCAGACTCGCTAAAGTAGACTCGTCTTTCATGGGGTACTGTTTGAAATGCTATAATAAAATTCCACAAAGCATTCTTGAACTAAATGAAACCAAATTTAAAACATGCATTAAACGCACACTGTGTAAGCAAGCATATTACAAATTGGACGATTATATCGCTGATAAAAATGCTTGGGTCAATGCTCCACAAGGACAGGAGCGCATAAAGGGATAGCGCTAATTTGTGTTGTTGGAGCTGCTGAAGATTGTACAACTATCTTTGCATTGTATAAATTCAATATCTTTAGTATTATATAGCCTCATATTCCATATTGTGTGAGTGCTATGTACTAGAATGCTATCATTCGCTGGAACCTACGTTTTTATTTTATTTATTTTTTTTTGACTTGAATGTGCCCTGGCGGTTATGAGTATGTCATGCTCACTCAAATGTCTCGCTGATGGTGGCGCGTGTGTCGGACCATTTAGTTCCCTTCAAAATGGTTGAGCTGAATGGTGCTGATCCATGCGTCATGTTCGTGAACGGGCGCTGTCAGTTGTGACTGGTCATGTCTTAGTCGCCATGGTTTATTTGAATTAATTATTTTGTTTTTGGGTTGTATTTTGTTTTTGTTTTGCTATGGACACTTTTATCGTGCAAATCTTGCTACATTGTTCTCACATAATATACCATCTCAACATGATTGATGTAACCAAGATTTTGTAACAATATTTTGATTTAAAAGAGTGTCCATGGAGTTTCTTGCCCGTTCTTCTCCATAGAGATCTACGCTAGGGAATGGGCAACTACAGTACTTTCACAGTTTTTATGTCTTGTGACTGGGACTGTAGCTACATTAAATGTTCATTTTTGTTTCGACAATTCAAAAGTGCCTGTAACTGGCCTACTTGAAATAAATGCTTTGATTTTTTGATTTTGATTTTGATTTTGACTCAGCAACAAATTTCAGCAATGTTGTTATTGCAAGTGAATCTAATTCAGGTCTACCGTGACTAACTTGGATACCGAAAGCGTTGCATAATGCAGCAGGCAATGCACATGTACATAACGCATTTGTAGTAAAAACTTCGAGTACTAACATTTCAGTCAATTTCTGGCAATCTTTTGACAATTTCTTGCATTCAGCGAGTTTATCTGCATTGACATACACACTGGAATGTTCCACTAGTTCAACAAGTCCTGGAGCAGGTTCATAATACTTTAGTGTCCATCGTGAGTCGTTTCTATCGTATTCCGGATGAAGAAAAAACTTGCGATTACGAGCATGTTCTCCCTTCCATTCCGACTTACTCGTTACATCGATTGTTGTACAAATATTTCTTAGTATAAGACCGTAATCGTCTACTTTCCAATCCTTCTCTAGTCCATACTCAGCAACAAATTTCAGCAATGTTGTTATTGCAAGTGAATCTAATTCAGGTCTACCGTGACTAACTTGGATACCAAAACCGTTGCATAATGCAGCAGGCAACGCGCATGTACATAACGCATTTGTAGTAAAAATTTCGGAGAGTAACTTTAAGGCCAGAATCTGGCAATCTTTAGACAGTTTTTTGCAATCAGCGAGTATTTCAGCGTTAACATACACACCGGAATGTTCCATTAGTTCAACAAGTCCCGGAGCAGGTTCACGATACTTTAGTGTCCATCGTGAGTCGTTTTCATCGTAATCCGGAGGAAGAACAAACTTACTTTCTGTATCTTTCTGATCTGTTTGTTCTTCATTTAATTCTGGAACTCCTGTGTCTCTTGAAGAAGATGCTGGTAAGTCCATTTTCTTATAGCTCCTTGTGTTTTCTATGCACCGATCTATAAATCAATTACAGTAATTAAGACGAGTAGAGCATAACTAAAAAATAATGTGAATATCTTACAGGGATGTGTTGATAAAAAGATAAGTTCTTATCCATCTAGACGTTAAAAGCCTTGATTTATTATCAATTAGCAAAATTGATGAACACACGATAGTCAAATTATAATCTTATCGTCGACACGAATAAGACATATCTCAGTTTTTTTGTTACTTTAAATATGGTTAAAATATTTTTTTTTTATTCGAAATCAATGGCTAACACCAAAATATTGCCTAATGTTTTTGTTCAGGAGACTCAGAAAAAACATCGTAAGTGTATGTTACTCACGATACAATAACTATGGAAATATCCAGGTGTTCCGGTTATGTGTTAGATTTTGTATTTTTATTAATAATAAAAAATAAAAATAAATGAACGAATCGAAAAAAAAAAATTGCTGCTCCCTACAATTATGTTCGCACAACTCGTCAAAATGTATGGAACAGCAGATTTTTGTTTAGTGATTCAGGGTTTGATGCCTTAATAAAAGTTGTTCATAATGATGAGTACAATGACTGGTCGAAGTTTATGGATATAGTTTGGAAACACGGTGTATTTTTTTTGTTGTTATATTTGTTCTACAAAATCTGTTTTGAGTTTCCAGTAACCGTTTACTGAGAACGTCGAACGTCGACGACGTAGTATCGTGGTAGAACAAATATCACAAAAAAAAAAAAAATATAATTATGAGTGTTATTAAAAATACATTATCTAGCTAGATAACTAGATCACCTGGATAATTATTAATAATTGTATCGTGAGTTACTACAATTACGATGTTTTTTTTTTTAAGTCTCCTAAACAAAAACATAAGGCAATATTTTGGTGTTAGCCATTGATACGAGTATGTTACTGTTTGTTTTTCCTAAATAAATAAATAAATTTCGATTATGAGAAAATATATATTTTAGCTATATTTAAAATAAGACAAAAAACTTTTTTGCAAAAAATAAAACCGACTTCAAAAAGAAAAAGTGAAAAATAACTTTAGCTTCTGAAGTCGGTGACGTTTGTATGATTGATTTAATTTTTTTGTCACCGACTTCAGAAGCTAAAGTTATTTTTCACTTTTTCTTTTTGAAGTCGGTTTTATTTTTTGCAAAAAAGTTTTTATTTTTCACTTTTTAGTGGTTCACATGGAAAGTGCATACCGTTACAATTACAACAAGCCCAAACACGACTAGGATACATTGTCTCATTATGGAGTTCCGTGACTCTTGGCTTCATCATCAGATCTGATGGTAGAATGGTTCTTATCAAACGCAAATGCTTCACTTGTTGTAGAAAATACCAAAATTGCTGTACGTTATCCTATAAAATTTGAAGAGTTCCCTCGATTTCGCCAAGATTCCATCATCAGATCCCGACTTGGCGACTATGGGACCAACTTGGAAGTATACCCTTTCAAATAAAAAAAGAATTTTTCAAATCGGTTTAGGCGTCTTCGAGTAATCGGGTAACATACATAAAAAAAAAAAAAAAAAAAAAAAAAAAAATACATACAGTCGAATAGAGAACCTCCTCCTTTTTGGAAGTCGGTTAAAAAACTAAGATATGTTCCATTCGTGTCGGGCCTGGGTAAGTTTTCTATGGGTCGTGACCATAAACAAAATGCATGGGAAAAGTTTCTTGCAATTTCTGACTTTTTGAGTACGGTTAGTCTAGAAGAACTTTTTGATCAGGATTGGAAACAGTACCGATTGGCATCAAAAAAATATTTTGTGCAAAATGGCAATTTTTTTGCTAACTGTACATTTTTAAACATCTGTGAATGGGGATCAAAATTTCACGAAAAATCATGGATGGTTTCCTAGGACCATTTTCGTGTAGCTGCAACGGTTAAGGTAGCTCCCCTTACTGCCCCGTTAACCGTTTCCACTCTGTATATGAATAAAATTTTAATTATGATTAATCCATTTTGTACTTATTAACTCAATTTCAAATCAAAACAAATCTAAGTGGTGTTATTACATGTCGCCAAATCCACTCAAACATTCAACTTTATTCTACTTGTTCAGTTGTCCCTGACATTATTATGCCTGATGTTTAACTTTCCATTTTTCAATTCTTCTCTCCCTCGAGCTACTTCAGCCTAATCCTTTAAGTAAGAGTCCATCTCAAATCTCACATAAGGCCATCTTCTTCTGGGCTTGCCTACTAGTAAAATACCTACTAGTAGAAATAGTAGTAGAGTACTACATGCTCCATCCATATTTCACAAGTGTGTGTGGCATCAGTAGAGTACCACATGCTCCATCCATATTTCACAAGTAGAACAACACCCACTTCACGTTTTACCGGCCCAATGAAAAATTTATATACCTACTTGGATCTCCAACAAAGAATACACAAGGGTGTTTAGAAACTGGGTGCACTCTTTGAGATAGGCCACGTTAGACCCAATTCGAAACATCCTTGACCTCGAAAGCTTTGAACAGTTATGTGAGTAAATCTTACCTCTATATTTTCATTTTCCGAAATTAAAGTCCGCGAGTAGTTCGCACTAACGAGCACCCTCTACGGTCCCACGTACACTGTCAAATGATTATTATTATCGTGGTGAAATTAAAGATTAGATAAATTGTCTGATAGTAAAAGAAATATCTAATTATGTTCATGATTAATACCAAACTTTTCCAATGCAACGTTATCACCGGCATCGCTCTTTTTATCGACTCGGCGTCAACAAGACGTGCAGTCAACGTAAGTACTTAAAACCGCATCGGCTTGGCATCGCTCAGCTCGCGGCGGGCTGGAAGCTGGTTGAAGGTGGTGAGTTACCTATGTGTCCGAGTGGCGACGGCTCACCGCATGCCTTGCTGCGGACGGAGCACCCCGTCCGCAGCGAGCGGGGGGGTAATCGCGGGGAATGGGGTTAGAAATATTTATAAACGTGCATTTGTTGATAGAAATGAGTATTATAATATGCCCTTAAAGTATCGGTAGTCAAACACATTGTATTTGTTATGGACCAAGCGATAAAAATTGGGTCATTATGAAAATGCCCAATATGAGTGCAATTTCATTAGAATTATTCAAATAATCAAATTGACCGGGCATTATACATATTGGCCATCACCTTTTGGGCAGAGTAATACAAACATATTTAATTAAATTTTTTTATAGTTATTGTCACTTCACTTAAAATAAACTAAATATTGAATCACTAGCTTCTGCCCGCGACTTCGTACGCGGATCCTGTTGCTTATGCCAGCGACAACGGGGTCGTCAAAATCGAAGATCTGAAACGTCTGATGTCGAATTCTAAGAGCCCGGGGAAGGGAAAAGCGGATCTTTCCCATCTGAGCAACATATACTTACCGTTTGTTTCTTTTCGCCATTTAACAGCTTCACAAAAAGTACAATTTTGAACCATAATATGTGGCGTATTCAATCATAGGAGTATATACGTAAATGTACTCCGTTCCTTATCAACCCAAGGAAGGTCGCCATGCCCTACGGCTATATCTTGAGACACATCCGATTCTTCAGATGATATCGACATTCTGTTCAGACAATGTCGAATTCGATCAGAATTCAAACGTTCCTTGCGCTCTTCTTCTGACTCTTCATGCCGTACTCCAGCAATTCTTTCTCTCTCACTTTCTAACTGATTACGAATATTTTGTTGTGTGCGTGTTCGGGGCAATGTATGATAATCTCGAGCAGCAGTTAGTCGCGCATCACGTTCATCACTCGTTTCAAAAGACCTGTTAGTAGATGTGCGAATACACTGAGAACTCAAGCGTGATTCTGTATCGGTAAACGTTTCCGACTCGCGAAACAATGCATGACGTTCACGATCAGCCAGTCGCGCATCTATTCTTCACTGGTCTCTAGAGATCTGGATGTAGATGCGTAAATACGCTAAGAACGCAGGCGTGCTTCGCGATCCGAAGAGGTTTCCACGGAGCAAGTTGCAGCCTGGTGTTCTCGAACAGCATCAAGTCTCTCCTGACGCTCTTCGGTATAGATTATTGGGATCTTATGATCCTCAATCTTGTAGCTCCTTTGGAACATTTAGGAAAGATTTGACCTCTTTCTAGGCATGGTTATAGTTTTGTTGTGAAGATATCTAACCAATTAAAATCTAATTGACTGCTCCCCTGCGTTACCGGGTAGGCTACCGAGTCACGAAGATAAATGGAAAAGGAAATTCAACACTCAAATAACATAAACCCTAAAACATATTTATTCGATAAAATTAAATAATAAATGGGAGTTTCGGCCAGTCGAGTCAAATTTTCATTGATATACAATCGTCATCGAAAATCAGTCCTAAACTGTTACAGCCTTTACCGCGTGGAGGTACTCCCAGTTTATGTTATTTTATACAGTGAAATTAGTGATAGCTGTGCAATAATTTTCACATCAAATGTTTCTGACCTTCGATTTTTTCTAAGTCAACAGGAAATGCCCATCAGACCGAACAACTTTTGCTAAGACGTCATTCCTATATGTGTTATGGTGTAGCTGGGCTATTGGAGTTCCACAACAGGTGTCCCAGATCTTCGATTTTTATAAGTCAACAGAGAGTGCTCATCAAATTGAACAACTTTTGCTAAGACGTCATTCCTATATGTGTTATGGTGTAGCTGGGCTCTTGGAGTTCCACATAAGGTGTTCCAGATCTTTAAATTTATTCTCTCAGCAGAAAATGCTCATCACGTGGAACAATTTTTGCAATGGTGTCATATTTGTATCTCTTATAGTTTAGCTGGTCTGTTGCGGTTCTGCATCAGGTGTTCAAGTTTCCAAGATAAATTATAGCTTATAGCTGACCAACGCAATTTCGTCTGCGTCACATAAATAAGAGAGAGCGCGAAAGGAAAAAAAAAACCCCGTTTTTGCAACATTTTTCATTCCTGCTCCGCTCCTTATTGTCGTAGCGTGATGTTATATAGCCTAAAGCCTTCCTCGATAAATGTGCTATCCAACACAAAAAGAATTTTTCAATTCGAACCAGTAGTTCCTGAGATTAGCGCGTTCAACCAAACAAACAAACAAACTCTTCTGCTTTATAATATTAGTATAGATTTAAATAAGCAGACTCATTATTTGCATTAATTATGAAGGACTTCTGCATTAAGAATCCACTAGTTTTTGTGTTAACACTGAGTTACGAAAGGAAAATCCATCCGCGTCCGTCCGTATTCGCTTACAATGCAAAACCACAGAGTATTGCAAAACTAAGCAAAAACAATAGCGCTTGAAGTCCGCCGCACGAGCCGCACGCTGAATGGCGGTCTCTGATTGGTCAAAGCGTGCCTCCCTCCCCACCCTCACACTGCGTCAAATTTAGCTTTATTATCATATTGCCCAATTATCATGTAGCAATATAATAATAACCGAGCAACGTGAATGAAGTTAAGATAGTATTAATCACTTAGCCCGATAGAGGTAGAAATTCCATCACCACTTCTAAGTATGATTGCAGGTAGTTCGGCACAGATGTCTTTGTGACGTTGTATCGACCGTTATTATAGCGTCATCGAAACGGTATATAAAGGGCCGACAGCGGTGCGATTAGCTCATTCGAGCTGGAACGCTCGACGAGTCAACAACTCCTGAGGATGCCCTGTGGAGGGGCGAAACACGTGTCGAGTAAAGGTTTGGTTGCATGGCATGCTAATTATTTCTCACTTGTTTTGTATGTGTGCATATGCATGAGGGCGGGAGGGTGGGCCCATATGTGCATGTGCATATGCATGACGGTGGGATTTGTGTCCTGCTTTCAGACCTGGATATTTTTGTCTAGCGGTATTAAAACTAAATATTTTTCATAGCATTTGATGCCATGGATTTCCGCAAAGTAACGCCTGATTCCATAACTTAATTTGATCTTGATTTGCTTAAAAGCTTTTACGACTGTTATGGGGTTAATATGCTGAAATTTAAATTCATTTGGACAGGCTGAAACGTTCGCTTTCAATAAATCAACAAACAAACCTGGAGAGCAAACTACACACACACAGACATAGACAGACAGACACACACACACACACACACACAGTACAGACTTATGTGGTCCATTCCCTTACTCAAACTCCAAGTACATATATTATGTACTGTTCAAAGACTCCTTCTCAAAATATCGATAGATCTACTTCCTGAGACAGAAGGCTGAAGTTCACGCTCGCTTAAAGGACTTTCTAGCAGAGGTAAACACTTCCGGACACGTCGTGATGCAGCTGCTAAGCGATAATAGAGGTGAGTTCGATAACGAACAAGTAAGTAATACTTTGAGAAAGTATGGCATAAAACAAAGATTTACTATGCCATACACTCCAGAACAAAACGGATCCTCAGAAAGAGAGAACCGTACAATCGTGGATATGACAAGAAAATATACCAGAGGGTTTATGGGCAGAGATAGCTAAAGCCTCTGTTTACATATTTAACAGAACAGGACCTACTCCTATAGAAGAAAGATCATCTCATGAGCTCTGGTACGGCAAGAAGCCCAAGATTAATCATTTAAAAATCAGTGGAAGCGATTGCTATGTGCACATACCAAAACAAAAGAGAAAAAGTAAAATTGGCAAAACTGAGAAGACCATTCTTATAGGGTACTACGGTGATGAAGGATATCGAATTTTCAATGTAAAGGAATTAAAACTGATCAGATCTCGAGATGTTGTGTTTGATGAGTTACCTTCATTTGAGAAAACTAAGACAAACAAAACTTCTGCAATGCCTGAACCAAAAATAAACACCTACGAGCTGCCAATGCCTCTTACAGATTCTAAAACTGTTTACGAAGAGAGTCATTCTCGTCCACCTTCAGAAGCAAATGACAGCATCGAAGAAGATTATGAGTCTTTAGAGGAAGATGAGCCTGTAAATGATGAACCTGTAAATACGGAACTTACGACGCGACAACTGCGTGATCGTAGCCAGATCAGACCTCCACAACGGTTTGAGCAGTTTGTTAGCGAAGCTGTATCTATTCCTGAACCGACTACATATCAAGACGTCTTACGAAGCTCTGAAAAGATAAAATTGATTGAAGCGATGAACAATGAAATCTTTACAAGATAATCAGACCTGGGAACTGACGAACCTACCTAAGAATAGAAAAACACTAAAATGCAAATGGGTATTTAAAAAAAAGAACCCTGACGGTACTGTGGATAAGTATAAAGCACGTTTACTTGCTGTTGGATATTCCCAGAAGAAGGGAATTGATTATGACCAGACATATAGCCCTGTCGCTAAAATGAGCACAATCCGAATACTACTAAGTGTTGCTGCAAATGAGAATTTAAAACTCAGACAGTTTGACGTCTCTACAGCCTTCTTATATGGCACGGTCAAAGAGGAAATCTTTATGGGACAACCGGAAGGATACGATGACGAGACTGGTCCCATATGCAAACTAAAAAGAAGCTTCTATGGGTTGAAGCAGGCACCTTAATGTTGGAATCAGTGTATCTACGACTTTCTTATAAAGACAGGTTTCATCTGCAGCAAAGAGGACCCCTGTGTCTACATCAAAGAACGTGGACAAAAGAAGGTAATGCTTGCGCTTTATGTAGATGATGGATTGGTGGCCGCGTCAGATGAGAAAGAGGCTGACGATTTCATTGAAAATGAATTAAAACGAAGATTTAAAATCACCACGAAAGTACCGTCCTATTTTCTTGGCCTGGAGATAGAACAACACAAAGATTTTACTGTAAAGTTCACCAAACTGCTTACACTAGAAAATTGATAGAAGTTTGAAATGAGCAATTACAAGGCGGTTGAGACACCCATTATAAAATCCGGGAAAGGAGATGAGAAACAAGAGAATCCAGAAATGCAAGTTTTTCCTTATCGGGAAGCTGTTGGATCTTTGTCCTATCTGATGGTTGGAACTCGACCAGACATTGCGTATGCGGTTGGAGTAGTATCTCGAAACCTTGATAGTCCTTCCAAAGGCAATATTCAACAGGTAAAGAGGACATTTAGATATTTTAAAGGGACTATCGATACAGGACTTGAGTACAAGAAAGGTGAAAAGCGTCTCTTCTGTTACAGTGTAGCACGGCGGAGACGAATCGGATGCTCAACGAGCGGGATTGTATGTCTGTATGCTGGCTCAGCAATATCCTGGCAAAGTTCAAAGCAATCCATGGTTTTCCCTATCATCCACAGAAGCGGAGATAGTTGCAGCCAGTGAGGCTAGTCGTGGCATGGTTTGGTTGAGGAGATTGTTCCAAGATTTAAAAACTAACCTAGATACGCCTACTTTGGTCTGCAATCAGGCTTGCATATAACGCTCCCCACGAGCAGCACCGTAAGACAAAACATATAAAACTGAAACACTTCTATGTTCGCACATAGAAGTGTTTCAGTTTTATAAGCAGTGTGCATCCGAGAAAGAAGGATATAACCATAAAGCAAGTACCGACTGCAGAACAACTTGCTGACATTTTAAGGGCGCCTTCACATTACGTCGCAAGCAGTGCGACAGCAGCGCGGCAGCCACGCGATAGCAGCGGATGCCTTCTCATTACAAATACAGCCGCGCAACTAAGGGTGGTGGTACGTATGATTGCAACACTGGCTCGAAGTCGACTGACAGCACGCGGCTGCCGCGCTGTGCCGTCCAGTATGGACAATCACGTGTCGCGCGGCTGTCGCGCTGCTCTTTTTAGTATGGAATTAGCCGCCTGTGAACAGCGCGTCCGTCGCGCTGCCATTGTCGCGCTGCTGCCGCACTACTTGCGACGTAATGTGAAGGCGCTCTAAAGAAGAGGGAATGTACTGGGAAAGCACTTCTAGCGCAGAGCGCATCTAGCTGCTTTATATCTTTAACGTTTTTCCTAAATCTGTTACATTGCTACCCCAAAAACAACGAAAACGATTTCTACTAATTCGCACTACCCGTAAGCCACGTTCACATTTTTCTGCTATCTGTTCAGTCCCATCAGTAGAACTCGTCGTAGAACTACATGAACTTAATGTTTTTTTTTCTCCGTTAATTTCTACTAGTAGGACATCATAAAACATATAAACGGGTATTTATCGCGAATTTACCTTTAATTTAAGCCCGACGTTTCGACCGGATTGCACCAGCCGTGGTCGCGGGGAGACTGAAGTGTGGAGGTACCGCCACAGCAAAGGACATATTATCCGTTCTGTCCTACCGAATTCTAAGAGCCCGGGGACGGGAAAATAACGGATCATTCCCACCTGAGCAACACATACCGTTTGTTTCTTTTTGCCATTTAACGCATTTAAGCTGCACAAAAAGTACAATTTTGAACCATTCCTCCGATGGCGGAATATGTGGCGTATTCAATCATCATAGGAATATACGTAAATGCACTCCGTTCCTTATCAACCCAAGGAAGGTCGCCATGCTCTACGGCTATATCTTGAAGCACATCCGATTCTTCAGATGATATCGACATTCTGTTCAGAGAATGTCGAAGTCGATCAGAATTCAAACGTTCGTTGCGCTCTTCTTCTGTCTCTTCATGCCGTACTCCAGCAATTATTTCTCTCTCACTTTCTAACTGATTATGAATATTTTGTTGTGTGCGTGTTCGGGACAATGTATGATAATCTCGATCAGCAGTTAGTTGCGCATCACGTTCATCACTCGTTTCAAAAGACCTGTTAGTAGATGTGCGAATACACTGAGAACTCAAGCGTGATTCTGTATCGGTAAACGTCTCCGACTCGCGAGACAATGCGTGACGTTCACGATCAGCGGTCAGTCGCGCATCTATTCTTCACTGGTCTCTAGAGACCTGGATGTGGATGCGTAAATACGCTGAGAACGCAGGCATGCTTCGCGATCCGAAGAGGTTTCCACGGAGCAAGTTGCAGCCTGATGTTCTCGAACAGCATCAAGTCTCTCCTGACGCTCTTCGGTAGATTCTTGGGATCTTATGATCCTCAATCTTTTAGCTCCTTTGGAACATTGGGAAAGATTTGACCTCTTTCTAAGCATGGTTATACTTTCGTTGTGAAGATACCGGATCAATTAAAATCTAAGTGACTGCTCCCCTGCGTTACCGGGTAGGCTACCGAGTAGTACCGAGTCACGAAGATAAATGAAAAAGAAAATTAAACACTGAAATAACATGAGCCGGAAGGCATATTTATATTCGATAATAAATAAAATAATAAATGGGAGTTTTGGCCAGTACAGTCAAATTTTCAATGATATACCATCGTCATCGAAAATCAGTCCTAAACTGATACCGCTTTCACCGCGTGGAGGTACTTCCAGCTCATCATCATTATTATTTTATAATAATTATACAGTGAAATTAGTGATAGCTTTGCAATAATTTTCACATCAGATGTTTCTGATCTTCGATTTTTTAAAAGTCAACTGGAAATGCCCATCAGACCGATCAACTTTTGCTAAGACGTCATTCCTATATGTGTTATGGTGTAGCTGGGCTATTGGGGTTCCACAACAGGTGTTCCAGATCTTCGATTTTTATAAGTCAACAGAGAGTGCTTATCAGATTGAACAACTTTTGCTAAGACGTCATTCCTATACCTATGTGTTATGGTGTAGTTGGGCTATTGGGGTTCCACAACAGGTGTCCGAGATCTTCGATTTTTATAAGTCAACAGAGAGTACTCATCAGATTGAACAACTTTTGCTAAGACGTCATTCCTATATGTGTTATGGTGTAGCTGGGCTATTGGGGTTCCACAACAGGTGTCCGAGATCTTCGATTTTTATAAGTCAACAGAGAGTACTCATCAGATTGAACAACTTTTGCAAAGACGTCATTCCTAAATGTGTTATGGTGAAGCTGGGCTCTTGGTGTTCTACAACAGGTGTTCCAGATCTTCAAATTTAGTCTCTCAGCAAAAAATGCTCATCATGTGGAACAATTTTTGCTACGGTGTCATTTTTGTATCTCTTATAGTTTAGCTGGTCTGTTGCGGTTTTGCATCAGGTGTTCAAGTTTCCAAGATAAATTATAGCCTATATGTTGCCCAAACTTAATATCCATACAACAAAAAAAAAAAACATTGAAATCCGTCCCGTACTTCCGAAGATTAGCGTGTACAAATAAACAGACAGAGCTTTTTTTTTGGATTCGTGCTCTATAACTGTTTCCTGTTAATTAGACACTAATTTTATAATAGAATACTTGTGGCACTTCTAATATGTTTATGGGGCATGCGGTGCTAACCTGTAAGAAATTGTTACTAACCTTAGATAATGGTAGATAATTACTCGAAATATTACAGTGTAAACAATTGTTGGTTGGCCAATAAAGGAAAATAAAAATAAACCCCCCCAATTATTATTTTTTAAATATTATATTCAATGTACAGACACAGTTTTTTTACTCTTTTATTAAATGTATATAGATTTTAATTTAATTTAATGATAATTATTGAAGCATAATGTCACTATATTTATTTAATTTAATTTAAATATCTTAATAAATCGAACTTACCAAACTAAATTTCTTTATGAAAAGTATATTTCTGAACGAAAACGAACGAATGAAGCGTCAGTGTCAAACATCTTGTCTCGTGTCGGAAATATAATTATTTTTGAAAAATATCCATTGACATATTTTTGATATGTGTTGTGTGTTGTTTGTACATAGTGTATAGGTTATAATGAATTTGTATAGTGTTGTTTTTAACTGAGTTTTGTTCGGCAAAGAGTTTTAAGATTACAATGACGAAATGAAAAACAAAGTGTGTAAACAGACCAAAACTGAAATATATGAAAGTGTACTTATTTAAAATTGTTTTACTTTTGTTATTTTGTCTTATCGAAATCCTACCTATAAAATACAAATTATCCAAAAATAATTTAATGAGCGGCATGTCTTTGACATAGATAGGAGTCATCTCGCTGTTGGTCATGACCTTTGTTTTGCTAAGGTTCATCTCTAAACCCACATATTCACTCGCTGCTTGTAATTCTTTGACCATAGTGTTGAGTTCCAGCGGATTTTCCGACATCAGAACAATGTCATCAGCGAAACGCAAATGGCTCAGATGTTTTCCATTTATATTAATGCCCCTCTTCGACCATGGCAGGTCTGCCATTATATTCTGTAAGACAGCTATGAATAATTTCGGTGAGATTGGGTCACCTTGCCTGACTCCTCTGTTGATACTGATGGCAGGCCCGGCTCTATCCAGCTTAACTCGACTTGAGCTTTGAGAGTAAATATTTTTTATAATATTTATATATTTATTGTTGACCGATTGGTTATTTAATGCTTCCCATATACTGCGATGCGAGATAGAGTCGAAGGCTTTTTTATAATCAACAAAAGCTATGTAGAGCGGCTTTCGATATTCCAGGTATTTCTCGATTACTTGATCTAATACGTGTATATGATCTGAAGTGCTGAAGCCCTTTCTGAAACCTGCCTGTTCCATAGGTTGGAATGCTTCTAATTCCGAAGATATTCTGTCGAGTAGGCATGATGAGAATAACTTATAAAACCCAGACATAAGACTTATCGGACGGTAATTACCTATGTCTGCTGGGTCACCTTTTTTGTACATTAAAATAATTTCTGATTCAGTCCACTGCTCGGGCACCACTTCCTCATCTAGGATCTTGTTAAATAGTAATTGTTGGCATTGGCTCAATGGGCTAGTCGCCATTGCCTAAAAAAATGTAAAAGGTGGAGTCGCACGTCCGGCGGCCATCTTTGGCTCGAGCACTGAGAGCACAGATCACGCGAGTTGCATTCAGCACAATTGTATTCATAAAAGACTTAGAAATAAATGTTTTCCACATAACAAAGCAGTTTTAAAACAGTAATGTAACCTAGGTAAACAAATCTCCTTCAGAAAAAATAGGAATACGGAAGAAATAGATCGAAGGGTAGCTATTACTTGGAAAAAATATTGGGCTCACAAAGAGATATTTAAATCAACCCTCCCGATCAGAGCAAAAAAGACTTAGAATATTGGACTCTACAATTTTACCTCGTCTCACTTACGGTTGCCAGACTTGGATATACGACAACAAGGCGAGAAACAAGATCCAAACAACACAGAGATCTATGGAGAGAAGTTGTTTAAGTATCAAACTAAGCGACAAAATACGAAACACAGAAATTCGCAATAAAACTAAAGTAACAGATGCTCTCAAATTTTCTCAAAGTCAAAAATGGAGGTGGGCCGGGCACGTTGCAAGGTACTCCGATGATCGATGGACAATCAGGGCAACTAAATGGAAAGGTCCACAGGGCACCAGAACTAGAGGCCGACCCAGCGCCCGTTGGCAGGACGAGATTGTAGCGAATGCCGGACGAGACTGGATAGCCACCGCTTCCGATAGAGGAAAGTGGAATTCTTTGGAGGAGGCTTTTACCCGAAGGGGGTCCACACATTAATTCTATTTTATAATTGATTATCATGTTTACATATTATTATTGCTATCTTTATTACATATAATTATTTGAACTTACAACTTTTTATTACATGAAATTCATCAATCTAAAGTAATTATAAATCGATTTATTTTAATGAATATTTGTTTTCTAATTTAATATAACTTTATGTTTTATTTTAATTTTGTAATTGAGTTTATTTTAAATTTCACTATATTTGACAATTGTAAATATTTATTGTTATTTTTTGATTATTAATTGTGATCACATATCATATTATACTTTAAAATATTATGTCAATTTATAATTTTATTATATTACATGAAGTTCAATTATCTTAAGTAATTTTTAAATCGATTTATTGTAATGAATGTTTCTAGTCTTTGTAATTTATTAGTTGATTGCTATTATTTGATTGTAATTTGATTATTATTTGATTGTGTGGAATGAATAAAGCTTTATTATTATTTATTATTATTATAACTTAATGAAAATGGAGGTTTGATTGGGTATGGTTAGGAGAAAGATCTTCAGAGGGCGCCACAGCGCGACAGGTTGGCAAAAAATCCCTAAAGAGGGCTCTCTATTTCCTGTCTAAAGATGCTCTGTGGACGGGAGCCAGGTGGCTCCCGTCATCTCCTGATGATTGACATTAAATAATTTAGAATGAATAATAGAACATAACAAAAAAAAACAATGTGGTCGATATGATTTCCCTGAACGGCCTACAACTAGCTCCAGCAATAAATTAAAAAGAAACCTAAAGCTTATCATTGTCATTAACTGACATTACAAAAGTAAACAAAGATTGAAAAGACTAAAATCTGCAGAAAAACTTATATCACAAATTACAAGGTAAAAGGTATGCTAAGCCTCGTAATGGCCGTGCAGTTACTTGGAAAGATCGTATGTTTAAATTTTAGGTGAATATTAACAAAAATGTAAGTAAGTATAAAAACACAAACATTACAATCTCAGTATTATATATGTATAACATCATTGCATTACAAAGAGATAATGTTCCATTAGTTCAACAAGTCCCGGAGCAGGTTTACGACTGTTAATCCCTATTTCCGAACCTCTCATGAAATTTCAATACGGATACGATATCGTTCACAATAAGGTTGTAATCATTTACTTTCCAATCCTGCTCTAATCCATACTCAGCAACAAATTTCAGAATTGTTGTTGTTGCAAGTGAATCTAATTCAGGTTTCCCGCATTCCACGGGGATACGGAAAGTGTTGCATAATGCAGCAGGCAACGCACATGCACTTAATGCATTTGTGGTAAAAACTTCGCAGAGTAACTCAACCGCCAAAATCTGGCAATTTTTAGACAGTTTTTTGCAATCAGCGAGTCTGTCAGCGTTAACATACACACCAGAATGTTCCATTAGTTCTACGAGTCCCGGAGCAGGTTCACGATAATTTAGTGTCCATCGTGAGTTGTTTTCATCGTATTCTGGAGGAAGAACTAACCTATGTTTACGACCGTGTTCCTTCATCCGTTCTATCATCCTCATTTTTATATCGATTGTTGTAGAAATATATCTTAAAATAAGACGGTTATCCTCTACTTTCCAATCCTTCTCTAGTCCATATTCAGCAACAAATTTCAGCAATGTTGTTATTGAAAGTGAATCTAATTCAGGTTTCCCGTATTCCACGTGGCTACGGAAAGTGTTACATAATGCAGCAGGAAACACACATGCACCTAATGCATTTGTAGCAAAAACTTCGTCGAGTAACTTTAAAGCCAATATTCGGCAATTTTTTGATTTTTTTTTGCAATCAGCGAGTTTTTCAGCGTTAACATACACACAGGAATGTTCCATTAGCTCTACAAGTCCCGGAGCAGGTTCACGATACTTTAGTGTCCATCGTGAGTCGTTTTCATCGTACTCAGGAGGAAGAAAAAACGAACGTTTACGAGCGCGTTCCTTCATCCATCCCGACTTACTCGTTACATCGATTGTTGTACAAATATTTCTTAGTATAAGACCGTAATCGTCTACTTTCCAATCCTTCTCTAGTCCATACTCAGCAACAAATTTCAGCAACGTTGTTATTGCAAGGGAATCTAATTCAGGTTTCCCGTATTCCACGTGGATACGAAAAGTGATGCATAATGCAGGAGGCAACGCACATGCACGTAATGCATTTCTAGTAAAAATTTCGGAGAGTAACTTTACAGCCAATATCTGGCAATCTGTAGACAGTTTTTTGCAATCAGCGAGTTTATCTGCATTGACATACACACCGGAATGTTCCATTAGTTCTACAAGTCCCGGAGCAGGTTTACGACTGTTAATCCCTATTTCCGAACCTCTCATGAAATTTCAATACGGATACGATATCGTTCACAATAAGGTTGTAATCATTTACTTTCCAATCCTGCTCTAATCCATACTCAGCAACAAATTTCAGAATTGTTGTTGTTGCAAGTGAATCTAATTCAGGTTTCCCGCATTCCACGGGGATACGGAAAGTGTTGCATAATGCAGCAGGCAACGCACATGCACTTAATGCATTTGTGGTAAAAACTTCGCAGAGTAACTCAACCGCCAAAATCTGGCAATTTTTAGACAGTTTTTTGCAATCAGCGAGTCTGTCAGCGTTAACATACACACCAGAATGTTCCATTAGTTCTACAAGTCCTGGAGCAGGTTCACGATAATTTAGTGTCCATCGTGAGTCGTTTTCATCGTATTCTGGAGGAAGAACTAACCTATGTTTACGACCGTGTTCCTTCATCCGTTCTATCATCCTCATTTTTGTATCGATTGTTGTAGAAAGATATCTTAAAATACGACGGTTATCGTCTACTTTCCAATCCTTCTCTAGTCCATACTCAGCAACAAATTTCAGCAATGTTGTTGTTGCAAGTGAATCTAATTCAGGTTGCCCGTATTCCACGTGGCTACGGAAAGTGTTACATAATGCAGCAGGAAACACACATGCATTTAATGCATTTGTAGCAAAAACTTCGTCGAGTAACTTTATAGCCAATATTCGGCAACTTTTTGATTTTTTTTTGCAATCAGCGAGTGTTTCAGCGTTAACATACACACCGGAATGTTCCATTAGTTCTACAAGTCCCGGAGCAGGTTCACGGTACTTTAGTGTCCATCGTGAGTCGCTCTCATCGTACTCAGGAGGAAGAAAAAACGAACGTTTACGAGCGCGTTCCTTCATCCATTCCGACTTACTCGTTACATCGAGTGTTGTACAAATATTTTTTAGTATAAGACCGTAATCGTCTACTTTCCAATCCTTCTCTAGTCCATACTCAGCAACAAATTTCAGCAATGTTGTTATTGCAAGTGAATCTAATTCAGGTTTCCCGAATTCCACTTGGATACGAAAAGTGATGCATAATGCAGGAGGCAACGCACATGCACATAATGCATTTCTAGTAAAAATTTCGGAGAGTAACTTTACAGCCAATATCTGGCAATCTGTAGACAGTTTTTTGCAATCAGCGAGTTTATCTGCATTGACATACACACCGGAATGTTCCATTAGTTCTACAAGTCCCGGAGCAGGTTCACGGTACTTAAGTGTCCACCGTGAGTCGTTTTTATCGTATTCCGGAGGAAGAATGAACTTAGGTTTAGGAGCATGTTCCTTCTTCCATTCCATCACTTTCCTTCCATTGATTGTTGTACGAATATTTCTTAGTATACGACCGTAGTCGTCAACTTTCCAATCATTCTTCAGTCCATACTCTGCAACGAAGTTAAGCAATGTTGTTGTTGCATGTATAGGTAATTCAGGTTTTCCGTGTTCCACGTGGACACCGAAAGCGTTGCATAATGCAGCAGGTAAAGCACATGCATTTAATGCATTTGTAGTAAAAACTTCGGATGCTAACATTTCTGATAATTTCTGGCAATCTTTCGACAATTTCGTGCATTCAGCGAGTTTATCTGCTTTGACATACACACTGGAATGTTCCACTAGTTCAACAAGTCCTGGAGCAGGTTCACGATACTTTAGTGTCCATCGTGAGTCGTTTTTATCGTATTCCGGAGGAAGAACAAACTTACATGTATCTTTCTGTTCTGTTTGTTCTTCATTTAATTCTGGAACTCCTGTGTCTCTTGAAGAAGATGCTGGTAAGTCCATTTTCTTACAGCTCGTTGCGCTTCCTTTGCGAGGATCTATAAATAAATTAAAGTGATTAACACACGTAGAGCTTCTAAACTAATAAAAAAATGTGAATTATCCAACAGGAATGTGTTGATAAATAGATAAGTTCATATCCATCTAGACGTGAAAAGTCTTGATTTATTATCAAATAGCAAAATTGATGAACATACGATAGTCATATTATAATCTTATCGTGTTAATGGTAATTAATCTATACTTACTGTTGCCCGCGACTTAGTTTGAGTGGAATTTAGTAGCCTCTGTGCCAAATTCAGATACGTTCAACCTTTCTGGCGTGATTGAGTAACAAACCTATAACATTAGTATAGATTGAGTCAGCGCAGAGCTTAGCTACGGGAAAGTAATTACTTCCTCCGGATTTATATCATAATAATATGGGCAGCATATTGTATTCAATATTTATTTATTTATTTAAATTTAAAGAAAGCTTACAGACTAATCATCATCATATCACCCCGGAATCACCCACTGCTGAGTACCTATAGGCCTCCCCTTTTTCCGCCACACTTTCCGGTTCTGTGCGAGAAACGTACTCAAGATGGCTACGCACCAGAGGGAACGAAAACTAGAACAAGTTCTAATAATGAAGCCCAAGGCTTTTGGCTCTAAATGAATACCATTATAATTACGATAAATCCATTTCGCACTTATCAACTTAATTTCATATCAAAACAAATCCAGGTGTTCTTATTGCGACACGTCGCTAAATCCACTCAAACATTAACCTTTTTTCTACTTGTTCAGTTGCTACTACTACTAGGGTCCCTGACATTATTATGCCTGATGTGTCCCACTGGAGCGGCAAAGGCCTTAACTTTCCATTTTTCATTTCTTTTCTCCCTCGAGATATTTCAGCCTAATCCTTTAAGTAGAAGTCCATCTCACATAAGGCCATCTTCTGCTGGGCCTGCCTACTAATAAAATACTAGCAGAAATAGTTATACAGTACTACATGCTCCATCCATATTTCACAAGTAGACAGTTACAACAAACACTTTACGTTTTACCAGCCCAATAAAAAAAATATATATACATAGTTGGATCTCCAACAAAGAACACACAAGAGTGCTCTTTGATATGGGCCACGTTAGACCCAATTCGAAACATCCTTGACCTCGAAAACTTTGAGCAGGTATGAGAGTAAATTTTACCGCTATGTTTTCATTTTCCGAAATAAAAGCCCGCGAGTTGTTCGCACTAACGAGCACCCTCTACGGTCGCACGTACACTGTCAAGTGATTATTATTATCTTGGTGAAATTAAAGATTAGATAAATTGTCTGATAGTAAAAGAAATATCTAATTATGTTCATGATTAATACAAAACTTTTCCAATGCAAAGTTATCACCGGCATCGCTCTTTTTATTGACTCGGCGTTAACAAGACGTGCAGCCAACGTAAGTACTTAAAACCGCATCGGCTTGGCATCGCTCAGCTCGCGGCGGGCTGGAAGCTGGTTGAAGGTGGTGAGTTACCTATGTGTCCGAGTGGCGACGGCTCACCGCATGCCTCGCTGCGGACGGAGCACCCCGTCCGCAGCGAGCGGGGGGGTAATCGCGGGGTATGTGCATGCCGGAATATGTGCATTTGTCGATAGCAATGAGTATTATAATATGCCCTTAAAGTTGTGTTTGACTACCGATACAAGTATCAGTAGTCAAAAACACATTGTATATGTTATGGGCCAAGTGATAAATTGGGTCATTATGAAAATGCCCAATATGAGAGTGCAATTTCATTAGAATTATTCAAATAATCAAATTGACCGGGCATTATACATATTGTCCATCACCTTTTCGGCAGAGTAATACAAACATATTTAATAACAATTTTTTTAAAGTTATTGTCAGTTAACTTAAAATAATAATAAAAGCCTTTATTCAGACACAAAAAGGATATTTATAAAATCAAAACTTAATTTAAGTTATCGACTCTGCTGAGTCGATGACATCGACAACTTCGTCTGTTTGCCCAAATTTGGCAAAGGCCTCCTCCATTTCTTTCCACTCTTCTCGGTTTAGAGCTTTCCTTGTCCATAATTTTCCTGCTGTCGCTTTATCTCGTCTTCCCACGTACGAATCTGTCTGCCTCGTTTTCTTTTTCTATTTCTAGGGTACCAAAATACTACGCTTCTGTTCCACTTTTCGGTGCCTCTTATTGTATGTCCTGCCCATTGCCATTTAAGTTTCCGGATTCTAGTTGAAACATTTTGTATTTTAGTGCGATGCCTGATTGTTTTGTTTCGTACTCTGTCTGATTTCCTTAAATTCAGCATGCTTCTCTCCATTGCTGTCTGGCAAGTTTCTAATTTTCTGCTTTGCGCTTTGGTGAGAGCCCAGGTTTGGTAGCCATGGGTTAGAACCGTTAGCTCGCAGGTGTTGCACAATTTTGATTTGACTGACATTTTGATTTCTTTGTTCTTAATAATTTCTTTTAGACTCCAGTAGCACTTCCATGCATTCCCAATTCTAGTGTCTATTTCTTTTGACATTATATCTGTCGTTGAAATTTGTTGGCCTAAGTAAGTGACATTCTCAATTGGTACGCCGTTTATGATGATGGGGTCTTCTGACGCGTTTGTTAGTGCTTTAGTTTTAGAGGCGTTCATCGTTAGGCCTACCTTGCGACTTTCTCTTTCCAGGTCTATGAGCATATTTTGTAGGTGTTCCTTTGTTTCGGCGAATAATATAATGTCGTCAGCGAACCGTAAGTGGGATGGTCTTTCCCCGTTTAAATTTAACCCATAATGATCCCAATTTAATTTCCGGAAGATTTCTTCTGCAGTGAATAATTTAAGCGATAACGGGTCCCCTTGTATGACACCTATGTTTATTTTTATTTATTTTCCTTCCTTTTCTAATTTTATTTTAGCTGTACTATTAGTATATACGTTATTTATTATTCTGATATATTTTTGTTCGACTTCTTGGTTCTTTAGACAATACCAGATATTTTCGTGCTCAATTGAGTCAAATGCCTTGTTGTAGTCGATAAAGCAGCAACAGAATGACACATTAAACTCCTTGTTCTTCTCGATGATTTGTCTCACAGTGTGTATATGGTCTAACGTCGAATAACCTGCCCTAAAGCTGGCATGTTCCCTAGGCTGGTTTTCATCTAGGGTTCTTGTTATTCGGGCTAACATTATTTTGGCAAATTTTTTATAAATATTGGACATTAGACTAATGGGTCTGTAGCTATTTATATCGGTCTTGTCACCCTTTTTGTGGAGCAGGATGATGGTGGATGCAGTCCACTGTGACGGAATAATTTCGGTATTCAAATATCATTGAATATACATGTTAGTAGTGGTGCAATGTAGTTTCTGCAGCTTAAAAGGAATTCATTGTTGATCTGGTCGGGACCAGGGGCTTTATCGTTCTTCTGTGTTTTGATTGCCTTATGTATTTCATCTTCTAGTATGGGTGGCACATTTTCATAGTTGCTTAGTTCGGTGATTTCAATTTCGTTCTTGCTGGAGTAGAGGTTTTTGTAGAAATTCGTAGCTATTGATGGAATATGTAATGTTTTGGTTGTTGTCGTGCAATGTCGGTCTTTGATATTAGCAATCCAGTTGGTTTTGTCCGATTACACATATTGTGTATTTACAATGAATTTTACACAACGAACCATGTGTTGGACAACTTTTCTTGAGAGAGTAGATAATATGAGAGATACGGAAACGGAACTTGAATTTTGTTCTTGATAACCACTGAATACAAATTGACAATTTATTACACAAATGTTGCAAGCAATGAATACTCACGATATAAACTATAGATAAAATAAGAAAATTACGGAACTCAACAATTTATCCTTCAATGATAAAAAACATGTTAATTTGAATTAACAAATACATATATACTACATATAAACATCCATGACTCGGAAACAAATGTCCATGCTCATCACGCAAACATTTGCTCCTACCGGGATTCGAACTCAGGACCCTAAGAACGTAAGGCAGCCTCACTACCACTACGCCATTCGGGCCGTCAATGTATTTGGTGTTATTTTTTCTCAGACACTACGTTATTAAAACATTGTTAGGGATTAATTTTTACCTGTGTTTTTAACCTGTAACTCAAAATGGACAAACACTTAAACAAAGTCGTCTTAGTAAATGTTGTTTCATTTAAAAAGACCTATCCAACGACGTATTACTCATTGCTATTGGAGGGGTGTACCAGCTTCCATACATTTTTGCCCATTGGCCTTTCAATACGGAATCGACGTCCACAATAAGGTTGTAATCATTTACTTTCCAATCCTGCTCTAATCCATACTCAGCAACAAATTTCAAAATTGTTGTTGTTGCAAGTGAATCTAATTCAGGTTTCCCGCATTCCACGGGGATACGAAAAGTGTTGCATAATGCAGCAGGCAACGTACATGCACTTAATGCATTTGTTGTAAAAACTTCGGAGAGTAACTTACGCGCCAAACTCGGGCAATTTTTAGACAGGTTTTTGCAATCAGCGAGTTTGTCAGCGTTAACATACACACCAGAATGTTCCATTAGTTCTACAAGTCCCGGAGCAGGTTCACGATAATTTAGTGTCCATCGTGAGTTGTTTTCATCGTATTCTGGAGGAAGAACTAACCTATGTTTACGACCGTGTTCCTTCATCCGTTCTATCATCCTCATTTTTATATCGATTGTTGTAGAAATATATCTTAAAATAAGACGGTTATCCTCTACTTTCCAATCCTTCTCTAGTCCATATTCAGCAACAAATTTCAGCAATGTTGTTATTGCAAGTGAATCTAATTCAGGTTTCCCGTATTCCACGTGGCTACGGAAAGTGTTACATAATGCAGCAGGAAACACACATGCACCTAATGCATTTGTAGCAAAAACTTCGTCGAGTAACTTTAAAGCCAATATTCGGCAATTTTTTGATTTTTTTTTGCAATCAGCGAGTTTTTCAGCGTTAACATACACACAGGAATGTTCCATTAGTTCTACAAGTCCCGGAGCAGGTTCACGATACTTTAGTGTCCATCGTGAGTCGTTTTCATCGTACTCAGGAGGAAGAAAAAACGAACGTTTACGAGCGCGTTCCTTCATCCATCCCGACTTACTCGTTACATCGATTGTTGTACAAATATTTCTTAGTATAAGACCGTAATCGTCTACTTTCCAATCCTTCTCTAGTCCATACTCAGCAACAAATTTCAGCAATGTTGTTATTGCAAGGGAATCTAATTCAGGTTTCCCGTATTCCACGTTGATACGAAAAGTGATGCATAATGCAGGAGGCAACGCACATGCACGTAATGCATTTCTAGTAAAAATTTCGGAGAGTAACTTTACAGCCAATATCTGGCAATCTGTAGACAGTTTTTTGCAATCAGCGAGTTTATCTGCATTGACATACACACCGGAATGTTCTATTAGTTCTACAAGCCCCGGAGCAGGTTCTCGGTACTTTAGTGTCCACCGTGAGTCGTTTTTATCGTATTCCGGAGGAAGAACGAACCTAGGTTTAGGAGCATGTTCCTTCTTCCATTCCATCATTTTCCTTCCACTGATTGTTGTACGAATATTACTTAGTATACGACCGTAGTCGTCAACTTTCCAATCATTCTTTAGTCCATACTCTGCAACGAAGTTAAGCAATGTTGTTGTTGCATGTATAGGTAATTCAGGTTTTCCGTGTTCTACGTGGATACCGAAAGCGTTGCATAATGCAGCAGGTAAAGCACATGCACTTAATGCATTTGTAGTAAAAACTTCGGATGCTAACATTTCTGATAATTTCTGGCAATCTTTCGACAATTTCGTGCATTCAGCGAGTTTATCTGCATTGACATACACACCGGAATGTTCCATTAGTTCTACAAGTCCCTGAGCAGGTTCTCCGTACTTTAGTGTCCACCGTGAGTCGTTTTTATCGTATTCCGGAGGAAGAACGAACCTAGGTTTAGGAGCATGTTCCTTCTCCCATTCCATCATTTTCCTTCCACTGATTGTTGTACGAATATTAGTTAGTATACGACCGTAGTCGTCAACTTTCCAATCATTCTTTAGTCCATACTCTGCAACGAAGTTAAGCAATGTTGTTGTTGCATGGATAGGTAATTCAGGTTTTCCGTGTTCTACGTGGATACCGAAAGCGTTGCATAATGCAGCAGGTAAAGCACATGCACTTAATGCATTTGTAGTAAAAACTTCGGATGCTAACATTTCTGATAATTTCTGGCAATCTTTCGATAATTTCGTGCATTCAGCGAGTTTATCTGCATTGACATACACACTGGAATGTTCCACTAGTTCAACAAGTCCTGGAGCAGGTTCTCGATACTTTAGTGTCCATCGTGAGTCGTTTTTATCGTATTCCGGAGGAAGAACAAACTTACATGTATCTGTTTGTTCTTCATTTAATTCTGGAACTCCTGTGTCTCTTGAAGAAGATGCTGGTAAGTCCATTTTCTTACAGCTCGTTGCGCTCCCTTTGCGAGGATCTATAAATAAATTAAAGTGATTAACACACGTAGAGCTTCTAAACTAATAAAAAAATGTGAGTTATCCAACAGGAATGTGTTGATAAATAGATAAGTTCTTATCCATCTAGACGTGAAACGTCTTGATTTATTATCAAATAGCAAAATTGATGAACATACGATAGTCATATTATAATCTTATCGTGTTAATGGTAATTAATCTATACTATGCCGTTGCCCGCGACTTAGTTTGAGTGGAATTTAGTAGCCTCTGTGCCAAATTCAGATACGTTCTACCGTTCTGGCGTGATTGAGTAACAAACCTTTAGCTACGGGAAAGTAATTACTTCCTCCGCATTTATATCATAATAATATGGGCAGCATATTGTATTAAATATTTATTTATTTATTTAAATTTAAAGAAAGCTTACAGACTAATCATCATCATATCACCCCGGAATCACCCACTGCTGGGTACCTATAGGCCTCCCCTTTCTTCCGCCACTTCACTTCCCGGTTCTGTGCCACCTTATTCCAAATATACACAGACAGTCAAAACAACACACACTCACACAGACTAATAACAATCATAAATAATAATGAGTATTAAATGTCACTACATTTACTAATTACAAGCTTTCACATGTATGTGTCACCGTAAAATTGTCAAACACGATTGTAAAATAACTAGAGAGATTGTAAACTCTCGAAATAATGTCAAACGAACATACTGCTTACAATAAAACGCATTATTAATTATTTTTCGTGAAATGCATGCATTGGTAGTCAACTCAGGTGTGGAGCGAAGTAGGGGTCCCCTTTGCCCAATGGTACCACTCTTATGAAAAGATAATGTACCATTCCTGAGAAATATCGATTAATATAACCAAACCTTAAAACACTTTATATTCCTCTAAAAAGCGTAGTCGACGGAGCCCCGCTACGCGGGGTCGCAATTTCTGGGAGCAGGGTTGAAAGGAACCTAACTAGCCTAACGGGGGGGTGCCGCAAGTCCCGATTATGGGGGCAGAGATACTTCCGTATGTTCAGTTGACAATAGTTCGAGACTTTACAACCTCGCTAGAGAGATTGACAATTTTACGGTGACATATATATCTATTTACTTATGAGTTACTTGCATTGACCACTTACAGCGATTTGAGTAAGTAAGTATACAGATTTCAATGTAGATATATTGGTAAATATGTCGAGATAATAATATGAGGTAGGTATGTCAAGTCGTGCAATATCAAAATCAAAACTAAAAGCTATTTATGGTTGTCACCAAAATACTCCTTGTTCAGAATCTTTCTAATTGTGTGTGCGCTGGTGCAAAACAGACTGGTGTGATGGTAAACTATTGAGAGCTAAAACACTAAGTATGCAAAAGGCGTTGCGCCTGTACTTTGTCGATGCAATTGGTAGATGGAGAAGAGGCCGTTTTCTGAGTAGTTCGGAACAATCAACAGAGCCGTTTGCGATGTTCACAAAAAAACTTATATCGCTGATATTACGTCTGTATCGTCAATTCGTCACCGTTATTCGGAATTCAAATTGTACCTAATGTTCCGTACTTTCATTTCAAAGCGTTTGTGTTGTACATACACTGATTAAGATATAGGCAAGCGCGATGGTAAGCGCAAGCAGTCTTCCTGGGGTGGTATTAGGACCTCAAGAAACCTCAAGACAACAAATCAAAACTTAGTCGATATTCAAAAATCGATTTCGCGCCTAACACTCGAGTACTTGTGTTATCTATGGTCACAACGCAAGCGCCGCTCTGCTACCACTCGTTCGAATTTTGAAGATGGCTACGCCGCCGTTTCTCTCTAATAATTAAAAATAAATGTACATTGTCTACCTAAAGTGTTGTGTCCCCTTTAAAAAGGGCTGCTATAGTGCGTCGAACTTGGACTAGTGGATCCAGCTGGGGGAATTCAAGGTAAGGCTGCTTTTATTGTCTTTCTTCTCAGTGTCTGGTGCTCCCACAAACGCTTGGAATTTCATATAAATGTCCATCCCTTATGTTAGCCGAGGAGAACTTATCCTTCTCGTAACATTGTTTTGGTGCCGAAACCAGGGAACTGCTATTAAAGCAGTAATCGTAACGTTAGCGAGAAAGATTTCATTAACTTTCGTAATTTGCACAAATGGTCGACCGCCATGTCACCATAATTAATCGTCACAAATCTCGTTAGATATTGAATATTTCTCCAAAGTATATGAACAACACCTTAGAACAATTTCGTCTAGCTTATTTCGTGCATTTATTTTATTTTAAAAACGTGATTTGATGAAGAAAGTAGCAAACATTCCAATCCGTCAGTCTAGGTATTTACCCATCCGCCCGTGTTGGCGCCGGTCATTTACTTATGTATACTTAGGTTTATTTCTCAATCCGTTGTTTGCGTATTCCTTCATCTGGGTAGCTCGTTTTCAAAATTCCACATAAAATTTAGTGATTTGTGTGATATGTTGATATTTTGCAACAAACAGTAGGTAGGGTAATCTGAGAAACAGAGTTGTACCAACGTTTTGTTGAAACTATCGATTGTTATTTTAGTATCGATTTATTGAAAATATTTATTTCTTCAAATCGTTTATTTTTGTTTTGCTTATCGATTCGAGACATGGCTTACGTACCTAGGCGTGGTGCAAAGAAAATGTCTAAATCTAAATCAATGGAAACAAATGGTCTTACGTACGCTGACTTGCCCATATTACGACGTAAACGGACTTTAGCATTGAATCGATTGCGGAAAACGTTGGAAGTTGCACGAACGGTGGAATCGGATTCTTCACGATTGGATGAATTTATCGTACATTATTCGGCAGTAACGAAACTGGTTAATAATTTCGAAGAAGCACATTTGGATATTTTAAGTATTGTCGATGATTCTGAAGTGGAGGAAGAAGATGAAATCCGTACCGAATTCGATGATATTTATTTTCAGGTGCTTGCTATACATCGTGCTTTTGTTCCTTCTTCTGCCGTTTCAAAGGCTGCTACACAGATGTCGCCTGCGTCAGTAATTCGACTTCCAAAGATTGACTTGCCGCGTTTTTCAGGATGCATAAAGGATTTCAATATGTTTTTTGATGCGTTCAATTCGCTCATTCATCTGAATGAATCATTATCGGACTCAGATCGCATGCAGTATCTTCGAGCGAGTCTAGTTGGGGACGCATTAGGACTTATTCGTACCTTTCCTATCCAGGGTGAATACTATCAAGAAGCGTACAAGACATTGATATCTCGTTATCGTGACAAACGTGAACTCGCATTCACTTGTTGGCGAGAAATGCAAAACATTAGTTTAAAAGTGAACTCACCTACCGAATTCAGACGCGTATTGGACCTGTTCAACGAAAACCTTATTATTTTAACTGGTCTTAACTTACCTACGGCTCACTGGGACTTCGTATTGTGTTATCATTTATTATCGAAGTTAGACTCAAAAACGCGCTGTGCTTTTGAACAAGCGCATCCTACCTCGGAAATACCACGTTACAGTGCCCTTAAGGACTTTCTCGAAGCGCAGTGCGATGCACTCGTTCGTGATACTCACTTTTCTGGTAATCGTGATTCTCAACCGTCTACTAGCAAAAACTACAAAACTGATGTCAAGTCAAACAACAACAACAATAAGAAAATTACGTCGTCGTTGTTATCCAATTCAGAGAAGACAGCAAACCAGCCAGAAGGTACCCAATCTTCTGCGCCTTCCACCACTGCGCGAAGAGTTGCTTCGAAGTGCCCGTCATGTTCGGAACAACATTCCATTTCGCATTGTAAATCATTCACTGATAAGTCGATTCAAGAGAGACGTGACATCGCGAATAGAAATCGCTGGTGTTTCAATTGTTTGAAGCCTTCCCACATTGTTCGCGATTGCAAATCGACATTTACATGCCAGAAATGCCATCTGAAGCATCATACGCTCCTACATCAGGAAAATGATGATAACACTCCTGAACCGAAGCCGCCAGTTAGTGAACCCCTTCGTGTGTTGACGAACGTGGGTGATAATTCGGTTGTTCTTCTATCTACTGCCGTTATAAATATTCGCGATTCGTCGGGCGACTACCAGCCTTTCCGCTGTGTTATCGATACTGGTAGTCAGGCTCATTTCATTTCAGAAAGCGCAGTAAACCGTCTAGGACTTGACAAATGCATGACTTCACGCCAGGTTCGTGGTGTAGGTCAATCGTCAGCCTCCATCTCAGGAGCTGTTCAACTTCAGGTAGGTATTAACGGTCAAGTGGCGTTCAATCTTGAAGCATTGACCATACCTAACATATGCGGGAACATGCCGAGCGTCAGGCTCGACAAATCGTCTTGGCTTCATCTTCGCGGTCTCAATTTAGCGGATCCGGATTGTGATAAACCTGGTCCAGTTGACATTCTTCTAGGTGCTGAAATCTTCCCTTCTCTCATTCTGCCAGGATGCGTGAGCGGAGGACCGAAGCAGCCATCCGCGTTGAATTCCGTGTTCGGCTGGCTTCTTCTAGGAAGTGTTGGTGATCACCAGGCTGAACAAAGAGTCAACTCTTTCTTCATTACAGACGACCAGCAGCTTTCTCAGGAAGTCAAGAAGTTCTGGGAATTGGACCAGCTTCCGTGCGTCACCAAGTTGAGTGAAGCAGATCAACGTTGCGAACAAATCTATTGTGACACAACCAATCGTGACCCAACTGGACGCTATAGTGTCGCTTTGCCCTTTGTAGAAGACAAGGAACCATCATTCCCAGGATCGCGAGAGTCGGCTCTTCGACGTTTTCATTCGTTGGAACGTAAACTTTCCGCTGATTCGGTTCTTCAAGAACAATACTCGAGTTTCATGACTGAGTATATTCAGTGTGGCCACATGACTCCTGTGTCCACAAAGGATGTGCAGAAGGGAAAGTATTACATACCTCATTTCTGTGTCCTTCGTCCTGACAGCGTCAGTACGAAGCTTCGTGCCGTCTTTGACGCATCAAATCGTGACGCCATCACTGGCGTATCTTTGAACGAAACCTTACTTATCGGTCCAAAGTTACAGGCTAACATTTTGGAAATTCTTCTGCGGTTTCGTACCCATTCTGTTGTGTTTTCAGCGGACGTGTGCAAAATGTACCGTCAAATTCTTGTTCATGAGGAATATCGTGATTTCCAAAGAATCTTCTGGAGAGATCATCCATCCCAACCACTGTTGGAATATCGCTTGAATACTGTCACCTACGGTGTCTCCTCATCACCCTTTCTTGCTTGTCGTACCGTCAAACAACTCGCCGAGGATGAAGGTAGTGACTTACCTCTCGGAAAATCCGTTTTATCGACTGACGTCTACATCGATGATATCGTCACTGGGTGTTCTGATCTTAATCAAGCCATGCAAGCTAAGTCGGAAGTGACAGAGCTTCTAAAACGGGGTCACATGGAGCTGCGCAAGTGGGCCAGCAATGACCCTAGGTTACTTTATGATCTTCCTCCGGAGCATTGTCTCACAGATAATGTTTCGATGGACGTTGAGAAGTCCAACACTCTCAAAATATTGGGTTTGAAGTGGGAACCTAATTCTGATCATTTCGTTTTCGAAGTCAAGCCTCAAGATCGTGTTTGCAGCAAACGTAACATTCTAAGCGAGCTAGCGAAAATCTATGACCCTCTTGGTTTTCTGTCACCGTTGACCTTCTTCGCGAAGTATTTAGTGCAGAAATTGTGGGTTCTGGGAGTTTCCTGGGATGCAGATCCTCCTGAAGACATCAAGCGACAATGGAATCGCTACACTGAAGAACTTTCTTTCATTCAGAACCTTCGCATTCCGCGTCATCTATCCGTTTCTCATATCAAATCGTGCGAAATTCACGGGTTCGCAGATAGTTCTCAACGCGGATACGCTGGTGTGGTGTTTCTTCGAGTTATCGACGAGTGTGATAACATCAAGGTCTTTTTTGTGTTGTCAAAAGCAAGAGTAGCTCCTATTAAAATTGTTTCCCTACCAAGACTTGAGCTGTGCGCTGCCGCTCTTCTGGCAGATCTACTAAAATTCGTCAGTGAGGTTTATCAACCTCTTCTTCCCGTTTCAGCCATGTTCGCATGGTCAGATTCGACTGTCGCGCTCTCATGGATTCGATCGCCTTCCTCCCGCTGGAAGACCTTCGTGGCAAATCGTGTCAGCCACATTCAGGATGCGGTCCCTGGCGCACTATGGCGCCATGTGAGATCAGAGGACAATTCCGCGGACATCGCCTCTCGTGGTCAGACACCTGCGGAACTTGTCATCAATTCGTTATGGTGGGCGGGGCCTAGTTGGCTTTCTCAAGACGTTCAGTTTTGGCCTTGTTCAGTTTCAGGTCCTTCTGAGGATGAACTTCGTGCAGAAGAGAAGGTACAGGTTCTTCTTACGAGTGATCTCCCTGCGCATCCCATCGATTATTTGTTGTCCCGATACTCGTCAATTCGCAAAATCCAAAGAATCGTCGGTCTATGGCTTCGCTATATCAACAATCTCCGTAGTAAATTCAATCGCCGTTCTGATTTACCTTTAAATCGTGCAGAACTTCACAACGCGCTGTTGATGATAGTGAAACGTACTCAGTTTCTTCATTTTCATGAAGACTTCAAACGGTTGAAAGAACACAAGCTTCTTTCAAAACAAATGCGTAAGCTGAATCCGTTCATTGACAGCCTGGGTGTCCTCAGGGTGGGCGGTAGGTTATCCAGATCCGGACTAGAATACAGTCACAAACATCCCGCCTTGCTCCCGAGAGATTCTCCATTGACGTACATGATTATAGACGCTCTCCATCGTGAAAATTGTCACCCAGGAATCAACACGTTACATTATTTGGTCACTCAGCAATTCTGGATTTTGTCAGCTAAACGTGCAATTCGACACCGAGTTTCAAAATGCTTACAATGTTTCAAAACAAATCCTTCTCCTCTCGAACCGTTTATGAGTGATTTGCCTGCAGTTCGTGTGAATCAGGTAAAACCGTTCAGTATCGTTGGCGTGGACTACGGTGGTCCTTTCCGAGTCAAATCGGGCAAACATCGCGGTGCTAAGATAAGCAAAGCTTATCTCTGCCTTTTCGTCTGCTTAACTACTAAAGCGGTCCATCTCGAAGTAGCTACCGATTTGACTTCGGAATCGTTTATCGCCGCGCTCCGTCGCTTCGTCGGTCGTCGTGGACGAGTCCAAACGATCTATTCAGACAGAGGAACCAACTTCGTTGGTGCTCATCGCGAGCTTTCGTCGTTCTTGCGGGATGCTGCTCATAACGAAACTATTGAATTCAAGTTCAATCCCCCCTCCAGCCCACATTTCGGTGGCGTGTGGGAGATTCAGATTAAAGCTGCAAAATCAACGTTGTACCGCGTGGTCAACAATCAATCGCTGACTTTAGACGAACTCTTTACGTTATTCGTGCAAATCGAAGCAATGCTTAACTCCGGACCCCTTTATCCGATAAGTACCTGCGCCAATGACTTCTCGGTACTTTCGCCAGGTATGTTTCTTACGTTAGAGCCCCTGACAGCTGTCCCAGATGAGGATTTGACGTCTGTCAATATCACTCGTTTAGGCCGGTGGAAGCTCATCCAGCGTTTTCAACAAGATTTCTGGAAGCGTTGGAAGAATGAGTATCTTCATTCGTTAACTCAAAGGGCAAAATGGACTAAGCATTCGCAACCACTGGAAATCGGTTCCGTGGTTGTCATCAAATCGGAAACTCCTCCGCTCCATTGGCCTATAGCTCGTGTAGAACAACTGCACAGCGGACCAGATGGAGTAGTACGCATCGCGGACCTACGTCTACCTAACGGTTCTTTTCTTACTCGACCATTAGTAAAGATCTGTCCTTTGCCAAACCAAACGGACTAGAATCGTTAACGTTGGTTTCTTCATTCGTTATTATTAGTTATTCGTTAGTTAGTATTAGTCAAACGTAAAGTTATCTATAGTTAAGTATCGTTGTTCATATACTAGGATAATATTTCGTGCCCTTAGCAGGCTTCAATCAAAGCATAGTATCAAAGTACAGTAACTTACTCTTAAGCATTGTAACATGTCGTCCAACGGTATTTTTTGAAAATACAACTATCGTGTATTTTGGTGGGCGGTATGTATCGTCAATTCGTCACCGTTATTCGGAATTCAAATTGTACCTAATGTTCCGTACTTTCATTTCAAAGCGTTTGTGTTGTACATACACTGATTAAGATATAGGCAAGCGCGATGGTAAGCGCAAGCAGTCTTCCTGGGGTGGTATTAGGACCTCAAGAAACCTCAAGACAACAAATCAAAACTTAGTCGATATTCAAAAATCGATTTCGCGCCTAACACTCGAGTACTTGTGTTATCTATGGTCACAACGCAAGCGCCGCTCTGCTACCACTCGTTCGAATTTTGAAGATGGCTACGCCGCCGTTTCTCTCTAATAATTAAAAATAAATGTACATTGTCTACCTAAAGTGTTGTGTCCCCTTTAAAAAGGGCTGCTATAGTGCGTCGAACTTGGACTAGTGGATCCAGCTGGGGGAATTCAAGGTAAGGCTGCTTTTATTGTCTTTCTTCTCAGTGTCTGGTGCTCCCACAAACGCTTGGAATTTCATATAAATGTCCATCCCTTATGTTAGCCGAGGAGAACTTATCCTTCTCGTAACAACGTCTTACTTTCAATGGTAAGAAATGATAACGCTTACAACGGTGTCCATAGTCGAGTGAGAATTGCCCAGCCTTGAAGTCCAAGTAACGCAAAAATTTCCTCTAAACAGACTCAATACGAGATTTGTATATTATTATCTCATATTGAGAATTCCATACTTGAGAAACGTACGTACTCAAGATGGCTACGCACTAGAGAACAATAAAGAACCTTTAGTGGTTTTAGGGAACGAAAAAAGCCAAAACCCTTGGGCTTCATTATTAGAAAAACAAGTTAAATGCATACCATTAATATTACGATGAATTCATTTCGTACTTATCAACTTAAGACGCCTGCGGAGCATGCTTATTTCATACAAACGTAATACCAAAATAATTTGTAAATTAAACATATTCCTAAGGTAGTGTGTATTTAGTTCGATTGAATTACAGAATATCTAGGTTCCCAAATATATATTTTGATTGGACACTGATTTTAACAAGAGTTATAAGAAAAATAAGTTTTCTATAGAAAATTTAAATTCCTCATATCTCGTCTTTGCCTCACTATTCTCTCAAAAAACATATTTGGGAACATGTAATTTTCTGTAATTCAATCGAAATAAATACAGACTACCTTAAGAATATGTTTGATTTACAAATAATTTTGGTATTACGTTTGTATGAAATACGCATCCTCCGCCGGCCCCGTTTTTTGTGCTTTTTTTGGAGCCAACTACTCTATAACCAAAAGAAATACCAAGTAATAACAAATACATTCAATTTCTACATATTCTTGACTGCAAAATGGTAGTTTTTTTTAAGTCTCATAATCATAATGACCCCAAATAGATTGGGATAAGGGCAGGAGAATGAATGATGAATATAATAAATCCATCCCCTCACAATGAAACGACAAAAATGAGAAAAAAATATTTATAACATGCTTCTTCTCGTAAAGTTAACATTATTTTGATTTCCTTCTTATACTAATGGATAGGCAACTTAATAATGAACATAATGCTAGTTTTTTTTTTCTTAAAGACGGAAAGGAGACAATTTTTTTTGTTCGGGGATTAGGCCACCCACATAAATTATAGCATTTAATTATGAAACTGACATTGATTTCTTCCTTATAACCTCTAAATTCCAGTGGTTAAATTAGCTAAGCATTGTCTAACCGGAATAAATGCGAAAAATCTGCAAAAACACTTACGAAAACCAAAATAAACAGAAAAAGTAAATGTCAAAATCTTATATAAATAATAAAGTTGTCTGTCAATCACTAAAAAAGTGGGTTCATAACGTTCCGTGCCACGTTGATTGTTTAAACCATCTATGCGATTTTAGTGTAAACCTTTAAAAATAGCATTAAAAATGCCCACAGTTTAATAATATTTATTTTTATATTCTTTCTGATTCTTTAATAATTATAGCAGATATGATTAACAACTGGTAGTGGTGCAGCAGCAGTGAAGGCTTTTTCAGGCAAGCAAGCTGATTGACGAGATGCGATGAATTTTCGAAGGGTTTTTAGATTAAATAAAAGATGCGTATAGTGCAAAAGCAAAATTGGTTGTAATAAAAAATACATGTACAAGATTCGAGGAGAGGGGTCATAGGGAACAATATTTTGACCAATTGCGCGAGTGAAAGGCGTGTGACGTGTTATGACGTAGGCCACCAGTTTTATTCCTCACACCGAGATGTCGCCCTCAGTCTTCAATGTAGAAAGTTATATAGGATTCGGAACATGCCCCCGGCCTTGGAAGCAATGGCTTTCAATGGTCTTCAGTAGCAGCATCCTGGTCCACGTCTCGTAGTAAGGGACAAATCTTGGCGAATGCGCGTCTCACCACACCCGCTGACGTCTGTATGTCGGCCACACGGGATATGCCATCTGTTCCTGGGATGGTACGAAGGACACGTCCCAAATGCCACTTCAACGGCGGTAGGTTGTTGTCCTTAATAACCACTAAGGAGTCTGGTTGAAGCTCGCCCTTATTCGCCGTCCATTTTGTCCGCACCTGCAGTTCAGAAATATACTCTTTCGCCCACCGATTCCAGAAGTGTTGGCGAAGTTGTTCCACCCTCTGGTACCGCTGGAGACGACTGGCAGGCACATCACGTAGGTCATCACAGGCTGGCGCAGTCAGTGGTCGGCCAATTAGGAAATGACCGGGAGTGAGCGGGGAAAAATCCTGTGGATCGGGAGAGAGAGGAGACAGAGGTCGGGAATTCAGTACGGCTTCTATTTGTGCTAGTACTGTGCTATACTCTTCGAAGGTAAGGTGCGCGTTACCTATTACACGGCGAAGATGGTATTTACTTGACTTTACTCCTGCCTCCCACAGACCACCAAAATGCGGAGAATAAGGGGGAATAAAATGAAATTTAATATTTTGACGAACAGCAAACTCTAAAATATCGGAACTACATTTATTTAAAAATTTAGAAAAATCGTTCATTACACCTACGAAGTTGCGACCGTTATCAGAATAAATTTCTGCAGGTTTACCGCGGCGTGAAATAAATCTCTTTAAAGTTAATAAATATGCTTCACTGGAGAGGTCACTGACTAGCTCAAGGTGGATCGCGCGTGTCGCGAAACAAATAAATAAACAGATGTAACCCTTGATAAGCCTAGCGCCCCTACCTTTGCGGTTCAGAATGAGCACCGGCCCTGCGTAATCCACCCCACACCGAACGAATGGAAGACTAGGTGTAACTCGCTCCATAGGTAAGTTACCCATCATAGGGGTAAGCGTCTTACCGCGAATACGCGTACAGGTGACACAGCCATGTACTACCTGACGAGCTAAATTCCTGCCTCCTACAGGCCACCAAGATTCGCGTAAGTGAAACAGTAATGCCTGAGGAGCAGCGTGGAGAAGCTGGATGTGCTCATGACGAAACAACAAAGTTGCAAAGTAATGTTTACTTGAAATTACAATGGGATGTTTTTTACCGTAAATAAATTCATCTGAATTAACTAGACGACCACCAACACGCAATATTTTATGGTCATCTATAAATAAATTCAATTTAGACAAACAACTTTTATTTTTAATAGTCCCATGATTAAATAGTGCCTTATATTCTATTGGATATGATTCAATTTGGCATAATCGAGCCAATGTTTTATCAGCATAATCTAACTCGTCAAGACTAAGACTGCCTACATGTCTTTCTTGTTTATGTCTGATATTATGAATGAAACGCAACATAAAGGCTGCTGCACGCCTCATACGTTTGAATTGTGAAAACCGATGGAACGGAAACAAAGATGATTCACAAGAATCTTGAGCTACAACTGCGGTGACAGATGATTTAACCTCAGGTAACTCGACCTGTTTGAATGAATCTGAACTTCTGTGATCATCTATTGAAAAGTTAGGATCTCGAAGAAATTCAGGACCCTTCCACCATAGGGAAGAAGATGGAAGTTCTTCCAACCGAATGCCGCGCGACGCCAGATCAGCAGGATTGTTTTCACTCCTGACGTGACGCCACACAACCCCTAGTGTAAGGTCATGAATTTCCGCGACCCTATTTTGGACGAATGTCTTAAGTTGGTTCGGCCTCATGTGTAGCCAACCTAAGACGATCGTGGAATCGGTCCAAAATACGATTTTATTGAACTTACAACGTAATGAGTTGCGTACCTTGTCATACAGACGGGCGCCTAATAAAGCCCCACAAAGTTCGAGACGAGGGACACTAATAGGTTTTAACGGCGCGACCTTAGATTTAGAAAATAATAGTCTAACCGTTACCGTTAGATCAGTATTAACTGTACGAACATAAATGCACGCGCCGTAAGCCGTTTGAGACGCATCACTAAAAACATGAAGCTCGATATACATAGGCTGCGTACCTATAACATGACGAGGAATGCGAATTGTGTTTAGCGCTTGCAGTGAAATAACAAACCGGTTCCACACGTGCGCCGTGTTATCAGGAACGGTGTCGTCCCAACCTATTTTTAATAGCCATAATTGTTGCAAAAGAACTTTGACCACAATTATAGCGGGACTTAACAAGCCGAGGGGGTCAAAAATTTGAGAAACTTTAGATAAAATAGCTCGTTTAGTAATCGGTTTGTTATTTTCAATTTGAATTTGCGAGTTAAAATAAAAGTTGTCACTTGTATTGTGCCAACCTATACCTAATGTTTTAGAACAAATATTGTCATCTAAATTTAGCGGTTTAAACAGACTAGATGAATGATTATCATCATCGCGCCTAAAATTAAATACCCATTTCCTAAGTGGAAAGCAGCCTGACTGCAACGATTTCTGGGTTTTATCGCATAAATCTAGTAAATTTAATTTATTATCTAGACCCGTAATGAAATCGTCAACATAAAAGTCTTCTTTTATTGCTTGGGCAACATCAGCATCAGGAGACTCGATAGCTAATTGTTTTAGACACCTGACACTAAGGAAGGGTGCGGAGGCAGTTCCGTACGTTACGGTATTCAATTTGAAAATACCTAAAGGCTTCGACGGATGGTCACGCCACAGAATCATTTGCAAGCTACGCTGACCCTCATCCACTAGGCACTGCCGATACATCTTCTCCACATCGGCGCATGCAACGTACTTATGCTGCCGAAATCGGAGAAGAATAGCAATGAGATCACCCTGTATAGGAGGGCCAACCAGCTGCAAATCATTCAGGGACTTACCGGAGCTTGACGGCGCGCTTGCATCAAACACCACGCGCAACTTGGTGGTGGTGCTGAGCTCGCGGAACACGCCATGATGTGGCATAAAATAACACGGGGATTCGTAGGAATCTACCTGTGTCATATGGCCTAAGCTGAGGTATTCCTGCATAAAATTAGTGTAAAGACTTTTATATTCTGACGAACGCTGCAAGCGTTTTTCTAATGCTAGAAATCTACGCTCTGCCTGGATATAAGAGTCTCCCAAGGTTTCAGGTGACTGACGAAGTGGAATGTGCACGCAGAATCTCCCTTCACTATTGCGCGTAGTAGTGCGAACAAAGTGATTCTCGCATTCCCGTTCTTCCTCAGTCTGCGCGTCTCTGACCTTGGGCAGTTCCTCAATCTCCCAGAACAGTCGAAGTTGCGTATCTAATGAATTACTTGAATTAGTAATATTGCAATAAATTGGTGCAGTTTTGCGCGTTTTATTAACGATAGGCCCAGAAATAATCCAGCCTAGTTTGGTGTTATGTAAAAACGGACCACTAGGCAATCGAATTTTTCCCTGTTCTAACAGATCCCAAAACCTATCTGCACCAATTAAAATATCGATAGTTTTGGAGTCTAGGAAATCAGGATCGGCCAACCGTATGTTATCTGGAATACAGATATTTGCGCTTAATTTACATACGGCAGGCATCGAACCCGTGATCCTAGACAATACAAAACAATGAATGCGAGTAGTAAATGAATTATCGACGCAGGATTTGATAACGATATTACAAGCTTGTGAACAATGTATTACCGAATCACCTACGCCTCGAACTTCGTTAGTGGACTGTATAAGTGGTGAATTTAGTAATTGGCATAATGCTTTAGAAATAAAACAACGCTGGCTGCCATTGTCTAGGAGTGCCCGCGCTTTATGGTATGTGCCATGTACATCGGCTACCTCCACGATAGCTGTTGACAATAACACAGATTGCACACCTACAGAGTTAATACATTCCGTTTGCATGTGTGCCTTGTTTACTTGAATCGAATGGGCGGAGTCTGAGGAGACGGGTGCGGTCGCGGGGATATGCGCCGGCGCACTACTCGTACTTGACGCCTCAGTGTTCGTTGAAGAATGGCAAGCGACTGAACTGTTAGCATCATTATGCAATAATGAGTTATGTTTTTGGTTACAGTACCTACAAGGCCCAAACTTACAATCGACTACCAAGTGCCCCGAATTTAAACAATTCTCGCATAAGTTGTGATCGCGTACAAGTTTAAGTTTACTGTCTAAATTACTTTCGATAAACCTTTTACACGTATACAGGCGATGTTTTGCATTACATTTAAAACATAATCTAACGCGTTTCTCGCTCGTTTTCTTGGGCTCGCTGGAAACATTGCAGTGTGACGTGTTGTGAGATTTTGTGTGTTGTTTTTTACTATCGGTGTTTTGTACGTCTTTGCCATGTGAACGCTGCAATGCGTCCAGCACGTCCGCTTTGTTACGAAGAAAATTAATTATGTCACTAACTTTTAATCGCGTTTTAGAATTGTTTTCATTCGGCTTTGGTGACAATGTGTATTTGTGAGTTTCCCATTCTCTTTCGGTAACTTTATCCAGTTTTGAAACTATAATATAAATAATTAAAGTATCCCAGGTGTCTGTAGATTCCCCTAGGATCTTAAGGGCGCGTAAATTTTTCAAAATTGTATCTACTAAGTTCCTAATCAACGAAGGGGACTCTTTAGTTAATGGAGATATAGTAAACAAAGCTTTGACATGATTGTGAACTAAAAGATGGCAATTATTATATCGGTTGAGCAATAAGTCCCACGCAACCTGATAATTATTAGCTGAAAATTCTATTGAATGTATGACTAGTTCTGCGTCACCTTTTAGAGAAGATTTGAGATAGTGGAACTTTTGAATGGTAGAAATATCTTTTGAATCATGAACGAGTGAGGTAAATGTATCTCTAAACTCCAGCCAGCGCTCATAGGAACCGTCAAATGTGGGCATGGAAATAACCGGCAATTTTATGGACTTTGTGTTGTAGCTATTATGACTATGATTGTGACATGACGAGGAGCAGTCAGCGAACTCACCAGTGCTCAGCATAAACTCAGCACGAGATATTAAGTCGTAGTAACTGTCTTCAAATAGTTCTCGTTGCGTTAATTGTGCATTTAACTCACTATCTTCAACTTTTTCTTCTATTTTAGTTTGAATAATATTAAATTCAGCAAACAGACTAGCACATCCTTGAATTCTTAACTTCAAATCAATGCGTTGTTGATTTGAAAGGTCATCATCTTTTAAAGAATCCAAGTAAGTACTGAATTTAGTAAGCCTACCCTTTACTATTCCACGCTTCCTAACTAAATCACGAAACACATCACTACAAGCTACACTAAGCAGAGGAGATTTATCACGAGATCTAACAGATTCAGTTAAGGACATTTTGGTGGTCAGTGAAAGGAGGAGTACTCACGGTTTTACAGTCTTCAGCCCAATCACACGACACTGATGCAAGCAACGTCACCAGATTTGTACCGGACTGGAAATCGCAATATTCCGAGAATACACTGCAGCAATTCCACTGAAATTATAATATAGACACAGTATAGCACCCATAGAATAGGAGGTGAAGGAAAAAAGTAAGGATTGGCCTCACCGATTTGCGTATGATTTTCGATGAAACTCAACTATTACTATAGTTCCAATGTGCGCTTAGCCTCCAAACTGTGGTTATGGTTGCTGTTGTCCGTTAGGCAGGCTTTTTCTTCGAAATCTCGTCCCAATTGTTGAGAATCAGCGTTTTCTTCGATCCGCCACGTGCAAGGGGTCTACGGTCCAAAGGTCGCTCGTCGATCTTGTCGTAACGATTTTACGTAGATGGCTCAAATAATTTATTGGATGCGGCGTAGAAGGACCAAATTATGGTGCAGCAGCAGTGAAGGCTTTTTCAGGCAAGCAAGCTGATTGACGAGATGCGATGAATTTTCGAAGGGTTTTTAGATTAAATAAAAGATGCGTATAGTGCAAAAGCAAAATTGGTTGTAATAAAAAATACATGTACAAGATTCGAGGAGAGGGGTCATAGGGAACAATATTTTGACCAATTGCGCGAGTGAAAGGCGTGTGACGTGTTATGACGTAGGCCACCAGTTTTATTCCTCACACCGAGATGTCGCCCTCAGTCTTCAATGTAGAAAGTTATATAGGATTCGGAACAGGTAGGTACCGTATTTTTTTTAGTAAACAGAAAAAAACGCCCCTATTCACGTAAGTATTTGCTGTCAAACGACATTGACCACAACAGGAATGATTTGACTCGCAAAAAAATATCGTAACATAGCTTATTTATTATGATTTTAAGATTCCGTTTTTCTACGTAATGTTTCGTTTAATACCATACTAAAATGGTTACTTTTTTTGGTGTTATTATGAATAATAAATGCAACGACCAGGTGGGCCCAAAAAAAACTATCTACTTTGATTTTATAAAGAACTAGCTTCTGCCCGCGACTTCGTACGCGGATCCTGTTGCTTATGCCAGCGACAACGGGGTCGTCGAAGATCTGAAACGTCTGATGTCGAATTCTAAGAACCCGGGGACGGGAAAATAACGGATCTTTCCCACCTGAGCAACACATACCATTTGTTTCTTTTTGCCATTTAACAGCTTCACAAAAAGTACAATTTTTAGCCATACCTCCGATGGCGGAATATGTGGCGTATTCAATCATAGGAGACGTAAATGCACTCCGTGCCTTATCAACCCAAGGAAGGTCGCCATGCCCTTTTTTTTCGGTTGGGAAATAATCAAATAACTTCCCCAACTCTGGGCGGAGCGGGAGGGAGTGTCAGATTCTTACTGACTAAAACGCATCCATGTTCCTTCTTCGCCCTTTACGTTCCAGGGCCACGGTATCTCTTTCGAACAGTCCCGCAGCCCCGGCAGGCTTCGACCTTTGCGGGCCCCTCCCTTTATGCTGACATGTCTTTGAGGCGCACGTGGAACACGAACGCGCCGTCGACACGGCAGGTCGCCATGCCCTACGGCTATATCTTGAGACACATCCGGTTTTTCAGATGATATCGATATTCTGTTCAGAGAATGTCGACGTCGATCAGAATTCAAACGTTCGTTCAATGAACGTGCATCGCGCATCACGCATCACGTTCATCACTCGTTTCAAAAGACCTGTTAGTAGATGTGCGAATACGCTGAAAACTCAAGCCTGATTCTGTATCGGTAAAAATTTCGGATTCGCTCACGATCAGCGGACAGTCGCGCATCACGTTCCACCTGTCTCTAAAGACCTAGAAGAAGCTATGCGTAGATACGCTGAGAACTCAAGCGCAATTCTCTATCCATGAACGTCTCCGACTCGCGAGACAATGCGTGACGTTCACGATCAGCGGTCAGTCGCGCATCACGTTCCCTACTTGTCTCTAGAGATCTAGTAGTCGATGCGTAGATACGCTTGAAACTCAAGCGCAATTCTCTATCCGTGAATGGCTCCGACTCGCAAGACAATGCATGACGTTCACGATTAGCGGTCAGTAGCGCATCTATTCTTCACTGGTCTCTAGAGACCTGGATGTAGAAATACGCTGAGAACGCAGGCGTGCTTCGCGATCCGAAGAGGTTTCCACGGAGCAAGTTGCAGCCTGATGTTCTCGAACAGCATCAAGTCTCTCCTGACGCTCTTCGATAGATTCTTGGGATCTTATGATCCTCAATCTTTTAGCTCCTTTGGAACATTGGGAAAGATGGCATGAAAGATGGCCTTTCTAGGCATGGTTATAGTTTTGTTGTGAAGATACCTGATCAATTGAAATCTAAGTAACTGCTCCCCTGCGTTACCGGGTAGGCTACCGAGTCACGAAGATAACTGGAAAAGGAAATTAATTCTACAACAGGTGTCGGAGATCTTCGATTTTTATAAGTCAACAGAGAGTGCTCATCAGATTGAACAACTTTTGCTAAGACGTCATTCCTATATGTGTTATGGTGTAGCTGGGCTCTTGGAGTTCCACAACAGGTATTCCAGATCTTCAATTTTTATAAACCAACAGAGAGTGCTCATAAAATTGAACAACTTTTGCTAAGACGTCATTCCTATATGTGTTATTGTGTAGCTGGGCTCTTGGAGTTCCACATCAGATGTTCCAGATCTTCAAACTTATACTCTCAGCAGAAAATGCTCATCATGTAGAACAATTTTTGCTATGGTGGCATTTTTGTATCTCTTATAGTTTAGCTGGTCTGTTGCGGTTCTGCATCAGGTGTTCAAGTTTCCAAGATAAATTATAGCCTCATAGCTTCTGCCCGCGACTTCGTTCGCGTGAAGTTTTGATATCGCAACGCATCGCCTACTCAACGGAAGTTTAAACTGCTTTGTTCCCGCTTGCAACATTTCTTATTGCTGCTCCGCTCCTATTAGTTATAGCGTGATGTTATATAGCCTATAGCCTTCCTCGATACATGGACTATCCAACGCAAAAAGAATTTTTCAATTCGAGCCAGTAGTTCCGGAGATTAGCGCGTTCAACCAAACAAACAAACAAACAAACTCTTCTGCTTTATAATATTACTAGCTTCTGCCCGCGACTTCGTACGCGGATCCTGTTGCTTATGCCAGCGACAACGGGGTCGTCAAAATCGAAGATCTGAAACGTCTGATGTCGAATTCTAAGAGCCCGGGGAAGGGAAAAGCGGATCTTTCCCATCTGAGCAACATATACTTACCGTTTGTTTCTTTTCGCCATTTAACAGCTTCACAAAAAGTACAATTTTGAACCATAATATGTGGCGTATTCAATCATAGGAGTATATACGTAAATGCACTCCGTTCCTTATCAACCCAAGGAAGGTCGCCATGCCCTACGGCTATATCTTGAGACACATCCGATTCTTCAGATGATATCGACATTCTGTTCAGACAATGTCGAATTCGATCAGAATTCAAACGTTCCTTGCGCTCTTCTTCTGACTCTTCATGCCGTACTCCAGCAATTCTTTCTCTCTCACTTTCTAACTGATTACGAATATTTTGTTGTGTGCGTGTTCGGGGCAATGTATGATAATCTCGAGCAGCAGTTAGTCGCGCATCACGTTCATCACTCGTTTCAAAAGACCTGTTAGTAGATGTGCGAATACACTGAGAACTCAAGCGTGATTCTGTATCGGTAAACGTTTCCGACTCGCGAGACAATGCATGACGTTCACGATCAGCCAGTCGCGCATCTATTCTTCACTGGTCTCTAGAGATCTGGATGTAGATGCGTAAATACGCTAAGAACGCAGGCGTGCTTCGCGATCCGAAGAGGTTTCCACGGAGCAAGTTGCAGCCTGGTGTTCTCGAACAGCATCAAGTCTCTCCTGACGCTCTTCGGTATAGATTATTGGGATCTTATGATCCTCAATCTTGTAGCTCCTTTGGAACATTTAGGAAAGATTTGACCTCTTTCTAGGCATGGTTATAGTTTTGTTGTGAAGATATCTAACCAATTAAAATCTAATTGACTGCTCCCCTGCGTTACCGGGTAGGCTACCGAGTCACGAAGATAAATGGAAAAGGAAATTCAACACTCAAATAACATAAACCCTAAAACATATTTATTCGATAAAATTAAATAATAAATGGGAGTTTCGGCCAGTCGAGTCAAATTTTCATTGATATACAATCGTCATCGAAAATCAGTCCTAAACTGTTACAGCCTGTACCGCGTGGAGGTACTCCCAGTTTATGTTATTTTATACAGTGAAATTAGTGATAGCTGTGCAATAAATTTCACATCAAATGTTTCTGACCTTCGATTTTTTCTAAGTCAACAGGAAATGCCCATCAGACCGAACAACTTTTGCTAAGACGTCATTCCTATATGTGTTATGGTGTAGCTGGGCTATAAGAGTTCCACAACAGGTGTCCCAGATCTTCGATTTTTATAAGTCAACAGAGAGTGCTCATCAAATTGAACAACTTTTGCTAAGACGTCATTCCTATATGTGTTATGGTGTAGCTGGGCTCTTGGAGTTCCACATAAGGTGTTCCAGATCTTTAAATTTATTCTCTCAGCAGAAAATGCTCATCACGTGGAACAATTTTTGCAATGGTGTCATATTTGTATCTCTTATAGTTTAGCTGGTCTGTTGCGGTTCTGCATCAGGTGTTCAAGTTTCCAAGATAAATTATAGCTTATAGCTGACCAACGCAATTTCGTCTGCGTCACATAAATAAGAGAGAGAAACGAAAGGAAAAAAAAACCCCGTTTTTGTAACATTTTTCTTCCCTGCTCCGCTCCTAATTGTCGTAGCGTGATGTTATATAGCCTAAAGCCTTCCTCGATAAATGTGCTATCCAACACAAAAAGAATTTTTCAATTTGAACCAGTAGTTCCTGAGATTAGCGCGTTCAACCAAACAAACAAACAAACTCTTCTGCTTTATAATATTAGTATAGATTACTAGCTGACCCACGCAACTCCGTCTGCGTCACATAAGAGAGTAGTAGATGCTCCATCCATATTTCACAAGTAGAACAACACCCACTTTACGTTTTACCAGCCCTATGAAAAATTTATATACCTACTTGGATCTCCAACAAAGAATACACAAGGTTTGTTTAGAAACTGGGTGCACTCTTTGAGATAGGCCACGTTAGACCCAATTCGAAACATCCTTGACCTCGAAAACTTTGAACAGGTATGTGAGTAAATCTTACCTCTATGTTTTCATTTTCCGAAAATAAATGTTCACGAGTAGTTCACACTAACGGACACCCCTACGGTCGCACATCCACTGTCGAATGATTGTTATTATCTTGGTGAAATTAAAGATAAGACAACTTCAAATAACTTGTCTGATAGGAAAAGAAAAAATATGATGTTTATGATTAAAACAATACTACACAAAACTTTTCCAATGCAACGTTATCACCAGCGTCGCCCTGTTTATCAGCTCGGCGCAATGATCGGCGTCAACAAGACGTGCAGTCAACGTAAGTACTTAAAACCGCATCGGCTTGGCGTCGCTCAGCTCGCGGCGGGCTGGAAGCTGGTTGAAGGTGGTGAGTTACCTATGTGTCAGAGTGGCGATGGCTCACCCAATACAAAATCAAAATCAAAGCATTTATTTCAAGCAGGCCAGTTACAGGCACTTTTGAATTGTCGAAACAAAAATGAACATTTAATGTAGCTACAGTCCCAGTCACAAGACATAAAAACTGTGAAAGTACTGTAGTTGCCCATTCCCTAGCGTAGATCTCTATGGAGAAGAACGGGCAAGAAACTCCATGGACACTCTTCTAAATCAAAATATTGTTACAAAATCTTGGTTACATCATTCATATTGAGATGGTATATTATGTGAGAACAATGTAGCAAGATGTTCACGTTAAAAGTGTCCATAGTAAAACAAAAACAAAATACAACTCAAAAACAAAATAATTAATTCAAATAAACCATGGCGACTAAGATAAGAGAGCAGCGGTGGCCCAGTGGTGGCGGCCCCGACTTACGTTCAGTAAGTCGTGGGTTCGAACCCAGGCAGGCGCGCATTACTTTGTGTGATTTATTACATCACCGCTGCTCTCAAAACGGTGAAGGAAAACATCGTGAGGAAACCGGCATGTCCTAGAATCATAAATTCGAAGACATGTGACATCTACCAATCCGCACTGGGCCCGCGTGGTGGATTATATAGCCCATTCCCTCTCATAGAGAGGAGGCCTGTCCCAGCAGTGGGAACATTAAGAGGCCGATGATGATGATGATGATGACTAAGATATGACCAGTCACAACTGACAGCGCCCGTTCACGAACATGACGCATGGATCAGCACCATTCAGCTCAACCATTTTGAAGGGAACTAAATGGTCCGACACACGCGCCACCATCAGCGAGACATTTGAGAGAGCATGACATACTCTCAACCGCCAGGGCACATTCAAGTCAAGAACTGCCGTAGGTTTCCATTGAATGATAGCTTACTAGTACATAGTACTCACACAATATGGGCAATGCGATTATATAATACTAACATTGAATCTATACAATGCAAAGATAGTTAAGTACAATCTTCAGCAGCTCCAACAGTACCATTTAATGCTATCAATTTTTGCGCCCCTGTCCATGTGGAGCAGGACCAGCATTAAGCCAAGCATTCTTATCAGCGATATAATCGCTCAACTTGTAATATGCTTGTTTACACAGTGTGTGTTTAATGCATGATTTAAATTTCGTCTCATTCAGTTCAAGAATACTTTGTGGATTTTTATTATAGCATCTCAAACAGTACCCCATGAAAGATGAGTCTACTTTAGCGAGTCTAAAGCCTGGCTGAACTAATTGGTCCCTATTTCTAGTACTGTAATTATGTCTGTCACCTCTTTTACCAAAAAGATGCAAATTTTTTCTAACGTACATTATGTTTTCGTAGATGTATTGACAATGTACCGTCATAATGCCAATATCCTTAAACAGTTCCCTTAGAGAATCGCGCCTACGAAGATTATATATAGCTCTGATGGCTCTTTTCTGCAGAATAAATATAGACTCAATATCTGCAGCCCGTCCCCATAACGAAATACCGTAAGACATTATACTATGGAAGTAACTAAAATAGACCAGTCTAGCGGTATCTACATCAGTAAATTGACGGATTTTTCTAATGGCATATGCTGCTGAACTTAGCCGCCCCGCAAGAGATGTTAAATGAGAACCCCATTGTAGCCTTGAATCAAGCGTAAGCCCCAGGAAAACCGTTTTATCTACGAATTCAAGTCTCTCATTATTCAATAATATATCACAATCACTACCCTTAACATTCGGTAAAGCAAATCTTATGCATTTGTTTTTTTTTCATTTATTACCAAATTGTTTGCTGTGAACCAATTTTGGACCTGAAGTAGGGCATTATTCACGTCATCTAAATTTACTTTTAAATACTGCGAACGGGATGCTGCGTCCGCAGCGAGCGGGGCCAGATGTAATCGCGGGGTTATAAACGTGCATTAATCGATAGAAATGAGTATTATAATATGCCCTTAAAGTATCGATAGCCAAACACATTTTATAAACCAGGTCACCCACTTCTTTGGAACTTTGATTCGATTTTCTTAAAAAGTATAATGGGCGAAGTACACCAGATGCGTGGCATGAAGTGACGCGTGCCCAGTTCTAATGTATGAAACCATTATTAACCAATAAAATAGTAACAAAACAACACGCGTCAGAGCAAACGATGGACAAAAAGAAAGATAGAAATGGTAATAAATATCCAACTATCATCATTGTAGAAAAAAAAAAACGTCAATCGCGAACTCTAGTCAAAACAGGGGAAATCGTTAGCATTGTGTTTGTTGCTTTATTGTATTGTGAGTTGCGCGTTCTTTAAAATAAAATAATCATTTTCAGCATGAAGCGCACTGTATATAGATGGAGTAGTTGTCAGACCAGGGGCCTAATTCTGCTATTTTAATAAATTCGTCACTCCAACACGATTCCATTCTCATCCTATTGTCATTTTGCTTAAAGTTCGTAATCTGCTAAATAAACAATGGTCGGTCAATGGTCTCGTAATAAAATTGTGTTTTAATGGCATTGTCGTATTGTCATTATTATAAAACCCTTAGTACAAATTTCTGTAATACACTATTGATGCGTAACTTTTACCGCTTTAGCTCACAAAATGAATGAAAGTGTCTTCTCGTAAAATTTTTCATTGATACTCCGTTACTATTGGTTGTAGCGTGATGTTATAAACCCTTTCTCGATAAATAAGCTATCCAACACTTAAACATTTTTTTTTTTTCAATTCAAATTTGTAGTTCAACCAATCAAACAAAGAAACTCTTGAGCTTAATAAAATTTGCATGGATTCACATAGTTCAAATTTTAATTCCCGAAAATATTTGCATCAATCGCTAAAATATTCAACTTGTTTATGTTTTTTCCAGATAAGGGTTTCCCTCGACAGTCATACTCTAGCTAGGTCTAAAGTTATCATCAAAGACCGAGAGTCGATGAACGAATTTTTCACGGTCAAAGTCCTTCTTCGAGTCTTATGAACTTGGAGGGTTGTATTGATGATTTTGATGATTATAATTCTGTAACTTAATACGTCTTACAGTCGCGACCGAAATGTTTATCAACATTCAACTTAGCACTGCCCTGGAAATTGCAAAAAACGTATAAATTTGTATTTTGCGGGCCACCCTGAAGCTTTCACCTTAATCGGTATTTCTCAGGAATGGTGTATTATCTTTTCATGAGAGAGGTACCATGGGGCAAGGAGGACACCTCCGTCCCTCCCCCTCCTCCACACCGCGCGAGTTGACTACCATAGTATACATTTCACGATAATATCACGGTTTACGTTTTAATCTACCGGAAAAGAATGCGTAATATTGTAAGCAGTATTTTCGTTTGACAATCTTTCGTGAGTTTACAATCTCTCTAGTTATATTACAATCTAACGGTTTTTACAATGTGACGCTGACATATAGATTAAATAATTCTGAAATCACGGAGGTGATAGTCGTGCCCAACATTTTGATGCCTCTGACTCTAATTCGATATATTCCTGAAGATTAAGATTAAGGCTGGAAACAACCGACGGTAAGCGGTGACCGTCGGTTTGCGGACGATCGTAGCAATATACGCGTGCGTACGGTCAGTCGAGCACTGAACGATTTGTGAATTTTAATGCAAATGACAAGCGCGACCGACGTACGCACCGACGATCGGTCAAGCACTAATTATTGTTCAAAGATATGATTTGAAAATGACTTTTTAATCGAGTCAGAGTCTGCAGGCGTTGTAAACTCTGCTTTATTTTACAATAGTTTCGAGCACTTAAGAATAATTATTATAACGTTTTTATCGAAAGTAGGCGCAAAATTATTAGCAATATCTGTAGAAGTCAAGTTAGTTTCTAAGTAAGACTTCTGAATAACATCATCAAAACAAACAAATTTGAGGATGCTGGGGACTGCCGCGATGGTGTAGCGCAGGGATGTTATGGATATGATATTTCTGATCTGGGTACGGATATGGATATAGGAATAAAATTAAATTGGTTTCAGATACGGTTACGGATATGTAATTATTTCGGATTAACCGTTAGCTTCGAATTGTTTCGATAACGGATAATGTTTAAGTGTCAAGTTATCAACTCTCAAATAAAAAAACAACTAGATTTATAAGCGGTTATGTTATGACTAGAAATAACTAACAAACTGCAAGATTCACGTGGAGCGCGAGCGTTGAAACAAAAACCTGTCAAAACATGTTGTTTTATTCATACTCCGCCCTTATACGAAACTATCCGAAACTTGTGAAACGGATACGGTTACGGTTTTTGATATATTTTTATTTCGGATATCCGATAGTTTCGGTTACGGTGACGGGGGCTCCATAACATCCCTGGTGCAGCGCTTCTGCATTCTTTACATTTTGATTTTGATTTTGATTTTGACTTTGATTTTAATTTAATTTTAGTTTTATCTCAAACCTGTTGTCAACTGCGTTTTTTTTTGTAAATTCTTTTTTATAATCCAATCAATTTATCATAATTTCATCAATTCCAATTATAATTTTAATCAGTATTGTATACAGTATTGAATGAATAATTTGACAGCTTTCTTTATTATTGTTTTTTTTTTTTTTTTTTTTTTATTGTCTAAGATTTTTTTATTATATGTATAGATACAATTATAAATTAAAATAAACTAAACTAACTTAAACTATAAACTTAAAAAATGGCGTCAAAAAACTCCTCCTCAACGCTGTCAACTGGTAAAGTCCCCAGGAGACTGGCGGCGTTACCGCGCTGTATGGCAACGCTAAGCCTTTGGCCAAGGTAAAAGCCAGCCCTAGGGTCACGGGAAGTGTCAATTAAGCGTTTAGAAATTTCTTTAAAAAGGCTGTGAGCACTCGGACCCCACGGGCCAAGAATTATTGTTTTAATTATTCTTTGCATGTATAAGTTCCAATGTCAATAACCTATAAAATTCTGTTATGTTATAACCGTTTTTGTGCATGTGGTGTTAACCTGTACTTAATTAATTGTTGCACTTGTAAATGTTACTCTAGTCATTAAGTCAGAAATGTACATAGTGTAAACAATTGTTGGTTAACCTAAATAAATAAATTTACACAAAACCGAACCACAGACCGAGCTGACAGCATCCACGCCGTTATTCGCAAAATTCACTGTTGTCAAGGTTTGGGCGAGTGGCAACAGCATCCTTAAAACTATGGCGAAGACTATCGACTCTCCGATTATTAAAGGTTGAGAAGGACAATCACTGAGCATTAATCTGTGGATGTCAGAATCCGTGTCAGAATCAAAATCTTTATTTCTTAAACATAGGTATTTACATAAAGGTGTTAGGTTAACATTATTTGAGCAGTATGACTTGCCGCGAAGGCAAACAAATTTTAAATAAAATGAAATAAAAAAACTAGAACACTTGAAAAACTAAAATAAAACAAAACGATAAAGACAAAAAAGCACATAAAAAATAAAAATTAATTATCATTTGTAAAATCTGGAACACCACAATAACATTTTTCTGTTAGTAAAAAATACAAATACGAATACAAATCATTTATTTGCATAGCACAGGTTCAGATGATATTACAAGAAGTTCATAAGATACACTGTATTATAACCATGCTAGGTCTGCAAATTTGTTAGGAACATAAGAAGAAAGAGGAGAGAGCTTTCTTAAATTTCCTGCTATCGGGTTTTTATTACTTATAAGTTTTTTAAGACATTCCAAAAATACTCTTTTTCATCAAAGTGGTGCTGCATCCTATGCCGCACAATATTGATTTATGTATTGAGAACGCATTGGAGTTTTTTTAACATCGGAAATCTTCGTGAAAAGATGTGAATTAGTTTTAACAAACAAAAACAGTCTCGAAAAAGCAAAGCAGTCATAAAACTATTTACTCTGTCTTCTCTTTTGCATTTCAGGTACAAACACTAGTCATGGTATTGCTTACTAACACAACGGATCACTGTTGTCCGAAAAAAAAGAATGCAATATAATAATATGATAGAATTTTATGTTCCACAGCTGTCCAGTATTGCTCTTATTTGATACAATAGCTGATTTTCTGGCGTCAATGTGCTGAAATAACTGAATTACTCATATAATTTACGAAATAGTACTGAATATACGAAAAAAAGATTGGTCTAAGAATCGCCTTCGCTCTGTCTTTAGCGTATGGTAAACAAAAATATTGAAATTCTTTCGCAATATACCCTGATCTTGATTCTCTCCACACTTTTCAACAAACTCCAGCAATGTTGTTGTTGCATGTAAATCTAATTCAGGTCGTTCAAGTTCTACACGAACACCGATATCGTTACACATAGCGGCCGGTATTGTACATATACCCAATGCACTCCTAGTAAAAACTTCGTATAAAATTATTTCCAAAGTTTTTAGTCCGTCACTATGCCACTTCTTGCAATAAGCGAGTTTGTCAGCGTTAACATACACACAGGAATGTTCCATTAGTTCTACAAGCCTCGGAGCAGGTTCACGATACTTTAGTGTCCATCGTGAGTCGTTTTCATCGTACTCAGGAGGAAGAAAAAACGAACGTTTACGAGCATGTTCCTTCTTCCATTCCATCATTTTCCTTCCACTGATTGTTGTACGAATATTACTTAGTAAACGACCGTAGTCGTCAACTTTCCAATCATTCTTTAGTCCATACTCTGCAACGAAGTTAAGCAATGTTGTTGTTGCATGTATGGGTAATTCAGGTTTTCCGTGTTCTACGTGGATACCGAAAGCGTTGCATAATGCAGCAGGTAAAGCACATGCACTTAATGCATTTGTAGTAAAAACTTCGGATGCTAACATTTCTGATAATTTCTGGCAATCTTTCGATAATTTCGTGCATTCAGCGAGTTTATCTGCATTGACATACACACTGGAATGTTCCACTAGTTCAACAAGTCCTGGAGCAGGTTCACGATACTTTAGTGTCCATCGTGAGTCGTTTTTATCGTATTCCGGAGGAAGAACAAACTTACATGTATCTTTCTGTTCTGTTTGTTCTTCATTTAATTCTGGAACTCCTGTGTCTCTTGAAGAAGATGCTGGTAAGTCCATTTTCTTACAGCTCGTTGCGCTCCCTTTGCGAGGATCTATAAATAAATTAAAGTGATTAACACACGTAGAGCTTCTAAACTAATAAAAAAATGTGAGTTATCCAACAGGAATGTGTTGATAAATAGATAAATTCTTATCCATCTAGACGTGAAACGTCTTGATTTATTATCAAATAGCAAAATTGATGAACATACGATAGTCATATTATAATCTTATCGTGTTAATGGTAATTAATATATACTTGCTGTTGCCCGCGACTTAGTTTGAGTGGAATTTAGTAGCCTCTGTGCCAAATTCAGATACGTTCTACCGTTCTGGCGTGATTGAGTAACAAACCTTTAGCTACGGGAAAGTAATTACTTCCTCTGCATTTATATCATAATAATATGGGCAGCATATTGTATTCAAGATTTATTTATTTATTTAAATTTAAAGAAAGCTTACAGACTAATCATCATCATATCAGCCTGGAATCACCCACTGCTGGGTACCTATAGGTCTCCCCTTTCTTCCGCCACTCCACTTCCCGGTTCTGTGCCACCTTATTCTAAATAGGTACACACAGACAGTCAAAACAACACACACTCACACAGACTAATAACAATCATAAATAATAATGAGTATTAAATGTCACTACATTTACTAATTACAAGCTTTCACATGTATGTGTCACCGTAAAATTGTCAAACACGATTGTAAAATAACTAGAGAGATTGTAAACTCTCGAAATAATGTCAAACGAACATACTGCTTACAATAAAACGCATTATTAATTATTTTTCGTGAAATGCATGCAATGGCAGTCAACTCACGCGGTGTGGAGGGAAGGAGGGGTCCCCCTTGCCCAATGGTACCACTCTCATGAAAAGATAATAATAATAATAATCATTTTATTTCAGACCTTTGATCCATAATTTGTTAGTAATACACTTATGTCTATGTTAGTAAAATTAATAGAATTTAAAAAATGTCAACGTAATCGAAATATACAAAAAATAATCCATTCAATAACATACCTAAATACATAACAAACAAACAATCAATTCTTAGCACTTAGCATTGTTAGCAAATCATACTTATAACTATGTTAGTATAATATATTATTCAATGTCACAATACTAATTAAAAATTATCAATCTATTACATACACACTATTTTACATTGAAAAGGACCACTCCAGAACCGTGAACGGTATTCCAGTGTCTCACAACCGGACAATCAACCCTTCCCAAAATGGTGTTCAGAAGGCTGTTGGTGCTGCCTCGTAGGCGACGCATCAGGGAGGCCACTCTTTTCCGTACTATAGCCCTGAAGCAGTCAGTTCTAGCATTGGCAAACATACCTGATGCACTGCAAAAGCGAGGCAACCCCAACAGTATCCTAAACCCGTTATTGTACAGGACCCGTAGGGCATTGAAAGATCTACGCGTATAGCGGACCCACAGGCTGCAGGTATAAAATGTCTGGCAGTATGCTTTAAAAAGAGCAACTTTAACCTCTTTAGTGCACCGTGCAAACCTGCGCGCCAGCATATTGCATCTCACTGCCAATGCCCTACGTTCCCGCTCAATATCTAAATCATCTGAGAGGTCCTCGGTGACCCAGTGCCCCAGGTATTTAAATTTGGTGACCCTACATAAGTGCATTCCTCCAAGCCTAACCGGTGGAACGGTTTTCGGACTCTTATTACCCGCCTTGAAAATAAGTAGTTCACTCTTCCTACAGTTATACCTGAGGCCATGTGACCCCGCGTACCCCTCACAGATCCCTATGAGGTGGTTAAGGGCCGTGACAGATGGGCTCAGCAGCACCATGTCGTCAGCATAGCTAATTTATTTATTTATTTATTACACTATTACACTATGGAAGACTTACAGCTATATAAATATGTTGTTCATACACACACCATCCACTGAGCAGCCGACGCCAGCCCCACTGAGCTCACCTATCAGTCCATTAACGTACAGGTTGAAGAGCCGTGGTGAAGTCAGGCCGCCCTGCCTCACACCACACTCCAACCTGTACTCCGACGAAAATGAACCCGCCCACCTAACATTACAATACAATACAATACAATGTCTTTATTTTTTCTCTTCACAAAGGTTCACATAGTTTACATAAGTAAGTTGTAACAATGTTTTCTTAACAAAATGCAGAATATTATGTTCCTTTGTGAGAGACTGGCGTCCATACTAGGATACCCTGTGTGACGGATCCCCAGGCTCTCACCTCGAATTAAATGTAATTTACTTATAATATAATAGCTAAATTGAATACATATATATATGATTTAATGCAGAAGGGAAAAAGGCAGACTAACTTAATTAATGCAAACAAATAAAAAATTTAGATATGGTGTAGTGTAATGGGTGTATAAGTAAAGTGTCCTGTGAAGTGTGCAGGTGAAGTGAGTAGGTGATGTGTGCAGGTGAAGTGTGTGAGGAGAGGTAGGATGATAGTGTGGGCGTAAATGTGTCAGGTGATACAGTCATGAACTGGAAATGATTATTACATATTAAGAGGGTACAAGAAGTAATTGCTCTGTAGTGTCATAGTCTAACTTTTGCAACCAGTTTGAGACTTTAATCTTGCAATGTTTATATGGGAGTGAGTAAACTGACAAGCTTTTATTAATTTTGTTGTACAAGTAGTTTGCAAGAAAACCAAAATGCCGACGGGAGAAAGTGGTGTGGAACTGAGTAGTAGGACAAACTGCGTGTTTACGTCGCTTGCCATCAAAAATACCAGGATCATAGGGAAGAGAAGAATGCCTGCGCAATACGGTATTTAAGATGAACAGTTGCCGTACAGTTAATACTCCAGTTCTCTCATAAAGTTCTTTGGTGGGAAATAAGAAAGGCAAAGAATTACTGACCTTTAAAACGGCTCTTTGCGAACGTTCAATCCGGAGCATTGATGTTTTAGTTGCCCCACCCCATACCGTTATGCAGTAAGAGATCAGCGATTGGCACAATGCGAAATAAACTGTTCTCATCACGCCAGGGTCCGCAACATGACGAAGATTTTTAAAAACAAACATTAATTTCCGGATTCTTGAGGAAAGAGAGTATATGTGTTGCTGAAAGCTGAGAGAGCTATCTAGGATGACTCCCAGGTACTTTATAGATTCTGTACGCTGGAGGTGGGGACACAAGCAGTGAGCACTATGGGAAGAAATGCACAAGGATGTATGAGCGGTAATTTTGAAATTATCCAGCGAACAAGAAGGTTTTCTAATGGAAAAAGAAATATATTTTGTCTTATCTACATTGAGGGTGAGTTTATTCTTAGCTAGCCATGACAACACTAAATTAAAGCCTGTCTGCGCGTAGCAGTATACTTCTGGCCAGGTGTCAGCTTCAAACAAAAGCGCTGTGTCATCGGCGAAAGTTATGATCCTTCCACCGGGCATCTTAAGCTCACAGAGGTCGTTGATGTAAGTCAGAAATAATGGAGGACCGAGAATGCTACCCTGTGGCACGCCATGCACGACGGGAAGGTCATTGCTAGTCCATTCATCCACCCTGACTCTCTGAAATCTGTTGGTGAGGTAGTCAGAAAAAAGCTCAAGCTGTGTACCCCTTACACCAATGTTCTCTAATTTCCCCAGCAATAGTGGGACGGAGACCGTGTCAAAGGCTTTGGCCAGGTCCATAAAGATTACAACGACTTTTTTGTTCACATCCAGTTTATCAGAAACAAACTTAGTAAGATCATGAATGGCGTCACTGGTCGACCGGCCAGATCGAAAGCCATACTGAGAAGGCGATAGCAATGAATATTTTTCCAGGTAGTCGACCAGGCGATTTTTCATGATCCTTTCCAAAATCTTGGACAAAGCCGGAAGGATGGAAATCGGTCTATAGTTATTGACACAGGATCCATCGCCACTTTTGAAGATGGGGCGAATCTCAGCTATTTTCCAGGCATTTGGGAATTTGCCAGAGTCAATGGCGAGGTTGCAGATAAATAATATTGGAGAAATGAGAACATGTCTATATCTCTTCAAAAAGCTGGTAGAAATGCTGTCGTAGCCAACAGCACAACTAGACTTCAGACTATGAATAATATTTCCGATCTCTTCCGAGTCCGTGGGGGAAAACACCATCGAGTTGGAATGAGGCTGGAGCGGAAGCGCCGGGATATTGTCACCCGAATAACAGCGTTCAGCAATATTTTTGCCGATGTTAACAAAAAAGTCATTGATTGTATTAGTCGAGGAAATAGGATCATTAGAATTAATTAACTGTGTGGCTTCGAGTTTAGATGTTTTAGTATGGGTAATATCTTTTATCTTGTTCCATAGCTCTTTGTTATTAGTTTTAGCAGCAGTCTTAAGTTCTGATTTGTCATGTTCCCTTTTTATCTTTTTTAAAAGTTCGTTACAAAAGTTTCTATATCTTTTATAGGTTGTCAATATGCTTTGGTCTTTAGGATTTTTTTTTGCTTTTTGGTGCAGTTTGTCACGATTCCTCATACATCGTAACAATCCGGTCGTTATCCAAGGCTTGGTTATTTTCTTACGGTTGGGGGTTTTAAATACTAGAGTATTCGAATTTATAATGCAATTAATTGTGTTAACAAAGTACTGAACAGCAAGATCAACATCCGTCATTGAATACAATTCATGAAAGTTAACTTTTGTAATTTCAGAATCAACATTTTCGTAATTTAGGCGTTTAGTTATTCTATTGGTCTTGTTTTTGTGTTTACTTAAATCTAAGACAAGGAAAACGGCATCATGATCGGTGATGGAAGTTTCAGCCACGTAACAAGAAGCAGGGAGTCCAGTTTTTAATATAATGTGATCTAAGCATGTTTTATTGTGTGTAGGGAAGGTATAAGCCGGCAACATGCCATGGGATGCTAAAAGGTTCAGATAATGTGCAGAATTTGAGTCTGTGTTGGTCTCTGTTATGTCCACATTAAGGTCACCTATGAGAATAAAGTTTTGTATATTGGAGTTAGAAGTGAGAAAATGGTCAAGAGAGGTTAAAAAGTTATTAAGGTTTTTGCATCCAGCAGGTCGGTAAACTGCTAGCATGGCTGTATTTTGATTGATTTTGATCATTAGACAATTACAATCAGAAATGGTAGGTTCTTCTATGCACACGCCAATGTTATTTTTGCAGTATACAACGACCCCTTCGTTTTGAGTTACAATATTATTAGTTTTGTAGTAATTATAACCTTCCAGTAGCGGAATGTTGTGTGCACAGGATAACCAGCATTCCGTCAGCACAATGAAGTCCCAACCTATTTGTGATCTCTGTAATAATGTGAGTAAACCGGGTGTGTTACGCGTAATGCTTCTGATATTTTGGTGTAAAACTTTCAGGGATAGTTCAGAATCACTTATAATGTTTTGACAATTATCAATATCGCAGGTGAACGAGCGAGCCACGGAAATACGATCTAAGTCCGAGATTATGTCTTTGGTACTATTGAACTTAAATATTACGGAATAGTGACATTATAAATATGTAGGTGCTGCATGGAAATATAAATAAAAACATGTTATAAGAGTACGAGTCTTGCGTAACTAAAAGATCGTTGCTTAACAATACATTAGAAAATGATAATATCTTGTACATCGTAACTATGCACTCGTGTGGTGGTATGTAAAAGTGGATAATAATACTATGCAATAAAGTCCTAATTGTATCAACTTTGTGAGAATGAATAAAATCATATTCGAAGGTATGATACAATCTTAATTGCAGGGTATTTAGAAAAATTGTCAACACAGTAGGCCTGTTAAACTTTTGTACAAGTACAAATCGTGAATCGGAATATCGTTGTTGATGTAAACAAATATAGTTATGCTTGCAGAGTAACGTTCTATACTCATTCGTGTCATTTTGAATAAAAATATTAAGTTTAGTTTTGACTGTAATCCTGTTTGAGTGTAACGAGTATGTCGCAAGTGTAAAGTATAGTATACGTGTGATGTGAGTGTTAAAGTGTTTAATTGTGAAGTGTAGGGAAAATATGTTTTTAATAATGTTTTTAAGAAGAACACAAAGAGAGGGATAACAAATATCTAATGCTGTAAGTAGTTCTAGTTCCAGTCATTGCCATTATTGGTCTGGTTTCCGTACCAAAATCTTAAAATGTTTATTAAATCCGTGGGTGTGCTGGTCTCCCCCTGGAGCTTATCCCACAGCACGTCATAAGACACCAGGTCAAATGCCTTCGACAGGTCCAAAAAACAACCGTAAACAGGCGTCTTCCTCGTCACATAGTACTGGACAGTATGCTTGAGTCGCAGTACCGCAGTGTCAGTCGATTGCCCAGCCCTGAAACCAAACTGAGCTTCGTGGAGATCTATATGTCCACTTAGCTGACCATCAAGCAAACCATCCAGAACCTTGGCGATCACTGTAGCCAAAGAGATAGGTCTGTAGTTGTACCTGTCGGAGGCATCACCCGTCCTGTTTTTGAGTATAGGTATGACAGTGGTCTTCATAAGCTCCCTAGGCAAATATGAATGGCCTATACACAGATTAAAGAACATGACCAACACCCTAGGTAAATGAACACCTGCGAACTGCAAGTGCTCGATGCTCAGGTCATCATGTCCTGGAGACTTACCTCTAGTCATATTTCGAATAATATGGGTGACTTCTTTCGTCTTAAACCTGAACCGCTCACAACCTGCAACCCCATCATCGAGCACCTGCTGCACACAACCCAGTGGAGACACTACCCTAAAATGGTCCTTAAACAATTCGGCTATTTGACGGGGCTCACTCCTACCCTCAACACTCACAGGGACACACGGACCAGCTTCCAGTTTTTTGGTGTGCCTCCAGAAATTTTTGAAATCCCTCTCTTTGTGGTGAGTTGCTAAAATATCCATTTTAATTTTATCCTCATTGTCTTGACACCATTTCAATTTAGATTTAAAACGCTTACGGGACTCACGCATGGCATTATATACATCACCCGACTCTGGTTTGCCATGAAGCAACCAAGCCTGAAAGCTGCTTCGTGCGTCTACGTGAAACTTTTGTACATGTTTGTTCCAACCAATAACATATTTTTTCTTTGTCTTTTTCCTTACACTATGGCTCCTACGTGAAGCTTCCGTCAAACAACTAACAATACTATTATACAACTCATCAATAATTATATGATGAAAATTATTAGAACAAATATTATCGGCGCACAGACCAAGTTCCAGTGGAAAATCAATGTCCCTTAATGTAGCTGTGCACAGTTCCCTATACAGTCTTATTTGCCCATCGTCCCTCTCACCCCATCTCACTTCATTGTAAATATTTCCAGTACAAATAATAATAATGTACCATTCCTGAGAAATACCTATTAATATAACCTAACCTTAAAACACTTTATATTCCCCTAAAAAGCGTAGTCGACGGAGCCCCGCTACGCGCGGGGTCGCTATTTCTGGGAGCAGGGTTGAAAGGAACCTAACTAGCCTAACGGGGGGGTGCCCCAAGTCCCGATTATGGGGGCAGAGATACTTCCGTGTGTTCAGTTTTCATTAGTTCGAGACTTTACAACCTCGCTAGAGAGATTACAATCTAACGTGTTTGACAATTTTACGGTGACATAATATCTATTTGGGTACGTATCATAATCCCGAAAGTTCATAATACCTATGATTGAAATACCGACGACCAAAACATCGAAATTCAAAATACCGAAAGTTTTAAATACCGATAGTCGTTATATCGAAACACAAAATACCGATGTTCAAATGCCCGAAAGGACGAAATCCCTAATGGACGAAATACCGAATGGACGAAATCCCGAATGGACGAAATATCGATGGATGAAATACCGATGGATGAAATCCCGAATCGACGAAATTCCGAATGAACGAAATACCGATGGATGAAATTCCGAATGGACGAAATCCCGAATGGACGAAAACTTTTATTTAATAGCCGTATTATATGCCCCTAAAAAGCGTAGTCGACGGAGCCCCGCTTCGCGGGGCCCCTATTTCCGAGTGCAGGGTTTAAAGGGAACCTAACTAATATGTTCAGTTGACAATAATTCGAGAGTTTACAATATCGCTAGAGAGACAATTTTACGGTGACATATACAACGTGTTTTTTTTTATATGCCATAACTCTAGGGCATGATTGAGACCATATCAAAGAATCAACTGGCATATGTGTTATGTTTCAATCATCCTTTTTTTATTTTTTTTTATCTTTCATACAAAGTAATTCGACAAAGTCACGACTATCAATGTAAAACATCCTTACGTGAAATATGACAACGTCGCATTTTCTTAGCTTTAAATATGAATGAATTACTCGTATTTATCAATGAAACTTAGATACCTAGACACATCGAGGGTCTATTTTGTACGGTAAGCAAATAAAATTAGGTAGGTGAACTTTATAAAATTTTAGTTAAGTGATCAAAAGTAAAAGTAATGATTCGTCATACTGGTGACTATTTTTGCCCTTATTAAATTATGATTGATGATAACTCCGAAACTAGGCATTTTTGGACCACCTATTCTTGGAGTTTTAGTTTTATTTTTACCTACAGAATATAACCTTAGAGTTATGGCATATCAAAACACGTTGTATAAGCACAAATTTTGTGACAGAAATGAATCGCTGCAGAACCGACTCCACGTAGTCTTTTCTGCCCTACCCCTAGAGTGTAATTTAAGCCCGCGTAGGCGCGGAGGGGCGAGGCGGGCCGCGAGCTGAGGAGCAGGTGGCTTTAACACTCGCCGCCGCGGCTGAGGCTGGCCGGCTTCAGCCGGCCAGCAAGCCGAAGCTGCGGTGGTGAGTGTTAAAACCCTCTGCGACGATAAGCTCACGTGTGACCGCCGGAGCCCCGCAGCGCCGGAGCCGTGACAGAAACCATGCCTGCTGCATGCTTGCTGCATGCTTGCTGTATGCTTGCTGCATGCCTGCTGCATGCCTGCTGCATGCCTTCTGCATGCCTGCTGCATGCCTTCTGCATGCCTGCTGCATGCCTGCTGCATGCCTGCTGCATGCCTGCTGCATGCCTGCTGCGTGCTTGCTGCATGCTTGCTGCATGATTGCTGCATGATTGCTGCATGCTTGCTGCATGCTTGCTGTATGCTTGCTGCATGCCTGATGCATGCGTGCTGCTTGCTAGGCAACTTTTAAATGTTTTTACGTTAGGTTTACAAAAAATCGTTTTTCTCGGAAACGGTGACAATTTCGGGATTTTGAACTTCGGGATTTTAAATTTCGGGCAAATGAACTTTCGGGATTTCGAACTTCGGGTTTTTAAACTGTCGGGCAAATGAACTTTCGGGTATTTGAACTACGGGATTTTAAACTTCGGGATTTTAAACTTAGGGTTTATAAACTTCGGGATTTTAAACTTTCGGGCAAATGTACTTTCGGGATTTTAAACTTTCGGTCAAACAACCATTCGGCGTTTAAATTTTCGGGATTTCGTTCATCGGTATTTTAAAATTCGGTCTTTTAAAATTCGGGATTATGATACGTACCCATCTATTTACTTATTTATGAGTTACTTGCATTGACCACTTACAGCGATTTGAGTAAGTAAGTATACAGATTTCAATGTACACATATTGGTAAATATGTCGAGATAATAATATGAGGTAGGTATGTCAAGTCGTGCAATATCAAAATCAAAACTAAAAGCTATTTATGGTTGTCACCAAAATACTCCTTGTTCAGAATCTTTCTAATTGTGTGTGCGCTGGTGCAATACAGACTGGTGTGATGGTAAACTATTGAGAGCTATAACACTACGTATGCAAAAGGCGTTGCGCCTGTACTTTGTCGATGCAATTGGTAGATGGAGAAGGAGCCGTTTTCTGAGTAGTTCGGAACAATCAACAGAGCCGTTTGCGATGTTCACAAAAAAACTGATATCGCTGATATTACGTCTTACTTTCAATACCTAGTAAGAAATGATAACGCTTACAACGGTGTTCATAGTAGAGTGAGAATTTGTTGAAATAATTTAGTACACTCCATATCTGGCAACATTTTTATTATTAAAAATAAGTTAGATATTGTAAGTCCTGGTAATACTGCACATTCATTCTCGTTGCTTCTGCTAAGTCATCGCCTCTTAACTTAACCTATATTTAATGTGCCTCCTGTAATATCTCTGTGATCTCTCTAATTAAAAGTATATTCTGCCCAAGTCGTCGTTTATATTCAACCACTGCGATACATCCTGCGAACAGGTTATGGGCCCAGCGACTGCCCAGGCAGGCATCAATAATCAAGTTCGACGCGTGACGGCGTGAGTGAAATTTTCTTTGTTCGACGAGTACACGTCACGAGGCAGAATGGCGGCGGAGAATAGCCATGTGCCTCAGGCTTTTCAGTCCGCTAATACTTTTGAGAAACTCTATGGAGTTGGCAATTATAATACTTGGAAGTTCCAAATGAAGATGTCACTTGTTTTGGAAGGCTTGTGGAAATGCGTGGAGGGCACCGATACCGATCCTACAAAAGATGAACGTACTTTGGCCCGTATTTGTCTCGGCTTAAAATCATGTTGCATTCAACATGTTAGATCGGCTAACAAATCGAAGGAGGCGTGGAATGCCTTGAAATCTGTCTTCGAAGATAAAGGTCTGTACTTGTTCTTTTATTACGACAACTTCATCGTGCTAAATATACCGATTACAACTCGATGAATGAATACACAGAAGGTGTAATGACCTTGGTGCAACAGCTGACGGACATTGGGCGCGTGATTGAAGACAAAGAAGTGGCTGAAATTCTGTTAAGTGGACTACCACAGGAGTATGATGTCCTTGTATCCAGTTTGGAATCTTTGTCGTCGTTAGAAGCACTAACAAGTGAGATGGTTCGGGCTAGGCTTTTACAAGAACATTTTCGCCGTGCGAATAATGGAAACAACAATGAAAATAAAAATGATATGGCTTTTGTAAGTACAAAACGCAACATAGTATGCAGTTATTGCAAGAAGACTGGCCATATCAAGGCAAAATGTTTCAAGTTTAAACGTGAGAAAGCTGCCTTCAAATCGCAACACAATTCAGAGACAAGCACTCTGTTTGTCTCGGCCTCTGCATTTGCTACTCTTCACAGCTTACATACTTGGATCGTTGATAGTGGGTGTACCGTGTTACACATGTGTAAAGATAAGGAAATGTTTTTAAGTTTGGACACTAAGTTTAAAACTTTTGTTACTGTAGCCAATAATGAGCAACTAAAATGTATGGGCATAGGTACTGTAAAACTTAAATTTAAAAATGATTCTAAAACCATTGAAAATGTGATGTATGTTCCTGGACTGTCCGCCAATTTATTATCTGTGAGCTGTTTAACTAAAAATAAGCGCAAAGTCGTGTTTAACAATTCAAAATGTCATATTTATGATGTAGCAGGAAATTTGTTAACAAGTGCAACTTTTATAAATGGAATTTATAGGTTAGAGTGTGTGCCTTATGTCTTATGTTCGCAGGTCTCTTCAAATGTTCTGAACAAAGAGCAATGTTCTCATGTTCAAAGTGCCCAAAGGGAATTGTGGCACAAGCGACTCGGCCACTTAAGCTTGCAAGGTATGTGTGCATTGCGTGATGGTCTTGCTGCAGGAATTGTTTTCCAATGTGACTCTGGTCATTTGCAAGACTGTATCCCATGCATTGAGGGGAAGCAAACTGTGAAGTCTTTCCCCAAAGGTCAAGCTACGCGTGCAAAGCAGCTTTTGGAGTTAATACACTCTGATGTTTGTGGCCCAATGTCGCAGAGCAGCTGGGGAGGAGCGCGTTATTTGGTGGCATTTACCGATGATTTTTCAAGGATGACTTTTGGCTATTTGATGGCACAGAAGAATGAGGTAATAAAATGTTTTATTAATTTCAAAAATGTTGTGGAAAAACAAACTGGTTTTGTTTTAAAATGTTTGAGATCTGACAATGGATCAGAGTATGTTAATCAAAGTTTTGAAAATTATTTATCTCAACATGGTATTATACATCAAACCACTATACCCTATAGTCCGCAGCAGAATGGTGTTTCTGAGCGGCTTAATAGAACCTTAATTGAGAAAGCTAGATGTATGTTATCTGAAGCTGGCCTAGAAAAGCGCTATTGGGGTGAGGCTGTGATGACAGCAATTTATCTTAAAAATAGGTCTCCTACTGCTGCTTTGTCTGGTACAATTCCTGAACAAGTGTGGACAGGGTCCAAAGTTGACCTGAGCCACTTAAGGGTGTTTGGCTGCAAGGTTTTCTCTTTAATACCTGACTGTCATAGACAGAAGTTAGATTCTAAGTCAAAACAATATATTTTTGTTGGATATTGTCAGGATTCGAAAGGGTATAGGTTAGTTGATCCACTATTTCCTAAAAAGGTAATAAAATCAAGAAATGTGCATTTCATTGAAATTAATAATAATAAAATTGCTAAATTAAATAATAATGACATTTTAAATAGCAATGAAAATAATGTTTTATCTAATAAGAATAATGACATTTTAAATTATAATAAATTTCAATAATATTATCTCAGATACGAATAATCTCGAGTTATTTGATTTGGTAACAAATAATAATAATATGCTGAATGATAATTTTATAAATGTTGATGCAGCCACTGTTGAGCCCTCTACTGGTTTTGAGGCACCCAGTCAGAATATGGCATCCGGTGAGAACACTGCATCTGAAAATGAACAAGTGGCAAGTTCTAAGAAATCCTTAGGGCAGGGGGAGCAATGTTTCTCACCTCAAAGTCCTGATTTTGAGTACCAGTCATGCAGTGACATTGATGACAGCCAGTCTCCAGAGGAGCTAGTTGCTCCACAGCGATCGGTGAGGAGCACCAGAGGTATTCCACCTAAGCGCTTCGGAGATTATGAGGTAGATTTTTCTCTATTATGTCAGTCTTATGTCCTAGATGAACCTCAGTCATATGAGGATGCAATAACTAGTCCACAGAAAGATGAGTGGTTAGAAGCCATGAGATGTGAGTATAACTCACTGATTGAAAATGGTGTATGGACGTTAGTTGATAGGCCTTTAAACAAAAATGTTGTAAAAACTAAGTGGGTGTTTAAGGTGAAACAGGATACATCAGGTAATTTTGATAAATACAAGGCACGTTTAGTTGCACGTGGATTTACTCAAAGGCCTGGTGTTGACTATAACCAAACTTTTTCCCCTGTTGTCAGGCATTCGACTATGCGTATTTTATTTAATATTGCAAATGATATGGACATGGACATAGACCACATAGATGTCACGACTGCATTTTTAAATGGTAAACTAAGAGAAGAAATCTATATGGAACAGCCACATGGTTTTAAACATAATAATGGAAAAGTTTGTTTGTTACAGAAAAGTATCTATGGCCTTAAGCAGGCAAGCAGAATCTGGAATGAAACAGTACATAATTTGTTGACTAAACATGGCTATAGACAGACTAAATGTGAGCCATGTGTTTATATTAAAAGAACTAACGATAACAAATTGTCAATTTTAGCCCTTTATGTTGATGATTTTTTTATTTTTAGTAATTGTTGTAAGGAAAAGTCCTATATCATTGACATTTTAAGTAATAACTTTAATATTAAAAATTTAGGGCCAATAAAGAATTGTTTAGGCATGAGTGTATACAGTGATAGAAATAAGGGGAAAATATTGTTGAGACAATCTGAGTACATCAAGAAATTGTTATCTAGATTTGGAATGTTAGATGCTAATAGTGTTTCTACACCAATGCAAGTCAGTGAGAAGTTTGAAAATTGTAATGATAATAACTCCGAATGTGATTTGAAATATCGAGAACTTGTTGGTAGTTTAATGTATTTAAATGTATGTACAAGACCTGATATTTCTTATTGTTGTAGTTTATTGAGTCAATTTAATAATAGCTTCAATAAATGTCATTGGTTAGCTGCCAAGAGGGTCCTTCGTTATCTTAAAGGTACTATTGATCATGGTTTGTTATTTATGAAAAATAATAAAAAACCTGATATGGAAGCTTTCGCAGATGCAGATTGGGCGAATGACCCAAATGATAGAAAGTCATTTTCTGGTTTTGTAATTAAATTAAAAGGTAACACTATTAATTGGGAAAGTAGAAAACAGCGCTGTGTCGCAACGTCAAGTACAGAGGCTGAATATGTATTCATGAGTAATAGTTGTAAAGACATATTGTTTGTAAGGAATCTTTTATTTGAGTTAACTGGTAAATATCTTAAATATGAATTAAGAAATGATAACCAGAGTGCTATCAAAATGTTAACAACTAAAGATTGTCATAAACGAACTAAACACATAGACGTGCGATACCATTTCATTAAAGATTTGATAAGTAAAAATTATATTAATGTGACATCTTCCTACGAGTATGATGGTAGCGGACGTTTTAACTAAACCTTTAGCGGGTACTAAGCATAAGGATTTTATGAGTCAGTTAAATGTTATGATGTAGAAAATTTTAAGATTTGTTTAAAAAAAGTATCTGATATTGTTTTATTTGTGGTAGCAGAGCACATGCCTTGTTTATGTAGTGTAAGGGGAAGTGTTGAAATAATTTAGTACACTCCATATCTGGCAACATTTTTATTATTAAAAATAAGTTAGATATTGTAAGTCCTGGTAATAGGTACTGCACATTCATTCTCGTTGCTTCTGCTAAGTCATCGCCTCTTAACTTAACCTATATTTAATGTGCCTCCTGTAATATCTCTGTGATCTCTCTAATTAAAAGTATATTCTGCCCAAGTCGTCGTTTATATTCAACCACTGCGATACATCCTGCGAACAGAATTGCCCAGCCTTGAAGTCCAAGTCATCATCATCATTCTCCTGCCCTTATCCCAATCTATTTGGGGTCGGCGCAGCATGTCTTCTTCTTCCATACTGCTCTATTTTCCGTCATCTCATCAGTCACTTCTTTTCTTACCATATCCTTCTTAACACAGTCCATCCATCGTTTCTTTGGTCTTCCTCTACTCAAATACCCATCCACATTCATACCCAAAACTTTTTTATGAAAATAAAATTTCCTCTAAACATACTCAATACGAGATTTGTATATGTCACCGTAAAATTGTCAAATACGTTATATTGCAATATAACGTGTATCTCTCTAGCGATATTGTAAAGTCTCGAATTATTGTCAACTGAACATACGGAAGTATCTCTGCCCCCATAATCGGGACTTGGGGCACCCCCCCGTTAGGTTAGTTAGGTTCCTTTAAACCCTGCACCCGGAAATAGGGGCCCCGCGAAGCGGGGCTCCGTCGACTACGCTTTTTAGGGGAATATAAAGTGTTTTAAGGTTAGGTTATAATAATCGGTATTTCTCAGGAATGGTATAATATCTTTTCATGAGAGTTGTACCACTGGGCAAGGGGGACTCCTCCTTCCCTCCACACCGCGTGAGTTGACTACCATCGCATGCATTTCACGTAAAATAATGCGTTTTGTTGTAAGCAGTATGTTCATTTGACAATATTTCGAGATTTAACAATATCGCTAGAGATATTACAATATAACGTATTTGACAATTTTACGGTAATCTCATATTGAGGATTCCATACTTGAGAAACGTACTCAAGATGGCTACGCACTAGAGAACAATAAAGAACCTTTAATGGTTTTTGGGAACGAAAAAAGCCACAACCCTTGAAAAACAAGTTCTAATAACGAAGCCTACGGCTTTTGGCTTTATATAAATACCATTAATATTACGATAAATCCATTTGGTACTTATCAACTTAATTAATTTCATATCAAAACAAATCCGTCTTATTGCGACACCGCGCTAAATCCACTCAAACATTCAACTTTCTTCTACTGTTCAGTTGCTACTACTAGGGTCCCTGACATTATTATGTCTGATGTGTCCCACTGCAGGACAAAGGCCTTAACTTTCCATTTTTCAATTCTTCTCTCCCTCGAGCTATTTCAGCCTACTCCCTTAAAAAGGAATCCATCTCAATTCTCACATAAGGCCATCGTCTTCTGGGCTTGCCTACTAGTAAAATACTAGTAGAAATAGTAGTAGAGTACTACATGCTCCATCCATATTTCACAAGTAGACAGTTACAAAAAACACTTTACGTTTTACCAGCCCAATGAAAAATTTATATACTTGGATCTCCAACAAAGATTACACAAGAGTGTTTAGAAACTGGGAGCGCTCTTTGAAATGGGCCACGCTAGACCCAATTCGAAACATCCTTGACCTCGAAAACTTTGAGCAGGTATGTGAGTAAATCTTACCTTTATGTTTTAATTTTCCGAAAATTAAAGTCCGCGAGTAGTTCGCACTAACGAGCACCCTCTACGGTCGCACGTACACTGTCAAATGATTATTATTATCGTGGTGAAATTAAAGATTAGATAAATTGTCTGATAGTAAAAGAAATATCTAATTATGTTCATGATTAATACCAAACTTTTCCAATGCAAAGTTATCCGGCATCGCTCTTTTTATTGACTCGGCGTCAACAAGACGTGCAGCCAACGTAAGTACTTAAAACCGCATCGGCTTGGCATCGCTCAGCTCGCGGCGGGCTGGAAGCTGGTTGAAGGTGGTGAGTTACCTATGTGTCCGAGTGGCGACGGCTCACCGCATGCCCCGCTCGCTGCGGACGGAGCACCCAGTCTGCAGTGAGCGGGGCCAGATGTAATCGCGGGGTTATAAACGTGCATTTATCGATAGAAATGAGTATTATAATATGCCCTTAAAGTATGGGTAGCCAAACACATTTTATACACTGGCCAGCAAATAAACCAGGTCACCCGCTTCTTTGGAACTTTGATTCGATTTTCTTAAAAAGTATAATGGGCAAATTACACCAGATGCGTGGCATGAAGTGACGCGTCTACGCTCCAGTTCTAATGTATGAAACTGTAAGAAAGATGTCAAACCTGCAGGTGCAACTACGTAGGATTCGATAGGACTCGATTAGATAAATTTGAGTTATTCTCGAAAAAATGAGGTTGTGACTCCATAACAACTGGGAAAACTGTGCCTGCAGTGATGACGTTGTATTATATGGCGCTCCCTGTTAGATGCCACACCCACCAAGTGTTTTTTTTTTCAGTTTCTTGTACCACGCGCTACCTTTACTGCTGGACCTGTTGCAACTCTCTTCAGAGTCAGTTTCCGTTCAGCAAGTCTCCTTCTGACAGTATCTGAACTTATGACCACTTGCATGGCGTTCGTCACGAAGACTTTGTAGGACTTAAACTGCGTTTAGGCGGCGATGTCCCAGAAGAGTAAGTTGGATATAACGATCATCTCCTGTAGCCCTAGTTCTGCAGCCCACACCTGGACGGCGATCCAATGATCCAGTCTCTAGGCTAGGTATCGTTTGTAAACACGTTGTACCGAAGATCTGCTAATTCTAAGCCTACGAGCAACCTCACCGCTTGAAGTAGTGCTTCAGGTTGCGCTGCTTCCTGAGGTGTCGTATCCATTATTAACCAAAAAAACCGGCCAAGAGCGTGTCGGGCCACGCTCACTGTAGGGTTCCGTAGCTTCCCAGACCATTAAAAATACCAACATTTTTCGTCAGCAAAAATAACTTTGTTTTTCATAGTATTTGTATGAAAAACAAAGTTATCATTTGCGTTTTTTTGAAAAAGTGCTATATAACTCAAAAACTATTCAACTCATCAAGTTGAAAATAATTTTCCTAGAAAGTTCATATAAAGGTCTACTTCTGTGATTTTTTTCATATTTTTTAAACTTATGGTTCAAAAGTTAGAGGGGGGGGGGACACATTGTTTTTGACTTTCGGAGCGATTATTTCCTAAAATATTAATAGTATCAAAAAATGATTTTAGAAAACCCCTATTCATTTTTAAATACCTATCCAACAATATATCACACGTCAGGGTCAAAATTAAAAAAAAAATCGCTCCCCACTTTACGTCTGGGGGAGGTACCCTAATAAAAATGTTTTTTTAAATTTTTATTTTTGCACTTTGTCGGCATGATTGATATACATATTGGTACCAAATTTCAGCTTTCTGGTGCTAACGGTCACTGAGATTATCCGCGGACAGACAGACAGACAGACAGACATGGCGAAACTATAAGGGTTCCGTTTTTTGCCATTTGGCTACGGAACCCTAAAAAGAGTAACAAAAATACACGCGTCAGAGCAAACGATGGACAAAAAGAAAGATAGAAATGATAAGAAATATCTAACTATCATCATTGTAGAAAAAAAAAAACGTCAATCGCGAACTCTAGTCAAAACAGGGGAAATCGTTAGCATTGTGTTTGTTGCTTTATTGTATTGTGAGTTGCGCGTTCTATAAAATAAAATAATCATTTTCAGCATGAAGCGCACTGTATATAGATGGAGTAGTTGTCAGACCAGCCCGGCTAGCATGGGCAGGGGATAAAAATTTTATCCACCGGTTATTTCCACTGACAAGGGACAAAATTCAAAGAAAAGTGGAAATAACCGGTGGATAAAATTTTTATCCCCTGCCCATGCTAGCCGGGCAGGGGCCTAATTCTGCTATTTTAATAAATTCGTCACTCCAACACGATTCCATTCTCATCCCATTGTCATTTTGCTTAAAGTTCGTAATCTGCTAAATAAACAATGGTCGGTCAATGGTCTCGTAATAAAATTGTGTTTTAATGGCATTGTCATATTGTCATTATTATAAAACCCTTAGTACAAATGGTTTTCGAAATCTACTATAAATGCGAACATTTATTCATACCAGATTTCACGTACGAGATTATCATTCTATGACATTTCCTTCAATGAAGTGTCAGTGGTTGACCATTGAAAAGTCATAATGGCGCCATTATGATAGTAGAATTAACAAACTTGTCAAAATTTGACAGAACTTAATCATTATGAAATCAATGATCGACTACTCTGACACTATTGTAATAGCAGAATCGAGGCCCTGATACGTAGCGTGGCGTGACGTGCGACGTGACGTGCTTACACGCGTGCGAGCCCCTATCACACCGACCAAGATCGGTATAGCACATGTCACGCGCCCACGCATCACGGCATGCAGGTAACTGCAACACGCGCGTACGAGCCACCTTGGCAACAGCCATATAGAGTTTATTTATTTATTTATTTATTTATTTATTAAACACACACTATCTTTACAGGCAGCTACCCAATACAATAGTGGTTTGCAAACACTCACAAGATACTTTAAACATAACTTACGACTATAATAATAATATACTTATACCACTATAACTAAAACACTTAACTTTAAAAATAACTAGTAAAACAAAAAAAAAACAGCACAAAACAAATTATTACATGTACGAAACAAAATTCAACAAAACTCTTGCGAATTCACTCAAGTTGCACGAAAATAAGTCTGTCCTCTCATGCACTTCATTCAGTACACGTATTGTACGGGTGAGAGGTGTTTTTGACAGCAGGTTGGTTTTGGCAACAGGCACGGCCAGCAGTGGCGGTCGCCGCCGCCTCCACACGTACCGGTCCGGCACGCACAGCTTCAGGTGTCGCAGCACTCCCGGGTTATGTGCAACTCCACGCAGGAGCTTAAGCACATACGCCGCCAGTGTAAATTCTCTGCGCACTCTGAGTTCATTGTACCCCACCATACCCAGCACAAACAGTGTAGGATACATTAGAGGGTAAAATGGGTAAACTCCATAAAGTTTGAAATACAAGTGTCTTGTAAATTTATTTTGAACTCGCTCCAGCATGACATTGTATTTCGCTTCATGAGGAGCCCAAATCACGGCACTGTGTTCCAAGTGACTTCTCACCAACGCGTCATAGAGCACCTTAAGCGTGGTAAGGTTCGTAAATCCTTGCGACTGTCTCAGGACGAAACCCAGGTTTCTGTACGCCTTCTTGCAAATCTTAACTATGTGATCCCGGAAAGTAAGATCCGGGGTAAGCAGTACTCCTAGGTCTCGTACCTGAGACACTCGCTGTATCGACGCCTCCTCTACTTTATAATTGTAGTCCAAGGTATTCTTCGCGCGCGTAAATGTCATCACTGAGCATTTCGCTGTGTTGAAAAACAGTTTATTTTTTTTACTCCATTCTACCACTCTATCTATGTCTCCCTGCAGTTTCTCACAGTCCGACCCATTCCTGACCTCGAGCAGCAATTTGAGGTCGTCTGCAAACAGTAAACATAAACTATGTTTGACTACCTCTGGTAAGTCATTTATCATTAAAATAAATTCAAGAGGACCCAAATTGCTGCCCTGGCTCACGCCTGACCTGGTGTAGTATGGCTCGGATTCGAACCCATTGTAGTCGACGTACTGTTGTCGATCCTCCAAGTAGCTGGCGAAGAACTGTAAGAGTGTTGGAGTACAGCCAATTTTTGCCAACTTCATTAACAGTACGTCATTATCGACGGTATCAAACGCCTTTTTAAAATCAAAATATGCCACGTCTACCTGTACCCCAGCATCGACGGCGGGCACCACACTCGCCATAAAGTTAAGGAGATTAGTTGCCGTGCTGCGCGCCGGCCTGAAGCCGTGCTGCGCGTCCGATAGCTGTGCGCTCACTTGAGCCTGCACACAGCGTTGGATGGCAGACTCGAAGACTTTTGCCGGTGTGGACAACACTGCAACCGGTCTGTAGCCACTGATATCCGGACCACACTTTCCTTTGGGAACCGGAATCACTCGAGTGATTTTCCACCTAGGTGGAAACGTTGCTTGTTTTAAACAAGTGTTAAAAATGTAATGCAGTGGCTCAGCCAGCACTCTGCCACAGTCTCTAAAAAGAAAAGCTGGAATGCCATCGGGGCCTGATGAGCGCTTTGGCTTGAGCTTTGTGAGCGCTTCCCTTACGTCTTGAAGACTGAGGGTCTCGATGTGTACTCGTGCACTGCTCGCCCCCGCCTCCGCCTCCGCCAAACGCGCCTCGAGTCGCGGCCGCTCTTTTTTATACACTGACTCAAAAAATGTTGCAAAATGTCGAGCACACTCCTCATCCGAAAGATGTTGACCATTCTCTATGATAATTTGCTTATTTAACCTGCTACGTTTTGACCTGATATACTGCCAAAAAGATTTTGGATCTTTTGTAAATTGATTTTGAATTTTAATCTTGTGGTCTTTGTGCGCAATTGCTATTGATTTTTTGATGCGAGCTCTGTACTTTGAAAATTCAGAATAATCGCTATTCAGCTTTGTTTTTTTGAATGTTTTATGGAATCTAGCTTTATTCTTTATATCGCTTATAATATCTGCAGTGTACCATTCGGGATAATTGTATCGAGAGTTTTCACGTTTAAGCTTTTTCCGTGGTACGCAACTATCTAAAATATCACTCAAATTATCATAAAAAACATTCAACATATTCTCCAAATCATGCAACTTGTAAATCATACTCCAATCAGTGGAAGCCAGCATAGAGTATAACAACTCGTAATCGGCTCGATAGAAGTTCCACTGCGGCCTAACACTACGCGGTGCGTGAGTACCGCAGGCAGAGGACGGGGCGGCGGGTGCGGGCAGCGCACGCGCGCACTGCACAGTAACCGCGAGCGGCGGGTGATGCGAGTCAACAGGCACGAGCGCGTCGTCGGCCGCCACCACCGTCACTTTCCCGCTAAAACCTGAGCTCAAAACCAAATCCAACTGACGACCAAGATAGTTTGGTACTGTGTTACTTTGAGTGAATTCGCAATAGGACACAAAATATTCATAATAATTTTTAACATTTATAGGACACGAATACAAATTAAAATCACCAATAACAATTATTTCTCCATATCTATCACATAAATTCTCTATCAATCTAAATAAAGTCAAATAGTCATTCTCAGAACTCCCTGGTGGTATGTAAACAACACAACATAAAAACAAAAATCTATTTTTGAAATAAACCGTTGCACTGACCATTTCAAAAATGCAGGTGTCTATCGAAGCGTACGCGACTTGTACTTGTCGCAGCTCATATCGGTGTGTGGCCACTAAAAACGCTCCTCCCTGCTTCCGACCATCCGCTCGATCGCAACGAAGTATTTGATATCCCGGCGGAATTATTTCAGGATCTTCTATGGATATATTGCAACCAGATTCCGTTACCGCCAATAAATCAAAATTGAATGCCTCAATGTTAGTTCGGAACTCATCCAGTTTAGTTCGTAGACCTCGTACATTTTGATAGAATATAGCGATGTTATGGCTATAATATGTTTGATTTTGTTCTATTTGAGTTCCGAAACCATATCCACTCACTGAACTCTGCATTCATTGGCCAGATTTCGGTCTGGTTCAACTTATCAAAACACTTTTCTGGTACTCCAACAACAAACGACGAATAATCCCTCACGATTTTGTGTTTGATTTTGTCCACCTTTATTTGAACATCTGGTCCACAAACATTTCTGACGTGCTCGGCTATTGCTTCAAGAGTGGTATCCGGATGGAGTCGCCAAACATGTAGATATTTTTTGCGATCACTAACTTGAATAGCCTTCAACTCTGTATTTGTCCCCACTCTGACCTCTTTAGGTTGCCTGTTATTTTTCTTATTTCGAACAGTCGTCCATCCTGATTCGATCTTCACCTCTTCCTCTTCCTCGTTAGGTGGTTCAATAGTCACCAATGAGCTAGTACCACCCAAAGCTTTTTCCGGTAAAATTTCGGCAGACTTCGTGGCTCCACCTTTGTTTACCTTTTGCGTTTTGACTTGGGTATGAAGCGATTTCTTGGAAATGATAGAATTATTCTGTTGACTTACGACCTCGGCAAAAGAAGATGGAGAAGGAGGATTTCGGGGAATATCAGCTGCTATTTCGTGGGTTTGGTTGTTCTGAGTTAGCTTAGCTTCTACTTTTTCTTCAAGCACCCCCATCATTTTAATTATGTTGGCCAACTCAATTTTTGTTTGGGAATATTGATTAAGTAGAAGCGATATCGCGTTTGCCTGGCTGTCCATGCGAGCTATCATGTCAGCTTTAAATTCTCTCAATTCTTGGAGTAGTACGGAATCAGAATCCATAGTGGGTGAATACTGAGTCCGACTTCCGCGCTGACTGTTTACATTGTTTACCGGAGTGGTGACATGAGGGTTTGATACGTTAATGCGGACCGGGGTTTCACTGTTGCGTATTTTTGGTTTAGCACAGATACATTCCGGACATAACCATTTCTTTAAATATGCCTGGGTGTATGTTCTAAACGCTTCTTTGTTTATTTCGAGACAGGCTAGATCATACCTTTTCATACATTTATCATTGGCACATTCCATGTAATCCTCAATTATGGGTGAAGCACAAGCGCCACAATTATTGGACATTTTTATTAGTAGGTATCGCGAACAAAATTTCAAATTTTGATGATCAAACCGAGCACTTCGCGGTTCACAGCGGCGCGTGACAGAGACGAATTATGTCTTTTTCGCAGCCCGTCTCTTTCACTCCAGGTGAGGAAGAGCCTACCTCAGCGTTCTCGGACTGCGCGATGTCGCACTCGCGTATTATTTTCACCAAAACAGTTCACTCCACTTTAGTCCTTATTTTTATCACAGTATTAGTTAAAATTGCACAAGTTAATGCTCTAAATAATAGTTGAGCAAAATAAAATAACAAAAAAACACGTCTGCCACTGATCGCGGTTGACGGAACGAACGACGAGTTGAGAGCATTTGGCGTAAAGATTCGTCTGCGTCTCATAAGAGAGAGAGGGTTAGACACAGTGTGAGGCAACCTTCAAAGATAGACATGCTATCGCGGACTTTTTCGAGTTTTTTGAGAGGAACAATTCTGTGATACACTATTGTTGCGTAACTTTTACCGCTTTAGCTCACAAAATGAATGAAAGTGTCTTCGTAAAATTTTTCATTGATACTCCGTTACTATTGGTTGTAGCGTGATAGTTGTAACAAATTTACGTTTACACCGTTATTGTCTACTTTCCAATTCTTTTCTAATCCATACTCGGCAACAAATTTTAGCAATGTTGTTGTTGCAAGTGCATCTAATTCAGGTTCCCCGTATTCCACGTGGCTACGGAAAGTGTTGCATAATGCAGCAGGCAACGCACACGCAGTTAATGCATTAATAGTAAAACTTCCGAGAGCAACTTTACAGCCAATGTCTGGCAATCTTTATACAGTTTTTTGCAATCAGCGAGTTTTTCAGCGTTAACATACACACCGGAATGTTCCATTAGTTCTACAAGTCCCGGAGCAGGTTCACGATAATTTATTGTCCATTGTGAGTCGTTTTTATCGTATTCCGGAGGAAGAACTAGCTTACGTTTACGACCCAAGCGTTCCCTCATCCGTTCCATGAACCTCGTTTTATTTCACGAATATTTCTTAGAAAACGACGGTTATCGTCTACATCCCAATCACTCTCTAGTCAGCCAGCAATTTCTTTTCATCACATTATGTTGGAAATCAGTCACATCAGCAGTTACTCTCTGAATATGGATGACGTCATTTAATGAAATTATATTTACGAGGGAATTACCGATGTTATCGCAGGTTTAGTTAAAAGTGATAACAAAAACTGGCCAAGTGCGAGTAGGACTCGCGCACGAGGGGTTCCGTACCATCATAGTATCCTTACTTACCTTTTAATATTTGATTTTATTATTTGTTATAAGCGGAAACCGAAATACATCATCTGAAAAAAGAAATAACTGTGTAGTTATCACGGTTCATGAGATACAGCCTGGTGACAGACGGAGAGTAGAGTCTAGGGTCCCGTTTTTATCCTTTGGTTACGGAACCCTAAAAACAAAACGCGAAATAATCGCGAATTTTTAACCGACTTCTAAAAAAGGAGGAGGTTCTCAATTCGGATGTTTCTATTTTTTTTTTTTTTTTTTTTTTTTTTTTATGTTTGTTCGGGCATAACTCCGTTGCTTGCCAACCGATTTGGAAAATTCTTTTTTTGTTGGAAAGGGTTTTCTTTCCAAATGGTCCCATAGCCGCCAAGTCGGGATCTGATGATGGAATCTTGGCGAAATCGAGGGAACTCTTCAAATTTTTTATGAAAACGGGTTGCGATTTTGGTATTTTGTACAACAAGTGAAGCATTTGCGTTTGATAAGAACCATTCTACCATCAGATCTGATGATGAAGCCAAGAGTCACGGAACTCCATAATGAGACAATGTACCCTAGTCGTGTTTGGGCTTGTTGTAATTGTTACGGTATGCACTTTCCATGTATATCAAGCACATGTGAACCACTAAAAAGTGAAAAATAAAAACTTTTTTTGCAAAAAATAAAACCGACTTCAAAAAAAACAAAAAAGTGAAAAATAACTTTAGCTTCTGAAGTCGGTGACAAAAAAACTAAATCAATCAAACAAAGGTCACCGACTTCAGAAGCTAAAGTTATTTTTCACTTTTTTGTTTTTTTTGAAGTCGGTTTTATTTTTTATTGAGCCTGTTAGATACTCAACAGTTCGTTGGAAATCAAAGAACGTCACATCAGCAATTAAACTCTGAATGTGGATGATGTTATTTAAATAATATTTACGCTAGGGAAATACCAAAGTTATCGCGAATTTAGTTGAAATAGATAAAAAAAAAACAAAACACTAAGTAATCGCAAATTTATCATAACAAGTTTTAACACAAAAAACTTTTTTGCAAAAAATAAAACCGACTTCACACAAAAAAGTAAAAAATAACTTTAGCTTCAGAAGTCGGTGACAAAAAAACTAAATCAATCAAATAAAGGTCACCGACCGTTTTTGTGTGAAGTCGGTTTTATTTTTTGCAAAAAAGTTTTTTTTCATTAGTTCACACCACGAACTACCGAAAGAGCCGATGAAAAAATGTTTTGGATAAAATCACCATTATTTTGTTATCTGTAATATTTTTTTTCTATAATGGGGATCAAAATTTTTGGAAAAATATGTACGGTTAAGGTACTCGTAGTTACCCTTAGTGGGCTGTAAGGGGTTTACCATATCCACCCTTTAAACATTATTAATAAATAAAATAATAAATAGCGCTGGACAATACACACAGCACCATCTAGTGCCACACTAAGCAAGGCTTGTGTCGTGGTCACCAGACAGTTGATATACTACATCTATACTTTTTGTTTGTTAATACATAGGCATAGGCATAGGGTGGCATTAATTTATATAAAAATTAATGCCACTTTTCGTTGTAATTTTATAACTCAAGAACGGGCTCACCTATCCAAACCAAATGTTTAGGCTTTGTTCGGACTATTTAGTAGATGGTTTATGTGAAGTTTGCAAAAGTTTACAAAATCGGTCGAGCGGTTCTTCACGCAGACGAAGTTGCGCGGGTCAGCTAGTTATACCTATAAACATCCATGACTCGGAAACATAATATGTCCATGCTCATCACACAAACATTTGCTCCTACCGGGATTCGAACCCGGGACCCTAAGAACGTAAGGCAGCCTCACTAGCGCTGCGCCATTTGGGTCGTCGTATTGATTAATAACTAGGTACCTAATTAAACTAACAACAAACTTTAGAAGGGCATCGAAAAACTCTTCCTCAACGCTGTCAGCTGGTAATGTGCCCAAGAGACTGGCAGCATTGCCACGTTGTATGGCAACACTCTTATAATAATGTATACTGTGACTTTAATTACCTCTAGCCAAGGTATAAAGCCAGCCCTTGGTCAACTGAAGCATCAACTAGGCGTTTCGACTATGAACTTTCGGACCCCACAGCCCCAGAGTTTCAACCCCAAACGTCTCAAAAATACTGTTACCCATACAACAAAGGTTTCAATAGGTCCCATTAAAATAGATGGACAAATTTTAACACAGCGTTCAGTACGTCTAACCAAAGATATCCAACGCCGCTTGAGGTTCTCTGCCGCCGCAGCGGCAGCAGCAGCACAGCACGATGAGCTAGGAAGATGAGGTGATGCAAGGGTTACGCTTGTTGCGACCCACACTATAGAGGCTATTCTGTGCTAGAGGCCAACCCATCTTCCAACGAAACAAAGACATACCGTCCGGTCTCTTGCCATCGTCGCAAGCCAAGCCCTTGGGTTCTTTTGTGTTAAAACTTGTTATGATAAATTTGCGATTACTTAGTGTTTTGTTTTTTTTTTATCTATTTCAACTAAATTCGCGATAACTTTGGTATTTCCCTAGCGTAAATATTATTTAAATAACATCATCCACATTCAGAGTTTAATTGCTGATGTGACGTTCTTTGATTTCCAACGAACTGTTGAGTATCTAACAGGCTCAATAAAAAATAAAACCGACTTCAAAAAAAACAAAAAAGTGAAAAATAACTTTAGCTTCTGAAGTCGGTGACCTTTGTTTGATTGATTTAGTTTTTTTGTCACCGACTTCAGAAGCTAAAGTTATTTTTCACTTTTTTGTTTTTTTTGAAGTCGGTTTTATTTTTTGCAAAAAAAGTTTTTATTTTTCACTTTTTAGTGGTTCACATGTGCTTGATATACATGGAAAGTGCATACCGTAACAATTACAACAAGCCCAAACACGACTAGGGTACATTGTCTCATTATGGAGTTCCGTGACTCTTGGCTTCATCATCAGATCTGATGGTAGAATGGTTCTTATCAAACGCAAATGCTTCACTTGTTGTACAAAATACCAAAATCGCAACCCGTTTTCATAAAAAATTTGAAGAGTTCCCTCGATTTCGCCAAGATTCCATCATCAGATCCCGACTTGGCGGCTATGGGACCATTTGGAAAGAAAACCCTTTCCAACAAAAAAAGAATTTTCCAAATCGGTTGGCAAGCAACGGAGTTATGCCCGAACAAACATAAAAAAAAAAAAAAAAAAAAAAAAAAAATAGAAACATCCGAATTGAGAACCTCCTCCTTTTTTAGAAGTCGGTTAAAAAGAACCCAAGGGCTTGGCTTGCGACGATGGCAAGAGACCGGACGGTATGTCTTTGTTTCGTTGGAAGATGGGTTGGCCTCTAGCACAGAATAGCCTCTATAGTGTGGGTCGCAACAAGCGTAACCCTTGCATCACCTCATCTTCCTAGCTCATCGTGCTGTGCTGCTGCTGCCGCTGCGGCGGCAGAGAACCTCAAGCGGCGTTGGATATCTTTGGTTAGACGTACTGAACGCTGTGTTAAAATTTGTCCATCTATTTTAATGGGACCTATTGAAACCTTTGTTGTATGGGTAACAGTATTTTTGAGACGTTTGGGGTTGAAACTCTGGGGCTGTGGGGTCCGAAAGTTCATAGTCGAAACGCCTAGTTGATGCTTCAGTTGACCAAGGGCTGGCTTTATACCTTGGCTAGAGGTAATTAAAGTCACAGTATACATTATTATAAGAGTGTTGCCATACAACGTGGCAATGCTGCCAGTCTCTTGGGCACATTACCAGCTGACAGCGTTGAGGAAGAGTTTTTCGATGCCCTTCTAAAGTTTGTTGTTAGTTTAATTAGGTACCTAGTTATTAATCAATACGACGACCCAAATGGCGCAGCGCTAGTGAGGCTGCCTTACGTTCTTAGGGTCCCGGGTTCGAATCCCGGTAGGAGCAAATGTTTGTGTGATGAGCATGGACATATTATGTTTCCGAGTCATGGATGTTTATAGGTATAACTAGCTGACCCGCGCAACTTCGTCTGCGTGAAGAACCGCTCGACCGATTTTGTAAACTTTTGCAAACTTCACATAAACCATCTACTAAATAGTCCGAACAAAGCCTAAACATTTGGTTTGGATAGGTGAGCCCGTTCTTGAGTTATAAAATTACAACGAAAAGTGGCATTAATTTTTATATAAATTAATGCCACCCTATGCCTATGCCTATGTATTAACAAACAAAAAGTATAGATGTAGTATATCAACTGTCTGGTGACCACGACACAAGCCTTGCTTAGTGTGGCACTAGATGGTGCTGTGTGTATTGTCCAGCGCTATTTATTATTTTATTTATTAATAATGTTTAAAGGGTGGATATGGTAAACCCCTTACAGCCCACTAAGGGTAACTACGAGTACCTTAACCGTACATATTTTTCCAAAAATTTTGATCCCCATTATAGAAAAAAAATATTACAGATAACAAAATAATGGTGATTTTATCCAAAACATTTTTTCATCGGCTCTTTCGGTAGTTCGTGGTGTGAACTAATGAAAAAAAACTTTTTTGCAAAAAATAAAACCGACTTCACACAAAAAAGTAAAAAATAACTTTAGCTTCAGAAGTCGGTGACCTTTATTTGATTGATTTAGTTTTTTTGTCACCGACTTCTGAAGCTAAAGTTATTTTTTACTTTTTTGTGTGAAGTCGGTTTTATTTTTTGCAAAAAAGTTTTTATTTTTCACTTTTTAGTGGTTCACATGTGCATACCCTTTCACAGCGTACCAGCGTGATTTTTTGTTATGAACTGGTGTAAACAATAGACAGATATGAGATTTCAGCAATCCTAGTAAGAGACACACATTTGCTACATTTAATGAGGAGTTCCGTTGCCTTTCTCCGAAGTTTTTCATCTAATCTTTACCAAATTTAAATGGGATCACTCCGAGAAAGTAGTCTTTCTAAAACTACCCAAATCGCTTCTGGTGTGCCTATAAAATTTGAAAAGTTCTCTCTATTTCTCCAGGATCCCATTATCAGGATCCTGACTTGATGATTATGGGACCTTCTGGGAAGTATACCCTTTCAAACAATTAAAAAACAAATTCGGTCCAGTCATCTTCGAGTAATCGGGGAACATTGAATTGAGAACCTTCTCCTTTTTGAAGTCGGTTAATAACGACGTTATGGTACGTGACCCAAATATCCGGATAGCCTTTAAAAGATTTGGCCGAGTATCGTTAATTTGCTTCTAAGAATTGAAGAGCTCCGTTCCTTTGTCATGGATCCCATAATCAGAACCTAACCAAATTCTCATCAAACTACCCTTGAAGTACCCTTGCCAATAAAATAAAAAAAAACAATACATGTCAAGGTAATAGGCTTATCCCCAATAAATGGAACTTAATACACCTAACTGTCGAAATCTGGGAATATTGTACACATCTGCGTACCCCCTCAGAGCATACAGGCGTGATGTTACGTCATGATGCTGTATAAATAATAAATATTCAAGCGATTGCAGCAGTTACTGCAGATTTGCCGTGTATTTTTGAAGAGTTCCATTGTATATCTCCGAAGATCCGGATCAGATCTTCAGCAAATTAAAATATAACCACACGGGAAGCACCAGCTTTCAAATTAAAAAAGAATCATCAAACTCGGTTCACCCAGTCGAAAGTACTGAGGTAACAAACACTGTCGAAATCTGGGTGTACTGTACACATCTGCGTACCCCCTCAGAGCATACAGGCGTGATATTACGTCATGATGTTGTATAAACAATATACCTACAAGCGATAACAGCAATCACTGCAGATTTGCCGTACATTTTTGAGGAGTTCCATTGTATATCTCCGAAGACCAGTATCAGATCTTCAGCAAATTAAAATGGGACCACATGGGAAGCACCAGCTTTCAAATAAAAAAAGAATCATCAAAATCGGTTCACTCAGTCGAAAGTTATGGGGTACCTAACAAACACAAAAAAAAAAAAAAAAAAAAAAAAACATACAGACGAATTGATAACCTCCTCTTTTTGGAAGTCGGTTAAAAACGGACATGTGCGTCGCCCGCATGTCGCCCGGCTCGTTCCCTAGCTGGCGGTGTGGAATGCGCTTTTGTGCTACCCAATGCGAGGCCGGGGTGGGTCGCTAAGTATTAGGGAGAAGTTATACAAAGCGGACAAGGTGCACGCCGTTGCTTGTTGTTATTATCTACACCGACGGGCGCGCCTTATACTAAGAATGAATCGTTCTGCTGACGTAACCGCGTGGTTACCACCACTCCGCCGCTAGAATATAGACACGTGTGGCTCCCGCCCGCGCGGTTACATGACTGCGGAGTCGGAGCGTCGCCGCGTCGCTCGCGCGCCGCCCCTGAGAGCGCTCACCTCACTCGCTCAGTTGCGTGGCGGGCCCCGCGCGATCCGTACGTCACAAGGTCACAACAAGAACGCGCGCCAGCTCGCTATGGATCGCTTTGACACTGAATTATTGATTGATGAAGTGGAGAGAAGACCAGTAATTTGGGATAACCAGTGTGAGGATTATTCTAATAAACATGCCAAGAATCGCGCTTGGCAGGAGTTGGTGGAGATTTTTGGAAATGGTGAAGACACTTTGGAAAAAAAGAGTATTTTATGTAAGTACGAAAACAATAATAATATAATTATCTAATAATTATAATGTTTGTCTTGCCACGAAACACGTCCGTCGTTCACAAAGGAATTAGCCAATTAATCTTTTATATTTAAAGATGACGGTGGCTGTTCCTGCAAGCAATGTATATAAAGGTATATTTTATTTAGGTAAGCATACCTACAATAAATTGATGTATAAAGTAGGTACGATTAACTTTGTACTCTATACCTAGTACTTGAGACCTACTACTTTATACCTAGTACTTTATACCTAGTACTTTATACGTAGTACTTTATACCTAGTACTTTATACCTAGTACTTGAGACCTAGTACTTTATACCTAGTACTTGAGACCTAGTACTTTATACCTAGTCCTCACAAAGTTTTTGAGCGCAACATTAATAAGCGTTTATTACAATCTACGTCAAAATCTCATAATATGTATATGTCACCGTAAAATTGTCAAACACGTTAGATTGTAATCTCTCTAGCAATATTGAAAACTCTCGAAATATTGCCAACTGAACATACGGAAGTATCTCTGCCCCCATAATAGGGACTTGGGGCACCCACCCGTTAGGTTAGTTAGGTTCCTTTAAACCCTGCTCTCGTAAATAGGGGCTCCGTCGACTACGCTTTTTAGGGGAATATAAAGTGTTTTAAGGTTAGGTTATATTAAGCAGGCCGCACACCAACGCCACATGCTACACGCATCGAACATTTACGTCGCCACAATCATTGCGCTACAAATGTATTGTATATGCGCACATCGGGAGCACAGTTGTAGCGTGGCACCGCTTTGAGAATGGCGATATCATCGTCTAATGACGATGATTTCTTGATGTGGCGATGATACAAAAAAACGAGAATATTTGTGTAATTACTTCTTAAAACAGAATTGTTTGAGTGTACTCAATTGTTGGTGAGCCAAATAAATAAATAAATAAATAAAAAACCATACGGGCTGGTGTCATGGCAAAATAATTACACAGTGTAGCACGATTTTAAATGTACCTACCTACAAAGAAAGGTACTTACTCTTTTCATTGAATTTTTCGACAATCTTAGTGCAAATAATTTATATAATCCGTCTGTTACTATAATCATTGAGCGTATGATACAGGGTTTTTTTCAACCTCTGCAATAAACTCAACGTAAAATTCAATGTTGTCTTTCATTTTCGCAAACCAACGCGACACAAAAAACGAAAGTGTTCGATCTTGAATTCGTGTAGCGCGGACAACGTCTCGCTACAAAGTGCACCCGATACAAATGTTTCCTCGGTGTGCGTGTTCACGTACAAATATATGGGGGCGTTAAATGTGTCGCGTTTCAAATGTGGCGCTACAATTATCGAGTCACAAATGTATGCCTGGTGTGGGGCCTGCTTTTAATCGCGGTATTTCTTAGGAATGGTACATTATCTTTTCATGAGAGTGGTACCATTGGGCAAGAGGACCCCTCCTTCGCTCCACACCGCGTGATTTGACTACCATCACATGCATTTCACGAAAAATAATGCGTTTTATTGTAAGCAGTAAGTGTGTTCGTTTGACAATATTTCGAGAGTTTACAATCTCTCTAGTTATTTTACAATCTAACGTGTTTGACAATTTCACGGTGACTAGTTTGCGAAAATACTAGGAGTGCAACCTATTTTTAAACAGTAGGTACATTTTGATACAAGTGGGCTATTATTTTCAGGTTCAATACTGCAAAAGAAATGGAAGAACATACGAGATTGTTTTAATAAGGAATACAAAAAGAGGAAATCCGGATTCCATAAAGGATCCCAATACATGTACTTTTCCAGACTTTCTTTCCTGCAGAGAAGTGCAGACAACAATGAAACTCTTAACAATATGGATGAACAGCAAAACGAAAGTCAGGAAACACAAAGTGAAGTCAATCATGTTAATGACACAATTCAAGATCGAATATGTACTATAATAGAAAGAAACATTCAGTCACGAAAACGTCTTCAGAATGAAATTCAAGAAAATAGTATTTTCAAACAAGACGACGATAAACTGTTTTGTTTGTCGTTATACAAAGAACTGAAAAAAGTACCGGAAAATCGTCGATTGGCGACTAAAATCGAATTGCTTCAAGTTATACAAAAAGGACAAGATTATGCCTAGCACCAGGTAGGCATGATCTTTGGTCAGCAGGTATACAATACGCGACTTCGGCGAGGGTAATTTACTACATCAGGATCAACTTCTGCTGTCATACAGCCAGCGTTACCAACGCCATTAAGTGTGACCTCGCAGTCTTCTACTATATATGTATGAACAAATGACTAACAGTAAATACTTATAAATCTTTTGCCTTAAAGTTACTACGAGTTTTTCTTCTGGTGACACGTTTGCCCTCATGTGTTTCAGAGCTCGAAAGACTTATGTCCCTGATCAATTCAATTAGTTCATCGAAAGATTATATTGCATTCTAAATTGTTAAAAAACTCTCAAACATTCCTATTTTGGGATTTCATATTACAAATTGGCCATGTACGCGTCGGTTATTTAATACTGGATGCACCCAATTTTTTAACCGACTTCTTAAAAGGAGGAAGTTTTTTTGGAGCAACCATATTATCTTCGTCGCCGTCCATTTCTAAACGGACAGTATTCGCCCACGACTTACGGAGGTACTAACCGTAACTGTCGCCGCCGCCGCGCACCGCGCCTGAATCAGTAACACAATTTAGCGGTTCCAAACCGCACGATTTGTAATCATGCGGTCTCCGCGTGTTTTACAGAAAGGAGCATCATGCTCAAACGGTGGGGCGTCGGTCGAGTGATCGAGTCGCGTCGCGTCGCCACGCAGTATTTTGTTAAGGGCAGGTGTAGACAAACCAAAAATATTCTAAGGTAAATTCTGCATGAGTGATGTGACAGATTACGTTAAAAATGAAAAACTAGTAACGTACAGGCGAATTTTATAAGAAATATTATTTCTTATAAAATTCGCCTGTCGATAGAATCAACCTACCTTCGTAATATTAATTTACGGTTTGTGATCATTTTTGCATCTTCTGCTACGCCTTTGTCACTTTGTACTCTTTCTTTGACTACCCATCCTAGGTATGTGTCCATTTTGTCCTATTAAAAGTGGCTAAGTAGATAAATTGTATTAGCTTCAACTAGCCACAAATGACACGATTTTCGCGTGGGTACCAATGGCACAAGATTATCAGGTTCGATTTTAATATTTATTACATTCGCCATCTAAAATCAGACAAAAAAGTTAACTGACTATCCATTATTTCTACCCTACTTATCTCGGTGATATGGCGAACGTCGCGGCGTCGTAAGAATCCGCAGAATGTGAGAATCACAAGACCGATCCATGTGGGGAACTGGGGACGCTTCGGGGAGGCTTACATTACATCCAGCGCTAGACGTCTTCTGGCTGATATTGTGGTGATGGCGATGGAAATACAACTTGATCGATTACTTTATGACGACATAACATCAACTCTGTAGCCCCCGAGGCCCGCAGGATTGGATAGAAGAGTTTAGTGCTTGGTTAGGGTTGCTAACTATACTGTTTTAAACAGTATTATACTGTTTTTAACTAAATTATAATTTTTACTGTTGAACAAAAATAAAGTATACAAAATACTTAAATACTGTTTTCAGCATCAAAATGCAAACACACTAATATGTGTATTATTATAATACTTAGAAGCTCACACCAATTTCGCCACCTCAGCATTTACTGAAAGAGTTTTCTCAGTAATGAATGCTAAGTGGCGGGAGGATAGAAATAGAGCATCTATAAATTTAAAAACCGGCCAAGAGCGTGTCGGGCCACGCTCACTGTAGGGTTCCGTAGCTTCCCAGACCATTAAAAATACCAACATTTTTCGTCAGCAAAAATAACTTTGTTTTTCATAGTATTTGTATGAAAAACAAAGTTATCATTTGCGTTTTTTTGAAAAAGTGCTATATAACTCAAAAACTATTCAACTCATCAAGTTGAAAATAATTTTCCTAGAAAGTTCATATAAAGGTCTACTTCTGTGATTTTTTTCATATTTTTTAAACTTATGGTTCAAAAGTTAGAGGGGGGGGGACACATTGTTTTTGACTTTCGGAGCGATTATTTCCTAAAATATTAATATTATCAAAAAATGATTTTAGAAAACCCCTATTCATTTTTAAATACCTATCCAACAATATATCACACGTCAGGGTCAAAATTAAAAAAAAAATCGCTCCCCACTTTACGTCTGGGGGAGGTACCCTAATAAAAATGTTTTTTTAAATTTTTATTTTTGCACTTTGTCGGCATGATTGATATACATATTGGTACCAAATTTCAGCTTTCTGGTGCTAACGGTCACTGAGATTATCCGCGGACAGACAGACAGACAGACATGGCGAAACTATAAGGGTTCCGACTTTTGCCATTTGGCTACGGAACCCTAATAAAAAATGAGCTCCTCATTTATTTTAATTTCTGTTATAATTGTGGTGAGGCGTATGAAGTTTTTAAAAAAGATTGTAAATTAATAAGTTGTGCGAGAAGCTCTAAAAAAAAATGTAAGTATTTAAAATAATACATAAATAAAATACTGAATCTAGTTTCTAATTAGATTTTTTTATTGATAAGGAGTTAATAGTTTTTCGTAAAAAAAATATTTTTTATCGCGAAATATGGGGCCGTTCAAATATTACGTAAGCAGATTTATTACAATTATTTACCCCCCCATCCCCCTTGTCAGCAAAAGTAAGCAAAGCTCTTACCCCTTCCCCCTATGCTTACGTAAACATTTTTCAATTATAAATGTATCTTTTTTTATTTATTATTATAATGTTATATTTATAATTTCAAAAATAAGAATAGATTTAGGATAGAGATTAGATTTTACTGAACAAAACAATACACTGACAGAGGAAATTTAGACAAGTGAATAGCGTGCGGTAATTCCCCTAATCGGTTCTAAAGCGAGTGCGTAAACGTATGCATTACTTGCGGGAATCCTCGAAAATGCGTTTCGTTTTCAAGCATAGATAATGTGAGGGTTGCCATTCGTGTAAAAAAGTAAATAACTACCGATGACGTAATCATCATCTAGACTCCCCTACCCCCCATGTCATCCAAAATAAGCAAAACAAAGACCCCTCCGCCCCCCAATAGTGCTTACGTAATACTTGAACGGCCCCTAGCCGTTACGTGACTGTTTTTCAAACTCAACATTTATTTTAGAGTATTAAATTAATATTATATTTCCTGGTTTTTGGTTAAATAGATTCCTTAACTATTCAGCTATTAGTAATACACAGTAAATTTTATTTTGGTCTAAGTCTTGTAGTTTGCGATCGTCAAGTGTTTTTATATACAAGGGTCAAATTACACGAAATAACCCTTGACCTTGTAGCGGTTGACAGTTAGCGGTTACGGCGGGTGAGAGGCTAAAACGTAAATAAATAGTTACCTGTTTCTCACCGACAGGTCAATTAATTTGTAAGTACCTAAGTATAATTTGTAGAAAAATAAAATAACCGTCTTGTCCGAGCTATTTTTTTCGACTGTGTCCGTCTGGTCTGACCATCATAATCCAACGTGTAAGGGGATTAGCTCCGGACACTGAGATGTATTCTGTAGTTGGACGAATCACCCGGGATGTGCACAGGAATATAAATTCACTGTTTTGTGTCCGATAATGATTGACAATTTATAAGTTAAAACAATAAATTATATATACCAAAAGTAGGTGGCTTGTGGTGGGCGTACCTAATAACCTAGTCAGCAAACGTAGGTACATAAATCGGTGAACTCAGGTAAAAACTAAAACAATAAAAATATCATGTGGCGATGCTCGTACACAGCGTAATACGAGCACAACAACGCCCCACCCATTGTGAAAAGGCTCGAGCCTTGAAGTAGGTACGAATTTTACCTGCTTATTGTAATAAAGTTGCTGCCAGTTAAAATGACAATAGCGGCCCTTGCCTTATTCTTCGTACGAACCAAAACAAATGAACCATTTGTACACTGATAATATAGGTATTACGAGTACAATTTCTCCGGGCTGCACTCGAGAGCTGTATGCTTTAGTTAGTCGTTACCCCAGCCCCCGCACGGAGAGGCGATACGTAATGCGCAGGATTCGTATGCGCTAAGTAGAGCAATGCAGTAAACCAACTTGAATTGATAAGTACCTAGGCGTACGTTTGTTTTTATTTTTCAAGAAAGTATTGGATAGAAAAAGGTTAAGTATTAAATAAAACGTGTAAATATTTGACAGATATTTGCGACGTTGCCAACTTTTGGGATATGCGCTCATAAGTAGTAAACCACCATCAACCTTGTACTATAGAATACTAGTTTTGCCCGTGGCTTTGCTCGTGTTAATTTACAATTTAACAATCAATTCGGGTTGTGCTCTGCTTGTAATAATATAATTAAATCATGATTCGAAAGACAGGTGGTGCCATCTGTTGTCATAAGAATGTTATTATTTTCCTCGGGAACAGTACTTTTTGAAGTGGAAACTTCTTTGGGTACGTTGAGCAAGTTTATTTACTTATTTGCTCTCATGCACGTCACAATCAATATTTCGAGAGTTTACAATATCGCTAGAGAGATTACAATCTAACGTGTTTGACAATTTTACGGTGACATATACAAGATAGATGCGCAACTCTGGTTTTCGTTTTTGAAACTGTGCACTTAAGCTGTTAGATGGCGCTGTTAGTTTTAGTTCATCCAAATAAATACAAAAAGTAATTCTTGACTGAGGATTCGTTCATCGACTCTTATGAACTTGGAGGGTTGTATTGATGATTCTGATGAAATTTTGTAACTATATACGTCTTAGAGCCGCGACCGATATTTTCATCAACATACAACTTAGCGCTGGCCTGCCAATTGCAAAAAACGTAAAAAAATGAATTTCGTGGGTTCGCTTTCACCCTAAGTAAATAACATTGTAATTTTCAACAAGTTATCATTTTTGACTGTAAAAAAGTCATTCTGATGCGTATTTATTACAAAAAGCCTGAAATTATTGAGATGTGTGATCAACGATGTTCTGTTTAGTACCAGGGGTACGTTAATGTAAGCCGGCGCTCATAATCACACAATAGGTCTAAAAATCAGTGTTAACTGTCAAATTCAATTGACAGCTCAGCTTGTCAAACAAGTGACAACTTTCAATTCAATATCAAAGCACCATAACTTCACCCGTGGACCATGATCCACAAATAAAATTCACGGAGACGATGAATTAAGTACTCGTTAGAAATATTTGTATCTAGGGCGCGAATCGAGCAAATAAAACAACAAACAGCTCAACTGCTCAATGTCAATGTCAGTCTGACAGCTGGATAAAATTTAGCGACGTAATTATATAGGTCGCTAAAATCTATCCTAGTCAGGCGACCGTGAACGGGGCAGATTAAATTTTAGTAAGTTTAATATTAATAAGCTGACGATGTGACTAAGTCCCGTATCTAATCTAACCACCTGCATTTGTTTCGGGTTTCATTACAAAAATATTGAAGATTACGATAGATGATGATTAAGATTTGACAGGTTTTTTTTTTTTTTTTTGATACTTATTTTTTTTGGGTCAATGACCGATATTGTCACCTTAACTGGTTGTTTTATGGACAATAGAAGGGAGAAACAGGTTCCCGGTACAGACAAATCTGTGTGGGTCGGTACCGATTAGATAACAATAGAAATGAATACCTGCGCCGATCGGTACCGACCCGCCCGTACCGGAAACCTGTTTGTTTATAATAAAAATAAAAATTTGATTACCAGGCAACAGCTAAGGCCCATAGATAAAATACATAAATTAACATAATGAATCAATACTTATACTTACTTAACTATTCGCGTAACGTTGACGGGCGCGGCATGCATCGTGTTTCGATAAGTTAGTTATGTACCTAGGTAGGTATCAGTTGGCAGGTTGGCACCCTACAAAAACACAAAGGTATGGGACCTCCCGTCCGTTACTAAATCTCCAGGAAATTTATGCCAGTTGTTTAATTATTAAGTTTCTTCGTTATCAGTTAAAGGTATAAAGCTATGGTATAAAGTAATATTACTGTTTTATGACAGAGGTAGTTCTTTATAAATAACAGTTTTAACAGTGCCATCTTTTAGTGAGTTAAGACAACAAAATTGTTAACTTTGGCAGTTATGGTCAAAAGATGGCAGCACTGTGCCATTGTTTTGTTAGAATTTAATAAAAAACAAAGGCTAATTATCTTACAATTCGTAACACTAGGTACTAAATATTACGTCGCAAATCTTGCAATTAAATAGTCTTACTAACTGTCAACAAGAGGCCCGATTCTGATGACTTTTCAATAACCAAACTAAAATTATTCCTCACGTTGCATTTACTACAACAAGAATCACATCGTAATGATGACGTAACAAAGTCAACGCAAAAAAATATGTTTTAGATACAGCTCAAGAATTTCAGCATTCGTAAATAAGTTTCCGTAGTGTAGTAGCGGTTATCACGTGTGCTTCACACGCACAAGGCCCCCGGTTCGATCCCGGGCGGAAACAGTGTCTTTTGCTTTTTCCAAAGTTTTTTTAAATGCTTTCGAGATAATATTTTGGAGAGCTGCCCACCCTTTTTTGCAGAACTAAGTTTGATGATTGCTCTTATTATTTTTTGTAAATTTAAACGCCTGTTAGAAACGAGCTGCAACGCGTAATAATAAGCATAGTTTGTTTCCTAATAATAGGCGCAAATGTAGTATTACTTACTATAACTATTAGATATTTGATGTTATGATATATTACTATAAATATAATACCTATAGTCAACGCCACGCACGAGAAGCTATAAATTTTGTGAACACACATTCGGGTTCGCAACATTGATCAAATTCAAAATTGACAGAGTCAGCGTGATCTTACTTCAAGTTCAAAATGGCGGCCCAAATGTTTACGTTCCATGATGTCAGATAGATGCGTTCCAGTACCACGAAACATTATCGCCTAAATATAACCCGACCAAGTGAAATTGCTTGATAGACACGAATGATATTTTGAGTTGATTGAATTTGGGAGTATTTCTTGTTGATTGAATTGTCGTTACGTATCTTGGTAGAAATTCTTTGTTTACAAACATTATTAAATAGCTTCTCTAAACTTACTTATTGAATTTAAAGTAGGTAACTCAGTTCTTATCGTATAAGTACTTACGTCGTAAGTATACGGGTGGTATTAGTGGAGTATAAATTAATCAGTTGCAAAAATCTGAAACTTTGGAGGTAGGTAGATAAGTACCTATACTGTTGGTTCTGAGGAACCATGTGCTGCTATTTTGAAGTAAAAAATGCACAACGAAAAAACTGAAATCGAAAAAAATCAACCTATTTATTATCTACGTAAGTATATTACAATTTATAATAAAAATCTATTTTATACATGCTTGCTTGGTGAACGTCAGATCCGCCGGTCAACAGTCGCAAATTGCTTACTGATCACACTGTTCCTAACATCCGACGCGGACAAATTAAGGACACGGTTCGGACACTGATAGATAGTGTACTTACCTACCGAAGATAATATGTCCGGTGTCATGTCCTCCTTGAGTGCACCGGCGTTACCCAGATCCACGAGGAGCCTCTTGGAACACCAAGATCCCTTGTGGATGCACTGAAAAGACCAGGAAGTTTGATCTGCTTCTGGAGGGAGGTGGGCTGGTTGGAATAGCAGCCACCATGGCTCACGCAAAATGGTCCACTCTAGGGACTAAGTGCGGAATCCAAAACCCTGAAGGTGGATGCTCCAGGGTAGCCCGCGAAATCCATTTTTTTTTACTTTTTTTGTAATTTGCAGTCCAGTGCTAGGTTGTATGTTGATGAAAATATGATTCTCGACTGTAAGACGTATGTAGTTACAGAATTTTATAATCATCAAAATCATCAATACAACCCTCTAAGTTCATAAAGGTCTAGGAATTACAGTTCCTATCCGCTGCTGCTGCAGTGCTATCCGGGAGCATCAGCCTTACATAGAACATGTCCAGTATCCGGAGCCGCATCTATAATTAAATAGGTACATTATGTCCGTACCGACAAAACACTAGTTAAAGTTATTTCGTCTAACAGACAACCGAAGTTGCAGAAAATGCCCAAGTACTTATGTATCTTACCTACATAATAAATACTCATCATCTGCGTAGCCTTTTCCCAACTATGTTGGGGTCGGCTTCCAGTCTAACCGGATGCAGCTGAATACCTGTATTTTACATGGAGCGACTGCCTATCTGACCTCCACAACCCAGTTAGTGCTGGGTAATGCAATACCCCCTGGTAAGACTAGTTGTCAGACTTGTTTGGCCACTGACTACCAGTAACGACTATCAAAGATGGAAATTTGGTGTAAGGGTGGTCACCCATCCACAGGCTTAACCTAAAGATCGACCCGAGCTGCTGTTAATATTTAGCAAAATATCCACATAATAATTACTATAATCCAGGTAAAAACCTAATTGAGCTGTTGTCTGAGTATTTCTTTTTATCCATAAGTTCATAAGAATTTTTATAATTAATGTTTACAAGTTTTGGTTAACTTTGACATTAACTAAAAGATAAATCATAAGTAAATAATGGATGTACGAGTAATGTCCTTGATATGCACAGTTTAGATGACGTCGTTACAACGTAATTATAGTCGTTATAAGACGTCCAAAATACTGGTTGACCAGTTTCTTTTTTACAAATACTTAATGTAAACAACCAGTTTCTTTTCATTAAGTATTTGTAAAAAAAAAAACTAGTATTTTAACAAACATGCTTGCTTAAAAAAACCTGAGTGGAACTTACGGAATAAAAATTATGACTTGTTTTCTGCTAACTTCGAACCCAATGGTCATTATGTAGGTAGGTATCTACTACCTACATCATACCATTGAGTCTACAAGGCTTGGATTCAACAAAATCTTATAGGTTTTAGAATTATCATTTGCTTATCGCTTGGTATATGCGTTAATTTGGTTTATGCAGTTGATCCCGGCTGCCATTTGCAGATCTTTGACAGTCGTTACAGGTATTGGCCCAAGAAGTCTGACAACCAGTCTTACCAAGTGGTATCGTATTACCCAGTACTAACTGGGTTGTGGAGGTCAGAGAGGCAGTCGCTCCATGTAAAATACTGGTATTCAGCTGCATCCGCTTAGACTAGAAGCCGACTTTAAAATAGTTGGGAAAAGGCTAGGCAGATGATGATTCAGTTTTTGTTTAGTATATATTTTTGGAAATCGGTTTTATTTGCAATTTTGAATGGAGAATGATGAGGGTTATTAATGTAGTAACAGACAGAGTTGCTCTATTAGAACGCACTACGAAGACCAAAGTCACATCTTGATCCATATTTTATTTATGATTTTCAATACCTATGAGGTACTTACAGTTTTAATTTAAAAAAAACCGGCCAAGAGCGTGTCGGGCCACGCTCAGTGTAGGGTTCCGTAGTTTCCCGTCCGTCACAATAAGTGTTCAATCCAATCCGATTTTAATAATTCTTTTTTTGTTTGAAAACAGATACGTTCAGGATAATAAAATATGTAAACGAAGTTAAAAAAAATGCTTGCATATACGATTATACTACAAACTTAGTCCTGATTGTCCTGAAATTATTTTGTACAACTTTTTGTCTCTTTTTGTACAAAAACTGTTGTTTCCATCCAAGTTCAAAATCATTTTCCTATAAAGTCCTTATAAAGTTCTACTTTTCAGATTTTTTTCATATTTTCTAAACTTATGGTTCAAAAGTTAGAGGGGGGGGACACATTGTTTTTTACTTTTGGAGCGACTATTTCCGAAATCATTGCCATTATCAAAAAATGATATTAGTAAACCCCCATTCATTTTTAAATACCTTTCCAACAATATTTCACGCGTTAGGGTTGAAATTAAAAAAAAAATCACTTACTACGTCACATAGGGGGGCTACCCTAATAAAATATTTTTTCCAATTTTTATTTTACCACTTTGTCGGCGTGATTGATACACATATTGGTACCAAATTTCAGCTTTCTAGTGCTAACGGTCACAGAGATTAAGCGAGGACGGACGGACAGACAGACATGGCGAAACTATAAGGGTTCCTAGTTGACTACGGAACCCTAAGAAAAAAACAGGTAATGTAAAGGTAATGATTAGGTATAGTCAAAAGAAACATAATTAATGTCTATAAAAACACGTCCACGAGGACGTGAGGTTCTTGACCCTTAGTTATGTTATACTTATGAAGGACGGTTACTAATACATAACTAGGTTGGGAGTAGAGAGAGACCTTCTTGTTCAGGTAAGTAAACAGGTAACTGAGGTAGGTTAGTTAACCTAATACCCTTTATTTGCCGACCACTATGAGTAAATATCACTGAAAAAACTGATTAAACTTCAAAACCTCGTTGAAAACCTGGCAGTGTTTTATGTAAGGTAATTTTTTTTTTAATCATATCGTGCTTTTCGAGGCACGGACGTAACTCGGTATGTACCTACTGGGTGGTCACCTGTCGCTCCATGGCCTAAGTTGGTGTGTTGGTAACACCCCAACTTAGGCAGGCACGGTTTAACCTAAAGATCAACCCGAGCGCCCGTTATTATTTAGCCACGAGGTCCTTTTAAATAAAAAGTGAATAATAACTTTATTTTCGGAACTCAGTGGAAAAAAAGTCAGTGAAACATACAAAGTCACCGACTGCCGAAAACAAAGTAGTTTTTCAATTTTTTTGTTTTTTTTTTTATTTGAATTAAGTAATATGTTTTATAAGAGAAGATAATTGTTTGCTAGTTTTTTATTACCTACCTTAGATATTGAATTACAACGTGTAACGTTAAATGTGCAAAACCTCAGACACCCCAAATGATTTTTAATTCAACTGACCTAATTCTGAGATAAAAAAAACATTTAAATTTTTTTAAAGTTTTATGTGCTGTTTTAGTTTGACTGGCAATTAGATTTACTGGCAAGAACTGTTATTATGCCGCATAATTATGAGATAATTTAAATTGGACGACAACCATTTATGTTTGTTTGTTTACCTATTTTGGCGGGTTTGCGTACGTAATGGCTTGACCTATTAATAAATAGACAGGGCAACATTTCTAATGACGATTTTTTTGAAAAATGTAAACTATATTAAGGCGATTACACGAGCTAAACGCGAGTTTTATAATTACTTAAAGTATATGATTCACTGCTATAAAAAAGACCAGAAAAATACATGATATTCTTCAGGATATAAGCTAGCATGATACTGTTTTGAAAACATAATACAATTAATTTGGCTCGATAAAAAGAAATCACAAACTTACCTCTAAAAATATCTTTCAAACAATAAAAAACATACTAATATGCATGCGATCATTCTGATTTTTTGGCAAATAATTCTACAAGCAATATATTAGCATGATACTGTTTTAGTTTTTTAATCCAATCAATAGTTTTTTTGTAAATCGATCGAAACCACTCATTTCGCGCTATTTGGCCCGCAGTGGCTGACGTAACAACCACTTTGTAGTGCAAGCTGATTAGAACTTTATTCTAACAGCATTTCAAACGAAGTTTGAACCACCACAAATAAAGTTGCTAATTTAGCTCGTCTAAGCGCCATAAAAAGTGGTTCAATTGATTCTGCCCGTGATTCTGATCAAACTATTTTCAGGTTTTGCGCATTTAACGTTACACGTTGTATAGGTATTTGCGTCACTGCAAGGTTGTATGTAGATTTCATAAAACGTAACATTGAGATTCTTTAGAGGTTTTGAATACTACCGGAATATTAGTGTGTTGTTTTTATCTTTATGCGAGTTCTAGATTTGAAATGATTGACTACTTAGTATTTCCGTGTCTGAACCGCGTTTCCGTGTGTATTTATAGAAATTTATAGGAAACAACAAATTTATTTTAGGTTTGGTCCCATATTAAAATTTGTTTATAATGATGAGTTATGGATATCATCCGGAAAAAAACGGTGTCTAATAAGTAATCCTCAATCATTTGCCCGGGATTACACTCGCCTTATTGTCAGAAATAATCCCATGGGACGGTTAAAACATAGCTCAGGCTCTCGGGGATAAAGTAGCTTCCCATTTGTGAAAGAATTTTCGGATTCGAAGTTAAGTTCCGAAGATCACGTCCCACACACAAACATACAAACTTTACCTCTTTAGAATATCAGTAAGTACTTATAGGTTTATTGTGAGTAGATATAGGTGCCCATATCTAAATTAATATCCTGGTAACAGAATAGAAAACTAGTTTCTACCTCATTTTTAATTCACTTTTATTTTTGTGCAGTCCTTCACATGACTTTAATCAGAAATAGACATCTCGTAGGTAATTAGAATATCAAAAACAGTAATTCCCAATTTTAATAATACAACGTGTCTGTAGCGAATTATAATCGAATTGACAAAAGCAGTGCTAGCGACATCTATGACGCAAATTAATAACTAAGTCTCTACACCCCAATGCGTTTGTCGCAAGCATAGAAAATCGATTTTTTTTTTACTGCGCGTACAGTGCCCGGGTGCCCCCCGACGCACGAAATCTATTAATATTTTGTCGCTTATACATATGCTACGGAACTAGCAACCATTTTGGTTATAAATAAAAAAATAAATATCGCTGGACATTTCACACAGCGCCATCGAGTGCCACACTAAGCAAGGCTTGTGTCGTGAACAGTAGATAGTTGCTAAACTACATAAATACTTTTTTTTTGTAAATACATAGATACTTATTACCTATACATTTAAACATCCATGACTCGGAAACAAGTGTTCGTGCTCATCACACAAACATTTTCTCCTACCGGGATTCGACCCCAGGACCCTAAAAACGTAAGGCAGCCTTTCGTTCTTAGGGTACCGCTACGCCATTCGGGTCTGGTTGTGATCAAGTATTAGATCTGTGTGTACGCGCATTTTTCCTCGTCCCGCGGGGGTTCCTCCGAGAGCGAACGAGCGAGCTAGAGAGCGTAGGCTCTCTAGTGGTTATACAGGTTGTAAACCACCTCATCACAAAGCCGTCAACCAAGTATTTTGTACATCAAACTAAATAACTTTACGCAAAAATTATTGCTGGGAAACAACCATTTTTTTTGGAGTCGAAAACATTGTGCTGATGGATGGATTGAATAGTACGGGGTTAGTGTAGGTATTTAAAGTAAAAATCTTACAATAAAAACCTGTATTTAAAAAAAAAAACTTAATATAAACTCAATAAGTTGTAACTTTGACCCCCAATGTCTCCGTAACTAGAAGGTTCCCAGGTATGGTGTAGAACAAAAAAATAATCGCAATGACGAGGAAAACAAGTGACTTTCGGTTTCGTGAGAGGGTGTTTTACACCCTATATAGGGTATAAAGTAAAATTAATATCATATTCTCAAGTCTGCTTCTTTTTGGAGCAGTGAAAAATCAAAGTTGTAAGTAAACGCAATCAATACCGAAAATATGCTGTTAAATTACAAAACACGTACCTACTTACATAAGTTTATACGGAACCCTCGATACGCCAGTTCAACTCGCACTTGGCCAGTTTTTTTACAACTTATCCATTCTTAATATAATTCCTGATACATCCACCTTAACGTAATTATAACTAAATTGAATAACAATAATTTATAACACATTAGTTCATAAGTTCAAGGTTTCATCAAGAGTAACACGTGCGCTTGTTGTATACTAGCTTTACCCCTCAGCTTCGTTTGCGTGGAAGTCAAAAATTATCCCACAAGGACGTCCTACCGGGATAAAAAGTATCCTATGTCCTAAACCAGGTCATAGTCTATCTGTACGACGATCTGTATTTTTTAATACAAGTTTTTATTTTGATCAGTTTAGTTAATAAACAACTTAATTGCCAAAGCATTTTCTATATAAATGAAGTCTAACTATTTATTTACAATATATACACACTAACACTATAATAGAAATAAAAATATGTACAAGTATCAAAAAGGGGTTACAGGGCATCGAAAAATTCGTCCACATTGCTGCCAACAGGAAAAGTGCCCAGAAGGCTGGCAGCATTGCCACGTTGGATGGCAATGCTGATTCTTTGGCCAAAAAATAGGCCCGCCCTCTGGTCACGTGAAGAGTCGACCAACCGTTTGGCGATTTCCCGAAATACCAGGTGGGCACTCGGACCCCATGGCCCTAGTGTTTCAACCCCAAACGGCTCAAACACATAATTACCAATTAAATTATTGTATTTGCGCCGTTTGAGGTTTTCAGCACCTGCAGCAGCCGCCCCAGCGCAGCAAACCGTGCTAGGAAGATGGGATGGCGCAAGGGTGTCGACGCAAGTTGCATCCCACACCAAAGGCCTACCCAACTTCCATGGCATTATGGTCATACCATCTGGTCTCTTGCCATCGACGCGTGCCAAGCCAGTAGGTTCTAATACAGCTGGCACCCCGGCGGTGGCAAGAGCACGACGGATGAGATCATTAATGCTGGCGTGCCGCGCTATCCGACCTGCACTCTTAATGCAAGAAAGGCCATGGCGTCCGAGGCAGTCGACTACTTCACCACATTGACAGCGATGTGGAGCCCCACAAGGAGCGCCCAAACGCAAACATGTAGCGAGCCGGAAGGTCGTGTCACCTAACAAAGTCCCTATATTAGGTGACGGTAGTGCCTGAAGCCAGAGACCCGACTCCCACTCACCCACAGCCAGCAGGCGGGCACGCTCAGCAGTATTGGTAGACGTATTAATAAGTTTATTCCGTACCAACCTGCAGAGCGGCTCATCCCACTGTCTCTGGGAAAACGGGTTCTCGGGCCGATCCGTGTCCGGGCAAGTCAATTTCCAGGCGTCCTCTGCATCGGTCAAGCACGGCACTTCCGAGTCAACCAGGGAAAGGCTTAAAATTTTCCTGGTTAGCTTTTCAGTGCTGTGGACAGAAGACAGGAACGCCGGTAAGCTTATACTAGAAATTTTGCGGACGCCGAGGCCACCAAAACGAATTGGTAGGGTGGCTTGTAGCCACGCTCGGTCGTCCAGGGCCACATTAAGAATGGATGTTACTACGTAGAGTTACTTAGTTTGATGTACAGAATGCTTGGTTGACGGTTTCGTGCCGAGTCTGTTTACACCCTGTATACGGAATTAAAATGTTTTAGTCTGTCTCGTGACACTGTTGTTACGATTGTCGCAGCTCTATGTGTCCCGGCTACATCACACCACGAAGGTTGAGGAGATCGTGGAGTATGTCCGAGTGGTAGACCAGCTGCTGGACCTTGAGGGTTGAGAGGTTGGAGTCGCGCCACAACACAAATTTTAAGTCGTTCGTGGTGCGAGTTCGGACTCATCATATTGAGACCTTCCTCAAGGAAGAGTTTTGGCCGAAGGGTGTCATTATATCGGCGATTCCGCGGAAGGCTAATTCGCGACACCACGCAGCGCAGCATGACGCCGTCTCCTCGTGTGTAATAGTTTATGTTTACTGGTTTTTATAAATATGTATACATATATGTGTCTGTAAGGTATATGTGATATGGGTCTTTTGTTACCTGAATTAAATGATATATTATTATTATAATCTGCCTGGCCTTTTCCCAACTATTTTGTGGTCGACTTCCAGTCTAACCATATGCAGATGTCCGCCGGTATTTTACATGAATGAATGAATGAATGAATGAATGATGCATTTATTTGCAAGAATATATAGGTAAGCAGAAGCGGCGGCGGTATGAAGCGGCTGCCTGTCTGACCTCCAGAACCCAGTTATTGCGACTGATTGGCAGACCGGACCACTGCAGACATCAGACCAAAGAAGCAAAAACAGGAGAAATTTTAATTTAACGATCATAACAGATGGGGTTTCGTAGTTTCTGTCTTTTTTAAACTTTCAACGATCAGAACACATTATAAAACTTTTGCAAACGGGTTTTTCTTCCCGCGACCACGGCTGGTGCAATCCAGTCGAAACATCGGGTTTAAATTAAAGGTAAATTTCGCGATAAATAACGAGTATTTGCATAAGTTTTATTTCGTGGTCTACCTCTATCCCCAGGGGGAAACAACGTGAATTTAAGTCTGTACTAGCTTATTTCCATACCTTGGACTGCATGGTGGTCTATAATTGTCCCACGGGATCATAGACTACCGGGATAAAAACATCATATGTGTTATTCCAGGTGTTAAACTATCTGTGTGCAAAATTTCATCCAAATCCGTTCAGTAGTTTTTGCGTGAGAGTAACAAACATGCATCCATCCATTCTCACAAACTGCCGCATTTATAATAGACTAGCGGACCCAGTTCCCGTGGAAGTTAATGGGATAAAATATATGCTTAGCATAATAATATGTTACTCAGTAAAGACGTGGCATCACAATTTTCAAATACTCAAATACAAGAAAAATTGTCGAGACTCGAGTAGTTTTAGAGTTAAATCGTAACACACAAAGTAACAAAAAATCAAATCTTTCCTGTGTACAATATAAGTTTAGATAAAGAAGTAACATTTGTGCAGATAAAAGAGTTAGGGACCTATCTATCATCGAAACAGTAAAACTCTTTGCTTGCTCTACTACACGCTTGCTTGCACTTTTCTTGCTAGTTACTTACAACATACTGTTTTCCGCGAATGTATTACGACCTACACTTACAAGTAATTCAAGCGTAGAATCAAGTATACCGTTCACACCCCCACTTATCTCGTAGCGGTAGTTACGAAAAGGGATTGGAAAAACTACGATAGAGTAGTATCGATAGCTATACTTATCTTATTATATATATATGTCACCGTAAAATTGTCAAAAACGTTATATTGTAATCTCTCTAGCGATATTGTAAACTCTCGAATTATTGTCAAACGAACATACTGCTTACAATAAAACGCATTATTTTTCGTGAAATGCATGCGATGGTAGTCAACTCACGCGGTGTGGAGGGAAGGAGGGGTCCCCCTTGCCCAGTGGTACCACTCTCATGAAAACATACTGTACCATGCATTCCTGAGAAATATCGATTAATATAACCTAACCTTAAAACACTTCATATTCCCCTAAAAAGCGTAGTCGACGGAGCCCCGCTTCGCGGGGCCCCTATTTCCGAGTGCAGGGTTTAAAGGAACCTAACTAAACTAACGGAGGGGTGCCCCCAGTCCCGATTATGGGGGCATACACACTTCCGTATGTTCAGTTGACAATAATTCGAGAGTTTACAATATCGCTAGAGAGAAACACGTTACATTGTAATATAACGTGTTTGACAATTTTACAGTGACATTACACTACATAGTTTTGTTCGTGTTTTCGCACGCGTTTAGTTCGGATCCCACTGAAACGCCGATGTAGGATGATAGGTAGATTCTGTATGGTTTTGTGTTTGAATTACCTATACTAATAGGATGAAATGTATTTCATGAAGAGATGGGCATGCACACCCACAGTGTTCTACGACCTAAATGGAGCAGCGGTTCGAATCCCGGTAGGAGCAAATGTTTGTGTGGTGAGCATGGACATTTTTGTCCGAGTCATGGATGTTTATAATGATATGATCCTTCCTTATCGTGTGGTTAGTTGCCTAACCTGGTGTCAGAATTATATGATTATGTATGTACTTATTTACAAATCGGCGGGTATAGACAAAGCGGCGCTTCTGCCCAATTGTAATCCGGCTGAACGTGACGACGCCGCATTACATAACACTATCACTACACATTACATGGCACTAGATGGCGCTGTGTGTAATGTCCAGCGATAATTATTTATTTTATTATTTATTGTTCTGTCATTGTCTCAACTTGTTTGGGGTCGGCGCAGCATATTTTCTTACTCGTCATCTTATCAGTCACCTTTTCTAGCCATATCTCCCTTCAAACAGTCTATCCATCTATTCTATTTTTATTTATAGCCATCTTCATTCATACTCAACATTTTCCTCACTACATTTTCATCTTTCCTCCGCATCACATAAATTTTCCATAAAACCACGATGACCGATAACTACTGTTTGTCTTTTTATTTCATACTAGCTTCTGCCCGCGAGTTCGTTCGCGTGAATTTCCCGCTTGCAACATTTCTTATTGCTGCTCCGTTCCTATTGGTCATAGCGTGATGTTATATAGCCTATAGCCTTCCTCGATAAATGGACTATCCAACGCAAAAAGAATTTTTCAATTCGAGCCGGTAGTTCCTGAGATAAGCGCGTTCAACCAAACAAACAAACAAACTCTTCTGCTTTTTATTACTCGTATTATACATATAAGTACATAAGTATAGATTTTCTATTTGTACCTAGTTATCTCATAAGTCACTTCCTTTCTATCCATGCCATCTTGCGTAGGTACTATATAGGGTGACTGGTAATTAGTGTACGATAGTCGATACTTTAACCCGTGATTGTGCTCATGATAACAAACAACTTTTACTATGGGACCAAAGCTGAAATCGCGAAAAAAAAATCAGCTGTTCGGTACATTAGGCGAACATAAATGTTCTGAACAGCTGATTTTTTTTCGCGATTTCAGGGTTGGTCCCATAGTAAAAGTTGTTTGTTATCATGAGTATAATCACGTGTTTAAGTATCGTACACTAATTACCAGTCTTCCTATATAATTCATCCATCGTTTTTCTGGTGTTCTCTTAAGAGGGCTATCACAATTTATCTTGTATTTGAATTGAATGTAAAACTCTTAAAACACTCAAATCAAGAAAAATGGTGATAGTGCATTCATACTCAAAGTTTTAAAAATATATCGATTCTTTTGATATGATACGAATCTCACCGACAACATCCCTGTTTACCTCGTAGCGGCAATAATAGATACAGGTAATGAAGTTCGACTTCCATGCAGGTTTCATTCGCGAAGCAACCTCTCGCAAGCAGCCGCGTCTACCTAGGCTTGCAGTTATATTTAAAATTATATCATAATTCTCTCAATTTTAAATTTAAAAATATTATTTAAATCCGCGCTCTGACCTTGCTGACTTAATTAAAATTAGTGGCTGTGATTTAGTATAATTTAGTTTTTTATTTATATGTTTCTAAGTGGTTGACGAACATTTCTTTTGCGGTTTAATAAAAGTATTTGCAGTTTCGGTTTTACCTGGATTGCTTTTATTTGGTGAGTTTTTTGTTTTCATTATTTTTATTTTATGAATTTTACGTTGGGTAAAACCCATTATTGCGCCTAAACATAGTGAGCAACATCAGAATTACAAAGGTTTTTTCCCTTTCATTGTTTTAACTTAAAATTCTCAAGGAACTCAATAAGAAACATTATTTCTTGTCGACTATTCCGTAAATAAAATTATCAACAGGAAAATCAGCGCACAATTTTCTTTATTAACATTTGCCTCTTGGCTAAACCGGGGCCATTTATCTGAGACTAGCGGACTTCACGTGGTTTCACCCTCGTTGTTTCTTTTCCCGTGGAAGTACGGGGATAAAATATAGCCTATGTTACTCACTGAGCTAGCTATCCATTGCTGAAAGATTTTTTCAAATCGGTCCAGTAATTTTTAAGTTTATTCGTTATACAAATAATATGTCGTCACCGTTAAAATTGTCAAACACGTTAGATTGTAATATAACTAGAGAGATTGTAGACTCTCGAAAGATTGTCAAACGATCATACTGCTTACAATATAACGCATTATTTTACCGGTAGATTGTAATCTATCGAAGTGAAACCGTAATATTGTGAAATGTACGACGGAAGTACCTACCTCTGCCGCCATAATCGGGACTTGGGGCACCCCCACGTTAGGTTAGTTAGGTTCCTTTAAACTCTGCAGACAGAAATAGGGGCCCCGCGTAGAGTGGCTTTTTAGGGGTTGAGAGATTACAATCTAACGTGTTTGACAATTTTACGGTGACATAGGTATACAAAAATACAAATCTTTCCTATTTATAATATTAGTATAAGTTTTATAAAGAAGTATAGATAACTTGGATACAAGATTGTTCCTGTCAATCTCAATGAGTAAAGTCAGTCAGAATCCCGACTGTCTGACCACCAGTCTTACCAAAGAGTATTGTGTTTCCCAGTTAAATGTGTTGTGGAGGTTAGATAGGCAGTTCCTACTCGAAGTAAAATAAAAGAAAGAAAAAAAAAAATTATTCATCGCAAAGTCATGACGTGCATACAATATGTACAATGTGTACTTGTATTATAACTTAAAAACTTGTTAGTTTTACATAAGGTGCCTGCTACCCGATTTTCACAATCAGGTTTTACCAAGAACATTAGTTCGAAAATATTTTTTTCAAGTTCTCCCCAGTACTAATTTCATGCATATGTACTTGTTTTTCCTGGGAATATTAATTTCTCTTGATCTTGTAATCATCACGGGCAAGCTGGATGGCTAAATTTCTAAAGAATGTTCTACGGTCCATTGAGAAACTCAGAACCTCTTTGTTAATTTTCGTTCGTCGGGAAAAGGCTAGACAGATGATGATTCCGTAGTGAAGTAAAGTAAATGAGAAATAAATTGTTGATTAAATGAAAAACAAGAAAGGAGCTAATAACACTGCGGTTAGACATATCTAATTTGAGGTTGTAGGTAACCTAGTAAGTTGCATGTTTCCCTATGATGGTAGTTCTAGCGGGACTGTTCGAAAGAGATACCGCGGCCCGGAACATAAAGGGCGAGGAAGGAACATGGATGGTTTTTAGTCAGTAAAAGACTGACACTCCCTCTCGCTCCGCCCAGAGTGGGACGTCATTTGATGATTTCCCATCCAAAAAAAAAAGTTCTAAAATGCCAAAGGTATTAATCACAAGTTATGTAATGTAAACCACTTCATAAATCTGAATAGAAGTAAACAGAAGCTTCTGCCTTTGTGACTACCTACTCCTAATCTTATAAAACTCTTGACACTAAATAAAATCCGATATAATTATGAATGACAAGATAATTAATGGCATCGCATTAACAATGGTGGACGCAATGCCATGAATTAAACATGATAACTTATTATTAACTGAACTAGTACGAGAACTGAGAGTTGTTATCGATAAAATATTTATTGACGAGTTGTATCATCATCTGCTTAGCCCCTAACCAGATGCAACTGAATACCAGTATTTTACATGGAGCGACTGCCTATCTGACCTCCACAACCCAGTTTATACTGGGAAACTACGATAACACTTGGTAAGACTGGTGTCAGAAGTTTTGGGCCACTGACTCTCTAAGAACTGTAATAAAAACTGTGTATAGCCCATGCCCTCTCATAGAGAGGAGGTCTGTGTCCCAGCAGTGGGACCAATTAATAGGCTGATGATGACTTAGATGATGAATATTAGAGCTGTGACGGAGTGACGTCCATGGACTTGAAAGAGAAGTGCTGGTCGTCCGGGGGTGGAATGTGCAGTCGACATTGTTTCCATCACAGGAATATACAGATAGGCTGGCACAATAACGTGGAGATTGTCACAATAAAAGAGAGGTCTTTACCTAGCTGACAAGATGACGCCTGAAAGATACGTACATACCTACACAGGTATGGAAACTGAAGACATGTATAAAATGCTGGTATTTCAAGCAGATCCTAATAGTATTGGGAAAGGAAGGAAATAAAACCCATTAAAGCAATACATCATTGCACCATGATACAACCACAGAAATTGTTGTTTCTTCATATATAACACCACTGCCTTTATGACATCTAAACTAAAATTAGCAACATTGATAACAAACCATTAACGATCAGTGATTATACACTCAAGTGTGTGATCATCTGACAAACCGACTAATCTTATGAACGTAACGTGCACTTATCATGAATGAGGGATTTCCTAGGTGACGGAACTTGATGTTAGAACCTATAAGTAAGAACTTACAAATTTCAATCAGCAAAGGCAGTGTAGGACTGTCTTGGGGTAAGTGAAGAAACGGTACTTGCTAGGTGGTTGCCAATAGAGAGGATAAGTTCAGGAGGAGGAGGTCAGGATAAGTTGAGGACTGAGATCTAAGATTGAGGATCATAAGGACCTCCTACTAGCAGAAGAACTTACCAGGCTGATAATGATACAAATAAGGTGAAAATTGAATAGAAAAGGAGTTAATATCCTCATATTATCAGATTTATTAAGAGGTTTGGGAACCACAGAAATTGGCCATTGCTCTTTTATCTCAAAGGAAATTTTGAAGCAGACATTTTTTTTTTAAACTTTTGCCTGCCAACGGACTATTTGTCTGTTCCGTGAAAGTTAGTAAAACATAAGGAGATTTGTTAACGTTGAATTGTAGGTTGTATATAATTTACTTGTAACACCCTTCTTGTAAAGCCAGTCAAGTGCGGGTTGCCTTGCAGTGCCTTTTTTTTTTTCGGATGGGAAATCATCAAATGACTTCTCCCACTCTGGGCGGAGCGGGAGGGAGTGTCAGACTTTTACTGACTAAAACCCATCCATGTTCCTTCCTCGCCCTTTATGTTCCGGGGCCGCGGTATCTCTTTCGAACAGGCCCGCAACCCCGGCAGGGGATGCCTTGAAGTGCCTTGAATTGTAGTTCTATTGAAATTCATCGTTGACATTTGTCTTATTTCGGTATTCTAATACAGTTTCTGAATATATTAATATATTTTTATGAATTGGTACTTAAGTCACCTTTGTCTAATTATAGATTGCTTGTGGTGAAAATTATTCTCCTAGGGAAACTTACGACTGGGATAAATAGTTTTCAATGGCCATGTTTCATCATCATTCGCCTAGCCTTTTCCTAACTATGTTGAGGTCCGCTTCCAGTCTACTCAGATGTAGCGACTGCCTATCTGACCTCCAAAACCCAGTTAGTACTGGGTAATACGATACCCCTTGGTAAGAATGGTTGTCAGACTTTCGAGCCACTGACTACCTATAACGACTGATAAAGATCTTACGGAGGAAACTCGGTAGGTATGCACGCACAGATCAACCTAGGCAAGCACGACTTAACCTAAAGATCGACCCGAGCGTCTGTTAAATATAATAATTATTATATGGCCATGTTTGATAGCGTGAAAAAGAATAGATAGATACAGTAACTTTCGCATTTATTAATTCGTATTATATAATAAATATTATTAAACTGATTGCCTTAATATATACTTGTCATTGAAAAGATGAGCACATCAAAAACTTCTTAAGATATCCTTAAAATTCCTCTAAAGCACAGACGTAAATAAATTCGTAAGTTTTATATCAAAAACTAGTTAGATTACAAGAGCTGTGCACACAAACTGTTTTGCATAAGAAGTTGACTTGAACAAGATTTATTATTTACAAAATAATCCAAGTGAATTGAGCGGGCAAGTCGTGAAGTACCGATGTACCTACCTACTTGTAATGGCTGCGTTTAAACTGTAGTGTACTTATCACATCACCTTGACTTGGAAACCAACAAATATAAGTACTGAACAGAGTTATGTACTTAAGTACCTAGGTACTTACTTTTGTTGGTAATTTAAAGTTGGGTATTTCGCTTTTTCTGTCGTCTCAAGTACCTATACAGTTTTCCTGGATTGTTCAAAATAGCAGTAAACATGCAGGTCGACTCTGTAAAATTCAAACAACAACTCGCATCTCACGAGTGTACGACTACACGCCGACAGACAATACGCCGACAGACTGAAGACCGACAAGACTTTATAATTTCGACGGTACACTTCGCCGACAGGACACTTTCCGACAAGACTCTTCGCCGACAGGGCTCATCAGCGACGCAACTTACCTCCGATAATCAGATAATAATATCACCATGTTTAGATACCTACCAATAAAAATGCATAGAAAAAAAATATTTAAACAAACCTCTTAATAAACATAAAATTAATCATTCTAATAACAACTCCTTTTTAATTATGTAAGTACCTATTAGTTTATACTCAGTCTCACTTCGCATAAGGTTCTTTTTATTTATTTGAAACTTTGAATCGGGTTCGAGTGCGAAGTGAGCGTCGAAGTGAGGGAATTACCTTACAGAATGCCACTTCTTACGTCATCTTATACTCTAGCTGTCAAAATCTCCCTGACAATTAAGTCATCCAGTCTCCCTGACAATCCTAATATTAAGTTTAAATTTAAATTGTTAGTTTTTAATTTTAATTTTGTTTATGTCTCGACTGTTTGGAGGTTAATGACTGCGACACAGTTTTATACTAATGCAGTTGTTATCGAACACAGAGTTTTTGTAAACTGAGTTTTCTTTTCAATAAATTATTATTATTATAAATTATTATTATTATAAATTTAGTTCAACTCGCTGACACGCTCGCATGGGTGGCGCTAGTGTATATTCGAATTATCAACCGAGTTTTTAGAATGTCAATCAAGAAAGTCAAGCGGATTCAGATTCGAAGTTTAGAATGAGGTCTTACAGAATCATACCCGTGGTCAGAGAAATATTCTCTAAAACTAATCCTTGTTTGCCGGGCCATGTCTTCGCCTTTAGGTAGGTACCTACTCACGAATCAATTGATTTGAAATACATAGTTTGTTTTTAATGTGTACGTATGGCCATTTATACGCTAAATAGGTAGTAACTATTGAAAGTATTTGTTCTTATTAATGACCTTGAAATCAATGAATCTTTGTTATTAAAAAACTTGTTTACAGATCTAAGCTAAATTATCATCGATAATTTTCATTTTATTCTACTATTATTAATCAACTTTTGCACGTGTTACGGAAAATTATTAATTCACGGAAGCGTTTTAAATCCAGTAAGTTGATAACATTCGGAGATAATTTAGCTTGCCATTTAGTGAACAATCCGATAATTCCGGATTCGGATCATTCGATGCAAATAATATCCCCTGCATCCAACCTTGCCAACATCACTTCTTTTTTTTTGTTACTTGTTTGAAAGGTGTATTTGTCGGGGGTTTTTTAAATTTTTAATTTAATTTTACTTGTTTTAATATTTATTTCTTTATCTATATCTATCTATCTATACATAAAGAGTAAAAAAGCTGTGTCTGTACATTGAATATATTTAAAAAATAATAATTGAAGGGGGTTTAGAAACAGTACCTAATAGAGCACGAATCCAAAAAAAAGTATGTCTGTTTGTCTGTTTGTTTGTACACGCTAATCTTCGGAAGTACTTGACAGATTTGAATGATTTTTTTTTGTTGTATAGACATTATGTCTGGGCAACATAAAGGCTATAATTAATCTTGGAAACCTGAACACCTGATGTAGAACCGCAACAGACCAGCTAAACTATAAGAGATACAAAAATGACACCATAGCAAAAATTGTTCCACGTGATGAGCATTTTCTGCTGAGAGAATAAATTTGAAGATCTGGAACACCTGATGTGGAACTTCAAGAGCCCAGTTATACCATAACACATATAGAAATGACGTCTTAGCAAAAGTTGTTCAATCTGATGAGCACTCTCTGTTGACTTATAAAAATCGAAGATCTGGGACACCCGTTGTGGAACTCCAATAGCCCAGCTACACCATAACACATACAGGAATGACGTCTTAGCAAAAGTTGTTCAATCTAATGAGCACTCTCTGTTGACTTATAAAAATCGAAGATCTGGGACACCTGTCGTGGAACTCCAATAGCCCAGCTACACCGTAACACATATAGGAATGACGTCTTAGCAAAAGTTTTTCAATTTGATAAGCACTCTCTGTTGATTTATAAAAATCAAAGATCTGGGACACCTGTTGTGGAACTCCAAGAGCCCAGCTACACCATAACACATATAGGAATGACGTCTTAGCAAAAGTTGTTCGGTCTGATGGGCATTTCCTGTTGACTTATAAAAATCGAAGATCAGAAACATCTGATGTGAAAATTGTTGCTTTGTTTCGTCTTTTTTTTTTTACTGTAAGTATTATAAAATTATAAAATAACAAAAACTGGGAGTACCTCCACGCGGTTAAGGCGGTAACAGTTTAGGACTTATTTTCAACGACGATGGTAGGTACTTATATCATTGAAAATTTGACTCTACTGACCACAACTCATTTTATCGAATAAATATGTCTTCGGGCTTATGTTATTTGAGTGTTTAATTTCCTTTTCCATTTATCTTCGTGAAATCGTGACTCGGTGGCCTACCCGGTAACGCAGGGCACTTACATTTTAATTGATCAGGTATCTTCACAACAAAACTATAACCATGCCTAGAAAGAGGTCAAACCTTTCCCAATGTTCCAAAGGAGCTAAACGATTGAGGATCATAAGATCCCAATAATCTACCGAAGAGCGTCAGGAGAGACTTAATGCTGTTCGAGAACATCAGGCTGCAACTTGCTCCGTGGAAACCTCTTCCGATCGCGAAGCACACCTGCGTTCTCAGCGTATTTACGCATCTACATCCAGGTCTCTAGAGACCAGTGAAGAATAGATGCCTGACTGCGTTCACGGATAGAGAATTGCGCTTGAGTTCTCAGCGTATTCGCACATCTACTAACAGGTCTTTTGAAATAAGCGATGAACGTGATGCGCGACTAACTGCTGCTCGAGATTATCATACATTGCCCCAAACACGCACACAACAAAATATTCATAATCAGTTAAAATGTGAGAGAGAAAGAATTGCTGGAGTACGGCATGAAGAGGCAGAAGAAGAGCGCGAAGATCTCGACATTCTTTGAACAGAATGTCGATAACAATTAACATCTGTGTCTCAAGATATAGCCGTAGGGCATGACGACCTTCCTTGGGTTGATAAGAAACGGAGTTAATTTACGTATACTCCTATGATTGAATACGCCACATATTCCGGAGGAGGTATGGTTCAAGATTATACTTTTTGTGAAGCTGTAAAATGGCAAAAAGAACCAAACGTATGTGTTGCTCAGGTGGAAAAGATCCGTTATTTTCCCGTCCCCGGGCTCTTAGAATTCGACGTTTCAGATCTTCGATTTTGCTGACGAACCCGGTGTCGCTGGCAAAAGCAACAGGATCCGCGTACGAAGTCGCGGGCAGAAGCTAGTTTATTTAATATTAAAGTTAATAGGCTCAATTTTGATAAATGATAACGGTCTAAAAATCGGAAACTATGCAAAGACTTGAACTCAGCCTTTGATAATGTTGTCCACAGAACATACATAGGTACATGCGTAAAAACTACTTTAATTATTGCGACAAGAGCAATTTCAACATTTTTGATGGTTTTATCAGACACTAGCTGATGCATGCGGCTTTCACCGCCCGCTTAACAAATTATATACTAAAACCTTCCTCGAGAACCACTCTATCCATTGTGAAAGCAGCATGAAAATCGGTGCAGTAGTTTTTGAGTTTACCGCGAACAGACAGACAGACGCGGTGTAGGACTTTGTTTAATAATAATAATATGTATTTATTAAGACATAAATAAAATAAGATATTATGCCAACGTGGGAGTTTGTTTCTTACATCCGCATTGTTTTTTTTAAAGGGATCCTCCAAGGTTCTAACATCAGAATTTATCATCATCGTTCAGTGCGTTTGTTTTAATTGGTTTTAATCTATTTATTTTAAAAAAAACCTATTCATTAGACACGACAGAAAACATTTTTTTTGCTTTGCTTCGCCTACAATATAATTAAAGTAATTTTAAATTGTTACGCACTTTATCTATAATGTCTTACAAGAAATCAAGTCGAGATGAAACATAATATTACATAAAAAGTAAAAAAAGACGTTTCCAAGCAATTAAATGTTGAATTAAATTGATTATCTTGTGGATCTAGTTTTTAAAACAACGGGCGTTCAATTACGTGGAGAATAAACGAGAATTTCTGGTTTCCTTATTCAGTACTTACGACACGTTTAGAAGTAGCGGTGTAATAAGTCTCTAATGTTCCCACAGCTGGGACACAAATCTCCTCTCTGTGAGAGGGGCCAGTGCGGTTTGCTGGATAATTGGATATTATAATGTAACGTCTTCGAAAATTTCGGATCTAGATTTCTAGAACATGCATTCAGTCAAAAAAGTATCGGGAATGGATGATTTGCTTAGGTATGGTTCCAAATTCAAATTTTTGTTTCTTTTGTTGTTGTTAGATAGGCACAACTGTTTTCCATTTTGGCGCGGAGTTTGAGTTGCATCTGTAGTGCTGTTTTTAGTTATTTCATATCTAGTGTGTATAGCGAATTTCATTATGGACAAAAACATCGAACAAAGAGTTTGTCTTAAATTTTGCATCGCCAATGGAATTTTGTGTTCCGAGTCACTGAAAATGTTACAAAAGGCTTACGGTGAATCGACTTTATCAAAAACACGTGCTTATGAATGGTACAAAGCGTTTTCTAGTTTAGTCTAGTGGTTCAAAGCGAAACTAGCAAACAGTGTGAAACCGCACTGGGCCCGGGTTGGACTACTGCCCTCACCCCTCTCACAGGGGGCAGGCCTTTGTCTTAATAGCAGGGAATGATATTGGGTAGTCAGGTATTTTTTTTATGAGGGATTTTCTTTTTCAACTCTTCCCTAGTCGCTGTATAGATGGCGCTGATCTCGGTATGTTACTGCAAGGAACAACGTCACATCATTTCACTTGGATCTAATGGTTATATTCGGAAGCTTATGCAACGAAAGTATCAGTCAACGAACGTATGTGACGTGACGCAATGTTTTTTTGCAAGCGTTTTGGCTATGGCAACTAGCTAGTAACGACTACGTTACTAGTTGCCATAGCCATGTAGATGGCGTTGAACTGACTACAGTGCAACGCCATCTACAGAGTTCTTGTAAACTATTTTTTTTTAATTCTCAAAAAGAAAACCTCATTACCTCATTTATCTTTTATTATTAGTAATTTAGACCTGTTTTGCTTTGCCATACAACTCGTTCAACGACTGCGACTCAGTCAGTAGATTTTGTTCACCTTGTGGGAGTAGATTTAACTCGGTTCAAATCAACTAAAATTTTCGTAAAAAACAGTTTTCTAGTACCTACTATGACATTTTAAAAGCAGGTTTAATTATTATTTTTACGTTTTAATAATAAATGTTCGATCGAGAGTTCTTTTAAGAAATAATTTTAACAAATACAGGTTTGAGTTCGAATATTCAAAACATTGCAGACTGATGAGATACCTATGTTTAATGCGAAGCATTTATGTAAAAACATAGCTGTACAACATACCATAAGCTCTTATCTGATTGGATAACTCGCACATCCCGCATGAAACGAGGGATACGAAGTGCAGTGTGATTGAGCGAGACAATACTATACTTACTATTCTCATTGTCAACGAAATAGAAACGTCAACATTATTGGCGCGGATTCGTAAGTGTCATTCATCAATAAAACTGTGCATAATTCTAATAATTATTTTATAACATTTTGTTATTTTTCGGTCCAGTAACCCAATAAACAAATTCCGGATATTCATCGAGATAAGGTATCATTAATCGTTGATGTCGTGATAAAATCTCTGGTTTACGTGAAGTTTAACAATGCAAAAAAGTACAAGCAATTATTCTCTTTATTTGAAGGGGATTCGTGGAGTTTAAAAAGTATATAAAAATGATTTTTTTGATGACCACTATACCTAAGTTGGTAATCATTTGATCAATGATAAATTTAATATGTTTTTGAATCCTATGAGTAAAATGTATTTACTGAAAAGCCACATGTTGCGCGATGGGTGATTCTGTTAATTACTTTCGTTTGTATAACTGTTCCATTGCATTTAAGGGCCTTATCACACTAGCGAGTTGCGAGCGAATTGAAAGCGGGCCGAGTGCGCAGCTAGCTCGTTGCGGGTTCGCAACGTGTGCGCGGTCATGTTTTGTCCAATCATTACTTTTGTTCTTCTTCGCGGCTGTTCGCCGGGCACACGTTGCGAACTCGCGGCGAGATTCGCTCACAACTCGCTAGTGTGCTAAGGCTCTAAATAACAATATTGATCTTGACCGATCGCAATATTTACTGGTCAATAACCTACCTCAGATCAAATTGTCAAAACTTAAATAAGTTATGCTTATCATAAGTTATTCATGTATATCATAATTACAGGTACCTAATAAATCATATCAAACTCGACAATATTTTTTGTGAAGCAAAATATTGGCACTAAATGTACTCTATTTGACACTCATTGATCCCATCCCATTTAATTTATGCTTGTTGATAAAATTATGTCATTAGGAGCTCGTGGCCAAATAATAACAGTCGCTCGTGTCGATCATTAGGTTTCGCCGTGCTTACCTAGGTTGGTCCGTGGATGGGAAACCACCCATTAGATGCCGAGTTCCCTTCGTGGCTCAGAAAGAGTAGAGAGAGTTGTAGATCTCTGAAAGTGAAATCAGTTCCCCAAAAATTTGACAACCGGTCTTCCCAAGGGGTTACCAGAACAAAACCAAAAACAAACCGGAACTACCAAGAACCAACTAAAAATACCAGAACACCAGTACTTTACATGGAGGGAGGACTTTACTACCTATCTGAGTTCCACAACCTACACGTACGCAAACCCGCCAAAATAGGTAAACAAACAGACACAAATGGTTGTCGTCCAGTTTAAATTTTCTCATACGAGGGATAATAATAGTTCTTGCCAGTAAATCTAATTGGCAGTCAAACTAAAACAGCCAGCACATGAAACCATTTTTACTTAAATGTTTTTTTTTCTCTCAGACTTAGGACAATTGAATTAATTAAAAATCATTTGGGGTGTCTGATTACGTAGTGATTGTATACTCTGTGGTGTCTGACGTTTTGCGCATTTCACGTTACACGTTGTATAGATAAAATACTAAAGTTTCAACTCTACTCTCTACTTCATTTCAGAAACAAAATGGCCGGCGTAGTGAAGCCGATAACGGTAGACCAGGAGTATGAGAAGAACCCAGACATCTCACCAGCGGAAATCAAGAAGTTACGCGACTGGCTCAAGACGCAACCACATCTGCCTGAGAAACACCTCACAGGTATACACTCAATAGAATACCACAGTTTTAACGTGTCATGTTACAGTAAAACGGTTAAATCGGAAATAACGGTTTTGACTGGCTTCAGTCAAAACCATTGTTTATAAGGCTGATGCTCCAGGGTAGCTCGCGAATGTTTCGGGAGGTTCCTGCATAGATCCGGGCGGGAGGAAACGCCCGTGTGTTTCCATTACGAAGATCGACCGGAGGACACGGTGGAGATTTGTCCCGCGTGGGCGGAACACCGCCGTGTCCTCGTAGCGGCGATCGGCGGCGGCAACCTCTCGCGTGCGGCCCTGGTTCAATCCATGGTCCGAAGCGAGACGGAATGGGAAGCTGTCACCTCATTTTGCGAAGCAGTCATGCTAGCGAAGGAGTTGGCGGAGCGCGAGAGGGAGAGAAACTCATCCTAGACGCCGCGGGAGACACTGGACACCTGGCCATCGTAGGCGCGTTCCTGTGGAAGGTGAGCTATGGGCTAGTTCGCCGTCCGTCCGTCTTATGACGACAGGCCGTGTCGACGGCGCGTTCGTGTTCCACACGCGCCTCAAAGAGCTGTGAATGTGAACACAATTAAAGGGTCTTCATGTGCCGAAAAAGAAGGGTCGCTCGCGAAATTTAAATGGTCTTACGCTTTTTGCAATTTGCAGGCCAGTGCTAAGTTCTGTGTTGATGAAAATATCGTTCGAGATTGTAAAACGTATGTAGTTACAGAATTATAAGCATCAAAATCATAAACACGACTCTTCAAGTTTACAGAGGTCGAGAAACGACTTTGACCTTGAAAAAATCGTTCCTCGACCTTTATTTTGGATTTTGACTACCCTGACACTTTCACTTTTAGTCAAAGCGCGATTTCTGTATTAAAATCTACTGGATTACAGAACGCCTGAAAGAATGAATAACTTTTTCTCCAGGTTGGGCAGAAAGGGTTATTGAGTTTTTTCATCGTATTCTTCTTTCGTCTTCTTCAGCTTATCGTTGAAAATCTAAATTGAGTCGATCCAGTTTAATAACTTATAATGAATTGCTCAAAGGTAGGTTTATCAAGGTCAAGGTGGCATAATTAAAATGTACAGTCTATGTAAAAAAGCCAGCAAAAACTTAGAAGAATATGTATGTTTAGGTAATTAGTTAATTAATGTCAACTGACAAGCTGATCTGTTACCTAATAATTATAATAAACGACTCTTTTAAAAACTTGGCTCACTAGCGTCTGGTTTTTGCTATAGAATCTAACCTATTTTTGGAATTAGTGGTAAACTACGATTCACTGCATGAGTATGTTTTCTATTCTTCTGATCCTTTTAATTACCATAATATATTTATAGATCTATTTGTATTAGAACAAGTTTCGATGTGTTGCTGAAGAATTTCTTCCGCAACTTCTTTTTCCCTGCGAAAACACTAACCGTAGTAGTGTGTGCATTGTGACAAGCTATGTCAGGGATCCAATGTATGAAGATCAAAATAGTTACGAAATTGGACTTTAGTGATGCTCTTTTGTTAAGTTGTCTAAATGAGAATGTTAATAGAGGGAACGAAGTCGCTTGACATTAAAAACATGCTGATTATCAGTCTTATTTAAATAATGAATTATATGATTTTTAGATTTTGATGTTAAGTAATCGACAGCATTAAACTGTCGGTATTTTTTAACTAAGTAAGTATCTACATTTCTTTGCTTCAAAGAGGCCTCGCTTCTCATGCTGATCAAATCCGGGCACTAACAATCCGACCTTTTCAATTCATATGTAAGTTTCATGGGCATTATAAGCATAGGTGTAAAAAACATCGTCAAGAAATTTGGAATTAAATCTGAAATCGCCAACCCGTCTTAAGCAAGCGTGGTGATCAATGCTCGTGCCTTCTCTCTATGAGAAGAGGTCTTTGCCCAGCAGTGGGACAATAATTGGCTGATATTTTGCAGTGCATTTCTTTGCAAATTTTGTTTCATGTAATTTATGACCAAGTAGATTTATAGATTGTGTCTAAGATATTGACCATCACGTACAGTTCAAACGTGAGAATTTACTAGTATTAAACCTTTTAAAGCTGATAGCAATCGCTCTTGGAGCATCCTATTCTATTGTTTATGATGCAAATTATCGTCTCTAACTGTACAATTAACACAAATACTTGAAATGTCGCTAAAGGTCGTCAATGGGTACAGTCGTAACACAAAGTCTTAACAACAAGTACTGCAACAATCTCACTGTAGTTACGGATATCGTGGTGAAGTCCACCGACCCGCACTGGGCCCGCGTGGGCCATATACTGGCCACTCCCTCCTACAAAGAGGAGAGGAGGACTGTGTCACAGCAGGGAGAACGTTAGAGGCTGGTAATGAGGGAAAAGTTTTGTTCGGGTATCCTAACATGTTACGGTACTCCATCAGTTCTGATTTTAGTTAATAAACTTATTGAATGCACGAGCATATAATATATAAACCCTTTCCTGTGACATAAAATAGAGTTTAAGAAAGATCCATAGGTTGCAAGCGACTGCTGAACTTGAGGTGCTGTTGTCGATTCCTAGTTCAGGCTGTTGTTTTTGGGTTTTCCTGTCATTTTTCTGTAGCTAGCAGTGGCGGAGTTTAGATTTGTGCCCGGTAGACGGCAGTGGGCTAGCTAATTATAGCACTTAAACAGAACTGGCGAAATGTATGTGTTCCTACTATTTATAGAGTATATGCGTCGATAGGTTACCTTCGGCGATTATAGGCTTATGGTGTTATGATGATAAAATTGAACGTGCGTGAAACGTTCATTTAGGGTTGCCATCCGTCCGGGTTTCCCGGATTTGCCCTAGTTTAGAGGGCATCAAGGGAGTGTCCGGGCGGGGCTTCATTTGTAGTACGGGTTTAAAAATTGTCAGTCTTGAGCCGCCCACGACACACGCACTCTGGCCGCATGCCGCGATCAACCGACGAACCGACTCGCTAAATTCACCGTCAGGTACCTACATTAAAAATGATGATAAAAGAGAACTAAATTTAACTTTAAGGTCTGAAAATAAATAAAAAGGTGATCTATGACATTTTCAACTGTTTTTTAAAACACTCACCATGATTAAAAAAACCTGTTGACATGTCCGGGCTCAGGGCTCTAAAATCCAACGGCGTCTTGTCCTGGTTGCCAAATAGAGATGTCAAGTGGTCAACCCTACGTTCATTTGAATACGGCCATTTGTCAATGGTCAATAAAAGCATTATTGATGTGCATTTGTTATTGACAAGCTAAGAATACGCAAGTACGAGCAATTATCGTCGCTAAGTCTGTAATTATGATTATCTGCATTGCATCGATTCTAAAGAAGCGCTTAAATGCGATGATTGCCTGATCATCTTGATTGATATCTGTTTGAGACAGTTTACCAACGTATATAATGGTAAAGGTAATAGAAATAAGAAGTCATCTAGGGCATTAGTGTATTGTATAAAGTTAATGGAGCACGACTTAATGGACACTTGTAACGACTACATTGTTGATTTAGGTATAGTGAGTTTAATCAATGTTAAAGAGTATACAACTATGTATAGTAGGCAAATAATCAGGGTTTAAAAGAGATAACAAATGCAGATTGTCGCCCACCACGATACTTAATGATCAGTTACAAACTCAAATCACGAGTGTCAGAGTCAGAGTATTACACTCAAAAAACTCTTAACTCAATCCACATCAACGTAAATTAAATTCCTCATTTACGAAACTTAACCTTAACCTGTTGTTGTACATGATGAAGTTCCCAATCCCACTACAGGATAGGTTATCTTGTGGATTCAATGTGAATTGGTGGAGGAAAATTGGTTATGCTTTAATGAATATTCAAATATGTTTCAGATGTAGACCTGGTAATCGTGTACCACTGCTGTCAGAAAAGTATTGAGGTATCGAAGCAAGTGCTGGACCTTCACTTCACACTGAGGACACTCTTCCAGCCTTTCTTCAAGGATCGAGTCTTTGACAAGAAAGCTGAGTTCGCCTTTACTACAGCGTTAGTACATCATCATCTGCCTAGCCTTTTCCCAACTATGTTGGGGTCGGTTTCCAGTCTAACCAGATTCAGCTGAATACCAGTTTTTTACACGGAGCGACTGCCTATCTGACCTCCACAACCCAGTTAGTACTGGGTTATACGATACCACTTGGCAAGACTGGTTGTCAGACCTTCTGGCCAACTGACAACCTGTGACTGTCTAAGATCTACAGATGACAGCCGGGACCAACAGCTTAAAGTTAACATCTTATGTTATAGCTTTAGTTAATAGTTATTGGGGATCTTCTGCATTCTTTCGCGCTTCAATTTCCAGGTTGGGTCACTGGATTTTTCTACGAGGAATTTCTCAATTGCACATTTTTTTGGAAATTGATGATGTGACTGATGTGATTTCTGTACTTCAGGAGACAAGTTAAACCAAAAAAATAACTGACAAAGGTTTACAGAAATTACGGTCATGATAATAACCGAGAAAATGCCATAATCATAGGCTTGACAGGCGGTTATATGGTATGTCTGCTGCTACAATGATATCCTGATATTTAAAAACAAAGTGAACAGTTTCGATATCAACTTACTAATTAACAAAGGAAGTAGGTAAGAGACTTTTTAATCTTGCACAAAGCAATACCACTGTTTTTTTTTCATCAAATGACTGGGCGAAGCGGGAGGGAGTGTCAGACTTTTACTGACTAAAACCCATTCATCATGTTCCCTCCTCACCCTTTATGTTCCGGGGCCACGGTATTTCTTTCGAACAGTCCCGCAGCCCCGGCAGGCAAAGCAGTAATACCACTGAGACAAGGAGATTTTTAGCTTCCCCAAAAGACGCTCAGATAGAAGAATCTCTTCTTCCAATTTTAAGTGATAAGTTCTAAATGTTTGTTTCATATTTCCAGATTATGTGCTCCACTAGCCACCCCGACGGTGGAAGGCTACCGGGTGGTATACCTTCGTCTGCTGGACCCAGACCCTCGCAACTTTAATCTAATGGAAACCGTCAGAGCTTTTATGATGGTCTTCGATTTGTGGCAGTATGAGGAAGGGTCTTGGCCTGGGTAAGTCCATGGATGGCAAACGCTACACCGGATGGTGTAACCCTTTGGAACTTAGCAACACTGCTTCGCGGCAGATCAAAATCAAAATCATTTTTTTTATTTTACATAGCCCTAGATGGGCACTTATAAAACTTCGAGAAAGGTGCAGAAAAAGGGTCAATAGAGAAAAGTGTTTTACATAAAGCTCAACTATTACATGTAACAATACCTAATGTTAATGGTTCATTTCAAATAGGCATGACGACAAAATCAAAAAATTACAAATCTATTTAGTCCGTCATTAAAAGTATTAGAAAATAATGGACACCTATATTTTTTGTTTTTGTAAATCAATGAATATTGGCAAAGATAAAACGCATCAAAACTCGGGACTGGGGCTCATGACGTCAGTACCTCTAAAAGTTATACCTAGGCGTGACGTATTGAGAATTTTAGGAGCGTCATATTATCTTCGTCATTTTTGATTTACGTAACAAAAGAAAAAATACGGGTCAAATAGTTTTTGATAATGTATCTGACGGAATAATCAGTTGTTTTTTTGTTATCGTCCCTATTGCATTAAGTAGCCCCGCCAGTCTGATGATTATTATGAATTTGAACTGCTCCCAGTTCAGTAAATTGACAGCGCCACAACACAACGTATTGCCAAAATCCCCTTTCTTTATTTTCGCACATTTTGAGGATCATTCAGCGATGTCTTGCGTTCCCTACCTTGCGTACCCTGCGCAAACCCAAAGCAGAGCAGTCTTTTGTTTCAAGGTCAGTATTCTGTAACTTGATCAGGTCGTCGATCCAAGTATTTATAACTCAACAATAGACGGAAAGACTCATTTATTACGGTGACACAACCAGCAATTAGATGCAAATAAATTTCAATTACTGCAATCTTTAACCCGGCCTCAGAATGTCTGTAATTTCTTAAACAAACAAGTTTACTGCACTGGCAACAGACATTCTTTAACATGAACTCAAGATAAAGAACTTATAAGTAGTTTCTGGAACCAACATTGAAATATTTTCCAATGGAGAAAGAAGGACTGGAGAACAACACTTGTACTTGGTTGATATCTCTATTCGTACTCAACAATTCCCTTCCACATTTATTATGCGCACGGACCCACATCAACCTATCCTACTCCCGTGCGCTCAAAGAAAGAGTAAACAGGCACATTCTTCGCACTCTCGTTCCATTGCAGACTTAAACCATGGTTTTTCATAATGCGAGATCTAGGTCAAAAGACAAATTTGCCGAAATCAGCCAACGGGATTTAAAAGATGTAGGTATAGATATTATAGTGCTCCGTAGCTAAAATAATGCTTATTGTTGACAGGTTCGTGATTCTCATTGATATGGACACAGCAACCTTGAGCCACGTCACGAGGCTGGACCTCATGGTCGTGAAGAAGATCTTATATTTCTTACAGGTTAGTACTTATCTTCTTAAGTTGAAAATGTTTAACCTAATCTGCCTTCGACGCAGGCAAACTTTCAAAGTTTTCGGGATGTTAGTGTTACCAGTCGGGATTGCCCGCAAATGTAGCTATTATTATCTCCCGGGACCCGAAACCCTGAAAAGGATAACAAATTTGAAATTATCAATGCTTATTGGAAAACGAGTCATCAGATAAAACTTATTGACACATACAAGTTAGGTAACGTAAGAAAGAAGACAGATGGGCAAAGTTTGTTAAAAAAAGAGTCGAAAAGTTGAAGTAGCCGTGGCCCCCAAACTAGGCACAGCCTGTATCTTGGTGACCCAATATCAGCGGTAAAGGCAGATTGAATTCGAAAGTTCAGTGTGACATAGCACAGCAAGACACAAGATAATCAGAAGAGTCAGCTCACCTGCTCATGTCAACGTAGCAAAACTAGCAATATGTGTATCATCGATTCAATGACCAAATATATTGATCCTTCACGGATTAGCCTTTGTAGTCTAAAAGAGATGCTTCATAAGTTCTACACTAGACCTCAAAAATTTCAGGAATGCATGTTCTGCAAACTAAAAGGCGTGCACTTCATGAGCGCTCCATACTTCATGGACCGGCTACTGATGCTGATCAGGCCGTACCTCTCGAAGCAGCTGATGGAAATGGTCCACACGCACCAGGTCGGGGCTGAGTCGGTCTACAAGATGATTTCGAAGAAAGCCCTGCCTAAAGAGGCAGGCGGAGAGTATAAGGATCATATTACTTTAAGAGGTTCGTAGACGGTTTTTCTTTTGGTTTTGCAGACATTTAAGATAGTACTGGATTACCCCTCTTTGTTTCCTCTTTGTGATGTTATTGAAAAGACACGATAATGCAGTTCAGTTTTTTTTAGATACTATATTTTGGCAATAGTATTCTTCGTTTTTCTTTGTTATTTATGAAGTGTGCCCATAATGGTCTGTTTTGTCAAGGGAAACATCGAAACCTATCTTTGAGCCTAAACATTGATGGTCACTGGTGCGTAATATAATCGCCATTTGCAGACTTACTACTTCTTGTACCCCAATTTCATCACAACTTAACTAACCTTTTTGTTCCTTTTGGAAATACTCAATGGATGTCTTCCTACTGACTAAAACCACATGGTGCACCTCCTTGCCACTTCTGGCTGAAGTGGGCTGGGGTTACACCAATTCTTTACAATCACTCCAGCAGTGTTAACTTAACCTAACCCAATGCTTTATTTATTTAAAAAAAAAACGTAATATTCGTGTAAGTATATTGTTAAAACGAACGACGTGGCCATTGTAAGTACGAGTATGTTACGAGTAATCCATCCCACTGATGCCACAATATCATTATTTCCAGATGAACTACTCAAGCGCATGCAAGCGAACTACGTGTTTGTACGAGAGGAGAATAAGCGAAGAGTGAACGAATCCCTCCGACCTGGAGGCAAGCCCTCCCCGGCAGAAAAGGAATTCGGCATTCAAGGCAGCTTCAAGAAGTTAGAGTTAGATTAATTGGTTTATGGATGGATGTAAGAATAAAAGTATTTTGTTTAAATCGTTGTTGTTTGATTTTAAACCAGTGGGTTCTTGGTCAGCTTCCATTTATATTGCACAAAGATGTGGATCTTTGTCTGCGATGGCAAAATACGCTAAGTTATAGGATAATGGCGGGCACATCATTTATCAAAACGTGGTGATGTGAAATCAACATCCAATGTATGTTCGACGTGGAGGTAAGGTTTCGGGTGATGCACTGTAGAAGATTAGCATAGACTGATGATACATGGCCTCCCGACCCTTGCTCGAGTAAGCAAGTAAGTTTTAAATCAGCCCCTAAATAATCTCACTCAGATCCAGCCTGTCCCTTTGCTGCCATCCCCAGCGGCGCCCTAAGCATATGCTCGTGCCCCACAGGGGTACCCTTAGCGGGCTGTCGCTAAGCTTATAAGTTGGTGGATTAAGGACAATGATGATATACCAACAATGCTACTATTATACCTACAATAGTAGGCCTGAACACAACTAGTATATTATTTCCAAATGATTAAAACTACTACATAATGATTGTCATTAAGTAAGAGTCCTATATGACCTGCCACAAAGTGGCGGCCATCTTCAAAATTGACGTAAATAAATAAATAACATCATAAAACATATAAAAACGGGTATTTATCGCGAATTTACCTTTCAATCGCGAAGACGGCTTCAAACTCTCTTCAGCTTGGAATCCAGTGATGTACTCGTCAAGTGAAATCGCCTCAGTATACGGACATGGTTAGTGTAGTGTGCTGTCCTAGTGTGAACCGGCCCTAATTAACATTTATGAAGATCAAGTGAGGGTAGTTGAATAAACACCTTCACTTTGCTGTGGCGGTACCTCCAATACTTCAGTCTCCCCGCGACCACGGCTGGTGCAATCCGGTCGAAACGTCGGGCTTAAATTAAAGGTAAATTCGCGATAAATAACCGTTTTTAAATGTTTTATGATGTGTTCTGATCGTGAAAGTTTAAAAAAGACAATAAATAAATAAATAAATATCGCTGGACACTACACACAGCGCCATCTAGTGCCACACTAAGCAAGGCTTGCGTCGTGGTCACCAGACAGTTGATATACTACATTATATACTTTTTGTTTGTAAATATATATACTTATTATACATATAAACATCCATGGACTCGGAAACAAATGTCCATGCTCATCACACAAACATTTGCTCCTACCGGGATTCGAACCCGGGAACCTTAGAACGTAAGGCAGCCTCACTACCGCTGCGCCATTCGGATCGTCAAACGGCCTGTATCTTGGTTGCCCAATATCACCGGTAAGCATATCCGTTTAAAAACACATAGTCATTATTGAATTTTTCGCTTTACATATTTTTACAGTAATTGTGGTTATTCACACAATCCACCGGAAAAAGACATTATTACCTTTGTATGCCCATTTTTTTTTTATATTTACTATAAAATGAGTTGACCGAGGCAGTGTTCAGTCCATGGAGTAACGCCAAGGTTTCAGGATGAAGTTCATCGGAATGTTGTTGGTTATCATGGCTTTGGCATTGGCTCTTGTGGTAAGTTATTCTATTGAATTCGGTTTGTAAAGAAAATCGTAGGATCTTTATTTCTTTTTTTAACATGATTAAAGATTCCGTGTTATAGCAAGTTTTCTATTTAGACATAGAATTAGATGAGTATATTGATAAAATTCAACCATATCAAGGTTTTCTGAGCAGTACTCGATGCTGACAGAGTCATAGAGGAACTAGTTAGTGCCCCGTTTTTTTTTTTAGGATGGGAAATCATCAAATAATTTCTCCCACTCTGGGCGGAGCGGGAGGGAGTGTCAGACTTTTACTGACTAAAACCCATCCATGTTCCTTCCTTCCTCGCCCTTTACGTTCCGGGGCCACGGTATCTCTTTCGAACAGTCCCGCAACTCCGGCAGGCTTCGGCCCTTGCGGGCCCCTTCACTTTTCTGACATCTCTTTGAGGCGCGCGTGAAACACGAACGTGCCGTCGACACGGCCTGTCGTTATTAGACGGACGGACGGCTAGCTAGCCCATATCTAACCGTCCACAGGCCCGCGTGCCCCGTTACTTGACGTTTCTGTTGGCTAAGATTTAATTATTTCCAGAGCGGCATGAGCACAGGTGAACAATCAGCTGGCTGTCACGGAGGGGGTGGTGGCAGGGGACCTCGACCGCCACCCACTGCGGCCACCACAGCATCACCAGCTACTAGTAAGTATACTTTCTTACCTTGATCTGCCTAGCTTATCTCCAACTATGGACTGGCTGGACCACCAATTCGTAGATATAAGTACTCAAAAAGATATTGTTCGCGTATTCCCCAAGCCACTGATAGTAATCAGTGTATAATAATATTGTTTGTACTTCAGATGCAACGAGCAGCGGATAAACCATCATACTACGGACACTGGCAGGCCTTCAACTGTGACGAATGGTAGCAAAATACTTATACCAACTTAATAATATTACAAGTTATTCATAAAAGAATTTAATCCCATTTTATTTTATGTTTTATTCACTTTGTAATCATCTTGTGAGACGCACCGGGTGCGGCCACCGTAGGCGCGGGCCCGTGGACGGTGAGCTATGGGCTAGCTCACCGTCCGTCCGTCTTATGACGACAAGCCGTGTCGACGGCGCCAGAGTATACCACGCGCGTCTCAAAGAGATGTCAGCAAAGGAAAGCAAGGCCCGATGTATGCAGGGGCCGCGGGACTGTTCGAAAGAGATACCGCGGCCCTGGAACACAAAGGTCTAAGAAGGATCATGGATGGGTTTTATGGTTTTACTAGGTAAAAGTCTGTCACATTTGATGATTTCCCATGCCAAATAAAGCAAAGGGATGTAATGCAAAATGAAATGCGTAGTTTTTTAATATGGGCACAGCAATCTGAGCAGTTAAGCCATGCCAATATTGTTGAGAAGATAACCGAAATTTTCACTAAAGGTGAGTATCCAAAAATAACAAGTGACATATTTCAACTAGTTTGTGAACACAGAGCAGAGCTTGTACAATACAGAAGAGAGGCCATTATAGCTTCGGTGAAAGACCCGTATCATAAAAGTGAATTGCGGAAAATCCCACCGACATGTTCCCACTTATTTGACAGCGACAAGTTTACAACTGTCCTGGAAAAAGCAGGAGGCGTGAAAAGCGTATTTTGGCCCAAAAATAAATATCGCACAAACTCTGCACCGCAGAACGATCCGGGGCCCATCGCAACGACCAAGTACGTCGTACGGTCCTCCGTCGAAAATATCTCAGGCCCCAAAACGGGAAAACAAACCTGCTTTTAAAAGGAACTACCTTGACCAAAATCATCAATCCTTTCGAGGCAAAGGTGGAAGAAGAGGAGGACATAACGAGGGTCATAAAGGCCGAAGGTACTAGTAGATATTTCAACCGGTCTCCCGCCGCCATACGTGGCACCAATGACGCTCGAAGTTTGGAGATGTGGGGGTGGGAGCCCCCAGCCGATGTCGCTCGCATCGGTTGTCAGATAGTGAGATGGTAGGGAACAGTGAATGGTTGAAGGGACTCTGTAATTCGTTAGCCACCACAGGAGATCGCTTTTTGCTTTTGAGCTTAACTGAGTTTTTGTGCAGGCAGGTGTTTTCAGAAGAGCATTTGCATGCGTTTGCAGACTTCGATAGTTTACTCTTCCTCTTGTTACGACAAAACTGGCGAAGTTTAGTACCCCTATAAGTATCTGAAGTTGTTTCAGATCCACAGAACGAGATTGCAGGGAATTCGAAACGTAGTCTTTCAGTTTGGATGCCGTTCTTTCTGGGAGATATTTGATATTTTTCCATGTGTCCCATACGATGCCCAAGAACTCCAGAGACTTTTGTGGGACTAGGACCGACTTTTTCCTGTTTATTATCCATCCCAGGTGTTCGAGCAAATTTATTGTGGTTGCAATATGGGACTGTAGAACCGAACGGTTCTGATGGACTAGGAGGAAATCGTCTAGGTATACTAGAGTGCGGATGCCTTGTTCCCGCAGCATCTGGGCTACCCAGTTTGTTAGACTGGCAAAGGCTTTGGGAGCAGAACTTAGACCGAATGGCAAGCAAGTCATCTCGTACAGTTTTTCGTTGTACATTAGGCGTAAGTATCGCTGGTGTGTTTGTGCAATCCGTAGATGAAAATACGCTTGGTGCAAATCTATTTTGGCCATCCAGTCGCTTTCCTGAAGGAAGTCGGGCACTTTGTGGATATTTATAAGCCGGAATTTGTCGGTGTGAACATACTCGTTTAGGTTTTTCAGGTTGAAAATAGGCCTCATCGTGCCGTCGCTTTCGGCCGAAGAAAAATTGTTGATATGAAACTCGGGTATCGCTTGGCCTCTTGTATTACACCTTGTGATAACATTTCCGAAATGATGTTTGACATCTCTTGCGAGTGTGCAGTTAGACGGTGACGAAAATGTTGACTGAGCGGTGGTTTTCTCTTGAAAGGTATACGGTAGCCTTTTATAATTTTTTGAATGTAGGGCGGTGCCCCGAACGCTTCCCAACGGCTGCGGTATAATTGAAGCTGACCGGCACGAAAAGGTATCCTCGAGTCAATATTTGCGTTTATTTTGTTCTCTCTTATCCCGGCGGCATAAGGGAGAGTTTGCCCTGCGGCCTTTATGACCCTCGTTATGTCCTCCTCTTCTTCCACCTTTGCCTCGAAAGGATTGATGATTTTGGTCACGGTAGTTCCTTTTAAAAGCAGGTTTGTTTTCCCGTTTTGGGGCCTGAGATATTTTCGACGGAGGACCGTACGACGTACTTGGTCGTTGCGATGGGCCCCGGATCGTTCTGCGGTGCAGAGTTTGTGCGATCCTTATTTTTGGGCCAAAATACGCTTTTCACGCCTCCTGCTTTTTCCAGGACAGTTGTAAACTTGTCGCTGTCAAATAAGTGGGAACATGTCGGTGGGATTTTCCGCAATGCACTTTTATGATACGGATCTTTCACCGAAGCTATAATGGGCTCTCTTCTGTATTGTACAAGCTCTGCTCTGTGTCCACAAACTAGTTGAAATATGTCACTTGTTATTTTTGGATACTCACCTTTAGTGAAAATTTCGGTTATCTTCTCAACAATATTGGCATGGCTTAACTGCTCAGATTGCTGTGCCCATATTAAAAAACTACGCATTTCATTTTGCATTACATCTTACATCCCTTTGCTTTAATAAAGCATATGTTATACCTGAAAAAGCTTTTTCCATCTGTGCTGTAAACTTAGAAGTATCATACATAACGCTTTATTTCGTCATTATGTTCGAGGTTAGTAAAACCTGGCTCATGAACATACAGCTTTTGTACGTCTGCGTAGCGTACACTGTTCCAATCGGAAAGCCCAAAGCGTTGCAAGATTGTTAACTGATCCAAAAATGCTGATGAAGCATGAGGAATCGATGGTTCCTTCAACTTTGTACTAATGTTTAGACTAAATGTATTATCGCAGCATGTTCCGGCAACAGTGGATGACGGAGGTAAGGGGTGTTCATTGGCCTCCTCTTCAAATAAGTCACCGCTAATGTTAGGATCTACATAAGAGCTACATTCTTCTTGATAAAATTCTCTTGGAGTGCTAGTTTGCCGCCGGAACAGCTCGTATTTTAGATTAGACACTTCGGTTAGTAATTTGTTTAACTTACTTGAGTCACGATTCCTTTTGGATTTGTACTTCCTTCGGCGTCTGTTATTACGGTTCGTGCGATTGATTGACGAGGAGCTTGAGCTTGTTGATGAACTACTGCTCGAGCTCGACTCTGTACTTGAAGATCGTTTACGCTTCCTTACGGCATCGCCACCATTACGACCCTTCTCAACCGCAACTTCCTCCCTCGTTGCAGCGGGTGGGCCTGCCTGATCCATGTTCGTATTCGAAATCTACAATTTAGATTTACTATACTGTTGAATAAAAACGCAATATCAAAATACGTCAAAGTTTATAAAGTTCAAAAGAAAAACAACAAAGACAAGATTTAGAAAAAATATCTAATTCAAATAAGTATTCCGAACGGTATCACCGTTTAAAAACTTTAGCATTACTTTATGTAGGTAAATTATAATAAGACTATTTCCCAAATAGTCGACAGTAGTATCTCGTAAGTATACCTACTTACGTAATTAGAAATCAAATTGTAACAACAATGAAATCAAAATGTTACCGTTAAAAGTGAAGCAGTGAAAATTGAAGTCAGTAACAGTTTAGGTATGTAGGTATGCCGAAAAAGCAATGGTACTTACCAAGACAGAATAATTTACCTTTGTCAATTATTAAACACTTTGCACTGTTGCACAATAATATTATCACTGCACGACACAATAGTTTTAACAAAGTGACTTGTAGGACAAGCACTTTTTACTAGCGACCTATTTGGTCGGAAATCAAAACGCCAATGACACCCAACTCGCGATCGACACGCGAGCTGCTTTAGGTGGTGGTGGGGGTGGTGGGGATGGTGGGAGAGCCGTTAGAGCGAGACACAGATAGCGGTGGGGCTGTTTCCGCACGGCTAGTACTAGCAGGAAGTCAAGAATGCTACTCTCATGTTTTATTAGGTTTCGAATAACGGTCAAGTAGGTTTAATAAGCTGCTAAATTAACACTGCTAAATTTTTTTAGTGCCAACACCTGTTAAATAAGTTCTGAGAAGCAGTCACAAGCACAACTCACAACAAAACAATAATGGTCTTGCTGGCTGGACAGTGCTCCCATCCGCACCAAACACGGACGCCGGATATGTGTATATTTGTCTCGCTTTATCCCACTACTGCAGGCCGCAGGCAGACGCGACGGCAACAACAAAGAAAAGGATACACGACACGCGTGTTCCGTTTTCGTCTCTATTGAATTAATAATAAAAGTATTTTTCATTACTCATACTCGGAAAGTAGGTCTGAAGTTGCCTGAGGAGCGGGCTGAAAGTAATACTTTTCAGCCCTAGGGAGAATCACTTTCAACTGACAGCTGTGACATTATTAAAAAAAAATCTAGTTCTATTTTCACATTTCTATTGAACCATGTTCCGACTTCTATACAGCCTGTAAATTACAGCGCGATGTAAAATTGAAATAACATAAAATTCAGTATTAATTAAAGAATATAATTATTTAATAACTTAGTTATAATTTAGTTACAAATATTTCTTTAAAATAACAAAAATTAGGGCAAAATATTTAATATTTTTTCAGTGACTATAGTGAAAATAAAGGCTGAATAGCCGGTCACAAAAAAAAAAACAAAATAGGCGTGAAAGCGGCAATCCGATCTTCATTTTTTTTTGAGTGGTTTCGTGTTTTTGTTTTTATTTTCCTTGTATTCGTAATGAAAAGCACAGTGTTTACCTCGGGTTAAAGACTTCTTTAGTCCCTCGAGCTATTAGCGCCCGCGCTACGCTTGGGCGCCAAACCCCGTCTCGGGACTAAATAAGTTACTTTCACCCCTTGGATAACAATGTACTATATTTCACAAAAAAATAGCACTTTGCACTGTATACATTGTTTGAAAATAATATTTACAATATGATGCAATAGTAGACTCTATCTTTTAAACTAGGACTAGCCTGTATCTTAAAATTGTTTTCAACATAGCGATATAATTCGCAACTACTAATTTTGTATAAAATTTAGTGTTCAGTCACAGTTAGAATGTTAAGGTCGAGCAAGTTCATTTAATTAACTGCTAAGTGCTAACTGCTGAATTTGGAAATAGCCTATTAGGTATAATATTTTCAACACACTTGCTCATAAAGTGGCTCTAATTTCACCGCAATTAGGCACATAATGACACCTGTAATCAAACTGTGACTTTTTCATTGCTATTATTCACAAGTGAGTTATAGGATGTTTTTTTATTTTATTGGTTGAATTGCTTTGTTTTAAAAAAGTTTCGATACAAAAAAGATCGTGTTCAATAGTACAAATAAATTAATGTACCTATTGCTTGCTCATTTCATGCAACTTCGTATCTACATAGATAATGTCAAATTATAAGTTTTTAATAAATAAAACTTTCACTCAAATGTAACTTTTGTTTTCTCTGTATTAAATAAAACTTTGAATTCCCCATTTCGTACGTGGCTAAAACGCTATCCGCCAAAAAAAACAAAAAAAAGAAACCTCATTCTTTTACAGCCGTCTTCAAACCAGTTGCAACGACGACCGTTTTCTGCAACCGTTTTCGTCGTCGGAAAACGGTTGCGTTTCGTCCGTCAAAAATTTGACAACGACCCACCACTAATGAAAATTAACTATGTCTTAAAAATCTGTCTGTGAATAAATTTAACAGTTGCTAAAAATAACTGCTAATTTTAACTGTTAATTATTTTTAGCATTAGCATTTAGCAGTGTTATTATTTTTTTACGTTTAAGCCCATCTCTTCTCGACGCTTTGGATTAGGTACGGACTCGCATCGAAAAATACCTAATCCACATACCTATTCTAATATGAATGCCTCACCCAACGACCATACAGCCTATAGACGCCTAATACACGATCTAACGCACGAAAACTATTCTGTCAACTCGCTGAGGTACGAGGTACGCGAGGGGGACGGGGTACTGCTTTCCGATTGGCCAATTCGAGGTCATTGCATTTCACTAGGGATGGGACAGTTTTAAATCAAACAAGAAAGTATCGATATTTTTTAACTGTAGGCATAATAAAATATAAACTTATATTGTCACTTACGGGATATCTTCCGTGATTATTTGTTGTTTTGAGCTCCCGATATTTCGACGCTGCACTGTTGCAAGCGCCATGATCGCGGGTTGACTGGAGACTGCGGGTGGATGGAAAATAAAATTGTTACGAGCAGACAAATCTGTCTACCCTCTTTCTTTGTCTTTAAACCGTGAAAGCCTAAAACAGTGTTTATAATAAAATATGTTTTTCATTACTCATACTCGGAAAGTAGGTCTGAAGTTACCTGAGGAGCGGGCTGAAAGTAATACTTTTCAGCCCTAGGGAGAATCGCTTTCAACTGACAGCTGTGACATTATTAAAAAAAAATCAAGTTCTATTTTCACATTTCTATTATTGAACCATGTTCCGACTTCTATACAGCCTGTAAATTACAGCGCGATGTAAAATTGAAATAACATAAAATTCATTATTAATTAAAGAATATATATTTTTTAATAACTTTCATAATTTTGTTACAAATATTTCTTTAAAATAACAAAGATTTGGGCAAAATATTTACTATTTTTTCAGTGACGATAGTGAAAATAAATGCTGAATAGCCGGCCACAGAAAAAAAAACAAAATAGGCGGGAAAGCGGCAATCTGATCTTCATTTTTTTTTCGAGTGGTTTCGTGTTTTTGTTTTTATTTTCCTTGTATTCGTAATGAAAAGCACAGTGTTTACCTCGGGTTAAAGACTTATTTAGTCCCTCGAGCTATTAGCGCCCGCGCTACGCTTGGGCACCAAACCCCGTCTCGGGACTAAATAAGTTACTTTCACCCCTAGGATAACAATGTACTATTACATACTTTACTTGCATTAAATTACCTTCTTTATTCTAATTGCGATTGAATCATGTAGGTAAAATATCTGAACTTATATGAACTTAGTAGGCGGCGACGGTTTTTCATAGGGATAAAACAATCTTCGGTAAAATGACGTGAACATATTAATAAATAAATAAATGTTGTAATTTTTAATTATTAAAAATATATTTTTTGCATAAATAAATAGTTATAGGTTTTATTTTTTGCTTTATCGACCACAGAGGTGGTCGTACGATTTGGAACATCACTAATTATGTTAACGTAACATCGAGGAAAAGAGATAGAGAAAAAAGTACTTTCAAAAGAAAGGGACGCAATCATATAAGACATCAAATATGACCAGTGTAAGATGAACTCCGATAAATATTGTCAGAAATTTAATCTAATTTAGATTTTGGAACTTTTAAATTACCGATGAAATGTGATACCGTCTTTCAGGAAACTTGAAGTCCGGCTTTCTTTATCACACCAACGTATTATACACGGGGCCATATTATGTCTATTTTCTCGATTTCTTAAAGGAGTAATGCGGAAGTGTTTGCGGCTCACAGGAGTGGTCGAAACTAATTCGAACTCGGTGAGTGACGACGGCTATAAGATTTAAACCCCTTATGTGTTGACAGACATCGGTCGCCTGTTATTAGTAGGAGTCTAGCTAGAGGCTGTATGGTCGTTGGCCTCAGTGAGATGGGTCTAAAATTAAAAAAGCTGCTAAATTAACACTGCTAAATTTTTTTAGTGTCAACACCTGTTAAATAAGTTCTGAGATAGCTGTTAAATTTAGCAGTCACAACTCACAAGAAAACAATAATGGTCTTGCTGGCTGGACAGTGCAGTAGTTTTCAACATAGCGATTTATTTAGCTGCTAAATAAATTTAGTAGTTGCTAAATTTTAGCAACTACTAATTTTGTATTTAGTGTTCAGTCACAGTTGGAATGTTAAGGTCGAGCGAGTTCATTTAATTAACTGCTAAGTGCTAACTGCTGAATTTGGAAATAGTCTATTATAATATTTAAATAATGTTAAATAAAGACTGATTTAAATAAAGATTTGAATGAAGAGATTTGAATAAAGACTAAGCCTGTGAAAAGTATGAAGGAAATGAGAATTAATTATGTGTTAAAAATCTGTCTGTGACTAAATTTGACAGTTGCTAAAAATAACTGCTAATTTTAACTGTCAATTATTTTTAGCATTAGCATTCAGCAGTGTTATTATTTTATAACGTTTAAGGGTCAGCAATAGGAAATAGTGTTACGGCATTGTCACAACTTTATATATAAAACTTAAAATAGTAACCACGAAAAAAAAGGTCTGGGTAGCTTAAGAGTTTCACCGGGGTCTACAAAAATCGGATTGAGGATAAACCGGGCTGGAATTGTTAAAAAAAATATTGAAAATCACTAAAAACGCGCAAAAAGCACTGCCGTATTGTGTTAACTTTGGCGTAAATAAGCAGACACCTAATTAATATTATACATAAATAAAGAGAACAAAGAACAGTGAACCGTTTGCAATTTTCTGTTTTTCAAAACATTGTTTTTGTTTTGCGTAAACAATTCGGAAGATAACTGAATTTTTAGGCCAAAAATCTCCATACATTTTACTATGGCGGCGTATTTTATGCGGCCTAGGTTCGAAATCGAATTGCAGAGCTCAGTCGTCCGCAGGATTTCGAAGTGAGAGCACGTCGCTTTTTAGCAAAAAAATACGCGGCAAATAGTGGCGTGTACGTACACAAAACACCCCGCACAGTGGTTGGAAATCAGGAATTGGAAATAAACAAGGTTTGTACGATTCAAATTGTAGTAAAATATAATAGTCAATAGTTTTTGTCGTAGTTTTTATAATTATTGAATTATTGTGCTTTTTTTTTTCCTTCGTCCGTTAGGACAGGCAAAGACTTTATATTGTACTTTTTTTTTGAAGTGAAAACTTCTTTAGCGGCGCTGTGCACTTTTTGGGATAGGTAAAAATGCTAAACTCGCGTCAGGGGTAACCGTGACCCTGGAACGTAAAGGGCTATTGAAGGAACACCGTGGATTTTAGTCAGTACAAGTCTGACAGTAAGGGTTGGAGGGCTCATTTGATGATTTTACCATGAAAAAAAAAGGGGTCACGTGACCTAAGACCAAAATTCGAAAGACGTTCGTAATTTGTTCGTTTCGATGTTCAAGTTTTCACTTCTGCCGGCACTCCCGGAGTGCAACCCGTTGTTTTTCGACATGGTTGTCGTTTTCATGGCTTTAGGTGCTAAAACCGATGGTGAGGTCAAAATCAAAATCCAAGATGGCGGCTTCGAAAATTTTAGAATTGTTCATCATGGGTGTCGTTTTCATGGTTTTCGAGGGTGCTAAAGCCGATGGCGAGGTCAAAATGAGAATCCAAGATGGCGATTGCAAAAAATTTCAAAGTTTTCATCATGGATGTCGTTTTCACGGTTTTCGAGGGAGCTAAAGCCGATGGTGAGGTCAAAATCAAAATCCAAGATGGCGGCTTCGAAAATATTAGAATGTTCATCATGGGTGTCGTTTTCATGGTTTTCGAGGGTGCTAAAGCCGATGGCGAGGTCAAAATCAAAATCCAAGATGGCGGCTTCGAAAATTTTAGAATTGTTCATCATGGGTGTCGTTTTCACGGTTTTCGAGGCTGCTAAAGCCGATAGTGAGGTCAAAATCAAAATCCAAGATGGCGGCTTCGAAAATTTTAGAATGTTCATCATGGGTGTCGTTTTCATGGTTTTCGAGGGTGCTAAAGCCGATGGCGAGGTCAAAATCAAAATCCAAGATGGCGGCTTCGAAAATTTTAGAATGTTCATCATGGGTGTCGTTTTCACGGTTTTCGAGGGAGCTAAAGCCGATAGTGAGGTCAAAATCAAAATCCAAGATGGCGGCTTCGAAAATTTTAGAATTGTTCATCATGGGTGTCGTTTTCACGGTTTTCGAGGGTGCTAAAGCCGATGGCGAGGTCAAAATGAGAATCCAAGATGGCGATTGCAAAAAAAATCAAAGTTTTCATCATGGGAGTCGTTTTCATGGTTTTCGAGGATGCTAAAGCCGATAGTGAGGTCAAAATCAAAATCCAAGATGGCGGCTTCGAAAATTTTAGAATGTTCATCATGGGTGTCGTTTTCATGGTTTTCGAGGGTGCTAAAGCCGATGGCGAGGTCAAAATGAGAATCCAAGATGGCGATTGCAAAAAATTTCAAAGTTTTCATCATGGATGTCGTTTTCACGGTTTTCGAGGGAGCTAAAGCCGATAGTGAGGTCAAAATCAAAATCCAAGATGGCGGCAGCGATAATTTTCGAGTCATGATCGTTAATAAGTATCTACCTAATAAAATAACAATAGTTGTTTTTGTAATATTGAAGTAACTTTGGATTTTCTTTACAGAAAAATATGAGTACGACGAATATGAGTAAGGGCAAAAGCAAAAAAAGGAAACGTGTGCATTGGAGACATAAACGAAAAAGGTAAAGAGTGTGATACTGATAACCTATTTTCACATTCTTTCTTGAATTTTGCTTCTGCACTGGTCAGAGCGGTGTTTGTGTGTAATAAAATAAAGACAATACTGTTATTATTCGTGAAAGTGATTTTTTTTACATGTATGTACATTTTTGTTTAAAATTACTTGGACTGTTAATTAAAAAAAAAAAACTCCTTACACTCTTTTATTTAACTATGAATAAATATTTACATATACTTTACTGACTTATACTTTCATAGATTTTTTTTTTTAGTTCCGTAATACATATATTTTTTTGCGTAACTCTATCCGTTTACGCAGCGCACGTAACGGAAGCTCTCGAAAAGGAATACATTTTCCCGATTTTGAAACATTTTTCATTGCTGCTCCGCTCCTATTAGTTGTAGCGTGATGTTATATAGCCTAAAGCCTTCCTCGATAAATGGACTATCCGTCACATGAAAAACTTTTCAAAAGAAATAACTGACTTGTAAAAAAACACAAAAAGGTGTAAAATTACTTTTCTTTCGGAAGTCGGTGACTTTTTTTATTTCGCTTGCTTTTTTGTCACCGACTTCCGAAAGAAAAGTTATTTTACACTTTTTTGTGTTTTATTAGAAGTAGTTATTTTTTTAAGTTTTTTATTTTACCCTTTTTAGTGAGTACAGGCGTGATATTATTTTGTGTGATGGCGTAAACAATGCAAAGATATTATGCCATAGCAGCAATCCCGGTTGATCTGCTGTTATTATTTGAAGAGTTCCCTCGATTTCTCGAAGATCTCATCATCAGACATTGTGATGGTGTAAACAAAGCATAGATGTGCGATAGCAGCAATCCCGGTTAATCTGCTGTTATTTTTTGAAGAGTTCCCTCGATTTCTCCAAGATCTCATCATCAGACATTGTGATGGTGTAAACAAAGCATAGATATGCCATAGCAGCAATCCCGATTGATCTGCTGTTATTTTTTGAAGAGTTCCCTCGATTTCTCCAAGATCCCATCATCAGACATTGTGGTGGTGTAAACAAAGCATAGATATGCGATAGCAGCAATCCCGGTTGATCTGCTGTTATTATTTGAAGAGTTCCCTCGATTTTTACAAGATCCCTTCATCAGACATTGATATGGTGACCTATTATGTTGTGTGATGGCGTAAACAAAGCCTATATATGCGATAGCAGCAATCCCGGTTGATCTGCTGTTATTATTTGAAGAGTTCCCTCGATTTCTCGAATATCCCATCATCAGACATTGAAACGGTGACAATGGGACCACACGGGAAGCACCAGCTTTCAAATAAAAAAAGAATCATTAAAATCGGTTCACCCAGTCACAAGTAATGAGGTAACAAACTAAAACAAAATACAGTCGAATTGATAACCTCATCCTTTTTTGAAAAAAGAATTTTTCAATTTATTCTAACTAGTAGTTCCACGCGCTTACTGCCGCTCGAACACTGTGCGATCATAGATGTGTGTGTGAGTGGGGCGACCGCGTCTATCGCTGTGTGAGAGCGCTTCAATACCTAATTTTCTCTCGCGGCCGCCGCGTAGAGGACCCTTAAGCCCATCTCTAGGCCTCACCTTACGTCTACAAATTATACAAGATTGAACTCGGTAAAGAGTTCGATCTCTTCAAAAATGACCACTTTTATCAGGTGGCGTGGAAAAGTAAATTGGTGCAAGTACGCCCGGTCCTTATGTATGCGGCGAGGTAACGAAACCATAGCGAGATCTAATTCGACGTCAACGCCATCTATCGAGCTAGCAGTACAACTCTAACCTGCGACGGAACTTTCTAACAATAGATTTAATTGTACAAAGGAGTTAACACTTTATTCACTCTGAGATAAGTTATGAATTTATTATTAACTTAAACTTCTATATATTTTACCCCAAAAATGATATAATTTCGTTTCTTATTTGTTTGTATGACAAGACAACGTGCAAGTGAAAGAGGTACCTACTATTTTTAGAGGGATTTAATACCTACCTTGCTGATTTTCTTTGTACTTTGTAATCATCATCATCATCATCATTTCAGCCGAAAGACGTCCACTGCTGGACATAGGCCTCCCCCAAGTGTCGCCACATTGACCGGTCCCTTGCGACTCGCATCCACCGGACTCCCGCAACCTTCACCAGGTCATCGGTTCACCTAGTGGGAGGTCTTCCAACGTACTTTGTAATGCACGTTAAAAATCAACAACTATGAATTATTTTCACCATTATTAGCCGCGCGGCTTCTTGGACCTTGCACAGATGTCACAGACCATATATATAGGTACATAGATACAGGGTGTAAACCACCTCATCACAAAGCCGTTAACCAAGCATTCTGTACATCAAACTAAATAGGTATCTTTACGCAAGAATTATTGCTGGGAAAGTAGAACTCAATGTGACGCACTTAAAACATTGTGCTCATGGATGGATTGAATAGTACGGGGGTCGTGGAGGTGTTAAAAGTCAAAATCTTACAAAAAAAAACTTGTATTTAAAAAAAAAAACTTGTCAAAAAGTTGTAACTTTGACCCCTCATATCTCCGTAACTAGAAGGTTCCCAGGTATGGTGTAGAACAAAAAAATGATCGCAATGATGGGGAGAACAAGTGCCTTTCGGCTTCGTGAAGAGGGGTTTTACATCCTTTAAATTAGCGGCAGTTTCTTTTGAGATGTACGAAGAAGAGGACCCGCTTCTAGCTTCAAAAAACTCTAATCCCTTTTACTTACATGGTCCTCAAACATTTTTTATTTATTTATTTGCTTGAAGGCTTGAAGTTACGTGTACTCACTCCACAACACAACTACTGAGTAACATGATACCTCTTGGCAGAGTTGGTCATCAGACTTTAAGACTTCTGACCCGAACGACTGAAGGCCTGAAGCATTCATACTAATATTATATTTTAAAACCGAAAGTAACTCTGTCGGTCTGTTACTATTTCACGCCACAACGGCAGATCCAATTGGATGAAATTCGACACAAGTAAAAGTTGCATGCCATGTAGTTCCCGTGGGACCGTTTCCGATCTCGGCGAATTTAAGTTTCCAGTAGTTTTTTGAGAAATAAAAGACGAAAGTAATGACTGGTCCATCTTTCTATCTGGTCCATATTTATTGGTGAGTTTTGTTGCCGAAGTCGAAATATTTGCCGAGCTGAAGTTTAGCCGGTTGAGTCTGAAAAATAAAAGATTTTTTTTTTTTTTTAGGATGGGAAATCATCAAATGACTTCTCCCACTCTGGGCGGAGCGGGAGGGAGTGTCAGACTTTTACTGACTAAAACCCATCCATGTTCCTTCCTCGCCCTTTATGTTCCGGGGCCGCGGTATCTCTTTCGAACAGGCCCGCAACCCCGGCAGGCTTCGGCCCTTACGGGCCCCTCCCCTTATGCTGACATCTCTTTGAGGCGCGCGTGGAACACGAACGCCCCGTCGACACGGCCTGTCGTCACTAGACGGACGGACGGCTAGCTAGCCCATAGCCAACCGTCCACAGGCCCGCATCTACGGTGGCCGGTAGCCACCACGTGGCCCCCGACGCCCGTTGCGTCTCCCGCGGCGGTGCTCCGCCCACGCAGGGCAGACTTCCACCGTGTGCTCCACCGTGTCCTCTGGACGATCCTCGCAGTGGAGACACCCGGGCGTTTCCTCCCAATTTGAATTCAAAGTCGAGGTATGCGTGAGCACTTATTACGATAGCTAGCATCGATTTACGTTGTCCATAACCATATTGGACTTTTTATATAAATACAGTCATATAGGGATAGCGTTGCCAGGCGTCCGGATAAAGCCGGACATAGTTAGGCTTTTGATTGCATCCGGCCAAAATAAACGGTGTCCGGCTTTTTACATTTTTCAAAAGAGCGAGCGCGGAGCGTGGCCGAGTGCAGGCGAGTCGACTGATGAATTTATTTGACTGATTAATAATAAAATGCTTTGATTGATTTGGCATTTGATTTTATTTAAATTTTATTAGAATTAAACAAGATGTATGCCTGGTACTAATCAAAAAATGTTGATATAACATTAAAAAAAAAAATTGTCGTTCCTATTAATACCGAGACACAAAACCTTCAAAAATATAGGGTATCCGGCCTTATTTTCACCCAAATGTCCGGCCAAGATGGCTGGTCTGTCCGATTATTAGGTTTGGCGACCTGGCAACCCTATATAGGGATCATTTAAAAGTAGGATGACAGTACAGTAAACTAGAAATACTCATTTCAGTAACAGCGATTAACCATTTAGACCTCTTTTAATGAGGGTGTAAAATCCTCAATACTCCATAGGAAAGAAAAGATTCTCTGACCAGACTGGTGTTGTGTTCTATGTGTCATATTGCGATCGGCTTTACAAGGCCCTTAGCAGATGTGTTGTAAGGATAAACAATAAATTATTGTCAAGTAAAGGTAGAGGCACAGGTAGAGGTCAGGTAGAGGAAGCTGTCTTTTATTTTAATTCCGGCTTTGTTTGGGAACAAAGTCCCATATGTGTTGCCTTTTGAGTCTTCTGTCACATAGTGGTTTGATAACGCTGTTGCCAGGGTATTTGTGTGTGTTTTTCTACACTTTGTTTACTCATGCAATTCTCTGATTCTGATAAACAGAGGTGCATTGGTTATCATTTTGAGTGCTTTATTCTGGAACCGTTGTAAGATTTCCACGTTGCTATTTTTTGTTGATCCCCATTACTCAATTCCTTAAGTCCAAATGGGTTTAGTTATGGTATTATAGATGAGTATCTTATTTTCCATTCTGCCTTTTAGCCAGTTGAGGTTTCTCAGCCTTAATATGTTTAGCTCGTCGCGTTTTTATTTACATGGGTTTTCCAAGTTTGTTTCCTGTTAAGATAGTATTTCGTTGAATCTTGATGAGGAAGAACATCGTTTCCTAGTTTGATTGAGGGGCAGTTGTCTTTTCTTACGGTAAAAGTGACATGCACTGACTTGCTTGAGCTGGCCTTGATACGCAACTTTTCCATCCATTTGCTGATTTTGTTGAGGAGAAAATTCAGAATGTTGATGTTAATTCTCCCTTTGTGGCACAGACAACGCCTGAATACAATACAATTGAATAATTACAAGTATGAGTACGAGTTACTGTAAAAGTACGATAGACATAATTATAACTCCCAAATGCCAGACAGATTCGTATGCACGAAAAGTTCTATCAAACCGGTACGGCCACATCGTCATCATCATCATGATCATCGGTCAGTGTCCGATGTCGGTCCGGAAAATGTCCATATGCATATATTGCCTTTAAAAGGTGAAACTTAATGTAGAAGGTACTGGAGCATTCCAAAAACCATCTCACACAAAGCTCTCACCCAATTATATACTCTATGCTCTCACCTGATCATGGCTAGAATGCAGATCGCAGATTAATGGAGAACACAAACAGTACTTACTGGTTGGTGGTGGAGGAGGCGGGCCGTATCTACCGTTACAACTGTGGTCATCCCACTCTGGAACACAACACCATTATAAGTGATGTACATATTTATTTGGAAGATTCTGGTATTCCAGTGTATCCCAGATACTTGTATGCTAGCTAGAGTCGAACGTTTTCGCGTAATCTACATATGCAAGGTAGAGATGTTTTTTTAATTCTACGTGTTCTTATATTATTTGCTCTAAGGTATATAAGCGGTGCCGCGGCAAATTGCCGCTCAGCGGACAGACCTCCGGCGCGATCTCATGGCGACATGGAGAGAGCGACTGTCGCAACCCCGTGCAGGGCACGCCACGACAGTGGCGGTAAGTCCCCTCTTTGAGGAGTGGCTAGAGAGGCGCCACGGCGTCCTCACCTTCCGCCTGACGCAGGTCCTCACCGGACACGGATGTTTCGGGAGGTACCTGCACCGAATCGGGCGGGAGGAAACGCCCGGGTGTCTCCACTGGACACGGTGGAGCACACGGTGGAAGTCTGCCCTGCGTGGGCGGAGCACCGCCGTGTCCTCGTAGCGGCGATCGGCGGCGGCGACCTCTCGCATCCGGCCCTGGTTCAATACATGGTCCGGAGCGAGACGGAATGGGAAGCCGTCACCTCCTTCTGCGAAGCAGTCATGCTAGCGAAGGAGGTGGCGGAACGAGAGAGGGAGAGAGCCTCCCTTCCCGGCCGCCGCGGGAGACGCACCGGGCGTCGGAGGCCACGTGGTGGATACCGGCCACCGTAGATGCGGGCCTGTGGACGGTTAGCTATGGGCTAGCTAGCCGACCGTCCGTCTAACGACGACAGGCCGTGTCGACGGCGCGTTCGTGTTCCACGCGCGCCTTAAAGAGATATCAGCATAGAGAGAGGGGCCCGCAAGGGCCGAAGCCTGCCGGGGTTGCGGGACTGTTCGAAAGAGATACCGCAGCCCCGGAACGTAAAGGGCGAGGAAGGAACATGGATGGGTTTTAGTCAGTAAAAGTCTGACACTCCCTCCCGCTCCGCTCAGAGCGGGAGAAGTCATTTGATGATTTCCCCTCCTAAAAAAAAAAAAAGGTATATAAGGTGTTAAAAAATTAACTGCAAGAAACTTGAGGAGTTGTTTGGAATCACAAATAAAAAATATTCACGAAAAAATTTTATGTAAGTAACGATCCGTTTCAAAGATATGCAATATTTTCAAATTATTAAATATACTTTACTTGACTGTACTGTGACTGCAGTTACATTCACAGGTACATTTTGCAGACTTTGGACTGGCAATGTTTTTTATTATGTAAAAACTAAAAATACTTGAAAAAAGTTTTTTTTTTTGGAATATAAGTAAGTACATATTTCTTTTTTGTTTCCGAGTACGTACACGAAATTCCTGCAGTTAATTTTTTAACACCTTATACACCGTGTTCCTGAGGTTATACATAACTTCGGCATGTTATTCAGACCATTAAATTGACCATTTTTAACAATTTTTTTTTACCATTTTTTATTCCTTTTTTTTTTAATTTTTTTACCAAATATTTCACTTTTAGTGGCAATAAGTAAAAACATATCGTGTTCATCTTAGATTACAAACTCATTTTATCACAACACAACACAAAATGCCTCTAATTAAAAAAAAAAAAATCTATAGTCAGTTTCAGTCTTCTAAATTCAGTTTGATAGTTTTGGTTGCACAAAGTGCATATGTATAAAAAAACAACATTTTGTTCTACGACTTTTGGTAAAACAAATCGACTTTTCATACAAAACTCGATGAGCTGTTCGGTTCGGACATAAATGTATGGAGCTGTTTTTTTTTCAACCGACTACCAAAAAGAGGTGGAGTTTTTTGTTACCTCTGAACTTCCGACTGGGTGAACCGATTTTGATGGTTCTTTTTTTATCTTAAAGCTGGTGCTTCCCGTGTGGTCCCATTTTATTTTGCTGAAGATCTGATCCTGATCTTCGGAGATATACAATGGAACTCTTCAAAAATAGATAGCAAATCCACAGTGATTGCTGCAATCGATTGTAGGTTCATTGTTTATACTATATCATGATGTAACATCACGCCTGTATGCTCCGAGGGGGTACGCAGATGTGTACAATACACCCAGATTTCGACGGTGTTTGTTGCCTCAGAACTTTCGACTGGGTGAACCGATTTTGATAGTTCTTTTTTTATTTGAAAGCTGGTGCTTCCCGTGTGGTCCCATTTTAATTTGCTGAAGATCTGATGCTGATCTTCGGAGATATAAATGGAACTCTTCAAAAATAGATAGCAAATCCACAGTGATTGCTGCAATCGATTGTAGGTTCATTGTTTATACTATATCATGATGTAACATCACGCCTGTATGCTCCGAGGGGGTACGCAGATGTGTACAATACACCCAGATTTCGACGGTGTTTGTTGCCTCAGAACTTTCGACTGGGTGAACCGATTTTGATGGTTCTTTTTTTATTTGAAAGCTGGTGCTTCCCGTGTGGTCCCATTTTAATTTGCTGAAGATCTGATCCTGATCTTCGGAGATATAAATGGAACTCTTCAAAAATTCACGGCAAAGCTGCAGTGATTGCTGCAAACGCTTGGTTGTTTATTGTTGATACAATATCATGACGTAACATCACGCCTGTATGCTTTGAGGGGTATATAATAGTATATAAATATCAGAGGTCTATAATTCACCCAGATTTCGACAGCTAGGTGTGTTAAGTTGCATTTATTGGGGATAAGCCCTATTACCGTGACATAATAATATGTATTGTTTTTGTTTATTTTATTGGAGAGGATGTACTTCAAGGGTAGATTTATGAGAATTTGGTTAGGTTCTGGTTACTTCTGATTACTTCTGATTATAGGATCCATGACAAAGGAACGGAACTCTTAAATTCTTAAGAGCAAATTAACGACACTCGGCCGAATCTTGTATAGGCTATCCGGATATTTGAGTCACCTACCATTTATAACCTAGTTATTAACCGACTTCGAAAATAAGGTGGTTCTCAATTCAATGTTCCTCGATTACTCGAAGATGGCTGGACCGATTTTGTTTTTTTTTAATTGTTTGAAAAGGTATACTTCCCAGATTGTCCCATAATCATCAAATCAGGATCTGATGATGGAATCCGGGAGAAATAGTGAGAACTCTTCACATTTTATAGGCACACTAGAAGCGATTTGGGTAGTTTCAGGAAGTGCACTTTCTCGAAGTGATTCCATTTCAATTTGATGAAGGTCTGATGAAGAACTTCAGAGATAGGCAACGGAACTCCTCAACAAACGATAGTAAATGTACTGGGATTGCTGAAATCTCTATTGTTTACACCAGTTCATAACAGAAAATCACACCGGTACGCTGTGAAGGGATAAGCACGAAGGGATTAACAAAATTTGCAAACTAAAATATTGGAAAACCAAAAAACAGGACATATGCATGGAAAATTTAATTACTTTTAAAAGACATCTCAGCTCTCTATCATTTGTTCAAGTACATAATGCTAAGGACGCCAACGAAGCTTTTGACATTTTCATGGATGATTTCTCCCTTATATATAGATTATGTTTTCCCGAGCAAATTGTAACCATTCCAACTAGCAAGAAAACGAAATGGATCTCACACGGAATAAAAACATGTAGTAAAAAGCAAAGGCAGCTACTTTGGGCATATCGACTAAACTTGGATTCAAACAATAAATTACTCCTTAAAAACTACACTAAACTCTATAGGAAAATTATAAACTTAACACAAAAGGCACAAAACAATCATTTCATAAACACCGCCCAAAACAAATCAAAAGCTACCTGGCAAATAATAAATAAATCCAAATTTACGCTGCCGCCAGAGCCTATAATGTGCCTGAATAGAGACAATTTGACATTTACAGACCCCATGGACATTGCAAACGAGTTTAACAATTACTTTATTGACACAATTGAGAATAATATTAAAGCTGACATCAGATCTTATAATATACAATTAACTAAGAATACCTTAAATTCACTATTCATGCAACCTGTTACCCTTGACGACATAAAAAAAATAATTAGCAACCTTAAAAACACGAACACTGTTGGATACGATGGAATTTCCACAAAAGTGATAAAATTTACAAAAGAACTAATAGCATCTCCATTAGCTCATATAATTAACCTATGCATAGCTGATGGCATTTTTCCGGACAAGCTCAAAAAAGTTATTATTAAACCTCTTTTTAAAAAAGATGACAAAACTGATTTAAAAAATTACAGACCTATTGCGAAAATTCCGGTCTTTTCCAAAATTATTGAGAAAGTTATCTATAACTCTTTATATACCTATTTCGAAAAGTTTAAACTATTTTGCCTAGAACAAAAGGGCTTCCGCAAGAACACTACGATTAATATGGCATTGTTTGATTTGTTAGCTAATGTCATGTCATCTGTGGATAGGAGAAATCCAGTCTGTGCAATTTACACTGACATGACTAAGGCGTTTGACTATGTTGGTACCATAAGATTCTTTTGCACAAATTACATAGCTATGGTATACGAGGGAACATCTTAAAATTAATAGAATCATACCTAAGTAATAGGGTTCAATGCTCAGAAGTTTCAAGGATATGTCCCAAAAGCAAATTGGAAACCATTTATGTATCAAAACCAAGACACGTAAAATATGGCGTTCCACAGGGTAGCGTACTGGGTCCCCCGCTATTTTTAATATATATAAATGATCTCCCGAAAGCAACAATGGAAAAAATGGTTCTTTTTGCAGATGACAGTACCGCTATAATAAAATGTACTGATCCAAATAATTACAAGAATGACATCAATATTTGTTTAAATGACATCATAAATTGGCTAAATAAAAATAATCTCGTTATAAACTTGACTAAAACAAAAGTCATGCATTTTTATCAACGATGTCCAAACCCAAAGGTTGAAATTTCTTACAATGGCTGTGATATTCAAGAAGCTAATAAAGCTAAGTTCTTAGGTATCATAATTGACAGCCAACTTACATGGAAGCCTCATGTTGAAGAATTATGTAAGAAACTTAGCAAATCCTCTATGCTCTATTTCAACTCTCGAAGAAAGTTAACGTTCAGGCTCTTTTAGCAGCGTACCATGGACTGGTTGCCTCTGTGTTGCGGTATGGCATTATTTTCTGGGGTCAGTCCACTGATAGGGAGCTGGTATTTAGATTGCAGAAGCGATGCATCAGGTCAATGTGCGGCCTTAAGACAACTGATAGCTGTGTGCCCTATTTTAAATCATTAAAAATTTTAACTTTCCCTTGTTTGTATATATTAGAGACGGCATTGTTTGTGAAATGTAATCCACATCTATTCCAAAAATTATCAGACGTCAGAAAAAATCCAAATCGGACACAATACGTCAATAAATTATGTCAAGTGAAGTGTAAAACTGCATTAATGCAAAAAAGTTTTTTTGGTGTTGCCCCACGCATATATAACAAAGTACCTAATGTTTTAAAAAACTTGACAGTCTTAAAGCTCAAAAGGTCCCTAATCGAATTACTAATTATGAAAACTTATTATTCAATTGACGACTTTCTAAATGATGATTCACTGACTAATTGATATAATTATGTACTTACCCTTACGATACACACTTACTGTTATTGACTGTTTTTTTTTTTTTTTTTATAAATACCTACCTTTTGTTATTCTAATTGACATATTACTGTTGTTCTAATTGGCATGCTGATGTAAATTTTCTGTTTGAAATTATTGATGGTATTTAACAATTTTTTTCCCCTTTTTATTGCTTTGACCATTTTGACATTTTTTTTAATTTTTTGACCATGTTGACATTTTTTAAATTGTTTTATTGTATGACATGCCACTTATTTTAAATTGTGAACCAATTATTTGCATGCCCATGTGACGGCAAAATGTGGAGAACTCTATTATAAAAGAACACCTATGTACCTATTACCCATGTTTGCAAAGAATAAATGATTTGATTTGATTTGATTTGAAGCACATGTGAACCACTAAAAAGTGAATATAAAAACTTTTTAACAAAAAAATAAAACCGACTTCAGAGAAAACAAAAAAGTGACAAAAAAACTAAATCATTCAAACAAAGGTCACCGACTTCTGAAGCTAAAGTTATTTTTCACTTTTTTGTTTTCTCTGAAGTCGGTTTTATTTTTTTGTAAAAAAGTTTTTTTTTTTGTGGTAGTAGACTGATTGGTCGATAGTTATTTATATCTGCTGAATCCCTGTTTTTTATAAAATGGATATCCTTGACTTAGCCCACTTTTAGGTATTTCCTGGCTCTTCAGTACTTTATTGAATAATGTTATTAGATGGCTGAAATTATCAGGGGTCAAAGTTATAAGTAGGTGTCTTCCACAAGGCTTCGTTTCAGATGCTGTCTGGGCCTGGACATTTTGCTTTCTTCATATTTCATTTTTTTTCATTATTTCTTCGCCGGTGAAGGGTTCAACAGTTTCATTCGTTTCTCCTGTTTTGTAAATCCTTATAAAGCTACCATTTTTATAATGATGATGTTTTTCATAGACATCAGATGCATCTTTAACTAAGTACTTCCTTGTTTGTTGTTTACGCGTGGTTTATCCATTTTTTCCTCTGTATTTAGTTTTATATTTGCTTTCTTTTGACTTCCAGTTGTTAGTAGATGTTTTTCAAAAACTTCCTAATTTTGCAGCTGAATTTACAATTTTACGGCGACATACACAATACACAACTGAAAACTCAATAGGTAACTAAATGGTTGATGAATTGGTCATTTACTTTTATACGGTAGAAACTATTGCGACAATATTTTTGTAAGTATACATAATTTCTAATCGAAAATTGTGCGGAGTTCGAACTAGTTTAAGTTCGCACTTCCTCCCACATTTTATTGTTTTTTGTATATGATCTTTTAGAAATCACATAATTTACCTACTCTACACTGTTAAGGAGTTTAAGCTCGGAATGGAAATATGCGAGATTAAATATTGACCTTGTTTTCAGACCAGAGATGTTACATGGTGCGAAAGCCTATCTGACCACTAGGTACATAATATGTTACATGTTGTTAATGTTACAGCACCATGCTGAGATAGGGTCTTTTGGTCTCGTACAGGCCCAATTTCGTTATTTCTTTCTCTTCTATCTGTTTGCTTTTTATTACTTGTACTGATTATTATCAGTACAACTGATAAAAAGTAAACAGATACTACCCTATTGGGTAGAGGACAAAAAAAAACTGAATTAGTCAGTCAAATAAATTTTCTAAAAATATTTAACACGTATTTTTTGTTTTGTTACGTAAACCAATATTAACGAAGATACGACGCTTTGAAAATTCTCAATACGTCACGCCTTGGTATAATTTTTAATGAGTTCTGACGTCACGACCCCCTCTCCCGAGTTTTGATGCCTTTTATCTTTGTCAAAATTCATTGATTTACAAAACAAAAAATACTTATCCATTATTTTCCAATGCTCTAAATAAATTTTGCAGCTTTTTGATACTGTTGTCATGCCCGTTTTTTACTCTACTATCAATTTATATTATACTAGCTTCTGCCCGCGACTTCGTACGCGGATCCTGTTGCTTATGCCAGCGACACCGGGTTCGTCAAAATCGAAGATCTGAAACGTCGAATTCTAAGAGCCCGGGGGCGGGAAAAAAATGGATCTTTTCCACCTGAGCAACACATACCGTTTGGTTCTTATTGCCATTTAAGGGGCCGGCGGAGGATGCGTATTTCATACAAACGTAATACCAAAATTATTTGTAAATCAAACATATTCTTAAGGTAGTGTGTATTTATTTTGATTGAATTACAGAATATCTATGTTCCCAAATATGTTTTTTGAGAGAATAGTGATGCAAATACGAGATATGAGGAATTTAAACCTTTCTATAGAAAACTTATTTTTCTTATAACTCTTGTTAAAATCAGTGTCCAATCAAAATATGTATTTGGGAACCTAGATATTCTGTAATTCAATCGAAATAAATACACACTACCTTAGGAATATGTTTAATTTACAAATTATTTTGGTATTACGTTTGTATGAAATACGCATGCTCCGCAGGCGTCTTAATAGCTTCACAAAAAGTATAATCTTGAACCATACCTCCGGAATATGTGGCGTATTCAATCATAGGAGTATACGTAAATGAACTCCGTTTCTTATCAACCCAAGGGCAGGACGGGAGGGGCATGACGACCTTGTCATGCCCTACGGCTATATCTTGAGACACAGATGTTATCGACATTCTGTTCAGAGAATGTCGAAATCTTCGCGCTCTTCTTCTGTCTCTTCATGCCGTACTCCAGCCATTCTTTCTCTCTCACATTCTAACTGATTATGAATATTTTGTTGTGTGCGTGTTTGGGGCAATGTATGATAATCTCGAGCAGCAGTTAGTCGCGCATCACGTTCATCGCTCGTTTCAAAAGACCTGTTAGTAGATGTGCGAATACGCTGAGAACTAAAGCGAAATTCTCTATCCGTGAACGCAGTCAGGCGTCTATTCTTCACTGGTCTCTAGAGACCTGGATGTAGATGCGTAAATACGCTGAGAACGCAGGTGTGCTTCGCGATCGGAAGAGGTTTCCACGGAGCAAGTTGCAGCCTGATGTTCTCGAACAGCATCAAGTCTCTCCTGACGCTCTTCGTTAGATTCTTGGGATCTTATGATCCTCAATCTTTTAGCTCCTTTGGAACATTGGGAAAACTTTGACCTCTTTCTAGGCATGGTTATAGTTTTGTTGTGAAGATACCTGATCAATTAAAATCTAAGTGCCCTGCGTTACCGGGTAGGCCGGGGAGTCACGAAGATTAATGGAAAAGGAAATTAAATACTCAAATAACATAAGCCCGAAGACATATTTATTCGATAACATGAGTTTCGGTCAGTAGACTCCAATTTTCAATGATATACCATCGTCATTGAACATAAGTCCTAAACTGTTACCGCCTTAACCGCGTGGAGGTACTCCCAGTTTTTGTTATTTTATAATTTTATTATACAGTAAAAAAAGACGAAAAAAAGCAATAATTTTCACATCAGATGTTTCTGATCTTCGATTTTTTATAAGTCAACAGGAAATGCCCATCAGACCGAACAACTTTTGCTAAGACGTCATTCCTATATGTGTTATGGTGTAGCTGGGCTCTTGGAGTTCCACAACAGGTGTCCCAGATCTTTGATTTTTATAAATCAACAGAGAGTGCTCATCAAATTGAACAACTTTTGCTAAGACGTCATTCCTATATGTGTTATGGTGTTGCTGGGCTCTTGGAGTTCCACAACAGGTGTCCCAGATCTTCGATTTTTATAAGTCAACAGAGAGTGCTCATCAGATTGAACAACTTTTGCTAAGACGTCATTCCTATATGTGTTATGGTATAACTGGGCTCTTGGAGTTCCACATCAGGTGTTCCAGATCTTCAAATTTATTCTCTCAGCAGAAAATGCTCATCACGTGGAACAATTTTTGCTATGGTGTCGTTTTTGTATCTCTTATAGTTTAGCTGGTCTGTTTCGGTTCTATATCAGGTGTTCAGGTTTCCAAGATAAATTATAGCCTATATGTTGCCCAGACATAATATCTATACAACAAAAAAAAAATCATTCAAATCCGTCCAGTACTTCCGAAGATTAGCGTGTACAAACAAACAGACAAACAGACAAACAGACAAACAGACAAACAGACAAACAGACATACTTTTTTTTTTGGATTCGTACTCTATTACTGTTTCTAAACGCCCTTCAATTATTATTTTTTAAATATATTCAATGTACAGACACAGCTTTTTTACTCTTTTATTATATGTATAGATAACAAGATCCCAGTATAATTGGTTGCCAGATTAAGGTTTCTGGTTAACAACTACTAAAAGTCTACAAATGATAGAACGAAGCACTGAGAGCTCTCAGTATGTAGGTAATGGATGGTAAGGGTAAAACACCACTTGAAGATTTCACAGTTGGAACCCCAACATAAGTAGTTAAAGGTAAGGCAAATGACGATATGTTTAACAGACATCTTTTTCCTTGTCTCTTTAACGCTGAGGTTTGTTCAAGCTATGCGGTCTTCTGTTGTCTCGACCGCTCGGTATCAGACTGCCTCCAACAGCCTTATTGAACGCGTCTGACGATCTTGCTGGTGCTATCGTGAGCGCATTTACCTTAACAGACATACATACACCGAAACTACGCCATAACTATCCAAATAATTAGCTAATCACTATAATTTTGTCGCATCGTCGCGTGCAAATCACAGAATAACACTTACCTACCTATATTTATATTTATTGTTATTATATTGCTCACCGGATGTACAATTATAGCGAGTGGACCATTTCCTATAGCTCATCTATAGTAGGTATATAAACTAAGGGTACATGCTAGTTCGTCAGTTGGTGATCATTCGCTTAAACATGAAGTTTTTTGGAGTACTCTTGGCCATTATGGGTATTGCCTTCGCTGCGGTGGTAAGTACAACTTGAATTATTCAAAAGTAGGTAAAATGTAAAACAATCGCAAGACGACATCTTTTGAAAAGTATTTAGTTAGTTATTATCTAAAAAACAAAGCTTTAATCTAAATTCAATCAATGAGACTATATAGAAACAAATATAAAAAATCAAAATTGATTTATTCAAGTTAGTTTGACACCAGTCTTACCAAGTGGTATCGTATTTCCCAGTATGAACTGGGTTGTGGAGGTCAGATAGGCAGTCGCTCCATGTAAAATACTGGTATTCAGCTGCACCCGATTAGACTGGAAGCCGACCCCAACATAGTTGGGAAAAGGCTAGGTAGATTATGATGATGAGTTTGACCAGTTTTTTTACCCCAAAATGACGTAAGACAGCCCGACCAAGCCATCATCTGTTATGTGATGGAACAAACTCTCCAGCAACACACGAATCTGTCTTCATTCATTAACATTTGTATTCATTACTCTAATAATCACATGCACTTAATCCTTCCTCATCATGTGATGTTATGCTCATTATCTAGACAATCGACTCCCTCTCAAATGTTCTGTAACAGGCGCCACTTTCAAACCTCCTGTAACAGCTTACTGACTTATAATGGTGTTGTGTTCCAGAGCGGGATGACCACAGTTCCCAAGGCTGGCTGCAACGGTGGATATGGATACGGCCAGCCTCCTCCACCACCAACCAGTAAGTACTGTTTGTGTTCTCCATTAATCTGCGATCTGCATTCTAGCCATGATCAACTGAGAGCTTCGCGATATGTTTTTTTTTTGAGGTTGAGTACCTTCTAAATGAACTTTAAATCACAATCACTGGTTTTCATATCTATATGTGGATTAAATCCTATCATTATCTGTATAAGAAGTCCTTGGCTAAGATACCAAGTACTTGAACATCTTTTGTTTTGTTTTTTCTACTTACATGCTATTAAAGCAATGTACGGACGTAGTAAGTACTGACAGAGACTTCAGTACATTAATCATAATCTATCATAATCATAAAATCTTTATTTTTCTCGACATCATGAATTACAGGCGCTGGTTAACATTTTTTACAATATTAGATAGAGAAAGGTGTCTGATGTAGGAAGATCGTGTGGTACAGATCACCTCTCCGGCTTAGGTTTAACATTTTTATAATGCTTAAAATAGAGTCAAGAATTGAATTTAAAATCAAATCAAACCCAAAACAATAAAACATTTACAATTTAATATATTATCGATGAGTCCGTACAGTTTTATCGAGTCTTTCGTGCATGAGAAACTGTCTGGCATGAGGTTATATGATGGTTATATGTCTTAACTTAATCATCAATCTCTTTAACGGCTAATCACCGTTACCTACTGAATCAAGTATTTCCAGTTTAAAACGATCAAACTATACTTAAAAATGATATCTGTACCTACCACTGTTTTTATTTGTACAAGTCCAATATGAAAATAGGTTTCGAACTCGACTGTACCTTGTGGTTCCAATAAAATTGCCATATTTTTCTTTTTCAGACGCAACCGGCTAAACCTCAACTCCACAACTATCTCGACGACTTCGGCTAACAAAACTCACCAATAAATAGATGCACCAGTCATTACTTTCGCCTTTTATTTCTCAAAAATATTGGAATCTTAGGGCGGTTTCAATTTAGGCAGGCGGTAACAGTGCGGCGCCGATAATGCGCTGCGGTATCGACGGCGGCGTGGCGTACGAAAACAAGCGAACGTCCGTACGCAGTACGCCAAACGCACCGACACGAAACGTCTAAATTGAAAGCGGTAGTCTCGACAGAGATAGCGACAAAATCGCTACCTTGTGATCGCTGATTACTAACGAATAAATTCGGTTGCAATAATTTTGCTTACGAGAAACGTATCTAAGATGTAGAGACTTTCATTACTCGCAAGCATCATTATTGCAACCGAATTTATTCGTTAGTAATAAGCAATCGAATGTTAAAGATTTTATCGTTATCTCTGTCGAGACTGCTAGGCGGGCCCGGCAGTCTCGACATAGATAACGATCGCAAATCTAACGAATTCGGTCGCAAAGTCTCACCGATCCAAATTTTGCGATATTTGGTAGTCTCTACACTCAAAGGTAACGAGTGTCCTTGGTTTACTAACAACCTTTGTAGCTAACTCAACGAATTTCGTAAAGTTTGCGAACATATTTTGCGAGCCTTTTTGACAGCCCGCAAAGTGAATCGTTACCAATGTAAGTTAATTTATTGGCAGTTTTCGCGAAATTACTGACAAAAACTGTGCTGGACGGGCTTATTACTCGAAGGTCTACTGTCTGTACCAAAGTATTCTGTGCTTACGGCTTTTTATGGCCGTAAGCCAAACTTAACCTATAAATAGGTTCCGGAAATGAATTAGTGTGAATAGGCGTCGCTACTATTCATTTAATTGGTAGGAAGGGGAATCATTTAAATAAAAATAACACACAACTGTAATCGATTTTTACTATCAACTTTATTAATATCAAAGTTATTTAAATATTCTACTAATAAATTAAGTCGCTCATTTTTTTTAATTGCAGTCGAACCCCTGCCCCATTATTATTTTCTATCGTAGTTAATGAACGTAATAAGATAAGTACATAATTTAACAAAATATGTTACAAATTCATTTTCAATAATATCGTCTATATTCACATCTCGTTCAAAATCGTATTAAAATTATTTCCTTTGTTTTTTCCACGACCTTTCTCCAGTCTTCTGTAGTGACTTTTGCACACGCAGTTTGTAGCAGAGTCGAAATTTTAGCAGTACTGTGGTACATACATGATTACTGCATTCGAATCTACATAATTATCAACTTTCGATTTTTTTGGGTAGACAACGTCCCTAGTGTTTAATAAAAAGGGTTCGCTGACGTAACAATGTAGCGACGTTCAGTTCTTTTAAGAACAGATATTGTTTATTACTTATGTTTAAAATGGTTAATTAATAAGAAAAAGAATAATTTATTGTTCAGAAAAGTACATTAATGAAAGTAAATCGTAAAATTACCTTCTTATGTCATTATTAGGAAAAATATGTACTTAATCGTAATTGAAAAAAGTTACGCAATTGTGCAGTTCTAACTTTGAAAAAATAAATAATATTTAATGCCCGCCGTTACAAGGTTTCGTTGTTGAATTTTGATGAAGTTCTCAAATGTGATCTATTATCATGGCCCTACAATAAATAATTCAATCATGATTCTGAAGATACGTGGCGCCATCTGTTATCAAAAGAACGTTATTTTTGTTTTTCTCGGAAACAGTACTATTTCGAGTTGAAAGGTACCCTATGTCAGTTTCTGTACACCTGACAACGTATATTCAAAATTTCAAGGTGATCGGTTGACGGTACACTGGATAACGATTCTAATGATAGTACTGGTAACGAGCTAACTAAAGTAGTTCTCATAGATAATACACTTATATAATACAAGAGTAGTTCTGGAGATATCGTCGTTTTAATCAGACGCGCCGATAGCGCACGCGCAAGGGCATAAGGGCGCGTGGACAGACGCGTGCAGTCTCGAGATGTCGCCTGTGTCAGTATGCTTAGTGCAAGTTTTTTGTAAATATCGACCTTGTCAACGTTTACGCAAATTTGTATGGCGCTGAGCAAGCGCCATCTAGCGTAATACGTGAGAACTACATATTGTGAGTGTTAATTCTAAACGCATCGACAATTGTTAACTTGCGAGTGTGAGATTCTAGAATACGTTCGTTCGTTTCGCGTTAATTCACTGCGAGAAGTGGCGCGTACATTAGTAACCGGCCAAAATAAATTGACAGTCGTATTTTGTGTTCATAACAGAAGCAACTGCCTATTCAACTAGTTGTGATTATTTCACCGTAAAATTGTCAAACACGTTATATTACAATATAACGTGTTTCTAATTTCGAGAAAGAGGTCAATCGTCGAATCCGCCTCGGCTGGGCAGCGTTCGGGAAACTGCGCGGTATCTTCTCGTCCAACTTACCGCAGTGTCTCAAGACGTCTATGTGTCTGAATGTCTATGAATGAAGTCTATGACCAGTGTGTGTTGCCAGTGATTACATACGGGACCGAAACGTGGTCGCTCACAATGGGCCTTATCAAAAGGCTTAAAGTCACCCAAAGGGCAATGGAGAGGGCTATGCTCGGAGTTTCCTTGCGTGATCGAATCAGTGAAGACATCCGCAAGAGAACCAAGCCTGGTCACCGACGTAGCCCGAAGAATTGCTAAACTTAAGTGGCAGTGGGCAGGGCACATTGCTCGCAGAACGGATGGCCGTTGGGGCCGAAAAGTTCTGGAGTGGCGACCGCGAACCGGAAGACGATGCGTTGGAAGACCTCCCACTAGGTGGACCGATGACCTGGTGAAGGTTGCGGGAATCCGGTGGATGCGAGTCGCAAGGGACCGGTCAATGTGGCGACACTTGGGGGAGGCCTATGTCCAGCAGTGGGCGTCATCCGGCTGAGATGATGATGATGATGATGTGTTTCTCTCTAGCGATATTGTAAACTCTCGAAATATTGTCAACTGAACAAACGGTAGTAGTATAACGGTAGTACCCCCATAATCGGGACTTGGGGCAACCCCCCGTTAGGTTAGTTAGGTTCCTTTAAACCCTGCACTCGGAAATAGTCCTCCGTCTACTACGCTTTTTAGGGGAATATAAAGTGTTTAAAGTTAGGTTATATTAATCGGTATTTCTCAGGAATGGTACATTATCTTTTCATGAGAAAGGTACCACTGGGCAAGGGGGAAATTGATTTGATTTGATTTGATTTGATTTCCCTCCACACCGCGTGTGTTGACTACCATCGCATGCATTTTACGAAAAATAGACCTTGATCCATCTGTGAAGTTTGTAAAACTAAGTTTGTTACATTTAAGCAGATCTAAGCAAATGATCTAATAATGCCCGAGTGGCTTGTAGTGGAGCACTCTATTATTGTTTACGTGACCGTGTTTACGTGAACGTGTTTACATGTTTTTTTTTGTGGCGTTAAATTACGCTTATCTTGTGCTTTTGCGTTCTCAAACATTCTCCAAACGAACTAATACGAGATTCCATTGTAAGTTTTACTCACAATATGAAATTAAATTAAATTAAATTACTTTGTTATATGACCACTCTCACGATGCTTTCACCACAAATTCTAAGTGACAACTTTCACGCTCGCAAGTGACTGTTTCGTATTCAAGCTGTCAAAACTGTCGAAATTGTAACTTGCACTCGCGTTATACATGCAAATGTTAGCAATGTGCTCGAAACGGTCCTTACTTTCTTTGAGGCACTGGATTGTCACTATCGACGACGTAAACTCGATCTACGCGATACCTACAGACGTTACTCGAATTTTAGTATGAAACTCGCACTAAGCATACAGATCATGGGATAGGGAGTATCAAACTAATTTATTCAAATTAAATACCACGTGTGTATTGTTGCTGGTATGAAGCGATCAAAGCTTTAAACCAGCTTAATTAATAGTTATTTGTTATACAAGATTGCAAAGATGCTTTTTAACCGGGCGAAAAGCAAATTTAAAAAAAAGTACCCCAAAAAGGGTCCGAGTCTTACTTTTTAACAAATTAAAAAAGGTTGTATGATAAATTCGTCACCATGGAGGTAGAAGTAAATAGGTTTAATTATGTTTTTAATTCACAAACTTAGTGCACACGATGTTCTAAATTCAAATTTACTTTATCCTCTAGACGATAAAAACGGCTTTTGCCCTCAGATATCGAAGAGCAAAAATACGCTTTCCAAGATGGGGGGATGAAAAATATTATTATACGTATTCATTTTTTTACGCGAACCTGGTCCCAGCAACCGTGCGTGTAGCCGTGTAATGAAGAGTACCCTTCCAAAAACTACCCATATTGAAGAGTTCTTTCTATTTGTCCAGGATTCTATCATCAGATCCTGACTTGATGATCATGGAAGCACCTGGTAAGTATACCCTTTCAAACAAAAAAATAAATATCCAAATCGGTCCAGCCATCTTCGAGTAATCGGGGAACTTACTTACTTACATAAAAAAAGGTTCCGACGAATTGAGAACCTCCTCCTCTTTGAAGTCGGTTTAAAATGTGTGTGTAAGTAGACTTCTGCCTAACTCTTTGGACATTTTATGCGTGATGAGTAAGTTCCTAGGAAACTCATTTAAACACCTAACAATAGATCCAATGTCTCGCATTCCTATGAAAATGTTAATTTTGCCGCATTGTCGCGTACTAATCACAATGCTGCCGTCCTTTAACTAGAGTGCCGTTAAGTACCAAAACCACATTTTGAGATACGCGCGAAAAACGGTAAAATAATTTAAAATGGATGCTACTTTCTAACGAGAAGTCACTCGCGAAACTTTTAAATACCAAAAAATAGATCTTAAAAAGCTGTTTTAGTCAGTGTAGCTGTCAGTCAATAACGTTTCAGTAAATTTCAAAAAATAAATATTTATCATTATATTAAAGTAATCTATAAAATATCTAGCCTTAAAATCCTGACTATAATGCCGTAATGTATACCTTAACGGCATTTTTGCTACTGGTTATGACCTAATAATGTACTTATATACCACACTTAAAAATATCGTAATAAAAATAACCTTAAAAGCCGTTAAAACACTAAAAGTCAGTATAGGTTAGCATTATTGCTTCAAAAAGTAGACTCGAACTATGCTATGTTGCCGCTAAGTCACTTAACGGCAATCAGGACGAGTAAAATTCAATAATAACTTAATGTTTTTTCCTGCCGTAGCATTTTTTTATTTATTAAACTGCTATATTGCGGCTAAGTACAAAACGTTTAATGATAACGGCATTTTAGATATGCATTACGTTTTATATATAAATAGGGAATCACATGAATTGAAGTCAAATATAAAAATAAAAACAAGCATTTTATTTAAAATCTTTGTTTATTTATTAAATCAAAATGAGATCAATATTATTTCAAAAACTCTTATCAACTTAAGTCTTAACACTTATTATGGAATATGCTTATAATTATATTCTAGAGTAATTAAATTACACTAGTTATTAAAATATATAAAAAGAAAAAAAATCAGGAACTTTTACTTATTGTTAAGGTATAAAATAATTATCAAAATAACAGTCTTCAGTTACTTAAATTTACTCAGTACTTTTAATTGACTTTTTTATTATTCTTAGCACCACTTGTGCTTGCCTCAACATTAGATTGAGTGGTTGGCAAATTGTTCCAAAATACCAATTTATGTGGTGGTATTATGTTGGATAATTTTTCAATAATGCCAGCTTTTCTCTCAACATCTATACCTTTTGGATTAGTACGAAATTCTAACTTGAACACTTTTGGATTTTTTAAATATTTGTCATTCATGAATCTCACCAGTGTGTATTCTTCTTCAAAATTGTTTTTGTACATGAGATCATAATTATTCCGACTAAAACAAACCTGTGTCATGTTTTTTAAATAAGCTCTCGTATTAGAATTCTGTATTCTTCTATCTGATACATAATTTGGTACACTCAGAAAGTTTTCTGCGACCAAAGATTTCACGTTAACTTTTGAATTATTTATAGATGCCACTGCTTCTTCAAAATCGGTAAAGTCGTAGAGTTTTCCCTTCTTCTTCATGGCGAGCTCTACTTGGCGATGCACTTGGTCGGCGCTCATAAACGTATGGCCAGGCTCTAAATAGTGCAGAACAATTTGTTCTGCACTAATGTCACTACCATTTACCATGTGCACCAGCAATGAATATAGTAACCAATTTTTATTCTGTGCGGTGCAGTTGTCCAGCCAGACATGTATGTTTGTTACATCTCGGTGTCGAAGAAGAAAATAATAAAATCCTGTCATGATATTTTCTTGCCTCCGTCCCGCTTGAGCATCATGCCATAAGACAGTTAGCGGCTTAGATTCCTATGTTATTTTACCCAGAGGTGCGAAGGTGTGATTATAAGCTACAAGACGCTGGCAAAATATAGCAGCTTTGAAAGATTCCAATCTTGGTAACATAATCACTTTCTCTAAATCAGCGCTGAAATAAATTGCAGTATGATCTTGTGGCATTTTTTGTGATTTTCATAGAGCTGCCTCGCTTTTAAGTATTTCTCGTGATGCTTAATCCAGTCCATACACACAGCGCAACCATCAGTTTGATCGTGAGAAGTTTCTTTTTTATGTAAATCGTAGGCTTCGCACACTTCACATTCTTCATTGCCGAGGCGGGCAAAAGATATAATCATACTTCTTAAATGATTTCTGTATAATTCGTAGCTGACTTTTTGATCTGGATATTTTTGAAGGAAATCTCTATGCATGTGAACCACATTCAAATCGCTTGGCAGGTAACGTCGCAATGGAGCATGTTCTCGCCTATAGTGAGGTACCATTGGATTAAATGATTCTACATGTTGTTTTAACATATCTCTATTAAATGCAGGAGTTTTTGTATGTTTTCCTCTTTTATCACATGTGGTGTCTATTCGTTTATCTTGAAGGATCCGGTCATTTGTTTTAACGTAGCCTAAAGTGGTTAAGAAAAATATTTTACAGACTTCTACCTTCGTGCCATCGATTTTTTTTAAAAAGAATGTCCTTCTCGGCATCCTTTTTGGTTCGGTTGTGATTTTTCTTTTAGGTCGTGCTACTGCAGTGTGTGTGTTCACAAACAAATGTTGATCTACGAAGTTCATTTTCCAGTAGTTGCGGTTGATTTCTTCTCGATCTTCTTGTGATAATTGAGTGGTACATTTTTTTAAACATTTTTCGTTACACCCCGGTTGGACTAAGTGTTCTAAACTTTTTTTGTTTCTTGCGTCTATTTTTCTTTGAAGGGCAGATGTGTTATATTTTTTACGTTTTCTTTGCGAAGATGGCGCTTGTTCCAAGTTGTGCGATGTATCTATTTGGAAAATTGCAACATCAATCGTGTTTCTACGTTTGCAACTAGGCTTTTGAATAGGTTGCACAGTTATATCAAATGAACTCCTTCGCGATTTATGCAAAATTATTCTATTTGCAATATTTGCAGAAACCATGTTATTATAAAGCCCCGCCCGTTCCCGTCCCGGAGCCAAATCAGTCTTCTTATTTCTTTGTGATTTTTTTCGTTTTACCTCACAAATAGAATCGTCACTTGAATCAGACTCAGATGGGTTGTAATCTTTATCTCGGACTGAGTCATCTGAATCGTAATAGCATGTGGTACTTATATCTTGTGTGGGGTTACTTGGTAGCTTATTCATTTTATTGTTACTATCGAAATTTGTGGGTTCTGGTGATTCTTCAATAGGCATAACCTCTTTGCAACTAAGGTCGATTGACACATTATTAAGGTTTGACTTGGTTTCTAATTCCGTATTGTCACATTTTTTTGTGACAAATGTTTCATTCAAACTTTCGAATTTAATTAAATCAGGCAAGTAGTGCGAGTTGTTTGATATTCGCGTATCAATCAGAATCACCCAATGCTCGCGAGAATACTTAGCGGCATTTTAGATTAGTTATGTTGGATAGCTGCAATTTAGTCTTGAGCAATATTTAAAATATTTTGCTGGATTGTTAAATAACTGCCGCTTTATACGAATTCTATTGTAAATTACCAAATTATTATTTTTATATAAAATTCTTAAATGCCGCAAAGGGTGTTTTGCAGCATTTATGAAAAGGATTTTTATATAATGGCTTTAAAGATATGAATTTGTATACATCAAATATCAAAAAAGCCAAGTTAAAAAGCCGCTAAAGTACTTTTACCACGCTATAGGATAGACAAATGATTTAAACACAATTTAGCTAGGTAACAAATCGCAAATTATCGTTAAAATCCATGGCTATGTAACTTTAGGCGCATTTTTGCTTGGCAAAGTCACATAACTACGTTTTAGCGAAGGTTTACTATATGATTTGTGCTTTTAACGGCATTTCTTTTTTTCATATCTCGAAAACCATAAAAGCTATTGAAACTGTAAATAGATGGATCGATAGAACTTTTTTTTCTGATTTATATGCTCTCAGAAAAAGTGAAAATGCCAAATGTCAGTTAACGGCATTCTAGTTAAAGGACGGCAGAATGTAGGTAACACTTAACGCAAGGTTATATTTTTATAATAATTGTTATTATATCGCGCACCGGATGCACAATTGTCACAAGTGGTCAATTTCATAGGTTCCCTCTGGTATATAAACTGAGGGTACTTGTTGGTTCGTCAGTTGGTGATCAGTCGCTGAAATATGAAGTTTTTTGGAGTACTCTTGGCCATCATGGCTGTTGTCTTCGCTGCCGTGGTAAGTACAACTTCAAATCTTGACAATCATTAATCTTTTCCTATATACCCAAACGTATCATCATCATCATCATCATCATCAGCCTATTAATGTTCCCACTGCTAGGACAGGCCTCCTCTCCACGAGAGAGAACTTAAATGCAAATCGTAAACTTATACCTATGCATTTAAAATCCTAAATTCCATAAATTCTAAATGTGGGCTACATCCCAGATAGCATTTTTTGGTAGCAAAATATTTGTTTCAGTAACAAATTGACAAAGTTCCGTTATTGTTTCGAAACAATGCGACTGTGTGCGTTTCGGTTAATATGTGTCGTAAAAGTGTCTACACAGTTTGACCGGAACGTGTTCCAGTAACTCTTTGTAGTCGATGAGTCAACACAATGTGTACGGATTTGTAGCTATGATGCAGTGTTACCATACAGCGTCGTAACTTCAATCAAAATTGTTGTAATTATTGGAGCGTTTGGTGAAGTTAGTAAGTAGGCCAGAATTACTATAATATGCTTTTATTAATAAGACACTTAATATTAAATAGAAACAGTGACGATGCGCTTAGTTAACACGGGAGGGTGGCCATGACAAAATTAGTTACAAAAGAAAAACTAAATATGGCACTTCAGGTAGGAAGATTATAAAATTTACCACAGATTACAACAAAAATGTTACCGTGTCGAGAAGTGCCCCACTTTAGTCGCAGCGACCGAAACATAGTCGTAACAGCGACCAAAAATGTTGTGTGTGTTCTGGGCTTGGTACATGTTAAGCATTTCATGTTGTACAGATGATGCCATTAGTGAATAGAATCTAACTGTCATAGCTTATATCTCGGAAATCTGACGCTTTAGAAAAAAATGTCTCATGTTTTTATTGGTGCCAGTTAGTCAGGTAATCAAAATATTAAAAACCCTTTTGGCCTTTAGTAAGCCAGTGGAGATATTTAACACTTTTCTTGTATGTGCTGACTTATGACTTTGTTTCCCAGAGCGGTATGAGCACAGTGCCGAAGGCGGCTGGCTGTAATGGCGATGGCAATCCTCCCCCCGGGCCGCCCCCCGACGGCAACCCACCCGGCCCACCACCCACCAGTATGTACCATATTGAAGCATTTTACTAAACTACCAGAATAAGAAATTGAACCTTATAGGCTAGTTTCCACCATCAATAAATTGCAAATCTATTTAGTCCCGTCAGTTATTTATTTACGTAGTCCATTATTTTGTATTGGAAAATATTGGACACGATTTTTTTGTTTTTATAAATCAATGTATATTGACAAAGATAAAACGCATCAAAACTCGGGTGTCGCTCATGACGTCAGAATGCGCTAAAAATTATAAAACGGCGGGCGTGACGTATTGAAAATTTTAAAAGCGTCGTATCTTTGTCAATTCTGGTTAACGTATCAAAAGAAAAAATACGGGTCAAATATTTTTTGATAATCTTACTGACGGACTAATTTGATTTTTTTAGGAAACAAGCCTATACTTTAATGTTTGTATTCGTGTGAAAGTCTGGATCAATGTGATCAGTTCGCCATATGTAAAAAAAATCAAAAACATACGGCACGTGTAATTGTGGATCGTGGGTCCCCAATGGATCTAGATCACTTAGAGAAATCAAGCTAAGGTACATCAGTGCAGGCTGCGGGACTGTTCGAAAGAGATACCGCGGTCCCGGAACATAAAGGGCGAGGAAGGAACATGGATGGGTTTTAGTCAGTAAAAGTCTGACACTCCCTAGCTCCGCCTAGAGTGGGAGAACTCATTTGATGATTTCCCATCCGAAAAAAAAAGTACTTACATCAGTGTCTACATGTATAGTGTGGTATATATTTTGTTAAAATGATCTCACGTTATTCTTTCTTAGTTTAAAAATACTCACGGTGTGATTATTATTCATAACTACCGTTTGCCCGCGGCTCCGAATGTAACCCCCTCATCATCATCAGCATATTAATGTTCCCACTGCTGGGACACAGGCCTCCTCTCTTTAAGAGGGAATGGGGTATAATCTACCACGCCGGCCCAGTGCGTGTTGGTGGATGTCACATGTCTTCGATTTTGTTGGTTCTAGGACATACCCCGCACATCCAATCATTTTACCTCCGAATACCTACTGAAACGTACTCAAAGTTTAGGGCTGCTTGACATTTGAGCAACTCCTGAAAAATACAAGTGCTGAGTGACGTTTCAGTAATCAGCCGTTACTTTTTCACGTTTGATTTAGTATGTAGGTTACCTGCACGGTGTTCCGATCCGATAATACGAGTACCTACTATTAATAGCCTAACATTTTCTTTCCAGACTCCACCAGATAAGCTACAAGACGGCTAGACACATCTCGAACTTCGGCTTACATTATATTACTCACAAATAAACAGTTGCACCGATCAATACGTTTTTGTTTCTCTTTTTCCCAAAATTAAGGTATCCTAAGTAATTCTTATCAGTTCTCCCGGGAGGTAAACTCGTAGGATTTCTAAAAGTATTTTATTGATGGAACGCTACACTATTACCAAGTGTTACTAGAATTGAAACTTGTGTGTAACAAATCAGTGGGTTACTGGAAACAATAAAGGGTGTATACAACCTCTTAGCGAAGCTGAAAGGCATTTGTTCTGGCCGTCATTTCGATCATTTTTGTGTTCTACACCATGCCTGGGAAGTTTCTCGTTACGGAGATAAATTAGGGGTCTTTACAACTTTTCGACAAGTTATTTTTTTTTTAAATATAAGTTATATTGTAAAAGTTTTACTTTAAAATCTGCATAGTATTCAATCCATTCATCGGTACAATGTTTTGAGTGCGTTACATTGAGTTTTACCACAGAACATGATTTTTAGCCCTGGATAAAAAGTCGTTTCCCAGCAATAATTTTTGCGAAAAGTTACTTAGTTTGATGTACAGAATGCTTGGTTAACGGCTTCGTGATGAACCAAAAAAATGTAATCAAGTTATCACTTATTTAAAAAAACTATTTCAATATATTTACTTTTTTTATTAAGTATTGAGATGTTTTCATATTAAAAAACATTACAAAAAAATACAAAATTTCCTCTTAAATACATAAAAGTACTAGAAATAATGTCAAATTGGTTTAATATGGCAATTCGAGAGAGTATTATTAAAATACTTAGATTTAATATTTTATATACAATCTTACATATTATTCACAGTTTATGGTAACTATACAGTTCATTAATTCTTGTTTACAACAAAAAATAATAGATGGTACGAAAAATAATTGATGTTCAATATCTTAAAGAAACATCCCTATGAATGACAAGTTAATAAAATGTCTAAATAATTAAAAAAGGTTAGTATCAAAACTATAAAAATAAGTCGTTGAAAAAAGTGTAAGTTTTAGAAAAATGTACTTACATAAATAGTTAAAAATATGTAACAATTTTGTATTAATTTTAGGTAGTATCACTGCAGTCGTTTTAATTGCCAAATATGGATAGCAAGCAACCAAAAAAAAAAAGTTTTTCAAATTATGTGTAAAAGCCACTATTAGCTTGCTTATCGGCAACTTTAAGCACTATACACATCACAATAAATGCGGATTTTCGGCATGTCCACTAGAATATAAACCCTTTCATCAAAAGTCTGACATTGCATTCGTCATTTCTGTATAAGAAACATAATGCGAGCAACAAACATTTAAGTACTCAGTATGATTACCAGCACACCATTCTCTTTTACCGCTTGTACTATCCTTTAATTGAATTCAGAACTATAGATACTTACATTCAATAATCTACTTTAGCGTCACGGTGTCTAAGTTGATTTTTGAATAACTCTTAGTAACAAAATGGTTTTAAAACATAGTTGCACTGGAATTTCTACTTTGTTAAACATTGAGCTTAAAATTGTAAATCATCCAAGATCCTGAATTCAAGTACAGATCCTTATTTAAGTACATATAGTCATTAAAGCTCTACCCATCTGCTATTCCATATTTGATGTGAACAAGTGTTGTGAGTTGTGTCTACTGTCCAAGTTCCTGCAGGTGTTGCTTCTCCTCCTCCTCCTGCAGCAGCAGCTCGCGCTCGGCCGCGATGCGCGCGTGCTGCTCGGCTATCACTCGGAATAGTTCGGCATGCTTCGCACGGGCCTGCGCTACTGCTTGCGTCTCTGCAGGCGCGTTCAGCACTGAAACTGAGATGGATGCTAATTATTGATAAGTCGTGCGCTAGAGTTTTCGATCGTAGCTTAGAGACAGCTTGCAATTTAATGTGACCATCAAGAATAAAAACAAAGTAAAAGGTTTTATTTTATTAGAATTACGAGAGATTATAATATTATGTCAGTTGAGAATCATAGCACGATTCTTTGCTATCAAAATATTTTGTCATTTTCTGTGTAACCTTTATCCAACTAGATGTCGCTTCATTTTCCATGGTGCTACTACAGTCACCCGCACGTCTGAACTTTGTAAAAATGCGAACAAACTACTTCTTAACGTACGAGTAATTCAGCAACTCGTCCTATCCGGTCAAAGCGTCTGTTCCGGACACTGTGCAGAGGTATCTATTAGTGCCTGGTGTCCACAGCCGATCAGTTTTGTTCCATGTGGTCACATCTTTAAGCTTTAGAAAGGACAGCCTCCTATGTCTAAACTTCAAATTGTGTTTCAAATTACCAAAAAGAGGTTGTGGGTAACTCAAAAATACTGTATTTAGGTACTTACTCCTCCTGATTGCCAGGATCAGACACATGGCTATCTAAAACTTGCTAACAAAAGTCCAAACCAACTCACGTTCAGGATGGGGATGCGTGGCGTGATCCTCAGCGATCTTGGCGTAGAGCTGGTAGTGACGGTTCTTGGCCTGCGCCACCGACTCGGAGTCCGTGGGGTGCTCCGGCGGCACGTCGCTCAAGATGGGGTGGAAGCCCTGCTTGTCCGCCACGTAGTCCACTGTGCGGACCTTCTGAAGGGGGTCCACATACGAGAAAGAGCCTGGAATGTCAAAATGCTCATAAAAATGTATGTTTTTACTCAATGATTACATCTCCATCAATACAAGCAAATAAGCGGCTGTGTTCTATTCAAATTGTTAAGATATTATACTGTAAAAATGCGCTCCTTTATAGAAATAAAAAAAGTGATTTGAAAACTATCTTTTACTGGATTTTCTGACTGTTAAAACAGCAAAACAATCTGGTAAAACTTTAAACAGCCTTAGTCAAGGTACCTATGAGGTGGGTAGAAATCAAAAGCGTTTTTGATATATACCAGGATGATTATTACTAAAGACGGAAGTTTAACAATATTGTGAATGTAAGTACTGCGGACGTCATGCAAGATTTTTTTCTGTAAGTAGGAATATTATTATGGTGGTAGCTAAATGTTTGCATAAAAGGTTAGATGGTACCTACATCATCTCGGAAGTCAATGCAATTTAGATTGGCCAATTAGTTGCAAGTACTCGTACAACACAGTACGTCAATACAAAAATCATATTTCTACCTACCCCTTGAAGCATATGTGAAGGCGTGACGGTAATTAGTAAATTAATTAAAGAGTTTTGTTCGTACTTTGATGCCAAGGTAAATACTCAAGGTGGAAAGCTTTGAAACAAATACAGTGAAGGGCCGTTCTATTTTGTAGGCGCTGCCAAGTCTCGGTAATATCAAATGTACAACCTTTTCATGTCTTTATTTATAAGATGAAATTACTAGTAGTGCGAATAAATTTTTGGCTAAGGACCAAAAAATCTTGGGTTAAAAAAACTGTCTTTAGAGTCAGTCGGCACAGTTTTGCCGAAAAATCATGAAACAAGCAAAAAGTAGGTAATAGCGTTTAACATTTATATTTTTTGAGAATCAGATAGGTATTTGAGTTCTGAGCTACTCGTAAAATTTTATTGTATTTTAATACCAAGAATGAGGGTAATTAACATTAAGCTAGTAAATAAGTATTCGTCAGAAAAAAAATCAATGCCGTACGTATTTTACTACAAAAACAAGCTCAGAATTAGTAATAAAGCCATAAATACTATTAATAGGTCCTAACAGGTCTACATTAAAGTCTTTAGATACGTGATCCGAATTGTGTTAAGATATTCTGGTCATAAAACAGAATATACCTTAGATTTCTCTTCCTTATGGGCGTTCCAAGGTACGTATCAAAGTCGTACATCTAGAGCAAGGGAATTTACGCAAATTCCTTGTTAATATCGCGGCATTAGAAAGTCTAATTGTTGTGAATGTTACTTCATTTGCTCTTGCAATTGGAGAGATGGATTATCTAACTAGTGTTGTAATGTATGATGAAGGGAAACTGTGTACTGATAAATAATGATGCTATTTGTAGACTATAATTTAATAGACGGAGTGGATTAGAGTTCTCACAGTATTGTTACCGAAAGACGGTAGTAGAAGAAGTGTTGGCAGCAGAAAGACTAACAGCCAGATGAGTGGAGGGCATTCAGGACCTAATTGAGACTCGCGCAGACCAGGGAAGAATGGCGCAAAAGATGGCCTCTACTCAAAAGGTTGAATAAGCCTGTCATGTCTACGTAATTGATTGGACTTCGTAATTTTAGAAAATGACTTAAAATCCGAACATAGCTCTTTGCTATTACTTAGACCTATATTGTTTGGAGGTTTAGGCATGAAGTTTGAAGCTGAGACCGCATACTACTAATTGTTGTAGTGATGTCCATGAAGTTTTCTAGCCACCTTTATCCACCGAACGAGGCAAACAAGAGGCCAATTGTGTTTTTCATAGATTAGGATACGTTCAACCAAATCAAGCCTTTCTTGAAGTTTCCGGCAAACAAATAATTCTTTCCGTATTATTGAAATATTAGCTCACAAGTTGATATGTGACTACGGCCTTTGGCACGCTTATTAACATTTTTGAATAGCTATGTAATCTCGGTTTACTCATCTCCGATTGGAAGCGCTTATAAAACTGGTTTATGACATTTTAATCGCCAAAGGTCAAGCAACAATAAAATTAGTCTGAAAACATAGTTTTTTCTTTTGTATGAATGTCATAATTTGAGACCATTTTATTAATATGGAACTAATTTGGACAGAGCGCTGTGTTTTGTGGTCTCAAAACTTGACCATGACAGACTAAGCTTACGCTCTCAAATATTTGCTGATTGAGTCACTACCAGACCAGACCACAATTTCATGTATTAAGGTGAAAGCTTCAGAGTGGCCCGCGAAATTCAAATTTTCTTATGTTTTTGGCAATCAATACAACCCTCCAAGTTCATAAGAGTCGAGGAACGAATTTTTCACGGTCAAAGTCGAACTTTGAGGGTTGTATAGATGATTTTGATGATTATAATTCTGTAACTACATACGTCTTACAGCCGCGACCGATATGTTTATCAACATACAATTTAGCACTGCCCTGCAAATTGCAAAAAACGTAAGAAAATTTCGTTTTCGCGGGCAATCTTGGAGCATCAGCCTTAATTTGAATTATCATTTTCCTGCCCTCATTCCAATTAATTTGGGATCATATAATTATCTATTAGTAGTAATTTCACAATTGTTCCCTTTTTTATGGTTATTAGAATTGCGTGAGTAGGTTTGTGTGTATTTTATCATACGAGGCGAATATTGACAAGGGTCTCCCTTGTTTGACCGAAAGGAATTTGACAAATTTTCACTTCCCAAAAAACTTTACGCATAATTTCATTTGCCAAATTATTATTTAGCAAAAAATCTATTCACAAAAAATTGTAACGAAAACCTAATATTTGGGAAATTAACGTTTACACTAAGTATAACTTGTTTACCAACTAGTACTTTTAACATTTTTTATTTAGTCAAATATTTCAGTTGGAAAAAGAGTTTTTACGCAAAATCAAATAAGCCAAATATTTTGTATCGTCAGTTTTCCATTTTTATTTCTATATAATGTAGTCGTTCCTGGTCACAGACACATAAGCAATTATTTATCCTAATCTAAATAGCTCAGTTCCGGATAACCTACTAAAAACACTCTCTTTTTTTTTCATTTATGCAAGTCGTTTCTGGAGGGAGGAGGAGGACACAGTTTTAACCTAACCTAACCTACCCATTTCGTTTAAAGACGAAATTAACCTAATCTAGTAGGAGGTCACAGTTTTAACCTAACCTAACCTACCCATTTCGTTTAAAGACGAAATTAACCTAATCTAGTAGGAGGTCACAGTTTTAACCTAACCTAACCTACCCATTTTGTTTCAAGACGAAATTAACCTAATCTAAATATGTAGTTGAGTTCCGGGTAACCTACTAAAAACAATATCTTTTTTTCTCGTTTTGCCTAAATATTTTTTGTCTTAACAAATCATTTCACCAAACGTTTATTGTCTGAAGATTGTTTGCTGTAATAAATCATTTGATTAAAGACCAAATGCCATAATGACATAAAAAATTGCAATGGTATAAAAAAAGGTTGCTAAAATTTGTTTGGGTAATGAAATTTTGGCAAAATCTTTTCGGCAAAACGGCAGGATCCCTATTGACAAACATGTAAACCGTCCAACGATCACAGTAGCCGACAATGTTGTGATTGTCCACGTAAGAAGTTTAACGGAGATTCTAAAAGAATTAAAGTCACCTTTAACAACACCACTGCCATCGCTGACTTCGGTGTGCGTCCTGTCAGCATGTCCAGGGTACCTTCCAGCCGTGTATGAGAACAGGTAGGGCTTGGGCGGTGGCTCAGGGGTCGTGGTGGTCTCGAACAAGTGGGACACGTCGCCGCTGACCAGAGCCAGCGATACAAGGATCAGCGTGGGGCACAGCATCTGGAACATTTAGAAGACTGGTGTTAACATGGTTGACTGGCCAGGTCCACTCGAATCCGAGTGGTTTTTTCCTCAAAAGATCATCCACAAGATCATTAAGCGCACGTGCAACAGTACGACATGGTGGCACGGCAAACAGCTTGTGCTTTCCCTAAACTTTTAGTCAATTTTGGAATAGTATAAATTACAAGTCTTGGGTTCAAAGCTGTACAAAAGTTAAGCTAAGATTTCGAAGACCTTGATTATTCTGAACACGTCCGATCAATTTGCTATTGGTTACAAAAACAGAATTACTTCGACGAAAAATAGGTACTTAATTTGTCTAGTCTAGATCATTGACAGCATTTTTGTTTTTTTGTCTAACATTTTTATCCTTATTTTTTCCAATTTATTTCGATTCGTTTTAGTCACGGATTTCCAAATATGCACTAAATTGTTAGTGAGAATTAGTTTTGACTTAACCTAACGTAAGATTAAAATACTATTATGCTAAACTATATTGGCTGTTGGGCTTGATCGATACCGATGAATGAGGTCTACGAAGGACCGAACCTGCCCAGAAGATGCCTGGATACCTACTCTTGCTTTGAAGGCGTTAGGGCTATAGTTGAAAGGGAACAAGAACGCCGTCAGAGATTAGGACACAGAATTACGAGTACTGGTGAGCTGTTGCACCTCGCAAAGGATAAAGGGAAACATTCGGAGTTGATAGCCAACTTTCAGTTATTGTTATTGGATTTAGAACATGAGTTTTCTTCAAGGAAAGTCTCAAAAAAACTTCACAAATCGAAGGGATCTTAATCAATCTATCGTTTGACACTTAAATGAGGTAAGCAACGCTAGAGGATTCCTGTTCACGTTAGTTTAAACCAGTTCCCCTGACCTTTGCATAGCGTCGCCGGTAAACGCTCGAGAGAGGCGCGAAAAATCTACATTTTACGACGTTATTTGTTAATTTTGAACTTTTGGAGTGTACAAGTTCGTCAGTTCATTAACCACTATGTCTAGCATAGGGATTATGGTAATCAAGTTTATGGGTCAATTTGGTTCCGGCTAAACGTTGGCACCATTTTGCGCGTTGTTGCACATGATGCTGCTCCGATTCGGCGCACACCCAAATTGAAAAGGTAATGATTTGAGTTGTTTAGTTTTGATTTTCTTAACAATATTGTATAATGTTGGCAAATTCCCAAGACAAAGAGGCAGACAAGGTTCAATGTAAACGGACATTAGATGAAGAAAATCTGTTAATTCTAATCTTCATTCTGAACAACTTTTATATATGGGACCAAACCTGAAATCAACTGGCTCATGAATTGCACGTCTTAAAAAACTGTTGGAATACAGAAATCGCAGTAAATCGCAAAAAGTTTAAATGCGTATGTCTCAATTTAAGACATACGCATTTAAACTATTTTTTGTGTTCACATTACGTGACTTATTTTCGTGGTATGGCGGTTTTTTCAATTATAGAGCAAGGATTATTTTGGTAGTTGAGGTCTAGGAACCGTTTTGTGTTACGACAGTGGTTTAGATTAGAGGACATGTTTGCTTAACTGATGGACTGGACGTATGAAGCAGTTTAATGCTTTTCGAGATTCTGAGGTCCTTACTAGCAAAATTTGTTCATAATAGATCATGGTGTTTCTCATTATTTCCACTGCATGTTGAACATCACAACATCATAAGATAACCTGTTAATAATTAATTTTATGTGAATCTAGTATGTATAAGATCGGAGCTTTAAGGTAAGCGTTCACATGTCCGATTCGCAAGCACTGGACGAATCGCATCAAACGGATCGTAGCATTTTTCTTTGTATAGAAAGTCACACAAGTGCTTCTATTCATTCGCACCGTAAGGATCGCTCGAATCTGTTCAATGATACACGATCCGTGTGATGCGACGCGGCCGATGCTTACGATGCGGACAGGTGAACGCTTATCTTTAATATCCTATTGTTTTTTAATAAGCGCAAGTAATTTGCGCCTCATTTTAATGTCTTCTCGTTATGGTAATTTTCTAGGAACTCCGGAGTATGGAGTCATCATCATCTTTAGAGCCCAATAAATCTGATTGGTGGTAAGTGAGGTCATCGATTGCTGGTTTACTGTCGTAAACATGTATCTGTTGTTTGTTGTGAGTAATGATGAAACGAGATTTGTCATTGTTGTATCTTTAGGATTAGTTAGTTCAAGATTATGAATTTTAGTTCTTAGTATGCTAAGGTACATGTTCACCGAGAAGATAACAGTCTGATTATCTAAAAACAGCTGTCAATGTGACATGTCCCCATACAAAAATGTGCTATAAACAGCTGTTTTTAGATAATCGTCCGTCATCTTTTTGGTGATCATGGACCTAAGATCGTTACTGAAACACAAACAAACAAAACAAACAATAAACATGGTAAATATCCCGTTCTTAATTCTAATGTTTGTGTTACTGAACTTGTTGCCAGGTTCTGCTCCTGACTTGGTTCGTGTGGAAAGCAATAGAAATAGGAAGAATTATAAATGTGCTAAGTCCAAAATCATATCATATACGTATTGAATCCGTGTGTCAAATTTCATCTAAATCCGATTAGCCGTCAAAGCGTTGTCACACAGCCATAGACAGAGTTCAGTTAGAAACACACTATTAAGTCGTGTTGCGTCAGAAGCATATCGTTTTCATACATTTAGGTAGTATAGTTGGAAACTGAAACAACGAATTTATGCTTTACTTTCGCATTTATGATTGGTATGTTAGACCTTTAACATAAAGCTACGATGATAAGGGAAGATTGAATTACAATACATTTAAAAACTCCGCAAGACAGACAAAAGTCAGCTTAAAATACCAATCAGTAAATAGAAATCGTTATCATTACTCCAAAAAAAAAAGAAACACGATTGATAGTAGACAACCTTCTATAACATGCAAAAGAACGCGAACGTTGAACAAGTGACCTTACCACGCGGATTTCCTTCATTCTTGAACGTGCTCCCAAAGAAATTCTGATCAAGTATTTTTTCAACCAGTCTCATTGCTTTTAATGGGGTAAAAAGGAACAATAAGTACTGCAACTGAATACCAAGGTCAAGTAACATTTGTACTACAGAAAGGACCAGTCCAAGATGTTGCCATACTGTTTTTTTTTAATAAATTGATGGTAGGCGAGCAGGATTGATTAAGAATGTCCAAAGATCTTAGAGAAGAAATGATTTGAGTTACTATAGGATTTGATTACCAACGGTGCATCATTTAGGAGTCATGAATTTATTAGTAAGTTATGTTTAAAAACTAGATAGGTACGGTCGGTGTTTCTGCTCAGACTCTTTCTCATGATCCAGAATACTTCAAAGGATTCCTTCCACCTTTCACAATCACTCATCATTTTTTCACCCAATCCCCTTACCCTGCTACTAAAGAACCAAAAGACTTCACCTTATCAACCCTTTCTAATCATTGCTGCACCCCAATTTGGCAATATCCAGTCCATGTCGTCCACAATTGCGTACCGTATCGAGATCACTTGGCCGACGGCCTTGACCGAAGCGCTCACTTTTCTTCGAGCCAAAACAGAAATAACTTTGAAATATTTAACAAGTTTTTTTTTGATTCGGCGTCTTCTGACCGAAGTGTGGTTGGAATTTGAGCAGGTGTTGTAACATGTGATGTGAGCGAGCCATGCCTCGTTGACACTTAAATCAGTGCATAAGTAATAACGCAGAATTCTATATTCAACTCTGGACTCAGTGCTGAGAGTTGTAAATTCAAAAGTGCATTAATATTTTGGCTGTACTTCTTTGTGTTGGTGAAAATCAGCAGTGTTGTATTGTCACAGCAATAGTGTCTACGTGTGTTTAGTCATTGATCTTTGGCAAGTGGTTTTCCAAACTTCCTAATTTTATTGGAGGTCTTTCAGCTGCCTTCATCATCTATTACTCATCATAGAACAGCTGTTTAGCTTTCTTTTGTTTTACTGTCAACTAAGACACCTTCACCGAGTATTGAATGATGGTCAAAGTTAGTCCACAGACCCAAAATGTGTTGGGCTGACGACATCGTCAAAATGCGGAAACACGAAGGATACAACGAACCAGGACGAGTGGCAGAAGAAGAGGGAAGTCTTTACCAAGCAGAAGGTGATTCAGGGCTGAACTGAGGATGTGGAGATCTTTTTTCATTTTATTATAAAGTCAAATTACAACTAGTTTCACATCACGCTGTGTCTCTGTCTAACATTACAATAACAGTTTATACGTCTACAATTCTGATATATGTTTATGTCTTAAAGACGGATATTGCAAAGAAATACAGGAACAATATATCTTTCAAACTAAGTAGACAGAGAGCGAGACATTAAAGTTTTAGAAGGATTTGTAAATTAAAGTTACAACATTTTCATTCACAATTTCAGTCCATACATTGTATTTTCTAATACTTCTCAAGTATAAGAAGCAATAATTTATTATGTCAGAAGTAACTAAGATGATAAGATCTCCGATTACGAAACAGTGCTGATTGTAGATAACAAAAGTATAGACAAATAACTTTCGTGTTCTACATTTGGAGGTGTTAAAATTAGGCCTGAAGCAATCGATGTAATACCAGTACTACACAATATCACAAAGATCACACTTTGTTGCCAATACGAGTATTATTGACATCTCTACAATGACAGCAATACATTGCGTAGTTTTATTCATAGAAATCTGAAATTGACCGGTCATTGATGAACTGTTTTCTAAGATTGCATCACTAAATTGGAACAAGCATCGCTTCATCATCTAGCCATTATTTCTTGTTTTGACAGCACACAAACTTCTATCGCAAACAATGCAGTTACAGTAACCTCAACACCGGGCTTAACATCTCAAATCCAAATAATGACTCCTCTTAAATTCATGATGAAACTGACAGACAACACCTTGTCTTTCTTAAGAGTCCCAGAGAATAAAGGATACATGATGATATGGTCATAATTTTCGTCCATGGCATATGGCTTTGGGTACACGGCGTGTCCATAACTAATTTTCCATCAACACCAAAACAATCTACCTAACTAACACAGCAATGAACACAATCAGTGATATCGCATCTATCAATCCACAGGTTGTATACAACAATAGCCCACTTGTGTCCGGAACAGCTGTGCAGTACGAACTACATAGAGTTGCGACAGACGACCGACATTCGTTTGTTATTGTAACTCTTAGCGGATCGATTGGAACCAGCTGATAGACTGTTCTTGGATTGGGGCTTTTGAAAGAAGGTCTGTGTACAAATGCTAGACAGTAAAGAAACTATGTGTTTTATGTTACAATTGTGGTGATTTAGTGGTCACAGTTCTTTACGTAGATAAACTGACAACATTATTCAAAAAGAATTTACGAAGGGACACGAAATAATTATAGGCTTTAGAAACAGCAACAAAAGATAGGAGAAGTATACCTAGCAGTGAGTGAAACAAGGCTACCAATCATAATGGTGATGATTTGAAAACTGAGCTCCATGTAAGATACACGTTGACAACTGCATGAGATAAGAATGGAAGTCGACTCCAAATTAGTTGGAAAAAGATAAGCAGATGATAATTTAAAACTGTCATTAAAGACAAAGATTCATTAAATACAAAGAAGGAAAAGAAAAAGACATGACATATAAATAAAATGGTAAATGAAAAGCCCCATGGCTGCACTGTCATTATCTCTTTCCCTCATCGGCTGATTGGTCTTGTAACGCAAAATTGTAAAACAGAGCAAACTATTATGTTAATTTTACTATCGAGTTGGCATTGATTTGCCTTCACAGTGTCAAGTTGAACAACTAGTGGCTGTGTAACAGTTTGGCGCAGGAAATCCTAAATAAATTAAAACTTGCAAACCTTTTTGGGAATATTCGGATCGTGAGAATAGAATGCAATAATCTCCAAGGGCTTCGAATGGGTTACCCGCCCATATGTTAATTTCAAAGCTATGAAACTGTTGGAAAGGATTCAAATCTTTGATCAAAAATTCGTTCATAGTGTGTACAGTCGACCTCATCTTCAGTAAGTTCGATAGAAGAAATTGTTACTTCGGAATCAACTGAATTAGAAGTTTTAGCAAAAAGCATGCTTGCTCATAATAAATCGATGTTTGCGGTAAAAAACAGCTACTTTTCCGCCGACTAATCCATACATTAACTAAATCAATACTTCATTATTTCGACAGCCGTTTATTGAGTCCGACACAAACGCTATTTTTTTCTGAACTTAATTGGCTGAATATCGTAACTGTATCGTGTACGTATACACACGCGTGGATGCGCTTCGTAAATGATTGAGGGGGATTTACCAGCTCAATAAATGTGTTTCCTGGTTCTTCGTTTACATGTTGGTTATAATAGCTTATGTCCGCGATTATATCTGTATCAACATTTTCTTTCTTTTTCACTTGCATGTCTGTCTGTTTATTGACAGAGTATTCTTCTCTTTCCTTTCATAAAAATATTGTAGTTATGATTTTGTATTTGAGTAAGAAATCTCCGTCCACAGGCGACAGATAATTTAAATTATTAAAATATTGTACCCTAGGTGTACTACTAGTGTATACCTCTGTCTAATACTTTGAGGATTTCAGACGCGTTGTTATGTTTGAGTGATTTAACCAAGATCTTGTAAAAAAAAATGATTTAAAAGAGTGTACACAAAGTGTCTACGCTTTGGAATGGTCCACTAAAGTACTTTCAAAAGTTATTTTGCCTTGTGACTGGGAATGTAGCCTTATCCTGTAGTTTTTGACTTTCAAGGACTGGGACTGTAGCCTTATCCTTTAGTTTTCGACTTTCAAGTCCTTGTACGGTCTAATTGAAATAAATGCTTAGAGTTTTGTTTTGAGTCTGTTATGAATTATGAATGATGATTTATTTTCGCCGTGTTACCTCTATATCGTATCTAGTTATTATGGACTGTTTTCTTCGAATTATCAAAACCAGCAGACTTTTATGTTTGTGCGTCTGCTAGGAATCTTCAAGGATATTGAAAGGACAATCCGGGGCTAAAGTTGAATCACACTTTGTAGCTGTTTCTAGAAGCTGCATAGGCTATTAAATTGTTTTCCTTGTATTAATATAATAAATATGCAAGAGATGCCAACGTGAGGTGTTTTATGGTCATTAAGTAGGTTTTAGATGTGTGTACGTTTATTCCGTTTCCATTGCAGGATGTTTAATAAGTGCATAACTTGAATGATGAGTTAATACCTTTTAATAACTTAACTACATCATTTTCTTAATTATTTATCTTCTATTTCTTCCATACATAAAATATATAGGTATTTATATATTTTATTGAATTACGTAAAGTAGCAAAAGATGTAAAAAAATGTCATGAACCTCACTTTTTCCTTCAACACCCCACACAATGCTGCCAAAACCTCGCCTACATAACTTATTACATCTACAAAGGAGCGAGACCAAATACATCAAAACAAATAATTACTCATAGAAAGTGGGCTCGCCCACCTGTCTGTACGTCTGTCACCGGCTCACTTGTATGTTAATGTAGGAACGCCTTCAAGAACAGTAGGATGCACAGGATTTGTTATACGATGTAATAGCCGATGTTTGAGTAGTCATTAACAGATTTGCATATTGCTGGTATTGCAAGGTGAAATATTAAGTTTAGTCATAGATATTGCTTATTTAAATAAATTATCGTAGTGATCAGTCCGGAATTCCGGAAGTTTCCTTAACATTGGCGCACACGAAGATGTCTCAAATACGATTCGAATGATAAAATTTAGATGACCAATTCTCGCGGTTGCTGCCAGTATTTGCGGCCGCGGTGGCCAGATGTGCGCAAGCGCAAGTGTTGAGCTTGTGGCCGTGAGATTTGATCTACAGGTCAGCTAAAATGATATAATGCGGGCAAACCGACTGAATCGGACTCTGGTCTGGTCTCAATGAAATTGTAACCTTACTGCCAAGAGATAAAATATCATCTATGATTTAGTTAGTGGTATAATAACTGGGAAAGGACTGTAAGCGACCGCGGAAATATACAGTGCGGTGCAAGAGAACCAACTCAGCACTGATGTTGTCTGCGGAAACGTGCAGTGCGATGCAGTAAAACCGATCTAGCAGAATAAAACAGTTGCAACACAAGTATTAAGTAGATACTATCTCGCACCGTGGAGCGAGCTGTACGCAAGAGCCTTAGGGCCAAATAACGATACTTGGTACATAAATATTGACAGGTTAATTAACCAATTACACTACCAGTTACAAGCAGTAATAGCTTCAGTTGAATTTGAAGCGGTCGTAAAGCTTTGTTTTATTGCATAGAAGCTGCCAGTGTAAATTATTGAACAGATTTTGAATATTTTACATCTTCATGAAATAATTCTTCGAGGGTAACAAGAAAACGGAAATATATTATAATGTCGTCACAGTTGGCAGTCGCGAGACAAAACAAGGTGCACTAATGTGCTCATACTTGGCATTAATCCTGAGAATGATCGTTGGATCATCACAGTCAACCTTAAAAAAGAAATCGAGGAAAGGCATTTTTTATGCCGTACCACACTAACATAAAGCATTCAAAAAACAACAAGACGAACTGGAAGAAATAAATTCTCCATAGCTAGAACGAATTAGAAATCGATACTCTATGAGAAAAAGCTCTTGTCCTACATAGGAAAAGGTAACAGACCACTACTACACTATTAACGATAACATAACCATAAAACCTAACTTAACCCCCAAGAATGTTAATTCCGTTCCGGTCGTCCGCGGATCCGTGCAGTGTAGTGCAAAAAAATCTGCTCACAATAGTTGCAACACGCGTATTAGATGTTATCGCGCGCTTGCCTCACTGCGTTGGGCAACGATCCGCACTGGCGGCCATTTTCGCGCATCCGAAGTGTAGGGCTGATAGAAATATCAAACATAAAGCCGCTGAGCCTGTCGGCCACGCTTTCAGATGTCGTACCGCAGACAAGTCTTTGGTATATATGTATAGTCTGTAAGATTTCAAAGCTCTGGGGACTAGCAACAAAATGCATTTGCAGATGTGACACGGATTGACCCCTAGAAGGACCTCTATTGACCTTATTGATCTTTTGAAAGGTCAGGTACGTAGAACTTGCCTCCGGCGTGCGTGTATGACCAGATGTCTGAACGTGGAGGACGCAAAAGAAGTATGTGAGAATCGTAGCAGAATGCGTTCTCCAGTTACAGTCTTTTCAACCGTTGAGAAAAAGGGTTTATTATAATAGGCATAACGACAGTATCAAAAAATTAAAAATCTATTTAGTCCGTCATTCAGTTAGAGTATTGGAAAATAATGAACATGTATTTTTTGCTTTTGTAAATCAATGAATATTGACAAAGATAAAATGTAAAACTCGGAAGTGGGGGGTCGTGACGTCAGAACTCGCTAAAAATTATACCAAGGCGTGACGTATTGAGAATTTTAAAAGTGTTCTATATTTGTCAATTTTGATTAATGTAACAAAAGAAAAAATAAGTGTCATATATTTGTTGATAATCTAAGTAACTGACGGACTAATTATATTTTTTAGCCGTCTATCCTATTAAACAGGGTTACATTCTACGGAGCCCTTTTCAAGAAGACCTGACTATACGAAGGGAATCGTGACCAAACCCACGTGTTACAATAATAATTCAACATGTGTAACACATTGATAATGACGTCAGATAGCGCCACCTGTCACGATCACGAACTGAACGTGGGTAGAAAAAGAAGCGTGTTCCACGATCGCTGCAGAGTATATAATTATAGTTCTGATCAGCAGATGATGATTGTATAGGCTGGGCTCGGTATGATGCAAAAATATTCAAGGTATGCGTACGCCACAGAATATTTTACGAGTGTATAATTGGTACAGAATGATGAGTAGGTTTTCAAGGATTTTTTGGTTCTTATCATAGTTTTTTTGTCGGTAAAAATTCGGTACATCTTAACTAGTTTTGTTTTCGTTCAGGGGCTGGCCAACTAAAAATACCAAAATGCAAATTGCATTAGCCTCATATAGTGTCATCGATGATATTAGAATCAATAATTATATTAAATACTAACTCACGTTACAAAATTTATAACCACTAATTCAACACTTAACAAGAAAATTAAACAAAATTAAAAGACACTTAATTAACTCAATTTCTTCCAAAAACTAATTAATCATACTCACTATCAACAGAGTTAGTCCATGCTAATATAATAATTATTATTTATTATTCAGCATTTCAGTTCAAACTTAATATCATTCGGAATAAATGCTCTAAATTATGGTGAATATTGCATAATTTAGAGTTTAGCCTGTAGAAGAACAACGCGATCTCACGGACAGACACGAAAAACGACTTTATAATATCGAATTATGTCAAATTCATAGTTTTGGACAGCCCTGTGTAAAATTTATCGAGAACCGTTCGTTATGCGAGTAGAGCAAATTGCCGCACTCAGTCATAATGTAACTTTATTTGATTTTACATCAATAAGCTCGTAAGCGATTCCCACGGCTGTTTGTTTGATGATGTGTGTTGGTTTTTGCTTGCTTCATAGTGTTTTATTGGCTATAAGAGGAGGGGAAGACCAGATAGGTCGTTGCTAAATAATAACAGCACCTCGGGTCAATCTTTAGGTAAAGCCGTTCTTGTCTAGGTTGGTCTGTGGATGGGTGACCACCCTTACATACCGGGTTTCCTTCGTGCCTCAGAAAGCACGTTAAGCTGTTGGTCCCTTCTGTCGTTTGTCCATCTTTGTTACAGGTAGTCAGTGGCCTAAAAAGTCCGACAGTCAGTCTTATCAGTGGTATCTAGTGTTGCCCAAAATCGGTCTTGGTCTTGCAGTCTTGGTCTTGTTCTTGCATTTTTGCAAGACCAAGACCAAGACCAAGACCGACGTATTTTAGCAAGACCAAGACCAAGACTGAACCCTGCAAGATTTGAGCAAGACAAGACTAAGCCTGCAAGACTCTTGCGTCTCGCAGTTAAGGCAAACTGAGATTTAGGCGTTATTAAGTAGGGATTTGGTTTCAATCCCGATTTTGATAGACGTTCCCCAGTATCAAAACCGTATCGTCATAACACTAAAAGGTATTGTATTGATTATTATACTTCGACTATTTATTAATTAGGTAGCGTGTTACTCACAAAATGTTCCCATGTGATAAAAATGTACTTACCTAACATAATTTTCTGGCAAAGTTCATTTCATACCTTGTAGGTATATCTACCTGTAGTATTATATTATGCTTGTCTAATGTGCAGATCTAACGTTAGTAGGTTGGTAAACAGTATGTAGGTACTTATGTTTCAAAGTTTATGTTATTCTTATATTCAGCAAAATATAAAACTAACAGCGGGTCGAGTAGGTCTAGTAACAGGTTTTAGGCCAGCCAATGTTATGGAACAGATGCCAGCACATCAAGCTACTACAATCTGCCAAATTTCTTTAAAAGATTTTCAACTTTATCGCTAAAGCATTAAGGTTCATGATTGATTGGGAAAATTTGACGTTTCGCGAATAAACCGTTGGTCGGTCGGTGTATTATGTACCTACTTATTTGATCATTTACCGACAAAGACGCTGAGGTGTATCAAAGACTGCAACAAGTGTATCACACAGCATTTGACACTGTTTGAGCACCGCATCCGCCGCCACAGAGTATGGATAGAGGCACACAAAATTGTTACCTATTTTGGTAGGGTTGGCACAAGAGGAAAAAATTAAATGAACTTGAAGATGTATGTAAATAGCAATAGGCTAATAGGTATTTGCAAGTAGTCTAGTCTACATTATAAAATATAAGTAAACGGGTATTTATAGCGAATTTTACCTTTAATGTAAGCCCGTAGTCTAGTCTAAGTAGTAGAGTCTCGCAAGACTTGCGAGACTCTTGCTGCAAGACCAAGACCAAGACCAAGACTGAGAGCGCAATACCAAGACCAAGACCAAGACCAGGTGTATTGACGCAAGACCAAGACCAAGACTGGCTAAGGTCTCGTCTTGGTCTTGCATTTGGGCAACACTAGTGGTATCGTATAACCCAGTATTAACTGGGTTGTGGAGGTCAGATAGGTAGTCGCTCCATGTACAATACTGATATTCAGCTGCATCCGATTAGACTGGAAGCCGACCCCCACGTAGTTGGAAAAAGGCTAGGTAGATGATGAAGAGGAGGGGAAGATCAAAGAAACGATGGATGGACTGACGGCTAGTAAGGAGGTGACAAAAGTATGGAAGATGAATACATGCTGCATCGACCCCAAAGGAATTATATGGAAGGGCAGGACAATGAATATGATGACAGTGTTTTTTTGAAAAACAATGTTTTATTTGAAACTAAAGTAAAAATGTTGTGCTTCATTGTTTTTAGCCCCGGCCAGTATTTTCGTGCATTAGGAAACTGTCACTACATGTGCTAAATTAGCAACTCTATTTGTGGTGGTTCAAAATTCGGTTAAAATGCTGTTAGAATGAAGTTCTAATCAGCTTGAACTACAAAGTGGTTGTTACGTCAGTCACTGCGGGCTGCATAGTGCGAAATTAGTGGTTTTGATCGATTTCCAAAAAATATATTGATTGGACTAAAAAAATCAAACACTATGATACTAATTGCTTGTAGAATTATTTAAACTCAGAATGATCGCATGTATTTTAGAATGGTTTTCACTCGTTACAAGATTTTTTTAGGGATAAGTTAGTGATTTTTTTATCAAGTAAAATTAATTGTATTATGTTTCCAAAACACTATCATACTAGCATATATATTGAAGAATATCATATATTTTTCTGGTTTTGTTTATTGCAGTGAATCATATACTTTCGGGCATTATAAAACTCGCGTTTAGCTCCTGTAGTTGCCTCAAGTAGATTTTTTCATTCAAGAATCTTATATTTTGTTTTTTTTTTAAATCGGACTTTTGGTAGTACGAATATCCTTTATTTAGATTAGCATTCCGTTTTTCTTTGTATTATTTCAATTATTAGAAATCATGTCATTCAAAGTTTTTCTTTATGTACATATTATTTATGGAAATCGTTGGTGAGCAATGCAAGTGTCGATGAACGAACAAAATTAATTAAAACATCGTTCGACAAGCAATTTTGTGCGTAAATGAAAACATGTTATTTGTCCGAATTAAAAACAGATGTCTTTGAAGGAGTCATCACTAAATATACAACATTCATTTTTTTAATTAAAAGATATCAAATATCGACCATAATCAAATTGACACACAAATAATCCTTAGGTGACATTTATAATGTTGCCGATAACCTTAGGATATATTATAAGGTCAAATATTAGTCCTTTGAGGCCTCGTTGGTAGAAACTCGGGGTTTTACCTCTAATACCGAGAAACATAATTTTAGTATTTTAAGACGATGATCTAATTCAGTTCTGTTTTTATTGTTTGTCGTTTGTTGATGATTGGAATGGCGATTCCGAGAATTGTTTATTTTTGGATTTAACGGAGGATAAGTATTCTGGTTGATGAAGTTCGCTTTGGTCTTACTGTAAGACCATGTTTGGAATAGGCTAGTTCCCACCATCAATAAATTGCAAATCTATTTAGTCCGTCAGTTAGAGTATTGGAAAATAATGGACACTTATTTTTTGTTTTTGTAAATCAATGAATATTGACAAAGTTAGATCGCATCAAAACTCGGGAGTGGGGGCTCGTGACGTTACAACGCACTAAAAATTATAGCACGGCGTGTCGTAGTGAGAATATTAAAAGCGTCGTATCCTCGTCAATTTTGGTCTGACGTAACCAAAGAAAAAATACGTGTCAAATATTTTTTGAAAATCCAACTGACAGATTAATTCGATTTTTCAGGACACAAGCCTATTGTGCATACTTACAGATTTTTTTTAGATCAGACGAAATAAAGACGAAAGACGAAGAATAAAGACGAAAGACGAAGAAAAAACGTCATAAATAGTGATGGATTACCACTAAACGTGCACGAGGCGGAAGGAGTATGATGTATGTATGATCTTATCAGGTGGCGTTTAGTGGTTTCTTGCTACACACATGGGAAAAAAGCGTCAGTTTAAGTATGTACGGAGGTTCTCTCTCTATTAATTTACTAAACAAAGAATCTTCTTCATAGAGATACTTTCCTAATTCCTGTTTATGGCGAGAGAGTCTTATCAAATAACATAACATTACACCTAAAATCCCCTAAGTACTAGGCAGAAGTGATCTATTAGTACAGCAACATTTCACCAGTTATGACCAATACAATTGTAATTGGGATCTTCTAATAAAATAAATAGAGCATAACAAATGTTTCTCTTGTCACCTATCAATGTAGTTTAGTCTGAGTCGATGTAGAAACTCTCGGTATTGCAAACTATACGGCGGATGCCAGCAATCAGTCTTACAGAGGACAAATAAATTCAAGAATTTGTTACGCACTGATATAACTGGTTATTCTGAAGAAAGTGTGCACCTACAAGGTTTAACATCGAGACAAGGATATATTTGGAATCAGACAATCGAAAATCCTATAAGAATAAACTGTTGAGAAATAATTACAGGGATTCACACATGAGGCATATTTTGAACTATAAATACAAGTACTTACTTATTTTCGGAACTTGAAGAAGAAAGTAGAGACTAGTCGAATTGCGATCAGGATAATGATAGTAACTGGAAAAATCTTTATTTCGTTAATCGTGCCTGTGTATTCTCAAAAGAAAAATGGAGGAATAAAGAGAAATGGAGCAGGTGGAGTGACGGTCTTGGCAAAAAGCTGTCGACGTTCGACATTAATCGCGTGCGATCGGAAAGGCATAATATCTAACAATTGACTACTGAAAGCTGATAATTATCCTATAAAGTATCCCTCACCCTAGTGACACCTTCTGGTAAAATAGTTAAGAATGTAGCCTGTTATAAGTGTAGTACGAGAAAGGCGACAATCATACAAACTGGTTACTCGTGCTATATTTCTACATAATTTAGTTCTGCGGTTGGCAAACTGTTATTGTCTTGTCTGTCTGCCTTGATCATAGAGAAGGATGATTTGTTGGAGGCAAGTGCAGTCTGGGCAAATGAAATACAGTTTATGTTTTACAGAACAGAACAGTTTTGTTTGTCAGGTATACCTAATAACCATAGGATTGAAGTCAATAGAATTTCTGGGGCTAGTAAACTAGTGTACCCTGACAATCTATCTGAAATTGGAGAGAACTGAAATCGAAGGCTGTTTGCACTTCTGATTCTCGTAACAACAAAAAGCTTTGTTATTATTAACTACCAGTTATTGAATACCAGGATTTTACATGGCGCGACTGCCTGTCTAATCTCGACAACCCAGTTAGTACTGGGTTTAGTACAAAATACCCCTTGGTAAGACTGGTTGACAGACTTTTTGGGACACTGAATACCTGTAACGACTATCAAAGATCTACAAATATGACAGCCGGGACCAACAGCTTAACGTGCTTTCCGAGGCACGAAGGAAACTCGGTATGTAAGGGTGGTCACCCATCCACAGACCAATCTAGGCAAGCACGGCTTAACCTAAAGATCAACCCGAGCGGCTGTTATTTTTATCCATGAGACAGATGCTGATGATACAATATATATGTCCATATTCATATACCCTTTTTTTTTTCGGATGGGAAATCATCAAATGACTTCTGTCTGGGCGGAGCGGGAGGGAGTGTCAGACTTTTACTGACTAAAACCCATCCATGTGCCTTCCTCGCCCTTTACGTTCCGGGACCGGGATATCTCTTTCGAACAGTCCCGCAGCCCATGTATTGATATATATAATATAAGATAAGATGGTAGGTTTTATGCATGCAAGAGGCTTTTTCAAGCACTTGAATATTCAAAATTGTACCTGCAGAAGATACCTGTAGTGAAAAGGTAAAGCAGTATTCAACGTTCTGGCTCTATTTGGAAAACTATTCAGAAAATGTTTATTCAACAAATGTTTATTGCTAATCGTGTGATTTAGCTATGTATGATATGTCGCTTCCTCATACAAGTTAATTTTGTTATTATCATCATTATAAGATGACGCACCAGATAATAATGTTAAGTTGTAAACAAGCTTTTTAATAATAACAACGAATATTATAGATCATACGGATATTAGATACTAGCTTCTGCCCGCGGCTTCGTTCGCGTGAAGTTTTGATATCGCAACACATCGCCTGCTCAACAGAAGTTTTTTTCCCGCTTGCAACATTTCTTATTGCTGCTCCGCTCCTATTGGTCATAGCGTGATGTTATACAGCCTATAGCCTTCCTCGATAAATGGACTATCCAACACAAAAAGATTTTTAAATTCGAGCCGGTAGTTCCTGAGATTAGCGCGTTCAACAAAACAAACAATCTAACAAACTCTTCTGCTTTATAATATTATTATATACTAGCTGACCCGCGCAACTTCGTCTGCGTAAGACGGACCAACAGTTCCTAAAATTAGCGCGTTCAGACAACCAAACAAACAAACTCTGCAGTTTAATAATATTAGTACCTACAGATTCAAGTAAGTAACAATTTATTTTGTCTCGAATAGGTTTCATTAATCGCCAAAATATTGTACTTTTGTTTTTCCAATTATAGGCTCTTCCTTCGACTGCCTTACGTTTCTATCCTTGGGCACTCGACGATTTCATACTCCAGCTAAGTCGAAAGTTCTCATCAAGTGGCATGGCATGAGCCGCGCGACACGTTAAAGCTGCTTCAAACTGTTGCGGACCTCTCGCATCTGCCTTCCTTCTCCAAAGTCAGACATCAAAGGTCTGACTTTGGAGAAGGTTTTTATTCCAAGCAGGTCGACACAACACGTAGACGTAGATGCTGTAAACTCTTGAAAACTTTTTGCAAATGTTTTCGTCTCCAAGCCTCCATCATGAGACCTTCGATGACAGTAATACTCCAGCTATTACTAAAGTTCTCATCAAGGTGCGTTAAGTGAGCCCAATGACGATATAGCTGCTGTAAACTGTTGAGGATCTCTTGCAACTGCCTTCAGTCTCCATCACCATCGATGACAGTCATACTCCAGCTAGGTTTAAAAGTTCTCATCAAGGTGTACGAAATGAACCTTAAACACGATAGAGCAGATTTGAAGTGTTGTGGACCTCTTGTGACTGCCTTTCGTGTCCATCGTTAGACCTTCGATGATACTAATACTCCAGCTAGGTCTCAAGTTTATATCAAGGTTCATGAAATGAGCCGACACATGATATAGCTGCTGTAAACTGTTTCGGACCACTTGTCACTTGTGATATTTACGTCTCCATCGCTAGACCTTCGATCACAGTTAAACTTCAGCCAGGTCTAAAGTTGTCAAAAAGGTTTATGAAATAAGCCCCAACACGATCTTCTTCTTTATCGTGTGGTTAGTGCCTAACCTGGTCAGAGTTTTTATGCCGCCCAAGGTCCTCAGTCTTTTGGCTTACATACCGTCGATCAAATATCTCTCAGGCATAATGCTGGTTTCCTCACGATGTTTCAGCATGCGATGATTATACAATACGCACATGAATCTGAAAAATCAGAAGTGCGAGACTTTGATTTGAACACGACTATTTTAAATATAAAATGGGACAAACTTTGCGATACACGCTTTTCAATAAAAAATAATCATGAAAATCGGACTTCTCTGGAAAAAGTTATGCATCATCATCATCATCCATAGTCCGACTTCACCCACTGCTGGGTACAGGCCTCTCTTTGTTTGTGCCAAGCTCCACGCTCGTGTGCCAGTCTCATCTAGAATATCCCCGTAATGGCAACAATATCGTCTGCTTATCTCACCACTGGACGACCAAAACTTCTGTTTTATTTCTAGAACGCCACTTGGTCACAGCTTTACTCCACCTGACATCACAGCGTCCTGCTAGGTGACCTGCCCTACTCCATTTGAATTATCATCATTCATCATTATTTCAGCCGAAAGACGTCTAATGTTGGACATGTGTCGCCACATTGACCGGTCTTGTGCGACTCACATCCAGCGGATTCTTACAACTTTCATCATGTCATTTAAGTATTGCTCAGCCATAATATAGGTACATAAAGAAAAACAGGCGTTGGATTGAAAACCTCTTCCAAAAAACCAAACTTGAGACATCTGAAACGGGCGAATGTCAGTATCATTCTTTCACGGAAAATCATAACACCGTGATTCAGAAAATGGAGTCAAATGAACAACGCCATTACTATAGAGCACGAAGTTAAACTGCTAGAACATATGCATGGAAAGCGGTCGAACAGAATATACTCTACCAGCTATGCAGATTTTTAAAGCAGGGTCATGTTGACTATTCTTTTCTTCTCTATCTTGTGATTTTTATTCATTAGTACCATTTTGATTCAATAGATGTCACTGCATGTATCCTTAAATCATTATGATAAATTCTCCTTAAAAACTTTAAAGTCATAATATATCTTATGATGGAGAGCACCGATTACAAAGAAACAAAAATGAAAACCTTCTCTAAGTTATGCACAATATTAATTTGTGCATTGAATCGAACCACATTGGTTTTATAATTTACACATGATGCTATAACAGAAGGGCTACGTAGAGACACACAGACATAGACGAAAATTTATGAAATAGTAAAATGGGTTCCGTGTGTGATCCTTTAACAGCTTAAGTGCCAATTTACAGATTTATTATTTGAAATAAGTGATTCCCAAACTGCCATTAAAGTGTTAAAAAAGTATGTATTTGAACAATGATTTGGAAATCTTAAAGCTTTAAAAAAAAACAAAATACTTTGTTACAAAAAGTGAAAACCGTGTGGGTTTTGAACGTGCGAACCAAAGATATTATCGGAAATCTTACAGCATTAAACAAAATCAAAATGTTGCATTGTCTTTACTGGGGCTTGAACTTGCGACTCATTGTTCGAAAGGCAGTAGACGTCACCGATGGGCTATTTGTTCTAATGACAATTGGTTAAAAATAGTTATTCTATTACAATGCATGTTATGACGGTTGTCAGTTGTCAAACAGTTGACAAATATAGACGAAATGCATATTGCTCACCCCCGTAAGTAATTAGCGTGATTATATATAGCCTATGTCCTTCCCTAGGTTGAAATACATCTCCTTGCCAATTTTCATTACGTTCCGATCAGCCGTTTTGTCGTGAAAAGGTAGCAGACAGACAGACAAACAGAGTTACTTTCGCATTTATATTATGGTATGGATTATATAATTATATATTATCTTATAATAAGTATTGATAAAAACAGTTTTCTTATGTGCGCAGCGGTGCTTACTACTATTCCTGCAGAAGCTAAAAGCGGGTCCTCTTCTTCGTACATCTCAAAAGAAACTCCCTCTAATACATCTATGTACTTAATGTAGGTATATAGTCTGTGACATCTGTGCAAGGTCCAAAAAGCTGCGCGGCTTCTAATGGTGAAAATAATTCATAGCTGTTGATTTTTAACTCGCATTACAAACCACAAAGAAAATCAGCAAGGTATTAAATCCCTCTAAGTCTAAAAACACCTCTTACCGTACCTCTTTCACTTGCACGTTGTCTTGTCATACAAACAAATAAGAAACGAAATTATATCATTTTTGGGGTAAAATATATAGAAGTTTAAGTTAATAATAAATTCATAACTTATCTCAGAGTGAATAAAGTGTTAACTCCTTTGTACAATTAAATCTATTGTTATGAAAGTTCCGTCGCGGGTCAGAGTTGTACTGCTCGCTCGATAGATGGCGTTGACGTCGAATTAGATCTCGCTATGGTTTCGTTACCGCGCCACATACATAAGGACCGGCGTATCTCGACCGAATCAAGTTGTACTCTAGCAAGTGAGTACAACTGATCCCACTTCTGATATATAAAAGTATTTTTGAAAAGATCGAGCTCCTTTTAGAGTTCGATCTTGTATATTCTTCTGCAGTCTGCTTCTAATTAATCAGTTTTGTAGTGTAGGTATTATTGTGATTTATCCGAATTCTGGTACCCGTGCGCGACTTCGTTCGTGTCGTGTGAAAATTTTGATGTGTGTGTGACTGCTTCGTTGATCGCGTGGTCGCAAGTCGCAAGGGCGACTTGAGCATGGGGTCCTGGGTTATACCACCACGAATTACTCAATAGCTGACACGGAGTCTGGAATTATATTTTGTTGATGGGATTAGGTTCCTTTTACATGGGACTTCAACGTATTTGGCAAAAAGTGGGTGCACGTGGGGTGTTGCGTGGTCGCAAGCGCGACTTGAGCATGAGGTCCCGGGATATATTCCCGGGTTAAACAGTGTTAAAAATGCATAATTATTTCAATCACATAAAGTTGTAACGCACATGATTTATGATTTAGAAATCATCTTTTAAGCAAGGAGATGTTTGTGTTAAGTGACTCCGCTCTTCCACTTATTATTAAACAATGTACCTATGCAGTTAAAAGTACTATGAATGGTTTTATTGAATAGTAACCCAATAAGGAATTTCTTAATAGCAGCCACGGAATCTGTAATTGTGTCCGGTTGATGGCAATAGGCTCGTCACCTATTACATGGGACTTCAACATATCTGGCAAAATATACGATTAGGTGCACCTCTGCCTAACTCTTCAGGGGTTACAGGCGTCGCGGGCCTGTGGACGGTGAGCTACGGGCTAGCTCCCTGTCCCAGCAAAAAGTAAGGGGCCCGCAAGGGCCAAAGCCTGCCGGGGCTACGGGCCTGTTCGAAAGAGATACCGCGGCCTCGGAACCTAAAGGGCGAGGAAGGAACATGGATGGGTTTTAGTCAGTAGAAGTCTGACACACTACCTCACGCTCCGCCCAAAGAGGGAGGAGTCATTTGATGATTTCCCACCGGAAAAAAGGGGTTAAAGGCATGATGTTATGTTATGTGTGAGAACTGACTGACTGATTAAATTGTGATCATGTGGGTGATGAGTACAAGAGGCGTAATTTTGGGTGCTGTAATTCTGGGCGGCATGAAAAGGCGTTGAGGTGACGATAGGGCTTAAAAACTGACCAATGCAACATTATTTTCAAAGTAAACCATCAAACGCCTTGTTAGGTGTTATTTATTCTAATACCGACCGTAAACAACATTAAATGACGTATTATTGACTTTGTAGTTTTTGGGCACTAACAGACCAGGAGCAGAAGGCATGGAGTGCACAATTGAATGCCTGTCATTTTTATGGTTTGGGCCTGGGTTCTGTCGATCGTCATTGTACATTTCAATTTTAAGGGAAAATGTAACCCCTTAAATAGAAATGGCAAATTATTTGGAATAATGGATATGCGGGGTGTTAAAACGCTCTCTCTATTAGCAGCTCCGATTTTATAATGTTACTGACCAGCTCTGTGATTCGAATCCTAGTGCCGTTACACAATCTGTGTGCATCAAGGTTTTTCATCAGCAGAACTGGAATGCCAACATTAAGTTCAAGTCAACATTAACTCCTGGGAGTTGATAAATTCAACGGGGTAGGCAGTACCATCGTCATTAGCCATCACAGTGTCTATGGATGTGTATACCTACTTTTGAATAACTGGCGATCATGCATTTTTTTTTGTTCATTTTTCTGACTCACTAGTTCTTTGGCGGCAGCACGACTGCTCACACAACAATCACTCTTTCAGGGAACGGATGGCCGATAGGGCGAAAAGTTCTGGAGTGGCGACCGCGAACTGGACCTCCCACTAGGTGAACCGATGACCTGGTAAAGGTTGCGGGAATCCGTTGGATGCGAGTCGCGAGGGACCGGTTAATGTGGCGACACTTGGGGGAGGCCTATGTCCAGCAGTGGACGTCTTTCGGAACAAATGATGATGATGATTACTCCAGTCAGAAGTGACAAGAAGGAGAATGAAATGTGGATGACAAAAAAAGGTCAGCTTCAAATCTGACCACTTGTGGTGAAAAACTTCAAAATTTCTAAATGGTTAGTGCAAACACAGTGGCGGCAACATGTGGTAAGTTTGAGCAGCGCTGGTCTCGTGTCGTGTCGCAAGAAGCCGGATGCGACTTTACGTAAACGGTTCACTTGCGCACGAGTGCCCGACCTTGACTAATGAACGATATTATCGCCTTTTTCTTCATCAGACACATTCTTTTTAAGTATCGGATTGTATTGAATTGATTTTGTGTTGGGCTCAGTGGTAACAGCCTACATTGACTACACAAAGTAAACCAACCGTCTGGGTTCGAGCCCAACCTAAGGAACGTCAGTTTTTACGCCCGAATGAATTTAGGTCATGCAGTTTACTTTGGTGTTATTATTATATTACCGATACTCTTGAAACAGCGAATTTAGCGTAGTGAGGAAATCGGCATGTTCTAGAACCAACCATTCAAGAAAATACCCTCCCTACAACTGGCGCTGACCCCGCGTGGTGGATTATGTCCCGAATCCTAGCACAGAGCGGCATTTGGCAAGTACTAGGATACCTCACAGGTACTACATACCTTAAAGGTTCTCGTCAACCTGTCTCACAACCTTGAAAGGCCGTTAACATTAAGGCTAATGTTGACCTAAGATAATGTCAGTCTACCTGATCTGGGGAATTACACCTAAGCTCAGGGAAACCTGTCCTGAATGAGGCAACGTTATTTATAAATTGGTAAACAAAATATGTGTTTAGAGAACCTTTACAAACGTATGCCATTTTGCAATAACTACATTAAATAAGTTATGTATTGCTTTTCGTTAGTTAATTACTAATTGACCTGGTATGTACTAGATTGAAATCACAATTAGATATCACTTAAGTTATTAAATATAGCAGAAATAACACAAGTGTTTGGATACAGGAGATTGGGGAAGAATTGAAGAAACTTTTTGAAAATGCCGATTCAGAAGAAAGTACAGGCGAAAACCTGAATCCTTCTCGAAAAGGTCTAAGCGCAGAGCATCGATCTCAAACTGAAATTACATATTGTGACGTCACATTCAAACACTTTTAAATTACATGAGGTGTGATTTTCCTATCTGACTAAACTCAGTAGAAACACTGAAACTAAATCACAGCTGACTTTTGAATGCTCTCATTGAGCGGATGGATCAAAGGTTTGATATAGAAAGCAGTACTTCTGGATACGGCACTATACTCTAGTCCAGAGGTGAACATTGAAATATAGCAGTTTTCAATAATGAGCCTAACAGCATCAGGAATAAGATCCGACCTGCCGGCGGGCTACTATTTCGACCACTATATATATATAGCATTTTACACCATGCATGCGATTATACTTGGAAGTCGAGAGAATTTCGTACAACGATTAAAATGAAGTCGCGCACTCTTGCGCAAGTCGCAGAACTAGAGTAAGGGAAAGGGTTTCTAATGTGCCAATTTGTAAGTCGTTATTATTTTTGACAATTCGCTGTAGACATCTATCCTCAGCAAAACAAATGTAATTGGTAAAAAGTGTCTTAACGTGTTTACGTTATGACTATTATTCCATGAGCGAGGATCTTACCTTGCCGTAACACAGTCCTTGTCTAGCACGGGAGGTAAAGAACTTATCTCTGTATACCGTCATTCTTTGCTTTACTTTGTTATAATATGTGAATATTATGCTTTACCGGTGTACTGTAACCTAAACTTATGATCAATAAATTATTATTATTATTATCCTACTAATCCTAATTATAAATTATGCGAAAGTTTGTGAGTATGGATGTATGGATGTTTGTTACTCTTTCACGCAAAAACTACTGAACGGATTTGGATGAAATTTAGCAGACAGATAGTTTATAACCTGGATTAACACATAGGATTTTTATCCCAGTAGTAAGATCTCATGGGACAATTATAGGGCTTCACGCGGGCGAAGCCGCTGGCGGAAGCTATTAGTCAACAATAAAGAACATAACATCGCGCCTGTGTTCCCGAACTCTTGGGCAGAGCTGTACTTAATAGTACCTACCACCCCCATTTTCGCCTGGAGGTATGTTTTAGTCCCATATAATAGGGGCGAGGCCTATTGCCATCAACCGGACACAAATCCAGACACCGCGGCTGATACTGAGGAAACACAATAACGATTTGCCCGGCCCTGGAATCGAACTCAGGATCTGACTAGAATAGGCTTGTGTCCTGAAAAAATCTAATTAGGTCCATGTTCACCAAAAAGAACACGCGGTCTGATTATCTAAAAAGAGCTGTTTAAAGCACATTTTCAACCGACTTCTAAAAAGAAGAGGTTCTCAATTCGTCTGTATTTTTTTTTTTTTTTTTTTTTTTTTTGTGTTTGTTACCTCAGAACTTTCGACTGGGTGAACTGATTTTGATGATTCTTTTTTTATTTGAAAGCTGGTGCTTCCCGTTGGGTCCCATTTTAATTTGCTGAAGATCTGATGCTGATCTTCGGAGATATACAATGGAAATCTTCAAAAATAGACGGCAAATCTGCAGTGATTGCTGCATCCGCTTGTAGGTTCATTGTTTATACTACATCATGACGTAACATCACGCCTGTATGCTCTGAGGGGGTACACAGATGTGTACAATATACCCAGATTTCGACAATGTTTGTTGCCTCAGAACTTTCGACTGGGTGAACCGATTTTGATGATTCTGTTTTTATTTGAAAGCTGGTGCTTCCCGTTGGGTCCCATTTTAATTTGTTGAAGATCTGATGCTGATCTTCGGAGATATACAATGGAAATTTTCAAAAATAGACGGCAAATCTGCAGTGATTGCTGCATCCGCTTGTAGGTTCATTGTTTATACTACATCATGACGTAACATCACGCCTGTATGCTCTGAGGGGGTACACAGATGTGTACAATATACCCAGATTTCGACAATGTTTGTTGCCTCAGAACTTTCGACTGGGTGAACCGATTTTGATGATTCTTCTTTCATTTGAAAGCGGGTGCTTTCCGTGTGGTTTCATGTCAATTTGGTTAAGATCTTTCGCTGATTTTCGGAGATATAAATGGAACTCTTCAAAAATACACGGCAAAGCTGCAGTAATTGCTGCAATCGCTTGGTTGTTTATTGTTTATACAACATCATGACTTAACATCACACCTGTATGCTCTGAGGGAGTGCGCAGAAGTATACAATACACCCACATTTCGACAGTTAGACGTGTAAAGTTCCATTCAATGGGATCCCGGAGAAATAGAGGTAACTCCTTAATTTTATAGGCACACCAGAAGCGGTTTGGGTAGTTTTAGGCAGAGTACTTTCTCGGAGTGATCCCATTTCTATTTTATAAAGATCTGGTGACTTCGGAAGATAGGCAACTGAACTCCTTAATAAATGATAGCAAATGCACTGGGATCGCTGAAGACTCACGTCTGTCTATTGTTTACACCAGTTCATAACAAAAAATCACACCGATACGCTGTGAAAGGGTAAGCACATGTGAACCACTAAAAAGTGAAAAATAAAAACTTTTTTGCAAAAAATATAACCGACTTCACACAAAAAAGTGAAAAATAACTTTAGCTTCAGAATTCGGTGACAAAAAAACTAAATCAATCAAACAAAGGTCACCGACTTCTGAAGCTAAAGTTATTTTTCACTTTTTTGTGTGAAGTCGGTTATATTTTTTGCAAAAAAGTTTTTTGTATAGGAACATGTCACAATGACAGCTGTTTATAGATAATCATTATGAAAGAAAAAGTGCTAACACGTGACATAGTGATAGTGACCGCAAGTTTATTAGACGCCAATACAATCCTTGAAACATGAAGTAACTGAGTAAGGCCATACAAATGTATGACATACGGCCAATGTGCACTCATTCGCACATATATACGTCGAATGTGAGCAAGAGTGTTTTAATTGTTTCAATTAAAATAATTAAAAGAAACCAATTATTTATTGGTTTTAATTGAAATTATTTAAAGTGGTTTTGGTAACGAAATTGTGGTTTTCAGTTTATGTAATTAATTAGAGTTAATTGAGATGTTATTTAGTCTTACTGCTTCGATGTTAAATGTAATAAATAATAAGCCGAATGAACTAGATTACTTATACAGGCTGAAATTAATTAAAGCTGAAAATATTATAAAAAGTAAAAAAAAAATTGCTAATAACAATTCTGAGAATAGTTTATCTATTGCTAAAAAGGCCAACCAATCAATTTGACATTTTATTAAATTGCATTGCTTCGTACAACTGTGTTCAAAACGCTAATTGCAGTGTTGTTGCAACAGCATTTATGTTACCTGTTTTATGTAACCAAGCTTTGTTGCACATAATATAGCACAAAAAGTATACAATATCTATTCATAATGTGTTTGGATTTAATGGAAAGCTCTATCATTCTCTGTCATCATGATAGGGACTGATCATCATGATCTCAAATCTTAGGGGATCACTAACGTGATCTTATGTTATGTCTATCGGAATAATTGTGTATTTTAAGTTATCAATATAATTGTGTATATGAGAAATAAGAAAAGTCATCCGTTTTTACTTTAATTTAATAAGTTTTATTGTTATCGCTCTGAAAATAAACTAGTTATTTTTAAATTAGCGGCCAGCTTAACGACTTTTGTTTTGACTTAAAATGGCAAACCATAAAATAAATGCAAATTAGAAAAAATAATAAAACTATATGCTAATAAAATATAACTTGTTTGGGATATAATAAATAGGCAGTCTTGCTTATTAATCTCAAAACAAGTTTTTTAATTAAATACGAGTGTGAATAATATCAAATACAAGTGTTTAAGTTTTCTGCCATAATAAAAAAAAAGCTGAACGCTGCAAACACAACCCTGTTTGACATTTGACACATGTCAAACCACAAACAACATTTCGAAATGTAACAACACAACATTGAAAACCCCGAACAACACGAAATGTTAGAAAATAAACCTGCTAATTCAAGAAAAACACAGGAAAATTCGAAGGAAAAACAATAAATGATTAAAATATATCGAAATATCACTCACTTTTTTAAATTTCTGTGACCGTAACCACACAGGTCCGTTCGCGTGAATGCACGATACTGACTGACCGACTGAGCGAATCCCACCATTCACTTTGAACGAAAGAACGGGTTCCATTCGAGAACATTGTAGTAACCAAGTTAGGTCTGTAGCTATGGTGAAGCAATTTGGCCTTTAAGTAAATGCAGTAGAGTGCTGAAGGTGTTAGCGTCTAAATTGGTGGTGTACTACGGGTGAAAATCTCACGTAATATTTTGTGAGATTAAAGTGAGTTCCGGGAAAGAAAAAAACAGGTTTACTTACTGCAGATCAATAATTCAGCATAGGTGATGACGAGCTGTCCAGAATTCATTTAATCTGTATCGAACGAGAAAGCAAGACTATTTGACAGGCGACAGATGACAGATGCCAATTTTAATGTGGTTGCTTGTTCATTTGACACTAACCCAGCTTTTAGCTGGTCCCACCACTGATCTAGCCTTTTCCCAACTGTAGTCGATTACAGTTGGGAAAAGGTCTCACCATTATGGTCTTTATGACTCAGTAAATAGACTTCACAGTCTATTTACTGAGTCATACGAGACCGCTTGGTAAGACTGGTTGTCGGACCTTGCTTCTGAAGAGTGTTAAAGACAGTCAAATATCTACAAATGACAGCCGTGTCTTACACAGAGAGAATTCGGTATGTAATGGATGTTCAGCCATTCACGGTACGGTCTCGGTAAGCATTGCCTTACCTGAAAATCAACTCGTGCGGCTGTTTTTGGTAAGTGATGTGTATGTGCACTCACACATAGGAATACTGTGTCATGTGTCAGTGTAATCCGTTCCAACCAACCTCTTTATACGTCAGTAATAAACTAGCGATCAAAGACGACACTCGTTTCATTATCTCCGCACTCCTACCCACAACGTATAAACATATCAGTAAGTATTAAGCTTCTTTAATAGCTGATATAAAGGGTAAGTAACAAGACATGCTGTAATGCTCAACGCAACCATAACCTGTAGCACCAACACAAAGTCATGAGAGTCTGGAGGTGGAGATCTGTTGAGCAAACTTAGAGTTTACTCACGGTATAGGTAAATGTAATGTGCTTATTATATTTTTGCATCAAATGATACAAAAGTTAACTATCCTTGTCAAAACTTACCGTTTACATGCCATGCTAAGCTCATCGTTCTCCTGCACTTATCCAAATTAATTTGTGGTCGACGCAGCATGTCTTCGTCTTCCATACTATTACTATTAATAATAACAATATACTATTACTCGTCATCTCATCCGTCACCTCCTTTCCTGCTATATCATCCTTAACACAATCCATTCATCGTTTCTTTGGTCTTCTTCTACTCTTATACCCATACATATCTATACTTAAACATGTCAATCTGAGACAATTCAGTGGGGGAGAAGCTCAGTCTGAATTCAAACTGTCTCATTTGTAGCAAACCATTTATTCATTATAAACATGTAAAAGGCATTTCAGAATAACCAGAATATTATCATTAAAAAATTACTTACTGACAAAAAACTCAACGGTTACATTGACTTTTTTGTCAGTTATTTTCAATGAAATGTAACAAAATCACAGAATACAACAATCACAGCAGAAATTACAAGCTACTTCCAACATAAGACTTTATCCACTAAAGTATCTAAAGTCACTTGAAGTGATATCCACCTGCAAGTGAAGTGACAAACAAGTGACATAACGACCAACAGTACCCACATCCTACGTCACTGTGACGTAGCACACTAGGCGACCTTGCCACCGACCGCGTTCCCCCATTATGTGATGCTCGTTGCATCACCACGACCAGGTAATTACTCCATGTGACTTTGGAGAAGCGCTTGAAACTTCCTGTAGTGCACGCCGCGTAAAGTTCAGGGTCCGATCTTTGTTGATTTGATGAACGATACGGGGAATGGATGAACGTAGTCTGATCTAATCTTTTAAAAGGTTTTTAATTATTTGGACTTGAAGGTTTTTTTTGGTAGTATTAGCGGAGAAGTTACGAAATTCTTTGTCAACTAAACAAATGTTTCTGGTTTTTGTTCCATGCCTCACTGGTCTAGTTGCCGTAAGCATAACTGCTAAGCATGAGGTCCTGTGTTCGATTCCTCTCTGGTCTCTTGGTCGGGCAAAGTACTATTGAGTGTTTCCATCATACCTCAGTAGCAGTCTGGAGGCTGAATGTTTTGCTGGAAATAAGCTCGCTCCTATTACATAGAACTTCAAATGTGGGTTTTTCAATACACCCACATTTTTCATACACACACACATAAAGACATGTTTAAGAAACCGGCCAAGAGCGTGTCGGGCCACGCTCACTGTAGGGTTCCGTAGCTTCCCAGACCATTAAAAATACCAAAATTTTTCGTCAGCAAAAATAACTTTGTTTTTCATAGTATTTGTATGAAAAACAAAGTTATCATTTGCGTTTTTTTGAAAAAGTGCTATATAACTCAAAAACTATTCAACTCATCAAGTTGAAAATAATTTTCCTAGAAAGTTCATATAAAGGTCTACTTCTGTGATTTTTTTCATATTTTTTAAACTTATGGTTCAAAAGTTAGAGGGGGGGGGGACACATTGTTTTTGACTTTCGGAGCGATTATTTCCTAAAATATTAATATTATCAAAAAATGATTTTAGAAAACCCCTATTCATTTTTAAATACCTATCCAACAATATATCACACGTCAGGGTCAAAATTAAAAAAAAAATCGCTCCCCACTTTACGTCTGGGGGAGGTACCCTAATAAAAATGTTTTTTTAAATTTTTATTTTTGCACTTTGTCGGCATGATTGATATACATATTGGTACCAAATTTCAGCTTTCTGGTGCTAACGGTCACTGAGATTATCCGCGGACAGACAGACAGACAGACATGGCGAAACTATAAGGGTTCCGTTTTTTGCCATTTGGCTACGGAACCCTAAAAAAAGAATACCACTCCTAAGTATTTGCAGCGTTCTAGATTTTAACTTTTAGTAACGCGAATATTTTATTAATACAGGGTGACTGGCTCGGGACCCGCCATAGCAAATTCGCATATAGAGGAGGTCATTTGCTAATTACTGAACCTTACTTTCCCTAGCTAAAGTTTTATAGTTTAGGAGATATGTCAATTTTTATACTAGTCACCCTGTAGAAGGAATTTTAACTCGAACTTTCTTTACTGGGTGAAAAAAATACTTTGTTGGCCAGTATACCTAAATACATCGAAACGAGACCTCTATTGGAATATCATATCACTGCTTGACTGCTGAAACTAAATATAACAAACGAGTGAGGTCATACATAACTCTAACTGATCTCACAGCATTAGCAATAAATCTCACTTAATTCCGCGAGATGGCGCCAGTGACAATATACAAAGGATAACAATGATCTATGTGATGATTAACTCTATTGATGAAAGTTTTAATTATGTTTTAGATTAATTATTTAACACATTTTTAAACAATAGTATTATGGAAGTTCTCACCATCACACGAACTTGTAAATTGATCATACAATCATCATACCGTCGCACATCGAAACGGTGATGGAACCACATCGTAAGGAAGCCGGTAAGTGCAACTACAGTACTTTCTCAAGATATTATGCCTTGTGACAGTGACCGTACCTTTGCTTTTTTGTATTTTTGACATTCAAAAGTGCCGTATTGAAATAAATGAGTTGAGTCTTTGAGTTTGAGTCCTAGCTAACTAAAACTTTGGATTTGAAAATGTTACTTTTAAAAAGACTATCAGACTTTTTCACATCCTTGAACGTTAACTAGAAAAGAGAAAGTCTGGCAGCTAGTCTTAACCGAGGGTATAGTATTTATTACCCAGTACTAACTCAGATAAGCAGTCAGAGGTCAGATAAGCAGTCGCACCATTTAAAGTACTGGTATTCAGTTGCATCCTGCATCCGATCAGACTGGAAGCTGACCCAACACATAGTTGGAAAAAATGCTACGCAAATGATGATGAACTAGATGCAGAATCTCATTAACATCTAAAGTAATAACAAAAATAATGTAAATCAGATAATTTCGAATCTATTAGGTAGGTACCTACTAATATAATAAAAAGAGGTAAAATCTGTTTGTTTGTTTGTAGTACCTCATCATCATCATCATCTCAGCCGAAAGACGTCCACTGCTGGACATAGGCCTCCCCCAAGTGTCGCCACATTGACCGGTCTCCTGCGATTCGCATCCAACGGATTCCCGCAACCTTCACCAGGTCATCGGTCCACCTAGTGGGAGGTCTTCCAACGCATCGTCTTCCGGTTCGCGGTCGCCACTCCAGAACCTTTCGGCCCCAACGGCCATCCGTTCTGCGAGCAATGTGCCCTGCCCACTGCCACTTAAGTTTAGCAATTCTTCGGGCTACGTCGGTGACCAGGCTTGGTTCTCTTGCGGATATCTTCATTTCTGATTCTATCACGCAAGGAAACTCCGAGTTCGAGTCCGAGTAGTACCTAAATAAAACAAATGATATCTAAAGGGCTTTTTTTAAAGGTCGATTCACGATTTTTTTATGACATCACTAGGTATTTGGACCTCTCTATAATTAGAGCTTAATTTAAATGTAACTATTATTTCGATTTCAATTAAATATTTTGTCCAATAAGTAAGTCCTTTATCCTTATAAACTATGTATTAAGTACTTACAACAAAAAAAATTACGTCACACATTTTTAAACTCTTGACAATTTTAATGCAACTCGTTGAAGTTGTATAGTTCCATTTCTTAGAATTCTCTATGATCTTGAATACGATATGCCATAATTAAGTAATTGCATATAATTTATGACCACATAATGGCTGTACTCTATTTAAAAAGTGCTAATAATAATTATGACTGACACGACAATCACAGGTTAATCGCGAGGATCAAGTTAATCATACATTATTCTTTAATAGCAAGAGACTGCCTCGTTAGTATAGTGGTCGTAACCGCTAATACTGAGCTCACGGTCATGAATTCGATCCTCAAGTCGGGCATAGTGTTATTGGCTGCGGGACTGTTCGAAAGAGATACCGTAGTTGGTCCTGAAACATAAACTTTATGTCGGTAAAAGTCTGACACTCCCTCCCGCTCCGCCTAGAGTGGGAGACATCATTTGATGATCCCATACGAAAAAAAAAATTGAATGATTATTTTTTGTTATTTTTTTAAGTTCAATAAAAATACTTTTATTCGTATAACTTCTAAATTGTTTGGTTGACTGTACTTTACCAAGATACAACTATTTATTTTATTTTATTTTTGGTCACGAAATACTTACCATTAAAAATAATTAGGTGTAATCCGGGTCCGTGGTCTCATAAGCCCCACGACCAGATTTATGTCACTGACCGATGTAGTTATGCCCAGCCAATTAAGGAACCTATTAATATAGCAGCAGATTCTCAAAACCGAAAAGTGATTTGGGAGATTATTTTCAACATGATTAGTGACCGAAGGTCTACTTCTGGACGAATCGATAATGTACCACAACCTTCGGCCGTTTCCGAAGTTTTAATAACTATTCAGTTCAGTGTTGATTTGATTTGATTTGAAGGTTACTAAAAGTGAATCACCAATATTACTATGATTTTATTAAAACTTTTAGTGAAAAATGTTATGTTGACTTTTTAAACAACTAGCGGCTCCTGGCTTCACACGGGTGGACATTTATTTTCCCCTAATTACCCCTCGCCCTATTTTCATCTATAATTATAAATTATATATTACTATTAATATTATAAATTATATATTACTATTAATTATATATTTATATTATAAATTACTAAAATTATTAATTATAGTAATAAATATAGCCTAGGTCACTCAGGCATTTTAATGGCGAAATAATATTTTAAATCGGTCCAGTACTTTTTGAGTTCATTCGTTACAAACATCCAAAAATATAGATCTTTCATCTTTATAATATTTGTGAAGATTTAACGAGATGAGTGAAATTATGTAAAAACTAGCTGACCCGCGTAACATCGTCTGCGAGTGAGGGTTAGTTTTTTTTTAAATAAAAAGTATCCTATGTTACTTCTAATACCTCCAAGAATATGTGAACAAAGTTTCATGATGATCGGTTGAGTAGTTTTCGCGTGAAAGCGTAACAAACAAACTTACATTCACATTTTTACCATTAGGGATAATAACTTCAACAAAATGTGTGACCCAGATCCCCCGCGTGTCACCATGACAGTTTGTCACGTTCCTGGCAATTTGGGCATATATATTTCATAGGAATCTTCAGTTTCGGCTCGTTTGGCCCAGCTTCGGTCGGACACTAAATATTAAACATTTTCATCTAAAATACTACATATTAGTACCTACTATTGAAAATATAAAGATCGCTAGATTACATATATTTTTCAAATCCAAAATCAAAACAATGGCGGCATTTTGATTGCACAAAACTCACGATGGCATTCATATATAATTATGTTGATTTTCATATGTCAATTATATAATGTCAAATTAAATATGGATACAAATTGATTTAAAATTGTTGTACCTATGTCATGGGATATTATTACTGTCTAGATGTCAATCTATGCGTGTCGGAATACCTACTACAATTACATTATTTAGATTATAATGTCGTAAAATAAAGTTATTAATGTAAATTCAAATGGTTTGTATGCCATAAAATATTTTACATTCTTACTAGAATGTTAAAATCTATACAAATCAATACAACTGAAGTGACTGTTAAACCAATGATATACGTCATTGTGTTAAACTCTCGAATTAAACCTTTTCGAAGTGACTGTTTGTAATTTCAAAACAAATATATATTTTTTTCGTATAAGTACACGGTATTTACTTGTAACAAACATGTGGTTTTTTTTTTGTATTTTTGTATGTCGGTCTGTCTGTTATGGTTCCGATTAGTCTCCAAAACGGCTGGACCGGTCGGGATTTTTACTGGCAGATAGCTGATGTTATAAGAAGTAACTTAGGTTTTTTTTTAGAAAAAGAATTAGAATTCCGTGCAAAAAAATTAAAACTCTTGAAATTGTTAGCAAAATCTAATTCAAATAGGGAAATAATATTTTTATGATAATTTCACGCGGAAGAATGTCGCGAGCAACAAATAGTATATAAATATTGTTACGAGCTGGGTATGAGATAAATTAATTACTACCGATTAAACAACACAATAACTTTATTTATGACAAAACAATTTAAACTTAATCACAAGTACACTACAATACACTACTGTTCACTATTCGCTTAGATATCGCCCTTCGAGTTCACTTCGATTCGCTTCGTTGTGTAGCCAAAACAAGACTGACGGTCGCGTTTTTTTTTTTTTTTTTTTTGGATAGGGCATCTCGCAGTTCAGTCAACGAAGACTGGCTTCTGCTTAACCGGGCAAGTCCTGTGGATGCCTTGAATTTAAGGCCTCCAGCCAGGGCCTTGAATTTAAGGCCTCCAGCCAGGGACTGACGGTCGCGGGCCTGAGCGGTGTATTTATACTTGCCAACAGACACACCAGGATAACCACGAATATTCTGGAGGGTCATAAAAAACACTAACAAAAGAATAGTAGGTAGGTTGGTAGGTAGGTAATAAAAGTAGTAGGTATAAGCTACTTGTACAAAACAAACAAAATATGAACCGTATGCCCTACGCGTACGGTCGAAATTCTAATGTCTTTTTTCTTTTTTCTAATGCTTTCTCGAATGTTCTAGTAGGTCCGATGTAACAATATGTGATTATAATTATAAATGTTGTACCTAACAGAAAAATACTATTAAAAATAATAATATTAAACAATAACTGGTGTGAACAATAGACAGACATGAGATTCCAGCAATCCCAGTCCATTTGCTATAATTTATTGAGGAGTTCCGTTGCCTATCTCCGAAGTTCTTCATCAGATCTTCACCAAATTGAAATTGGACCACTTTAAAAAGGTACTCTTTCAAAAACTACCCAAATCGCATCAATTGTGCCTATAAAATTTGAAGAGTTCTCCCTATTTCTCCGGGATCCCTTCATCAGATCCCAACTTGATGATTATGGGACCACCTGGGAACAAAAAAATTATAATTCAAATCGGTCCAGCCATCTTCGAGTAATCGGGGAAAAAAATTTAAAAAGAGGTTCCGATGTATAGAGAACAACATGTTTTCTTCATCCATTCTACTCCCCTGTTAGACGTCACGGCATCATTTACTTCTTTCTCCTTCATACCATTCCACACACAATCCGTCCATCCATGCTTCAAGTCTTCAGTCTATTTTGGTTGAATTACATTTAGTTTTAAACTTTTATTGCTTCTGTATGAAACACCGAGTGCTGCATGGTAGGTATAATATTGGACGATTTTTACCGAACTAAAGATTCTTAGAGCAATTGAAATAAATGATAATCGACACGCAAGAACTCAATAACTAAAACATGCGTTAGAGACGAGGCCCAATCAAAATATTTAATTGTGAGTCCAATTTGGCGAATGGCGATATTGTCTTGAAGAAAACCGACACTCTTGGCGTGTCGGATTCGCGCACAGAGGGTTCCGTACAAACTTTTTAAAGAACAAACTTAAGTTAGTAGTTCGATCCCACGATACGGCTTTTGCACCAATCGCTAATACCTAATAGTTAGATAAGATAAGATAAGATAAGATAAGATTCTTTATTTGTCTAAACATTGTATACACACAAGAGCATGCAAGATATTGTTGTTGTTATTGTTGTTGTTTGTTTGTTGTATTTTTTTAGATAGATAAGATAGATAAATTATTTATTTATTGCACACAAAAGACTAACAACTACATTATGTGCTGTAAGACATTGCTTCTCGCCAAATTCCCTGATTCTAGGACAACGGGAACTGCCATACCTATAGGTTTTTAAACCTATAGGGTACTTCCGGTTGACCTAGAATTGACTATTTTAGTTAAAAGCAAGGTCTTACACCACACGTATTGGGAACATCCCGAAAAATAAAAAAGTTGAAAATTAAGGTTGGTACTTACAAGTTTGGCAAACATCAAAATTTGCCCATCTCTTTTATCGTGTTGACTCAGAAGCTTGATTTTATACACCTAATAGGGACTTTAGACCTAGTAGCTGTTATAAATTTCAACTTGCTAGGTCCACCCGTTCCTGGGAACATCGGTGGTGACAGACGGCAGAAAGACTAGAAGGTGATCTTATAAGGGTTCCTATTATCTTTTGAGGTACGGACCCCTGAAAGCAAAAAAAAGGACTAGGGTGTACAGTCACGTCTAATAATATGTTAACACTTAAGATTTTTTTTAAATTGTGTTTCTCCTAATGTAGGTACTGATTAAAATTTAATGTTATTACGTACATAGTATTCTGGAACTCATATTTTTATGAAAAAGATCCAATCTCCTAGTTACAATCGTTGTTTCTCGCGAAAATGGAAAGTGGATACATATTGGTGCTCGTGACAGCACACCCACATTTAGAAAATATGTTTTATGTCTGTTATAACTTAGCCAGTAGCCACGAGCTTCCCGACACCAGGTGTAAACAAACAAACAAACTCAACACGAAGCCGTCAACCATGCAATCTGTAGGTACATCAACTAAGTAACTTTACACAAAAAACATTGCTGGGAAACAACTTTTTTTGGGGTGAAAAGTCGCGTTTTACGATAGGACTCAATATAACGCACTCAAAACATTGTGTTGATGATTGATTATATATTACGGGGGTCGTGGAGGCATTAAAAATAAAGCTAAAACAATAAAAACTTGGGTTATGTTGAATGCCCTAGAAACCCCCATCGAGATCGGAGACTCTACTCTCGAAGTTGTAGACGATTATGTGTACCTGCGACAAAAGGTCCAGTTAGGTAGGTCTAACTTGGAGACAGAGGTCAATCGTCGAATCCGACTCGGCTGAGCAGCTTTCGGAAAGCTGCGCGGTATCTTCTCGTCCAACTTACTGCAGTGTCTCAAGACGAAAGTCTATGACCAGTATGTGTTGCTAGTGATTACATACGGGACCGAAACGTGGTCGTTCACAATGGGCCTCATCAGAAGGCTTAAAGTCACACAAAGGGCAATGACGCGTGACGGGGAGAACAAATGCCTTTCGGTTTCGTTTATGGTAGGTACATTTACACCCATTTATATATTGTGTAGGTACCTATACGTTTACACAAACACACATGACCCTTTGAACAAAAACCCTTTTGATGTTTTAAATTACACGTTTAATTTTATGGGTATTTTTTGTGGGGTCGCTGTGCCCATTTAAATCTGGTAAAGTACCTACCATGGTAAATGACGCGAATGGCTTCAAGAAGCGGAGTAACCGGTCTATATGAAGCAGGCTAACCGAAATCAAACAGGATTTAATGAAGTTACAAAGACGTCGTAAGTATGGATGTCGTAATAAAACCATTTTTATGTTTCTTTTTGATATTTTGTTAAATGAGACAAGAGTCTGGATATAAGAGGCGGGCCTAGGGGAAGACCGAAGAAACTATAAATAGACCGTGTGAAAGATAATAGTATATGGCTGGGCCTTATCACACTAGCGAGTTGCGAGCGAGTGGATAGCGGGGCGATTGCGTAGCGAGTTCCAAACGTGTGCGGGGCGAACACGCCGCGGGTGCGAAGCGAGCTTGCCGCGAAGACGCCGCGGCGCGCACGGAAAAAAATGGGGTCTGGCAAAGTTTTAATTCAAGAATAAAATTATTCTCAAGTATATTGTTTAATCTCAAGCATATATTTACTTAAGGTAACAATAATATCTTGAATAAAATAAAATGGAATTCTTCTAGATATATAATATTATTCTTCATTTATTTATTTACATCAAGAATATTTTTTTGGATCAAGACTATATTTACTCTTGACTGTAGAAAACATTTGCATTTTGAAACAAGTCATTAAGAATTCTTACTCTGAATATAAAAGGCTTTAGCTTAAGAAGCTCAGAGATTAGGGCCAAGAATAAAAATAAATTATTGGTTCAAGAAAATGTGTAAATTCGTTCAACAATAATATTATTGTGACAAAAGTTTTATATTCTTCATAGAAGTATTTACTATTCTCGTAATCAGAAAGCAGGAACGTTTTCGATGGAGAAAAATATTTTTTGTTCTAAGAAGAAAACATTAAATGTGAGAAAATAACGGATTTGAAAGAAGAATCTGAAATGATTCGAAATAAGAAAGACTTAAATTTTATCATAATAAAATAAATGTTTGGTTTAAGAAGAGTTTGTTTTTTGGTTAAGTATATATAGTTGCATTGACGTAAGAATCTAAATTATTCAAGTAAAGGTAGTCAAATGTTTTCGAACAAGGCCTTTTTTTCTTTGGAAATAAGTTATGGTGTTGAACTAAGAATCTAAATTGTTTCAAAATAAGACATACTAACGTGTTTTAGTAAGAAAAAACTCCATTTAATGTGAGAAAATAACGGATTTGAAAGAAGAATCTAAAATGATTCGAAACACGAAAGACTTACATTTTGTAATAATACAATAAATGTTTGGTTTAAGAAGAGTTTGTTTTTTGGGTAAGTATATAGTTGCATTGACGTAAGAGTCTAAATTATTCAAGCAAAGGTAGTCAAATGTTTTCGAATAAGACATGTTTGTTTTGTGGAAATAAGTTATGGTGTTGAACTAAGAATCTAAATTGTTTCAAAATAATATATACTAACGTATTTTAGTAAGAAAGTATATGTTTGGTTTGAGAAAAAAATGTTTTTGGGTAAGTATATAGTTGCATTGACGTAAGAATCTAAATTATTCAGGTAAAGGTAGTCAAATGTTTTCGAACAAGACATTCTTGTTTTGAGGAAAGAAGTTATGGTGTTGATATAGGAATGTAGATTGTTTCAAAATAAAATATACTAACGTGTTTTAGTAAGAACATATATGCTTGGTTTGAGAAAAAATTGTTTTTGGGTAAGTAAATAGTTGTATTGACGTAATAATCTTAATTATTCAAGTGAAGGCAGCCAAATGTTTTCGAACAAGACATTCTTGATTTGTGGAAATAAGTTATGGTGTTGAACTAGGAATATAAATTGTTTCAAAATAAGATATACTAACGTGCTTTAGTAAGAAAATATAAGTTTGGTTTCAGAAGAGTTTGTTTTGGGGTAAGTAAATAGTTGCATTGGCGTAAGAATCGAAATTATTCAAGTAAAGGTAGTCAAATGTTTTCGAACAAGACATTCTTGTTTTGAGGAAAGAAGTTATGGTGTTGAATTATGAATGTAAATTGTTTGAAAATAAGATATACTAACGTGTTTTTAACCGACTTCTAAAAAAGGAGGAGGTTCTCAATTCGGATGTTTCTATTTTTTTTTTTTTTTTTTTTTTTTTTATGTTTGTTCGCGCATAACTCCGTCGCTTGCCAACCGATTTGAAAAATTCTTTTTTTGTTGGAAAGGGTATACTTTCCAAATGGTCCCATAGCCACCAAGTCGGGATCTGATGATGGAATCTTGGCGAAATCGAGGGAACTCCAAATTTTATAGGATAACGTACAGTGATTTTGGTATTTTCTACAACAAGTGAAGCATTTGCGTTTGATAAGAACCATTCTACCATCAGATCTGATGATGAAGCCAAGAGTCATGGAACTCCATAATGAGACAATGTATCCTAGTCGTGTTTGGGCTTGTTGCAATTGTAACGGTATGCACTTTCCATGTGTATCAAGCACATGTGAATCACTAAAAAGTAAAAAATAAAAACTTTTTTTGCAAAAAATAAAACCGACTTCAAAAAAAAAAACAAAAAAGTGAAAAATAACTTTAGCTTCTGAAGTCGGTGACAAAAAAATTAAATCAATCAAACAAAGGTCACCGACTTCAGAAGCTAAAGTTATTTTTCCCTTTTTTGTTTTTTTTTTTGAAGTCGGTTTTATTTTTTGCAAAAAAAGTTTTTAGTAAGAACAAATATGCTTGGTTTGAGAAAAAATTGTTTTTGGGTAAGTAAATAGTTGTATTGACGTAAGAATCTAAATTATTCAAGTAAAGATAGTCAAATGTTTTCGAACAAGACATTCTTGTTTTGTGGAAATAAGTTATGGTGTTGAGCTAGGAATCTAAATTGTTTTAAAATAAGATATTCTAACGTTTTCTGGTATGAAAATATATGTTTAGTTTAAGACGATTACACGAGCTAAACGCGAGTTTTATAATTAGTAAAAGTATATGATTCACTGCTATAAACAAGATCAGAAAAATATATGATATTCTTCAGGATATATGCTAGCATGATACTGTTTTGAAAACATAATACAATTAATTTGGCTCGAGAAAAAGAAATCACGAACTTACCTCTAAAGATATCTTTCAAACAATAAAAAACATACTAATATGCATGCGATCATTCTGATTTTTTGGCAAATAAATCTACAAGCAATATAATAACATGATACTGTTTTAGTTTTTTAATCCAATCAAAAGTTTTTTTGCAAATCGATCGAAACCACTCATTTCGCGCTGTTTGGCCCGCAGTGGCTGACGTAACAACCACTTTGTAGTGCAAGCTGATTAGAACTTTATTCTAACAGCATTTCAAACGAAGTTTGAACCACCACAAATAGAGTTGCTAATTTAGCTCGTATAAGCGCCTTAAGAAAAGTTTGTTTCTGGTTAAGTATTAAATAGTTGCATTGACGTAGACACTAAATTATTCAAGTAAAGGTAGGTACTCAAATGTTTTCGAATAAGAAATCAAAATCAAAATCAAAATCAAAGCATTTATTTCAAGTAGGCCAATAACAGGCACTTTTGAATTGTCGAAACAAAGATGAACATTTAATGTAGCTACAGTCCCAGTCACAAGACATAAAAACTGTGAAAGTACTGTAGTTGCCCATTCCCTAGCGTAGATCTCTATGGAGAAGAACGGGCAAGAAACTCCATGGACACTCTTTTAAATCAAAATATTGTTACAAAATCTTGGTTACATCATTCATGTTGAGAAAAGACATTTTTGTTTTGTGGAAATTAGTTATGGTGTTGAACTAGGAATATAAATTGTTTCAAAATAAGATATACTTACTAACGTTTTTTAGTACGATAATGTTTTGATCAGATTTTTTTAATGCCGGGTCACATTCTTACTGTCAACAAGTTTTTACACTGACAGCCGTACCTATACACGTTGTATAGCGTCTGTATTAATAGTTACACAACGATTTGTCTTCTTCTCTCGAATGTCAAATTACTGACGACTGAAAGAGAGAAATCAGTGTGTAACTATAAATTATTCACCTGCTATGCAACGTTTATTAGTAAGGCAGTGAGCAAAGAAAGCCCATAATACCTAATCTAATCTGTTTTCGATCATCTTTTGAATGACCTTTCAATTGTAGCCGTAGCCTATGGCATTGCCAACAAAACTTATAGGGTTACCTAATGAAAAAAGTCGATTCCCCTAATTGCCAAGTGTGTAATAAAGTCGAAGACGTCCAACATTTGCTGGTGGAATGTGAAAAGAACAGGAGAGAGAGGGAGATTGTGATGCGGGAGTTAAAACTTAACATGTATGATGTTGGGGTTTTCATTAGAACATTATCTATACCTAATTCGGGAGAAGCGAAACTTATTTATGAAATGGTTGCTGCATCGCTGTCTCCCTCGCTTACGCAATAACTATATGTAATAATTAGTTAGATTATAATTATGTGTAATAATAGTTAGATTAGGATATGATGAGGCTGACGTACCTTTGTAAGGTAAAAGCCTCTAAATAAATAAAGATTAAAAAAAAAAAAAAAAAAAACTTATAGGGTTGTTTTCACCTTTCGTCGCTGCGCTTGCGAATCCGCGTAAGAGCAACTTGTTAAGACCGCGTATTTACTTTTTGGTCATTTTACAGGAGGAAGAAAAAACTTAATATCTCAGCGATTTCAAATCTTATTACCGACTGAACTTAACAGCTAGTTTTTTACAACTGTCTTTAATGGAAAATAACGTAAATTTACTCGTGGTTGGCTTACATTTTGTGTAGTCACTTACGCGGTTTTTTTAACTGATTACAAAATAAGTAGATTTTTATTGAAGGTACGTGTTTTTGAAATAAAATAATTTACGAGTGTTGTATTTATTATTCGAAAAATCAAACCTGAAACAATATAATCTAACAAAAATATTATGTACTTATTTATCATCGAAATCAGTTTCGTTACAAAATTATTTCTATGTGCTGTACAACCATCTGGAAATATAACAACATCCTTGCAACCATTATCCAGTAATTTAATTTAATATTAGTCAGAACCATTAAATTAAAACAGAATTACATGTAATTTAAATATAGTAGCATACCTAAACACATTACAAACGAAAAATAACATACATAAATGGTGGTTATTCACGGCAAAATAATTATTTTCGGGAGGGCACACTAGGTAATCACGTCGGTGCCTTATTGGAACTTTGATCTTTTTTAGTTTTTTGCCACCGACTAGGCAGGCAGGTAATAAACACTGCTCAAAAAGCCGCAGGCTAAAGTGGGGCTGGGCTGGCCATGTCTGCCGTATGCCTGACGAGCTGTGGGCCAAAATAACCAAAATGTGGAGCCCTGACACAACCAAAAGGCGACGCGGTAGACCTCGCAGGAGATGGCGGGATGAGCTAGACAAAACCAACGACCAGTGGCCCACATTGGCCCTTTTTTTTTTTTTTTTTTTTTTAGGATGGGAAATCATCAAATGACTTCTCCCACTCTGGGCGGAGCGGGAGGGAGTGTCAGACTCTTACTGACTAAAACCCATCCATGTTCCTTCCTCGCCCTTTACGTTCCGGGGCCGCGGTATCTCTTTCGAACAGTCCCGCAACCCCGGCAGGCTTCGGCCCTTGCGGGCCCCTCTCTTATGCTGACATCTCTTTGAGGCGCGCGTGGAACACGAACGCGCCGTCGACACGGCCTGTCGTCGTTAGACGGACGGACGGCTAGCTAGCCCATAGCCAACCGTCCACAGGCCCGCATCTACGGTGGCCGGTAGCCACCACGTGGCCCTCGACGCCCGGTGCGTCTTCCGCGGCGGCCGGGAAGTGAGGATCTCTCCCTCTCTCGTTCCGCCACCTCCTTCGCTAGCATGACTGCTTCGCAGAAGGAAGTGACGGCTTCCCATTCCATCTCGCTCCGGACCATGGATTGAGCCCACATTGGCCCTGGATCGAAAAATTTGGAAGTCATGGGGAGAGGCCTTTGCCCAGCAGTGGGATGACACAGGCTAACAGTAACGAGTATTTAGGTTGCTTCAGCTTTACTAAACTTTTTTATCTACCTATTAGGTAAGGAAGAATTAATACTATGTATGTACCTAAGTCAAAAGGTACATGCTTACTTATTTTTATTTAAAAATAATATTTTTACAATAACGTGCAAGTACCTCTATTAATATCTATAAATATCCTACCTACATAGAACTATTACACTGCCGCGTATCTACATAATTACCTATTTTTCGAGAGCCACATTTGTGACAAATGGACGGACCGAAAAACCCTAATAGCAGGTACCTATTCCCTTCCATAATCCAAAAAGAATTAGGTACCTACCAGCTAGGCCTATTTAAACATCTGAAATTATGTACAGCCTACGTAATATTTATTGCTATGGCAGTGCTAAGTACCTACCTATGGTATGTTGGTAACTAACTACCTACCTAAGTACCTACCTATTTAATTTTATAACAATATAAAAATGATTATCAAATGTGAAGCCTGATTGCTGACCAAAACTTAATTAGAAAGGTACATAAGGAGACAACGGAAATAGGTTTTAAAGTTTATAATAAACCCTCATTTTATTCCCTGTAATATTGTCGAAATTTTATAGGTACCTACAAGTCGTAGGAAAGACAACAAACTCGTACAAGACTTTTAATCTACATATACCTAATTAATACCTACCTACGTGAAGCAAAAAATTTGCTTAGGTAGGTTGGTACCTATGAGTTTTTAGACTGACATGGTCACTAACACAAACATTAGAATTAAGAACGGGATATTTACCATGTTTATTGTTTGTTTTGAGTTTCCGATATTTCGGCACTGTTACAAGCGCCATGGTCACGGATGAACCTACCTACCCCTTTTTACGAAAATTGCGCGGACGGAGGAGTATGAATTTCGCACACTTAGGCCTAAAACTGCGTTAAGCGGGCGCCCGCGACGTGCAACCGTTGCGTGTCTACGCGCGTGGATACGCGCGTGGACACGCGCGTGGGTTCTGTGACACGCGACGGGCACCGTCGCGGGTACCTGTCGCGGCGTTTTATTTACGCAGTTTCGCTAGTTCAATTTTAACGGTGTGCATGTACAGTCGTGTCGATGGAGAGTTTAATATATTATTACGTAGCAAAACGACAACCAGTAAGCCCGTATATTGAATCTAGATTGCTATGCGGGGAATTTGTTGTAAAGTTCGGTAAATTAAGAGAAAATGAAAACTCATTTTATAAATATTTTAAAGTTTCGGTACAGGTCTATGACGAATTATTTTCGAAACTGGAACCGTATTGAGGATCAATAATGTTAAAGTAAACAACAACAACATTACATACAGCAACAACCATACCATTGCCCTACGTTGTTGTAGGAGATGAAGCATTTGGGTTGTCTAGTTATGTCATGCGGGCGCGGCCATATGCTCGAGCTCTCAATTTGGACCATAAGAAAAAATATTTAATTACAGGTTAACAAGAGCGCGACGTTTTATTGAATCAACTTTTGGTATCATGGCTATTAAATTTCGAATACTTCATCGTCCTTTGAACGTTTCAAAAGAGAATGCCATGTGTTTTGTTAAAGCGATATGTATTCTGCATAACAAGCTGTCAAAACTGTCGAAATTGTAACTAGCACTCGCGTTATACATGAAAATGTTAGCAATGTGCTCGAAACGGTCCTTACTTTCTTAGAGGCACTGGATTGTCACTATCGACGACGTCAACTCGATCTACGCGATACGCGACGTTACTCGAATTTTAGTATGAAACTCGCACTAAGCATACTGAACATGCATGCCGCATGCCGCTAGCGGTCCGGCGCGTGCCCCCGCGCGGGTATCCGTCGCACGGAGGCGGGCACCGTTGCGCTGGTGCGGGGCCCGCCTCCCCGCAACGTACACCCGCGCGGGGCTGCGCGCGGGGCCCCGCGACGGTGCACTTTTGTATGGTACCGCGCGGGCGTCCGCTTAACGCAGTTTTAGGCCTTAAAGTTTTTAAAGAGAAGCAGTGCAAAATGCTAATATTTTTATAAAGTAAAGATATGTACCTACTTATAAAAAAATCGAAAAGCGAAATCTGAGATTATAGAAGTAGGTAGGTATAGTCTTTGATAATAGAACCTTATCAATGTTCAAACTTATAATTTAAATTAATTATGGTCGAATTTCGACAACTGGGCGACCAATTAGCACCAGAACAGTACCTACATCTTTCAAGAATCACGAATTTGATTTAAGACTCGTTATTCTTAAACCAAATTCGCGTTTTTTGAAAATATGCTACGTCACAACCGTCGTCAACAAAAAGGTTGCAATTTCACAAATTGTTTCCCCAATTTTTGGGAGTATGTTTATACCAATCTGTTTTTAGAGGCACGATGTTCGATCATTAGTAGTGTATGGAATAAAGTAGGTACAAAAGCCATTCGTTCCGTTTGGTTGTAATGAACTTAAATAATATAAAAACTATTTGGAGAACTTAGTGGAAAACACCTTAGTATTTTCCACCAAGTTCTCCAAATAGGTTTTATTTTTTATTTTATTTTATTTATTAGATCTACCAACAATTGTTTACACTAATTTATAAACAAAAATAAAACATGCCTTTAAACTCTACAAAGCGCAACAATTACTTAGAGGTAAACACCACATGGACAAAAAAAAACAATAATAAGTAGTTTCATACGTTACTATTTATTTATTTATTTATTTATTTATTTAAACTTCATGTACAAAAGTGGTACATAGGCGGACTTAATGCCACAAGGCATTCTCTACCAGTCAACCATTGGGTCAAATAGACAGCATTGTGATAGAGTACAATAAAAATAAAAAGAAACATACCATCTTGTAAGCCTAAAATAAAACACATAAATGGGTACCTACATACTAATACATAAATAAGCATAAAAAATAAACTAATATATATTAAAATACATACAAAATAGTCCGAAATACGAGAAACCTTGCGATATAATTACTACGACTCTATGAATAGCACTATCATTAAACTCTACCTACCCTTATCTACTCCAGGTTTTTTTATCAATAAAAGCATAATAGTTATAGCCTATGTAGGTGTAACTATTTTTATCACCATTACAAAAATAAATTATTACAAAATGGAAATCAAGAGTAATCATGGCATTGTGGTAATAAAATAATGCTGGTAGGTGCTCTTCTAAACTACTAAGCAATCTTGCCATAACATTATTTTAAAAGTAATTTTTAAAGTAAACGTGGAGTATGATTAACGTTACTCAGACACCGTGAAATAGGTTTTATGTATGCATAATGTTATTAATAATAAATTTCGTAGTAAGTCAATGTCAGGAAAAATAGTGGACGTGACAGATTCGGCCTTATTTTTGGTAAATAACATTTCGTAGCAGGCAACACACTTTTTGTCTGTGTACTCTGTGGACTTGGATTTGGATGTGCCGGCGCAGTGCACATTACCGGCATTACGTCTTCTGCAAGTGTCAGTTCGTTCGTGGTGACTCTGTCGAGTGATTCTTTTGCGTTGTTGGAGATTGTGTTGTGTTGTGTGTGCTTAGGTAAGTGTTTAATTATTGGAATATACATCTAATTAAGTTATTGCATTATAAAGATCGACTAACGATGAATGACGGCACCGGGGCCGGCTAGGCGCCATGTTGTGAGCAAAAATCATCTTACTTGTTTTACTACCTATTTACCTACCCATAGGTAGTTAAATAACTCAATGTACCAACCTATTCGGTTCGATTATGGGTGCACTAATTGTGAAATGATAGGCTGGTAGTAGGTAGATAAGCGAAGCGGTAGACATTTCGCGGTTCCCTTACGAATTCTGCTCAAAAAAATGCTTTGCGCTTCAATGTTCAAATTTACCGGTAGGTACCTACCTACCACGCAACCGCATTCCCGGCATTCTCTTCTCACTGTGATAGGAAGCTGCTTTTTACGTCCAGAATCTAGGCAGACCCGGCCGGTAGATGTAGGCATCTAGCTGGTGAAAATACCACCAGCCGCCTGACCGCCAAGTTTGGTGAAGTTCACCGAGCCTATGCAACTTCTGATTCCAATCTGGTAGGTCAGAATCAGAGGTGTGTAAGCTCGGTGAACTTCACCAAACATGGTGGAAAAGGCTGCTGGACTGCCTTTCACGTTAGGTATGTCTCTGGGTGATGGAAAATGTAATCACTACCTAACTTAATGAGCATGAGGTTATTGTTACTTTAATAAAGGCTATACCGTAGCTACAATGCTAAACCTGCTGAATGTTTATCCTACCCGGCTGTTTTTTACATACTTAGTTAGGTACTAGAATAATCACTAATTTATGTTCTGTCTATTTGCAGATTTAAATCAAAACCTGTATCAGCATACCATACTATCTTTAATAACATAATATAGAGGATATTAAAATGGAGTTGCTTCTTAGGGAATGGAATATCCCACAGGATATAATTACAAATTTCAACGGTAGGTGAATATTTATACTTATAAACATTTTGTCCGGAAAAGGCCATCAAGTGAGTACTCTAACTGTACTAATAATATTACTATTCCAAAAAGAAATGTACAAAGTTGTAAATAATAACAGATAAATTAATTTAAACACAATTTTAATGTGTTAATGAACTTTAGGCTGCTTAACAGCCGGTATAATTAAGATACATTCAGATACATCAGCATTAGGGCTTGTTTGAATGTTATAAAATTTTAGTAATTAGTATTTTGTTTAAACTTGTCTAGTGATTATGGAAATTTTGTTTTAGAAAATGATGTAACTGTGGATCAATTAAAGGAAATCAATGACAATATCCTGAAAGAACTGTGCTCAAAGATTGGACTAAGAATAGAACTAAAAAAAAAAATTGATGAGTATTTAGTAGCGACCAGCACAGTAAGTTACCTACCTATTGAATATTCTACTATCCTGTTTATATTATGGGGTTTTCTAAGGGGACAATTTGGCATCGTATCTTTGTATGTATGTAGGTACATACGTCTAAATATAAAACTTCGTCAAAAGTCAGAGGGGGGGGGAGAGGTCGAGAGGTATTTTTTCAGTTGGTCGGCCAGGTCCTTTGCTTTTTCTTGTTTATTTTTTTTGTAACAAATTAAGTACCTACCTAAGTTTAAAACAGTTAGATTTAAAACATCAAGGCCGATCTACAGGCAAAAACTCCAAGTCAAAGCATTTATTTCAGTTAGACCATTACGGCAGTTTTTAATGTCAACAATACAAAAAAAAAACTACAGTCACAGTCACAAGGCATTATAACTTGAGAAAGTACTGTAGGTGACCATTCTCTAGCGTAGATCTCTATGGAGAAGAACGGCTTTCTTACAATTATTACTTAAATGTTTTCAGACTAATACAGTAACAAATAGCAGCATCACTGCTCCTTATCTATTCACGGAGAACGAGGACCTGGAAGACTTACAAGATATCCTTACAGGCGATATTTATGTCCGACCAAATTTCCCTGATTTTGACCTCAAGACGCTTCTAACAGTAACACCATGTGGCAAGAGTATATTAAATTATTACACTGCAAATAGTACCTTGACAAACAAGCACCGAAATCAACTCACTGATATCATTGTTAGACATCTCTTCACACGTGTCGTAAATTAGTAAGTACCTACCAGTACATACTCGTTCATTCATTTTCCCACTATACTTTTATGTGGTTCTTTGAGCACAAACTGAGGGAAGCAATAAAAGCATATCCCTTCTCTTAATGGACCTTGTGGATGGAGAGGGCCTAAGGATCATTTATTGTGGCATTTTAGATAAACGGGAAGGCAGTATGTATTCACTAGCTGATGATGATAATACTATGTTGTATGCTAGCTGACCTGCAAAGCACGAAACTAATAAGTTCTAATCTAAAAAATATTTTTTATCATTCTTAAGATTCCGAAGTCCAACAATGAACAATGAACCCTTATACTTAGATTTATTTTTTACCTATTTCAGTAAAATAACATATGAAGAATACAACATTTTAACCGCAAAAATAATAGCTTTATTTCCATTTGAAAACACTGGCACATACTTTGTACCACCAATTAAAAAAAGACAGTCCATATCCGGTAAACCTTCATTTGCTAAAGGCAAGCTGGTTGATAAAATTCGGAATACCCTGTATAAGTCTGGTGAAAAGAGAAAAAAATCAACATCAGAAGAGAATGTCATTCCAAATAAAACAAAAAAATATGAGGAGTTGAAAGGTTTTAAATGATTACTTGACCTACATAAATAGTAGCTAGAGTAGTTACTTGTCTGTATAAATATGAGATGGCGAATTTTTGTAAAATGTGTGTAATATTGTTATTAATATCTAATTATTATGTAGTCGGTAGTTAGGTACTTAATAAGTAGGTAAGTACTTTGTAGATCATAAAAGTTATAGGGTAAGCAGTAGTGCCCTGTCAGGTAGTTTGCTTCAGTAATACCTACAACCAATTTATTTATATCTGTCTTACATATTGGCTAACATAATTTTTCTATATTACAGAAGATCACACAGACCAAATAATTTTTCTTAAGAATAACAATGAGCCATGAAGTGAAATCATGGACTGTTGGAACAAAACATTCAAAGTGAGGCAGTGTAGCACCAACAACAACATTTCGGATTTTATTGATGAGTGGAACATTTTAAATGATCCAAGGAGTGATAGTTTGGTAAGTATTTTTTTTTGTACAAAAAATACAAAAAGTTTATTTTCTTTCACATTTTTTTTTAATTTTCTTAACAGTAGGTACCTATTTGAAACCGTTATTGGCTTAAAGTTGTATTTATAAGATACATTTTGTACAGCTATGGGTTTTGTTAATAAATAAAAGTAGATAAGTATTTACAAAAAAAGTACCTATAATATGAATATCAGAGCTTTGCTTAGTTTGTTTATGTTTATTTCTTTTTAGATTCACATTTTCATTATTGTTATCTAAAGCTGTTCAATGTTTCACTGTTCACTAGCCAATTTGAATCTACATTTACTGGAATTTAGGGCTAGATAGTGTTGTGTGGATTGCCCACAAATATTTTTATTTGTTTATGTTGTCTGTAACTAGATTGGTCCAACTCCAGCATGCCAAATACGTTTCTGAAAAATTGTTTACGTTTCTAGATAAACCTGGACTTTGAAAGACTGTATCCTGAAAGATCAACATGCTTTTTCAGGAATTGGAAATGGTTTATTAATAAAATCATCAGCCTCAAATTTGGAGAATCAAAAGATGACACGTTGAGTACTTTATATGAAAGTATTCAAGAGCAGCCTGATGATGGTAATAAACAGTTTAATTTTCATTTATTAGGTTTACCTTCAGCGTCACCGTCACTATTCTTATTTATATTATTTACGTTACTAGATCCGCTCGTGGCTCTGCTCGCATGGTACCTACTTACTTCAAAATAAATCACCTGTTTTATACATTTCAGATCTAAAAGTGCCAGATCAAATAAAACTGTTGTCCTACCTGATTCCCCCGAGAGGAAGACTGAACAAGCGTAGAAAATTTTCCACATTAGAATGCGTCGAAAACTTCATAATTTACGTCCAGGTAAATATATTGGGGTACTATTTTATTAAGTTGAATGGTATGGTATTTAATATCTATACCTCGCGGACTCACTCGCGGTTACGTAATTTTATGGAATGTTTTGGTTTTTTCCTGGATAAAGAGTAACATCTGTTAACCAGGGTATAATTTACATTCATACCAAATTTCATCCAAATTTTCAGATCAGATTCAATCACAAGCTTTCCCATTTATAATATTAGTAGTAAACACGCGTGCTTTGTAGGTATGTTCATCAGTTTTGCAATTTTTATATGTTTGCTATTATTTTCAGAATCCTGGAGATATACAAACGAAAATTGATGAAGTAAAAGACAAGGCTCTACGCAGCAAGCAAAGTGTTCAACCGTACGTAATTAAATGTGGTGCTGCCGATGATGGTAACGATATCTATTATTTGGTAATAGACAAGGTTATGTGGAAGTTTACCTCGCCAATGAAAGCTTTTGACACATTGTTCAAATCATACCATGCGCTTCACGCCACATATCCAGCAGCTGCTGCGCATTTATACGTACTGATTCAGCGTTGTGTCTATCAAATAGAAACAAAGTATGATAAGATAGTACCATACATCGCAGATTTGTTGTCGCTTGCGAAAATGTAAACAAAATTGTTGTTTAATCTTGTTGAAATTAACTATAAATAATTGCACGATGAAGTGCCTTGAATGTCGCAACGAATATCAAGATTTTCAGCAATACTTTGTGCATTTGCGTTACGCGCATAATATTGTTAATTATTTTAAATGTCCTGAAGAAAATTGTGCCAGGTTATATCACTCTAAGAGTGATCTAAAGAAGCATTTAACTCATTATCATGAAACCTCGAGTAGCAATCTCGTCTCAGATGCCAATGTATTTGATGTTAGTGGTAAAGCAAACTGTAATTCCGGTTCAACGTCTGAATTAACACCTTTGAATGAAGCCCCTAAATTGAATAATAATACTAGAAATGAAACCTCAAATTTATCTGATTTTCAAATAGAAGTCGATAATGCGTTACTTACATTTATTGCAAAATTATATAACATGTCCAATTTGCCAAGAAGTGTTATCCAAAATATAATTGAAATCGTGTCTGAGCTGTTTATATCGGAGCCGTTTAACATTATTAGACAATCCCTAATAATGTCAAAGAATGATTTGAATAATGATAGTTTGCTGATGTTATCAATACTTCAAGATTCGTTTAAAAACATCAATACCGATTATAAAAGAATAGAACATTTCAAAAAATTAAGATCGTATGAAACCTATTAAAAAAACCATTGGTGTTTCCGAAGATAGTAATCGTAGGAATAACACTGTTGAAATGGTAATCAAAAATAGATTTTCTTATTTTATACCTTTGCGTGACACTCTTAAGGAGTTCCTCGAAGCAGCAAATACATTAGAAATTATAATTAACTACCAGAAAAAAGTAAGCGAAGAGAAAGATGTCCTTAGAAACATAATAAATGGCACATCTTGGCAGGATACAAAAGAAAAATGTAATCACGGAACCATTCTACCTTTGACAGTGTATTATGATGATTTTGAATCTGGCAATCCACTAGGCAGTCACGCTGGAAATCAGAAAATAGGTGCTGTATATGTAACTATATCTACAATACCACCACAGTTCTGCAGTCGTTTAGATAATGTCTTACCAGTTCTTTTGTTTTAAACACAAGATAGAAACACTTTTGGTAATGAACCTGTTTTCAGACCGTTACTTAAAGAATTAAAGTTTTTACAGGAGGAAGGGATAAACGTAAAATCTAAGAAATCTAGTATATGTGTTACTTTTTGTGTAGCCAATATTTCAGGAGACAATTTAGGGCTTCATTCAATTTTAGGTTTTCACGAAAGTTTTTCTTCCAATAATTTTTGTAGATTTTGCACAGTACAAAAAGAGCAAACAAAAACTGACACCAAAGAGCGATCTGAATACATTCGTAAAAAAGAAGAATATAATGCACATTATACTAACAAAATTGGCGTTAAAGAAAAATGCATATGGCATGATTTAAATTATTTCCATGTTTACAACAATTTCACGTGCGATGTTATGCACGATTTGTGTGAGGGCATACACCGTTATGACATGTGCTTAATAATCAAACATTTTATTGATAACAATATTTTTGATTTGGACAACTTAAATTCAAGAATAAAATACTATACTTATTTAAAGTCTGAAAAAAATTGTCCTCCACCTGTCACAAAACAAAACTTGTTAAATGGCAAAATAATGTTTTCGGCTTCTGAGATGTTGTGTCTTGTTCGTAATTTTAGGTACATAATTGGTGACTTAATTGCGGAGCATGATCCAGTATGGAAACAATATTTAACTCTGTTAGAAATTACAGAGATATTAACATCTCAGATTTTCACTTCACACTTGATTGATTACTTGAAAACTTCAATCGAAGCTTACTTGGAAAATTTAATTCAATTATTTAACTGTACATTAAAACCGAAACATCATTTTCTCCTACATTACCCAAGAATAATACAAAAAGTTGGTCCACCAATATTAATAAGTGCCTTTAAATTTGAGGCTAAGCACAAAGAGTTGAAAAAAATAGCACAATCAATAGCTAGCCGTAAAAACTTGCCACTAACACTTGCATAAAGACATCAATTGACGAATAGTCATAAATTACTTGTTAACACTGGACTTACTGATCGCTATTTACACGGAAAAATATTAAAACTAAATAATATGACAGAAATTGATGGTGATGTTTATAATTGTGTTGGTTTTATAGAGATTAATGGTATAACATATTGTGAAAAAAATGTTATCTTGTATAGGTATGCAGTCCAAGATCTACCATTATTTTTGAAAATTGAACAAGTGTTATTTAACGAATCTGATAAAAGTAAAATTTACTTTAAGTGTAGAGTTCTTAAAACAATTAATTATTCTCCTCATTACATGGCGTTTTTGGTCAATTGTACAAGTAGTTTTGAAGTTATTTCCTTACAAGATTGCTATAGCACAACACCGAATATAATTCATAAAATAGGTATGAATCAATATGTTGATTTGAGAAGTTGATTCATTATTAATGGTTATTAACAATACAAAATGGAACATACAATACGGCCAGCGGATCTTGGCAGTTCTGAAGTGAGTCATTGGTGCGAAAATGGCCAATAATAATAATAATAATAATAATAAAATAGTTTATTGGTATAACAAGTGTAGGTATTAACAAAAATTTTTGTGATTGGATCCTCCTTTTAGGCAGATAGTGCCTGTGTTAGGAGAGTCCGCTCTTCCATAGCAAGTCGTGTTAAATAAAGAGCGAATCGTATCATTCATGCTAAAACTATTTAAATTACAAGTTAAGTTAAATTAGATTAAATTAAGACTAACTTACAATAAATTAAATATGTGTGTGAGTAGGTTTGTGTGTGAGTGAGTGAGTGAGTGAGTGAGTGGGTGAGTGAGTGAGTGAGTGAGTGTGTGAATGCCTGTATGTGTCAAGGTTTCAGAAGTGTTTCGGTATCATCGTAGGTAAGGGTTTGTATCCATTCAGTTATCTTTTTTTTAGTTTCATAGAAGTTTTTGGGATAAATATAGATGTATTTATTTATTTTGTTATAAAGCGCAGCAGATCGTTTGCTAAATTGCATACTGGCAAATAAAGTCCTTGTCCTAGGGACATTTAATATCATATCTTTCCTTCTTTTTGTCAGTATGCTAGCATCATAGGAAAGCGACTTATGTTTTTTTAATATTATTTGTGTTATGTAAAGTTTCCTGACTGAGAGCAGTTTACTTAGTTTGAATAAGTCTTCAGTAGGATATCTCTTTTTTTTAAAATACATGCACTTGATAAGAGCGCGTTGTGCCCTTTCCAGTGCTAGAAATTTTGTTTTGGCAGCACCTCCCCAGACAGGTATGCAATAGGAAAGCACTGACTGGACTAGGGCAACATAAATCATTTTAAGGAAATCTTTTTGATGGCCTGTATGATTACCGACAGTCCTTGGAACAACGTATCTAAGAGTCCTGAACATCCAGCTTAATTTCCTGATTCTATTTGCAACCTGCTCAATGTGTGGGTACCATGACAGTCTCTGGTCCACAATTACACCTAGGTACTTAATATGGGGTACTTTGTTGATGGTAGCGCAGTCACATCTATTGCGGTTACTGGTATTGCAACTATGAATTCTCACACTAAAATCTTCCCCTGGTTGTGTACGTTGGCAGACACTGAAGCAAATATAATTTGTTTTTGCTATGTTTAATGTGAGCAAATTTGTTGTTAACCACTTGGCGATTGTTGCCAAGCCTGTTTCAGTGCTAAGGTTAACATTCTGCCAAGTATCCCCGGTGAAAACTACAGCAGTGTCATCCGCGTAACAAAATACTTGTGCGTTTTCAATATTAATGTTACATAGTTCGTTGACGTAAATAAGGAACAAGGTTGGCCCCAATACACTTCCCTGAGGGACGCCATATGACGTATATGCATCTTCACTAGTATACTGACCCACTCTAACCCTCTGTTTCCTATTTTCGAGATAATCCTTGAAGAGGCCAAGAGGCACTCCACGAATTCCGATACCTTCCAGCTTTCTTACAAGGATTGGGACAGAGACGGTGTCAAAGGCTTTTTTTAAATCTAAGAATGCAGTTACACATTTTTTACCTTTGTCAAGCTGTTCGGTTATATGATTACTTAGTGCAGTAACTGCATCCTCGGTGGATAGACCTCGACGAAAACCAAATTGTGCCTCAGATAGTACGTTGAAATCTTTTAGGTACGTTAAAAGCCTCATATTCATAAGTTTTTCTAATATTTTAGAAATAGAGGGTAGTACAGATATGGGCCTGAAGTTGGAGACGTCGTCGCTGTCCCCACCCTTGTGCACTGGTGTGATAATGGCTAGCTTCAAGGAAGTCGGGAAAATGCCCTTACTAAAGCAAAGATTGGCAAGATGCGTAATTATTGGGACAATCTCTCCCCTTACATGTTTTAGAAATGCGGTAGAAACATTATCCCAACCAGACGCACTGTCAGATCTAAGACTCATCAGGATATGATTCACTTCAACATCGTCAGTATCTAACATTACGAATGAGTTGGGTTGAGTTCGTTGTAATACGTGTGGGCCATTTTCATGTTTTAAAGTTGGCTGGATTTTTTGAGCAAGGCTCTTACCAATGTTCGCGAAGTATTCATTAATATGATTAACTGATTCTAGAGGAGTTGATCTAATGTTAAGTAATTCTGAATTGCAGTTGTTAGGTTTATTTGTGTAAGTTATAGTTTTAATATTTTTCCAAAGTAATTTGTTGTTGGCAACTGATTTTGTAATTAATTCTCTTTCATATTTTCTTTTTAATTTTTTGATAAGATTGTTACAGTGATTTCTGTATCTAACGTATGTAATTTTTAATATGTCATTATATGGATCTCTTCTATTATCTTTTTGTAGCTTATTGCGATTTTTAATACAGCGCAAAATTCCTGGGGTTACCCATGGTTTTATAATGCGCTTACTGTTGGGAATATTAGTAATAGTAGTATGTTTATGGATGGATTCCGATAGTTTGTTTACTAGATGGTTACACAGAGTTTCCGGATCATTACAAAAAAGTAAGTCTGCTAGATTACTTTCTTGTATGTACTTAAGTGCTAGCTCAAAATCCACCGTAGATCTAGTTTTATTAGCTAATGTGATATTTTTTAATTTTGATAGGGAGAGAAGTGTGGTATAGTGGTCAGTAACACTAGTGTGTAAGATAGCGATCGATGCTGAAGTTTTCTGTTTGTTTATTTTCAGCATGAAATGGTCTAAACAGTTTTCACTTCTCGTAGGTAGAGTATGCCCAGGTAATATTCCGTACAGAGATAGGGTGTCAAGGTAATTAGTTCTATTTCTATGTTCACAGGAAGATTCTACCTCTTTGGGTCTAATGTTTATATTAATGTCTCCTGCTATAATAATATTTTTCTGAGTTTGTAGAGTATCTAGATGGGAACTTAAGGAATTTATAAAAGCCTCTGTGTTCTGGCTTGAAGGGGATCTATAAATGCACAATACAATATTATTCAGTATGTCCAGCTGCAAACAAGACGCTTGAGATAATTTTATTTCCTTAACTTTAGACTTTAAGTTATTTTTTATATAGACAACCACCCCATCATTTTGATTCAACTGGTGGGACGTATTATAGGACGAGTAATTATTCAGTTGAGGGATGATTTTTCCAGGAGTTAGTCGACATTCGGTTAGTATAATAACATCAGTTTCGAACTTAAAGTTCGAAAGAGTTAGTATGAAATCGTCAAAGTTACAAGAAATACTCCTAATATTTTGGGCGACAACAGTAAAATCATTTCTTTTTATATTAATACATTTAGCTAACTCCAAACAGTCACATTCAATACTACGCGCAATATCAATGCTGTCTATCTCATTAAGTGTTTGCAATGAATCACCCATTAAATACATGAATCGATAGAAAGGACATGCCATCAAGTTGTGTTCTTGTTAATAAATAAGTATTATTGTTTTCTTCAGTTTTATACAGAATTTGAAACCGTTTTTTTGTAGTGTATATAGGGGGGAGATAAATGTCATCGGTATGTTTTTGAGTAAGTAAAGGCATGTGAATGTGTGTGGTGAGTGAGAATGAATAATTGTTGTGATCATTATGTACGCGGAACAAGTTTGTAGTAACCAAAGAACAAGCTAAGTAAGTATATAAACAATATGTTTGTAAGTGGTTATAGTATTTAAGATAATATGAAAAAGTGTATACACAATCAAAGCAAAAAGTTTGAGAGCAATTAATTAAGTAGTAACAAAACAGAGGTCTTAGCAAATTACGTAAAGTAGGTAAATACATGAATGACTGACGAAAGATTCGCAAAACGGCTAACTTCAGACCCGGCCAAGATCAGCCGGCCGTATTGTATCTTGTGTAGATATGAACGAGAATAGCTGTTTGTTACAATTTTAAGATTGAATTCATTTTTTTATAAGAATTGATGGTATAACCCGCGCCAATAAAGCAATTAACGAATCTTAAATAGCGACGTTAATCTATCTCTAAAGTACTAGAGTAAGCAATAGTGTATAAGTGAGAGGTAATGATTTACGCTGCCATTTCAGATTGTTTTTTTTTTTATTGACGTGCGTGGGTTATAGCTAAAGCTTATTATGTGTAAATAATATTCAGGGGTGGAAATTTATTAACCAATTTTTGCATAATAATCTGATGGTATAATAATAACCTGCGCCAATAGAGGAACGAACTAAGTTTCGTTTCTTTATTGAGGCGGGTTATATAAAGTAAAATTCACATAATGAGTGATCATAAGTATGTTTATTGGCGGCCATAATATTACCGTCATCAGTTTATAAAAAATCGCAAGTAGCGATGTTGTGTGCAACACGGTTGAGCAAAAACATACTTTTGATCCAAACAAATTTGCCTTCCAAAAAGTTTGCAAAAGTATGAAAATCAGTAAGGCAAACTTTTTGGTAGAAAAACGTGTTTGGATTAAAATATTTTTTTTTGCTAAACTGCAATATAATGTTAAAATGTATAAAGTTGTCAAATACCTACCCAAATAACACACAAAATAATGTTAAAATGTATAAAGTTGTCAAATAACTTCAAAATATTATGAATTAACATTATATTTCAGTTGCTATTGATAGGATTTGACAAATATTTTGTATGACTATAAAAATGTGATAGTAGGCGGGTTGCCAGCACCTTAAGATTAAGAATGATCATGATAAAGCGATATTATCAAGATATTAAGTATTGTATTTAAGATGATAATTACTGAATTACTAGGTACTCGTATTATTACGTATAAGAATCTGATGGTATAGGTCCAATAAAGAAACAAATCTTAAATGGCGGCGCTAATCTATACTTCTTACGAGTGCAGCTAGGCAGCTAATGTAAACAATAGTTTGCGATGTCCCCTTAAGTAATATTCACAGTAATAACATTAGGTAATATGATTAATACCTAGAATATATTTAAATAAAATGATCAATACTTTTGTTTTAGGAAGTTTATTTTTTAATAAATGATTTCATAGAATTAAATCCATTGTATTATTTTATCTATTATTAATTTGAGTACCTCCCACTTATTTACCTACCTCTATTTACAGGCATGAAATAACACGCGGAGATCAGATTGAAAGATGTGATGGTGCATCAGACTCGAAATTCTGTAAGTGAGTTTTAGTGCTTTTTCTTGTTCATTTTATGTTTCAAATGGTACTCAATAATCATGGTATTTTAGTGAAGCCGTTTCAGTTCTATGTACAGATTCAAGTGCTTTGTTAAATACGGAGTTAAGGTTGTCTTAATTGAATTACAATAGTCTTGGTTCAATGCTTAAGATGCGTTTCAGTCAATATTTTTCAGTTCATCGTTCGATTTATTCAAGCTAAAGTTTAGTCACAATGTGAACATTTTGTTTAATTACATTTTGACTAAACTTTAACTTGAATAATCGAACGATGAACTGAAAAAAAATTACTGAAACGCATTTCAACCATTGAACCAAGACTATTGTAATTCTTTAAATAAGACAAGCTGACTTTCGTATGAAACATGCCATGATTTGAATCAAGAACTGAAAATTCTTACAGTAAAATACTTTATTATTGAGCCAAGAGATCTCTTATCTCCGTATGAAACATGCAATGAATTAGATCAAGAACTAAAACTTCTTTACTGAAGTACAGGGTTTTTAGATCAATAATAATGACATTATTTGTTGGAAACAATCTGATCTTCGTATGAAACATGACATGCATTGAACCAAGAACTGAGATTTCTTGCAGTGAAATACACTAATATTGAGCTAAGAGATTTCTGATCTCCGAATGAAACATGCAATGAATTAGATCAAAAACTATAACTTCTTCAGTTAAGTACCTGCAGTCCTGCACGTTCTTAAATCAACAATATTAATATTATTGATTGGAGACAATCTGATCTCCGTATCAATTGCTTATTGATTTGAATTAAGAACTGGGCTTCTTCACTGAAATACGCTATAAATATTGAACTAAGAACATTGATATTATTCTTTCTAGACAACGTGATCTCCGCTTAAATTCGATTAAATTATTAAACTAAGAAATAAATCTTCTTCACTAAAAACGCATGATTATTGAACTAAGAACATTGAGACTATCTTTTTAAAACAACATGATCTCCAGAGAATAACTTATTGTTATTGAACTAGTACCATAAACTTCTTCACTGAAGAGCATCTACTAGTAATTAAGATTGTTGGTATTTTTCATTAGAGATAAATTTTCTCAGTGTGAAAATAGAATTAATTGATGCAAGAGTTAAAGCTGCTTCACTGAAATATGCCGTAGCATACAGACAACTCATTTATTTTTCATACTGAGAATTTATTTTCTTGTAAGAAAACTCCGGGATCCGTTTGACAAAGTGTTCAACTGAGAAAAGCATTATTCTCAAATATATTGTTTAATCACAAGTATGTAAATTCTAGAAGGAAGACAAATATCTTGACTTAACTATTTATTTACTAGCATTGAGAATAATTGTGTTTTGATACAACCATTTATTGTTTTCCCCATATATGAATCACGGAAATTCTTGACCAATAGATATATTCTTGATCAGAAACAATGACATTTCTTGTCCAATAAATATATTCTTGATAAAAGATATTGCTCTTCATAGTCGGAGGAGTAATCGGAGAACTTCGAGGAGTACAATCTAGATTTAAGACATAATTGTCTTAAATTTGAGAATTTAATATTCTAGACTTAAAAAAAAAAACTTACTTAAGCAAAGAAAACGTTTCTTTCTGATTGCAAGAATAGGATATTGCCTTGGTTAGTGAGTATAAATACTTGGAAGAAAAATGAATAACAAGACAAATATTTACTAATTTTAAGACTAAAATGTTTTCCCCATATATGAATCACGCAATGTCTTGACCAAGTGAAATATTCTTAGTTTAAAACAATTTTTTTTTTCCGTGCGGGTCGCAGCGTGCGATCCGCGTTTTGTACAATAATTCATTTTGTTTCCTTTGCGCACACGTTGCGAACTCGCGAGCTGCGCACTCGCCGCGCTCTCCACTCGTTCGCAACTCGCTAGTGATGATAAGGCTCTATGAGGAGGTAACTATTGAGATTGAAATTGCGACTGATGATAACAACTTTTAGGTATTGTAGCTGTCTATCCAGCTATGTGAGACACACACACGCTGTGTGTGTGTGTACGGTGTGTAGACATAGTGCTTTAAAAAATACATATTCATATTCACTTTTCTGACTGTGACTGTTTTTTTGAAATGCACAATGGATTTTGATGCGGCTTACCCATTAAATCCAGACAGTGTGTGTTTACTAAAGTTTTATATGAATATAAAAAAGAAATGACGATGTATAATCGTGTGAAATAGAGGCGGATCGCTAGTAAAATATGTATAATATGTAAGTAGGTAGGTGAAAATGTATTCGTAATGATTTTATATCTATTGTTGAGAAGCTCGTGGCAAAAAAATATAGCCGCTCGGGTCGATCTTTAGGTTAAGCCGTGCTTGCCTAGGTTGGTCTGTGGATGGGTGACCACTCTTACATACCGAGTTTCCTCCGTGCTTCGGAAAGCACGTAAATCCGTTGGTCCCGGCTGTCATTTGTCCATCTTTGACAGTCGTTACAGAGTAGAAACTAGAGCAAATTTCCGTGCGTTCAAGCGTTTTTGCCATACCTATTATTGGAATCAAATATAACAGCTCTCAACTTAGGACCCATTACCGTTAATATTTATCCGTGGTGCTAGGCAACTGGGCCTATCTCAGTTGTAAACGTCCCTTTGTGCCTATTGGCCTTGTTTCGTTCTGTCTCCTGCTGATATGGAGGGAAGTGGAAATTACAGTTTTTTTTCCTACTCCTCCGCTATACTTTCTGATTAATTTCGTTGCGGGATCCAAGACAGTTAAATTCATTCTCTGGGACTTCGTCGAGCTTCATTGTCTCGGCGCTTTTCTGGTGGTCGCCACTGTTGATTCTGGCTTTCAGGAGTTACAGTGGTTTGGGCGTGTGTGGCGGGCTTGTCAAAAAAGTCGTTACAGGTAGTCAGTGGTTCGGAAAGTCTGACAACCAGTCTTACCAATTGGTATCGTATTTCCCAATATTAAATGGGTTGTGGAGGTCAGATAGATAGGCAGTCGCTCCACATAAAATACTGGTATTCCGCTGCATCCGGTTTGACTGGAAGCCGACCCCAATTATATAGTTGGGAAAAAGGCTAGGCAGATGAATGATTTTATAACTATTGTTATAATAATTAATTAATTCACATAAATTGCACTTCGAGGTTATAATAAAGGCAGAGGAAATTACAATACAGTTCAAATTATTATTTTTGTTGTTTTTCTTCACCGTCTTGGGAGCGAACACAGTGGCTTTAAAATAGAAACACGTGACGGTCCTAGTGTTCAAATTATGATTTCAACGAGAGTTATAACCCAAATCGCGGATTCGTAAGTACCTATCTGACCATCTCAAACATGATGACATCCTTTCTTACCGTTGCTCACCGTTATAAAACATGTTATGGAAGTATATTTTCATACTAGTTGTTTTTTTCTGTATTCGGCCCATTTTACGTAATTGGCGACTAAAGGGAAACTGGTCAGATTTCCATCATTCATGATGTAAAGAATGTTTTACACTGTATCGTTGTATTTCGTAACTTGAGTTTGGTTGCAGTAAACTTGGTTAAAAACGAGCATATTTTGAAAAAACAGTAACCTTTTGATTGATATTTGAATCATGGGTGTCCAAACCCTTTAGCCACCGGAACCTAGGTCTAATTAGGTACCCATATATTGTGCAAATATTTTCTTTGCTGACTTATGTGAGGACATGACTGGGTAGGAATCTGACTGGAAACGCAGCCAACTAGATCGCAAAGACCGGTTGTTAAGGCGCACCTTGAGAGAAACACCTGTCCAGCTGTGGATTGCGATAGGCTGTTGTGAGTAAAGGTCCATTTTGAAAATCAGCGTCAGATAGCATCTGTTTTGAAACGAAAATGAAACATTTGCCGCGGTTTGGAGGCGGCTCACCAAACCCTACATTTAATTGTACTTAAGTTTTAATTTTTATTATAAAATGTTCCTTTCTACAGTGAGATTAAAAAAAATATATTGAATGATTTATTTGAGTAGCTAGGGCAAATATTTATGAGTCAGTTCTACGTTTTACATTCATGTCATGTCATGTTTGCCACTCGAATTCATCAAAAACTGCCATAAACAACCATAATTACAGCTCCAAAAAAATATCTGGCACATTATACGTTTTTTTAGGCAAGTTTACCACTATTATATTTGTTTACGAGGTCTCGAGACCGGTGCAATGTCACGCATCCTATAGAGTAGGCTACAAACAACTTTATATGGAAATATATCGCGAAGTAGTGACGTGACGCCGTGGGATGCGGACGTGTCTTTATTAATACATATATTTTATATACTAGTATATAATTTTGGTTTTATTAAGTGGAGTGCTGTGATTAATTTGGAATAATATTTTGTGAGTACTATCATGTATTTATTTCTTTTAGAATTGTAATTATTATGAGTACATGGTGGCAGTGACACCGACAATCGACTACTTTCACTCAGAATTTAAATATTTGGTTAAAAAAGATAAAAAAAAATACAAAATATAAAATTAAAAACATTTTTTTTTATTGGCATTTTATACGAAATTTGTTGATGATCTAGCTTTAGTTTTCATGATGAAATGAAAATTTATTTACTTGTTCGTGTTAAGAGACGACAATAGTTTTACTTTCTATAGACTTTCGACTGACACCAAAAGTTCGTCATCCTATAAATTAAGGTTATTTTTTTTGCTGGCGCGGCTGTGGTAGGACTAGGTGCTCAAAACCTAGTATTAGCGCCCTTTGTAATACAATAACTTCTTCATGTATCTGAGCCGTTTGGGGTTGCAACAATGGGGCCATAGGGCCCACCAAAATATTTCGGGACATCGCTAAATGGTTGATGGACTCTTCTCATGATCGCGGCCAGGCCTTTGTTTGGTCAACGAATCAGCACTGCCATCCAATGTCGCAATTTCGCCAGCCTTCTGGGCAGTGACCCCGTTGACAGCGATACGGATAAATTTTTGGAACTTATTTTTTTCTGATTTAGATACTTGCGCATTATTAATTTATTTTTTAGGTCTTGGCATAGTTAGTAAATAATTTAATTTTTAGGTAGTAGGTACCTAAATAGTAACCACATATTAGATAAGATTTTAAAATGAGGTGTCAAGTTTATGAAAATGTCCTTTCATCTTTTGCACAATCTACTACGTACGAAGGTTTACTTTAGAAAACCCAATTCTGGACTAAGCTCGCCGTTGTGTATAAACTATATGTACCTATATTATTTCAAGTTGTGTTTAGGTACCTACCTGTAAAGGGTGTAAAACACCTATTAACGAAGCCGAAAGGCACTTGGTCTCCCCGTCATTGAGATCCTTTTTTTGTTACACCTTACCTGATGGGAACTATTCTAGTTACGGAGATATTGGAGGTCAAAATTCTAACTTTTTGACAAGTATTTTTTTGAATGCAAGTTTTCATTGTAAGATTATTACTTTAAACACCTCTACAACCCACGTTCTATTCAATTCATCCATCAGCACAATGTTTTAAGTGCGTTACATTGAGTTCTACCACAAAACCCGACTATTACCCCATAAAAGAAGTAGTTTCCCAGCATTAATTTTTGCGTAAAGTAGTTTGATGTACAGAATGCTTGGTTAGCTGCTTCGTGATGAGGTTGTTTAGAGCCTGTATATTTTAATTTTGTCTAAACTAAATAATAAGAATAAAAAAAAGTTAATTAAAACTAAAAAGATATCGGAAAAACAAGCCAGCAAGGTGACCGAAAAGTTGTTATACCTACGCTACGTAGGAAATGCTTTTAACACTATTCAACCCATATAGCGCTTTTTGGTCGCAGATATGTTAAAGATGTAACAAGTTGCAACAGTTTCGTAACTGTTACGAAACATGGTGACTGTGTGGGGTTTGGTCTCTATGTGTAGTAATAGTTCGTACACAATTTGACCGTGTTCACACGTAACGTAAACATTTGTGTATAGACTTATTTTTAAACACTTGGTGTTTAATTTGTAACATGTGTACAATCGAGTAAAAATGTGTGGTAGCGGTGTGGTCACCATGCTACTAGAATAATTACTTAAAATTTATATTTACACGAGGTGTCGTAATGTTACGTCATTATTACTGAACAATATATTACTGAAACGTGAATAAAAAAGTCACAATAAGATACTGTTTCTCAAACTGTTTCGAGAAGTGATCAAATGATTGCAGTTGAAAATGAGTAAAGAACCGAAAAGATTCCGTCTCACATCGACTTTCTACAGAAAAGTTAACAAATTATTGGTTCCACAAAATCGATCTCCAAGTAAGTACATATTTTTTCAGACAGTAAATTTATTCGGTATACTTACATTGTGTTTCTTACACGAAATCTTATATTGTTTACTTGAAATTTTATCAAAATTAACTACTTATTTCCATAATTTTTTCATGTAAGAAAGTGTTACTGAGTGGTTATCCACCTGAAATATTTTTTTAATCGCAGGCTATAAGATTAAATGGGTCTTTGTTGTTTGTATATGTCGCAGTTGGATTAAAGAGTTAGGTTTTTTACATCACCCCTAGTTATAAGGCAAAACAGTACAGTTATGACTGCACAACGTCTAGCGGAATTTCATTAAAACATACAGTTAGCTCGCTGTATTGAATGAACGTTTTGCGTTTATTAATGCCAAGGGTCGAACGATAAGTGGTAATATAGAACGAGCTAGTTCCGCAACCGACCACTAGATGTCACTATTACAAATGCATGGGAATAAAAGCTGTATTTCATTACCGATAAGATTGATATTTCCGTCAATGACCTTGTCATTGACATGAATTATCGTTATTGTCGATTTTTTCAACGAGAATTCAGCAGGATTGACGGAGGCCCCTATTTCTGAGTGCAAGGTTTAAAGTAACCTAACCGTGTCAGGGTGCCCATAGTTCCCGAGCTCGCTACGCTCGCTCTTTGTGACTGCAAATAACCCATTTTGCAATAAGCCTAAACGTGGGTAGCAACTTTGATAAACCTAACACAATGGCAATCCAGCTGGACGTCATTCAGTCACTTTACATAACTGTACTGTTTTGCCTTATAACTAGAGGTGATGTAAAAAACCTAATTCTTTAATCCAACTGCGACATCAAAAATAATAGACGCCAATTAATAGAGCGCACGTGTACAAGCATTTTATAATTTGTTTTCAAATTAAATTGTTTGAAATGAAATTTTGGTGGGTATTTAAATTAATAACTTAAGTTTAGGTCAGCATTAAAATTCAGAATTAATATTTTCCAGACCACTCACCAAATGCATCGTCTTCATCATTTAAAATTCAAGAAAATAGTTCTGTAATGCCTGATGCCGTACAGTTTAGTTCCAAACAGCCTAGTGCCGGTGGACCAACTTCCGAAGTGTCAAACGTGCAATTAGATGCAGTTGTGACCTCTCATAATATATGTGATGTCAGTGAGGGGCTGGATACCAGCAGTTCCGCAGCAGATGCTGAAGAATCGTCTGATTCTGACAGCGAAATACATTCAATAAATATAAAAGACCAAATTCAGCAATGGGCATTAAAGTACCAGATTCCTCAAAATGCCTTAAAGGAATTACTTACTATATTGAGAGACAATTCAAACACTGATTTCAAAAAATTCTTACCAAAAGACAGTAGAAGTCTATTAAAAACGCCAAAATTTAATAACATAATACCAATGGGAAATGGAAAATATTGGTATAATGGCATAGAGAATTGTTTAAAAGAAGTTTTGTCTCAAATGATCTCAGAGTTGCCGACATGCATATTTTTGTCTTTTAACATAGACGGCTTGCCAGTAGCCAACAGCACAAAAAATGAATTTTGGCCAATTTTGTGTAAAATAGACGGCATGGATGTTGCTCCATTGGTTATAGCAATATTTTTCGGAAGCACAAAACCGTGTTTGGAATTATTTTTGCGTCCATTTGTAAACGAGCTCATCAAGTTACTTCAAGGTGGATTACTCATTCAAAGGCAAATCGTTCCTATCAAAATTCGTTGCTTCATATGTGATACACCTGCGAGGTGCTTTATAAAAGGTGAGTGCAAAATTAAATATAGAATATATATAATTATAAATAATATCTATTTAATAAAACTACCTATACCTACTTACCTACCTACATGATTTTCTTCTGCTGTACACAATAATGCCAAATAACTGCTGTAGCTACACCCACGGGTATTCCCAGCATGTCGTTTCATATACTCATAACCAGCAGTCCGCCCGCGGCTTTTGTTTCTCGTGGTAAAATGTAGAGTATGTCCTTCAGAATGCAATCTGCAATCTATCTTCTTGCCAAATTTTATCGAAATTTGTTCAACAGTTTAGGCGTGAAAAGGTAACTGAGAAAGACAGACAGAGCTACTTTCGCATTTATACTATTACTATGGATTTTGGTAATGTAAGTAGTTTACCGTACCTCCGTGCATTTCAAATATAATGTATCTTATTTCGTGATATTTTTCATTTTAGGTACTGTGGGGTTTAATAGTTACCACGGATGCATGAAATGCACAGTAATCGGAGAATACGATAGAAAAGGTCGGCATATGAGTTTTCCAAGAACGGACATGGCTTTGCGTACTGACCATTCATTTAGAAATCGATTAGATCCTGATCACCATAAAGAAAAAAGTCCAATCGAAGATTTACCCATAGATCTTGTTAACGATTTTACGATTGCAGATGCTCTTCATTTGTTAGATTTGGGTGTAATGAAGAGATGTTTACTGGGATGGACTAATGGCAGTTTTAATTTCCGAACAAAGTGGTCGGCAAGGGAAATTCAGGACGTTTCAAGAAAACTAATGGAAATAAAATCAACTACTCCATCTGAAATACATCAAGGAAGACTGAGAGAATTAGATACCCTTCACTTTTGGAAAGGTGCTGAATTTAAAAACTTTTTGTTATACTTTGGTCCAGTAGTGCTAAAAGAACACTTATCATGTGAAGTATATCAACATTTTTTAACATTGTTCTGTGCCACCACTATTTGTTATTCTGACGTTTATGTATCTTACCGGCACATAGCTGAAAAACTTTTTGTTGATTACATCGAAAAATTCGCAGAAATTTACGGTCATGATTCTGTGAGCAGTAATATTCATAATCTTTGTCATATTGTAAATGATGTCTCAAGGTTCGGCTCTCTACCTTCTTTAAGTGCATATTCATTTGAAAGTATGTTGTTTCGAATTAAAAACCTTTTACGAAAAGGCGACCAACCCTTAGCGCAAGTAGCAAATCGCATACAGGAATTGTCAAAGCTAAACATCAAGGGCCACAAATCCAAACGGATGTATGCTCTTGTCAAATATGAAAGTTTGTTGGATACGGGTGAAAAAGTATTTACTACTGTAAAAATTAGTGAGAATTACCAGCTTTCAAAATACATTAAAGATAAATGGTTTTTAACTATCGATAATAATATCGTAGAAATGAAATTCGCAACTTTTGATCAAGGAAACATACAAATCGTTGGAAGGAATATAAAAAACAAATGTAATTTTTTTGAGCGACCATTTAATTCTTCCCATATAAATATTTATGCAACATTACTTCCTTACGAACTTGAAGAATTAAAGAAATACAATTTAAATGATGTCAAATGTAAACTTACATCTATGGTTTCCAACTCTCAAATGGTGTTTATTCCAGTATTGACAACATTAGGAAAGAAAATAAACAAATAAAAACAATAAAACCAATCATATTAATATGACTCTCAAACAATCAGATAAATCTTTTTAAAAAATTAACACAAATTATCAAAAATATTAAAAAAAAACATAAAAACGTAACTCGTCAGTTAAAACTTTTCAAAACAATTACAAACTGTCAGTTACATAGGTATAATTCTATCGCGTGCAGATACCGTCCTGTTGGAAACGCTGACGCCATCACAGATTTCACCGATTTTTTTTTGTTGTTTTTCTCCCTTTGCCAGATGAAAGTACCTATGAATATAAACAACTTTTCGTAAAGAACCCACTCTTCTACTTGAAAAAATCTGCTGTTCCATACATAATTCTAATACCTAGGTACTACACCAAAATGTATGGGACAGCTGATTTTTTTTGGGTTGGAAGGTGGTCCGATACAAAATATAATATAATACTTTCATCTGGCAAAGAGAACAAAATAACTAATTTTTTTCAGTAAAATTTGTGATGGCGTCAGCGTTTGCTGCAGCTGACTGTCTTCTGCATGCGATGGAATTATACCTTTCGCCATTTTTTACTTTAACTAACTTTAAATTATTTCAATAAAATTTTAATAAATGATTAGTCTAATCGCTGTTTGTAATTTTGTTGCACTCCGCATTTTGTTCGAAAACTTGACGTAGAAGTAGATCGTCAGAACTTACATTCATCATTTTAGTCTCATGTTTTGAATCGGTCGTCTTGTTGTTTATTTTTACATCAGAGAGTACTGTCACTGTTTTCGATGCTTTAATGGAACGATTTTTTGTGTCTGGCGTATCATCTGTTAAAATGTACAATGAATATAGAGTTAATTTGTTTTCATTAAAGATAATGAGATAAAATGAATGGCGTTATTCTCTAAGTAACATACCGATTTTGTTTTCCTTGTCATCTAACCCATGAAACCCAACCCGCAATCCTTCATTTGCCTCTTCTTCATGAATTTCTTTATCTGAAGTATATATCATTATAGTTTCTAAATTGTTTGAACAAAGATCCTCATTCTCAGTAGTAGTCTTCTTTTCAGTTTCAATTTTCTTTTTTTTTGGGTTGATTATTTTTACTGCAGAGCTAAAAGCAAAACAGGACGTTTTAAAACATTATTTTATGCCGCGCACTGTAGTTAAAGGCAGATAATTTTTAAAAGATATCAATATACAGTGTGTAAAACCAGGTTCCCACTACTTAAACACTCCTTTGTTGGAGTAACATAATGCAGATGTAAATAAAAAGAAAATAAGTAGTTGTTCGCACTTACGAATTTCGTTTCATGCGCTGGCCACTATGTTTTATCGCACTGTTCTGCAAAAATACGTCAGAATCCTTTGCAGAGCAACAGTTGTCAGCCAAACGTATAATTTTAAAAAACATATTTCTTGTTTTGATGTAATTCATAAAGGGTACTTTAGTACAACCTTTAATTCCTTTCCAGGTTAACTGGTTAAGGAGTTCGTCCGTGAATAAACATCTCGTTAACTGTAATCCGATCTTTGATATTTTTAACATTCCACTCGTACCGCATATTCTAGAAAAATTTTTGACCTGAAATATTAATAAAAACAAATATACCCATTATAACCGTGATAAATATTTTATAGTATTAAAATAATAATACCTATCCATACCAAAACTTTTTCGAAATCCGTGTCAATGAGTTGATCTTCTAGTAATTCTAAGTTTTTTATAGAATTAATTGGAAATTCAATATTCCTCTGAGCTAGTTCCTCATCAAACTTTGTTGATACGGATGTACCAGCACTAACAGTCTCAATATTAAATTGTTTTTGTTTCAGAATATCATATAATTTGTCCAGTTGTACTTGTATTGCTTTAAAGCCTCTGTCAGTTTCTTCTTTAACTAGAAAAAATATTATATTAATATTTATTATTTTTTTCCAGGCTAGTCATATTATTTGCAAAACGCACATACAAGCAAAAAAAAAATAGGCGAAGTACGTCGAATGGACTTCGCTTTTTTATTAACTTACGATTTTGGAACTTTAGATTAGATTCTTTGAGAATTTTGTTTTCTGCTTGTAACCCACTGTTCTCTGTTATGATTTGATTGAATTCAATCAAACTCAAACTGATTAAAGTTTCACCAGTTTGACTCTCAGTTTCGGGTATTGTTGTTAAAGTTTCATTCGTTTCTATTATTTTTGATGCATCAGTTTCAATCGCTACGGTATCATCAATAGTGTTATAACTGGTACTGGCGTGATTGAAATATATATTTGAGTCGTATTCATTCATTGTTGTTTTGTTTGTAACATTATCGTTATCTTTTTTAGTTTCTTTATCTTCCATCATTTCAAAATCAATATTAAAATTTTGTAAATCTTCCACAATTGACTTTTCAGCCGGATGTTTTCTTTTATTTTCACGATTTTTATGGTATCTGTAAAAATAATAATTATTTAAAAGGTGATATTTCATGAGATGGCCAAACGAAAAAAAAACAGATATGGATGTTTAAGGTGACCGAGCGAAATTTGGCGGAAAAATTACTGGCAATACCTATCTCTACGTACGCTATTTTATTATTATTTATCACTTTACTAGTCTGTAAGTAGTTTTTATTTTTCTTTACTAAGAAAATATACTGGGCCCTAAGTTTTCGTTGTGACTGAGCGTCGTAAGTAAAGGCGTAGTAAAGGTACCGAATTGATAAGGTAAATGCAAGGCAGCCGGGTAAAGGCAAAGACGCGCCGCGCGGCGCTCTTTCCTACCTACCTGATGTCAAACATAATGTCGTATACGTCTCCATACAAAATTTAAATTCAACAACGTCTAAAATGAGAAGACTGATTCTAATGCAATCTTATATAATTATTATATAATCAAGACATGAAATACTTTATTAATAATAGTTTAGTTTGAAAAAAAAGCGTAAGTATTTTTAAATTATTATAGAAAACTCAAAATCACTAAGTTCGTAAAAACACTGTTAAAAATACCATTTTATATCAAACATGTGGTATTTAACATACTCTTTGTAACGTGTAAAAGTACTTACGCCATAATAACCTGAAGTTAATAGAATCCAATAGTTAAGCACTGATCTACACTTAGTCTAGTAAACGTAATAAATTACACCGCTTTATCGGTACCACAGTCTTATGACGTGCGTGCGTTCCTTCGGAAGCGCGCAGCTCAATTGACCTTAGACGGACTCGACCGACCGACTCGTGGTCGTACCTCTCTTTCTCACTCTTCGCGCACTCAGTTGTAATAAACATTGTCCATGAGCTCTTCCAGTCTAAACTTCTGAAGTGACGCGCCGCACTACTGCATTTTACGTACACAGGGCCGCGGATTTTAAAATGCGGTAGTGGGGCACGTCATTTCGTCAAATTATTGTCGAATAAAACACGTCGTAAAACTTACCTCTCCTCATCTTCAGTATCCTCAAAATTTGAATACAGTTCCTCTAATCTAATTCCTTCAGCAAAAGTAGCTATGCCTTGTAGTTTCACGACACATTTTAATTTTCTCCAATTCTCCGAAGGCACACTTTTTTCATCTCTCCTTAATAGTTCAAGGTCGCTGTTTTTTCTCGTCCTTGGCCAAAACAGGACAGAGTCTTTGTTGTTGCCCAGTACCCATGTACTAGGCACAACCGATATAAGGTGGGACGAGCCCTCTTTAGTTAGTACTATACTAAACATAATTTGATAATATGCAGGCCTGTCCAAACGTTTGAGAATCGCTGGAAGCAATAAACCATTTTGTGAATTCGGTAACTGTGTAACTACTTCTGGTTTCACGTCGACATATGTCGACATAATCTAGTAACTTCCTGACCAGTTGTGACTAGAATATTTTTTTGTAAATAAAATTAGGTTTTTTAATTATTTAACAATTTTGTGGTTCATTTTTGGTTCCATAACATATAGTTACTATTAAATATATTACAGCAAAAGCTTCCAAGCTCTGGGAATGTAAAAAGTTGTTGGTAAAACTATTAATAGTTTTTACAAACTATTGTTAAATTATACTACACAGGTTAAATCACAATTTTATGGTGGCGCATTGAAAATTTCAAACTATATGAACAAATAACACAATGAAATTCATTTCCCATATAGATTTGAACAATATAAACAAATTAAAATATGAATAAAAATTTACCTTGATAAACAGTGATGGCTGATGTTTTCTTCTTATTATTTTTTAACTTGTCAGTCACAGAACAAAAAGAGAACGAAAACGAGTGAACGAACGAATGATTTCTGAGAAGTGGTTGCAGACTAATAACAATGTTACCACACAGCAACGTAACTTTAAAACCAAACGTTACTGTGTCGACTGTTCCCCATTTTTAGTCGTAGCGACAGAACTAAGTACACTCAGCGACCAAAAAGTGTTACTAGAATGAATAAGTGTGGACACATAGTGTCGAATTATTTCGTAACGGCTACCAAAAAGCGCTATATGGGAATGTTTCTATAAGTCATAATTAGCCTATAATAATATTTACTCGTAAGCCTCATTTCTCTGAGGGAGAGAGCTGGTTTCAACTAGGCGGTTCAAAGCGGGTCAATTGATGCCAATATTTGTCTTTGATTTTGTGTTGCGTTTTAGCGATTTGAGAGCAGTGGTGGTAAAGCTAAGTACCTGCATGGGATCAAACCCCCATACTAAATCGAAACCCTAAATAAATTCCCGTCCCTACTTACCTACTCATAATATAGAATTAAAATTTAGTTACACAACAATAAATTAAAAGCACACAAACATTTGTATGTAATTGGGTACTGGAATTGAGTTGATTACCTATTCAATCTCTTCGAAGGTCAACCGATTATATTGTCAAGGGTTCGAAAACAAGCAGTCAAAAAGATAAAGGAAAACGTCGTAATGTGACACGTGACATCCACCAGATATGAGCTCACACTAGGCCATCGTTCAGTTTTTTTTTCGGATGGGTAATCACCAAATGACTCCTCCCCCACTCTGGGCGGAGCGGGAGGGAGTCACAGACTTTTACTGACTAAAACCCATCCATGTTCCTTCCTCGCCCTTTATGTTCCGGGGCCCCGGTATTTCTTTCGAACAGTCCCGCAGCCGCCGGTTTAGATTACGGCCACTTCCTTCTTATCGAGAGGAAGCTTGTGTCCCAGCTGTGGGAACGTATAGGCAAATTATTTTATAGTAGGCACTAATAAATTCCACGTAATTTTCAAGTTCAATTTACTACTACTTTTGCAAAGGGGCCGACTACCAGACAAAACCAGTTTTATATGGTTTAATCATAATTTAGCAATTAATAAAATTACGATTTTTTTTACATAAAGATCATGTTGTGGTTGAAACTGATGGCAATGATGTCATGATTCTGGCAAAAAAAACAGCAATACCATGGATTTTGATAGTAATCTCTGTGTCTAACAAACATCTGTAAAATCACACCTAAATTAGGTAGGTAACAAACAGATATTTTCAACCTAGGCAAAAACCCAAGATTGCTTGTTCCTAGAAATCATATAATCTTAGTTTTTACAACTTGACAAAACATCACGGTACGTTTTTTACATGTACCTAATTATGATATTACTATTTACATTACTGTATCCAATACATAAATTCCCCATCAAAAACTAAAAACACTAAAAGCATAATTATGCGTGGGTTTCATCTTTTTTCACCATACAATTTTAAATTATATCATATGGGTTATTCTGATGTATGTACCTATGTAACTGTTAAGTTTTATCAAAATGTGTTTCGTAGTTTTTACGTGACAGAGTAACTCGTATAAACATACATCCGCAAACGTTTATAATTATAATACGTGCATCCGCCAAACGCGAAATCTAGCTTGAAACTTTTGCGTTTATTATTACAAACGTGTAAAGAAACAAAAACATAAATTAAGCTAAATTGGTCCAGTACAAGGCCGAAAGACCGAGAGGTTAGAGGTGCGGATCTCAGCATGGTTCTGTGATGTATAAATATAATTACCTCGCTGGTATTCTGATATTCCCAAACGATGTTACTACCTCGGATATAATATAGAGGCACGCGCGAGCTGATGTAACTGCAGATCTATGCCATGCTTGTAGTCAAATTCTGGGTCGATCGATTCAATTTGTAAATCAATAAAACAAATATAAGTGTAATAAGAAAGTTGTAAGCAACTAGCGATGACCTGGTGAATGTCGCCAGAGTCAGTTCCATGTGATCTCGCGATATGTTTTCAGTACAGGACGACTTTCACCATTTATGTTATCAGATAACATATGGTTGATGATGAAACCGTTCACCGAAACAGATGAAATAATATGCAGCGTTAAAGTTAATTACAGTTAGTTATACAGGATAGAAACGGTAAACGGAGCAGTAAGGGGAGCTACCTAAACCGTTGCAGCTACACGAAAATATTTAAAAAACAATGTCCATTTAGCAAGAAAATGCCCATATACACAAGACATTTTTTATGCCAAACGATGGTTGGCAAATGGATGGAGGGCAAAAAAAAACGGCGATTGATGGTTTCGTGATGCGCACATAAAAATACCAAAGTAAATGCTCTATATTATAGTTAAGGAAATCCAAACAAAATTGGCCCTAATCTCGGCGACGAGTTTGGCACTTTCAGCAGTGTCTATCAGCTCCTGTGATGTGCAAACATCAGGACAGGCATGATACGATATTAGTGTCGCATCGCTTGTGATATCACGCCACATTTACACTCCGGGGCCGAGTCGACAATGAATGTCCACCAGTCCCCGTATTCACAAACGCTCGGAATGTATTTCGATTCGACAAGTCGTACGTCTTTCCTTTTTTGGCATAACGAAAACGAGCGAGATAGACATACGAGTTCCCGAATCGAAATCGAATCGAAGCCTTGTGAATGTGGGGTCTGAACAGGTTTTCCTTTCTTTCGACCAAGCTTGAGTCAAGAGTCTTATAAAGACGGTAACACACATGCAAAATAAATCGTCTTTGATTATTATTATGTCTAGCTCTAGATAGATACAGACTAAGTAAACAGAAATATTACTATAGACTCATAAATTAGTATTCTTATGAATATGTTCAAGGTTCAGTTTTGATTAAAAGAATTCCGGTCGTTTATTAACTCAACCAGTTTTTTTTTCAATGAAAACCACTAATCTCATGTACGCGTAAGTGCCGGACACGCAACTTATACACACGTTACAGTACTATACCATTATCTCAATATTGATTAAACGATTATATGCTAAATCAATAAAAAGCCAGACTTTCGTAATTCGATCAAAACGGTACTGAAAAAGAACGAAAATAAACATATACGCACCGATCACAAACCAAACACGTAATCGAAAACAACGATACGGAAAATGCATAGATTTAGCTCGTGACATCCACAAACCAGCACTGGGTTTTGTTCCATTCCCTCTCACAGAAGAGAACCCTGTGTCCGCCAGTGGGAATGTAGTGAACTGATAATGCACATGACGTGAGATGAGATATCGTCTGGTATGCAATCAAGATATTAAAGCTAAGTAGCTGAAGTACAGTAATCGTATCTGTTTAGAAGCCGCGAAGGCTACTTGACATAAATAATGTATTCATATGCCTTGACAGAGTTTGTTTGTTTGATCAGATTCTAGGCGAATGAGTCAGTGTTGTCTATTCAATATTATGTTTACTATGCTGACACGACACGCTAAACAAATGTTAAAATGTCTTTCACTTTTAGAGATTTGAGAACATGGAAGATCTCCGTAGTAACCAGTCGACCAGACGGGCATATGTCTGGTGGTTACCGCCTATTTGTTAACCCGATTTGTTCGTACTAGGAATCTGTATAATGTGTAAGAACTCTATGGATGGAAAACCACGGACAGCTGCCTTGTTAGTCCCAAGAATAAAGAAGCTGAGCCACTCACTAAATATAAGTTCTTTCTTAATCGTGTGGTTAGTACCTAACCTAACTGTCACAGTATTTATGCCGCCCATGGGGGTCCCTGAACTTTGAAATTAGTAACGAATGTAAGTATATCTTTTCCAGAACAATGTCGGGTCCCGTCCAGCAGATTTCATTAGAAGAGGAGTACAAGAAGAAGACAAGGATTACCCCTGAAGACATCAAGAAGTTCAGAGATTGGGTCGAAACGCAGCCACATCTGCCTTCAGAACATATTACTGGTGGGTCCCTTTCTGTAAAACCACATATTTTTTATTTTTACTCGAGTGCAGTTAACCTTTTTCGAGTTCAGTCATCGAACTAATCGCCTGTTCACATAATTCAATTATAAGGACTTCATGTTTTCATTATTATTTCGCCATTAAGTCACACGTATATGGGCAATGAAATGAAATACCTACATATGAAAAGAGTTTTGAATATTTAATACTAGCTTCTGCCCGCGACTTCGTACGCGGATCCTGTTGCTTTTGCCAGCGACACCGGGTTCGTCAAAATCGAAGATCTGAAACGTCGAATTCTAAGAGCCCGGGGACGGGAAAATAACGGATCTTTTCCACCTGAGCAACACATACCGTTTGGTTCTTTTTGCCATTTAACAGCTTCACAAAAAGTATAATCTTGAACCATACCTCCGGAATATGTGGCGTATTCAATCATAGGAGTATACGTAAATGAACTCCGTTTCTTATCAACCCAAGGAAGGTCGTCATGCCCTATGGCTATATCTTGAGACACAGATGTTATCGACATTCTGTTCAGAGAATGTCGAAATCGTCGCGCTCTTCTTCTGTCTCTTCATGCCGTCTCCAGCAATTCTTTCTCTCTCACATTCTAACTGATTATGAATGTTTTATTGTGTGCGTGTTTGGGGCAATGTATGATAATCTCGAGCAGCAGTTAGTCGCGCATCACGTTCATCGCTCGTTTCAAAAGACCTGTTAGTAGATGTGCGAATACGCTGAGAACTCAAGCGAAATTCTCTATCCGTGAACGCAGTCAGGCATCTATTCTTCACTGGTCTCTAGAGACCTGGATGTAGATGCGTAAATACGCTGAGAACGCAGGTGTGCTTCGCGATCGGAAGAGGTTTCCACGGAGCAAGTTGCAGCCTGATGTTCTCGAACAGCATCAAGTCTCTCCTGACGCTCTTCGGTAGATTCTTGGGATCTTATGATCCTCAATCTTTTAGCTCCTTTGGAACATTGGGAAAGGTTTGACCTCTTTCTAGGCATGGTTATAGTTTTGTTGTGAAGATACCTGATCAATTAAAATCTAAGTGCCCTGTGTTACCGGGTAGGCTACCGAGTCACGAAGATAAATGGAAAAGGAAATTAAACACTCAAATAACATAAGCCCGAAGACATATTTCTACACTAATATTATAAAGAGGAAAACTTTGTTTGTTTGTTTGTTTGGTTGTAATGAATAGGCTTAAAAACTACTGGACCGTTTTTAAAAATTCTTTCACCATTCGAAAGCTACATTATCCACGAGTAACATAGGATATATTTTATCCCCGTACTCCCACGGGAACGGGAACTATGCGGGTGAAACCGCGGGACGTCCGCTAGTATTCGATAAAATGAGTTTTGGTCAGTAGAGTCAAATTTTCAATAATATACCATCGTCATTGAAAATAAGTCCTAAACTGTTACCGCCTTAACCGCGTGAAGGTACTCCCAGATTTTGATATATTATTATTTTATTATAAGTACAGTAAAAAAAAAAGACGAAAAAAAGCAATAATTTTCACATCAGATGTTTCTGATCTTCGATTTTTTATAAGTCAACAGGAAATGCCCATCAGACCGAACAACTTTTGCTAAGACGTCATTCCTATATGTGTTATGGTGTAGCTGGGCTCTTGGAGTTCCACAACAGGTGTTCCAGATCTTCAATTTTTTAAATCAACAGAGAGTGCTCATCAAATTGAACAACTTTTGCTAAGACGTCATTCCTATATGTGTTATGGTGTAGCTGGGCTCTTGGAGTTCCACAACAGGTGTCCCAGATCTTCGATTTTTATAAATCAACAGAGAGTGCTTATCAAATTGAAAAACTTTTGCTAAGACGTCATTCCTATTTGTGTTATGGTGTAGCTGGGCTATTGGAGTTTCACGACACGTGTCCCAGATCTTCGATTTTTATAAGTCAACAGAGAGTGCTCATCAGATTGAACAACTTTTGCTAAGACGTCATTCCTATATGTGTTATGGTGTAGCTGGGCTCTTGGAGTTCCACATCAGGTGTTCCAGATCTTCAAATTTATTATCTCAGCAGAAAATGCTCATCACGTGGAACATTTTTTTCTATGGTGTCATTTTTGTATCTCTTATAGTTTAGCTGGTCTGTTGCGGTTCTACATCAGATGTTGAGGTTTCCAAGATTAATTATAGCCTATATGTTGCCCAGAAATAATATCTATACAACAAAAAAAAAATCATTCAAATCCGTCCAGTACTTCCGAAGATTAGCGTGTACAAACAAACAGACAAACAGACATACTTTTTTTTTTGGATTCGTACTCTATTACTGTTTCTAAACCCCCTTCAATTATTATTTTTTAAATATATTCAATGTACAGACACAGCTTTTTTACTCTTTTATTATATGTATATAGATTGATGGATGGAGAAGGAAAGGTCGAGGAAGAACATAATTATAACCAGATTGTGTGAGGAATTTAATGACAAGATAGAAAAAAACCGCCAACTGCGAGTAGAACTCACACACAATGCCATTTGGCGACAGAACCCTAAATGTGTGTAATATGTTGAAATCGTCCCAAATAGTTGTTTTAGAGTTATTAACTGGCTGACCTTGGATTTGAATCATTCCCGTGTAGATTTTTTTTAACACTAAATAACCTAATCTTATACTAATCATAATGCAACTTAATAGCTATCGGTAAAATAAAGACACCGTGACAATTGCAGAAAAATGATTATTAAGTTATAAATATGTCAATTATTGCTTTTAAACTCCATAAATTATTGCTTTTTCAAAGTCCATAAATGATTGCTTTCAAAGTCCATTTTACATTAGTTTTGCAACAAGCCATAAAAAATCTGACTACCGTATCAAAGGCAACACTTGTCCGGTTTTTTTTCAGTAATCAATTTAATTATCTACGTGTATCGTGTATCAATGAAGGCTGTTGTGACTCGTGGCTTCCTCAATTACGTAGAATAAGTCGCTTTGTCGTAATCACAACATATTATATTATGGTTAGACGTAAACTGAGGTAACTGGTAAAACCGCTTTGTAAAATAACAATCATAATTTCTCGCCTTTATTCCTTATAGTCATCAACATCCCTGTCCTTTCCAGTCTAACCAGATGCAGCTAAATACCTACCAGTATTTTACATAGAGCGAGTGTTTATCGGGAGTCACTGGGTACGACTAATACGATACACCTTGGTAAGACTAATTGCCACTTTCAGGATTCAGACTTCCTATAACTCCTGTCTGTTTTTAACCGATTTCAAAAAGGAGGAGGTTCTCAATTCGTCGGAACCTTTTTTTTATTTATTTTTTTGTATGTTCCCCGATTACTCGAAGATGGCTTGACCGATTAAATTATATATTTTTTTTGTTTGAAAGGGTATACTTCCCAGGTGGTCCCATAATCATCAAATCAGGATTTGATGATGGAATCCTGGAGAAATAGAGAGAACTCTTCAAATTTTATAGGCACACTTGATGCGATTTTGGTAGTTTTTGGAAGAGTACTTTCTTAAAGTGGTCTCATTTCAATTTGGTGAAGATCTGATGAAGAACTTCGAAGATAGGCAACGGAACTCCTCAATAAAAGATAGCAAATGTACTGGGATTGCTGAAATCTCATGTCTGTCTATTGTTTACACCTGTTTATAAAATAACATCACGCCGGTAAGCACAAGTGAACCACTAAAAAGTGAAAAATAAAAACTTTTTTACAAAAAATAAAACCGACTTCAGAAAACCCAAAAAAAAAATACCTTTTACTTCAGATGTCGGTGAACTGAGTAAATCAATCAAACAAAGGTCACCGACTTCTAAAGTTAAAGTTATTGTTCACTTTTTTGTGTGTTTTTTTATAATGTTGGTTCTAAGTGCGTGCGAGTTCCAGTAGAGCTTATTCAAGGTGTGAAGCAGTCACCCCCTTTCTTTTGAAGTCACAATAGGGCCGATTGCTCCATGGTGTCGTAGTCACTAGCGCGAATGCTGAGATTCTCTGATTGTTCGATTCCAAGCTGCATAGTGATATTGGATTATTCCGCTAAGTATATTTCAGTCGACGAAGTTTAGAAGGTAAAGCACGCAAAACCGTTGGTAATGCGCCTGATCCCTCCAACTATGTCGGATTGCCGACTCATCGAGCAATGACAGTGAGGGAAGGAAGAATGCACCTGTAGATTTGAGACTTTACTAGTCTTGACTACTTTTATAAATGTGAACTTTGTGTCTGTATGTGACCTTTTCATGCTGCAAAATGTGGACGGATTTTAACGAAATTTACTTCACAGACCTATCTGTGGAATCAACAAAATCAACTTTGTTAATTTTACAATAGGTACATCGAGCAAAAACTAGACTAGTAATAAAAAGTCAACCACGATCGATAATTAACACAAAACTACTCTAATAAATAAAACAATAACAAAATAAAAGAATGTATTGACGTAAATAGCAGAAATCCTTGACTACAATTCAATGCAGGCCAGAGCTCAATATGGATCGCATGTATGATCAGTAGATAAACGACAATTAGTGGACAGACTGGTGATGACTGTATCATTAGTGGATGTATAATGGCCGCCGCGACGTCGCAGATGTAACAAGGCTCTATGTAGTTAATGGAGGAATGCAGGCGTGTAAGATGGGCTAAGTGTTGCGGCCTTTAGCCTGTAAGTTGTGAGATCTTCGTAGGATAAAAATCTTCGCAAGTCATTAAAGGCTGGTGTTACTTTATTCTTAGAAAATCTATATTATACATAATAATATCGTAGGAAAGTCAAAACTGTACATTGAATATGTTTTAAAAAGAATACTTGGGGCGTGATCTACAATCGATATCGATGCCAAAAATATAGTTTTTAGAATTTTTGTCTGTTTGTCTGTATGTAGGTATGTCCGGGCTAAACTCAAAAAGTACTGCATGGATTTACTTCAAATTTTGCATGAATATTACTAAGAGGTCGGGTCAACATATAGGTTACATATTATCACGCTATCACCTACGGGGGAGGAGCACTGTCATCTTAGGTATTAAACTTATATTGTCACTTACGGGATCTTAGGTATTTTTGGTGCTGTAGAGCCTTCACGCATACGACGGCGCGGGCAGCAGCTAGTAGAAAAATGTAATTCCTCAAAATCAAAATCAATCAAAATCAAAGCATTAATTATTTCAAGTAGGCCAATTACAGGCACTATTGAAGTGTCGAAACAAAGATGAAAATTAAATGTAGCTACAGTCCCAGTCACAAAACATAAAAACTGTGAAAGTACTGTAGTTGTACAGTACTTTCACTTTTACAGTACAGCCAGGGAGGTTTATGTCTGATTGATGGCAAAGGCAATAGGCTAAACTGGCGAAATATGTGTGAACCCTTGGAGATTAGAGACGATGTTATTTAAACTGGAAATTATACTTCTGAATTTCAACTCCAAAAAGTCATTGAATGCAAAAAAATATAAACAGGAGAGAACCATATTGTGATGTTCGAGGATTATCTCAGTAAAAGTCCGTGGTTCCGCTTAGAGAGTTATATTTTGACTGACCTCCATAGTGTACAATCTACCAACTTAACTAAGTACTACAACTTATGCATGTGCCAACCTTACCAGAACATACAGACAACTTACAAGAACTGATCATTGTGAGTTTACCAACATTACACTCCTCCTTACTAAATTAATACTACAGTTATCAATTAACAACTTAATGGCTCAACTTACAACTATAACAAAACTTAACTTACAACTATAACAAAACTTAACTTACAATTATAACAAAACTTAACTTACAACTATAAATAACAACTTAATGGCTCAACTTACAACTATAACAAAACTTATTCTTTATCCTAATGTTAGGGTCCTTAAGTCTACATTTCCTAACGGCTCGTTGTGTGGTCTGCGACACTTGAGGCAAAGCAACCTGACTCTCAGCTGAAGGCTGAACGTCTACAGGTGTATTCTTAATCGGCTGAGCCGGTGACGCCACGTCGCACGACGACACGACGCGTTCCGGCGACCCCTCCGACTGAACCCGCTCACCATTCTCATTGCCGTCCTCCTTGCCAATCGTCTGAGAATCCGTGTCTGATCGCTCCGTTACACTAGGACCACTAGCTGCTATGGATAACCTGTTCCCTGTTCTCCTACGCAATTGGTCAATGTGCTTATGGACTATTTCCCCGCTTTGACCCTGGACTCGGTAGTTGCTAGGGCCCAGACTATCCACTAGTCGACCAGGAACCCATTTCTCTCCTTTTAGGTATTGTCGGTACCATACTTCTTCCCCTTCACCCCCTATGCATCTACTCGCTCCCCGTACTGATTCAGCCTGCCGTTGTTGTACCCGATGTACCTTGTTTTCCCTATCCGGTTTTATAGTATCTAGGCGGGTACGTATATGCCTGCCTAATAAAATCATAGCGGGGCTTTCCCCTGTGGTCGAATGTTCTACATTCCTATAGTGCATTAAAAATGTCCATAATGCCTTATCTATATTCCGTTTTTCTAAAGTAGCCTTTTTAATTACACGTTTTAGTAGTCTAACTGCATTTTCTGCTAAGCCATTAGAAGCCGGGTGGTAAGGGGCTGTGAAGACGTGTTCTATGCCGTTAAACTGTGTAAATTCCTGGAATTCTTTCGATGTGAATTGTGTACCATTATCACTAACTATTTGCTTAGGCAAACCCCATCTACTAAATAACTCAGATAATCGATCTATTAGATTAACTGCTGTAGTGCTCGAGACATTGAAGACCTCCAACCATTTAGAGGTGGCATCAACCACAACTAGGTATGTCCTACCGCCTATAGGTCCCATATAATCAATATGTATCCGACTCCAGGGTCGGTTTGGCCAGGGCCACATGCGTGGTGTCTGCCGAGGTGGCGCGTCCGCCTGGGCTGCACAGACTTCGCACGCCCTACACATGTGTTCCACTGCCTCATCTACCCCGGGCCACCATACATAGCTACGTGCTAAAGCCTTTGATTTCACTATACCCATGTGTGGTTCATGTAACATTAATAAAACTTTATTTCTACACGCTTCCGGTACCACTAGTCTGTGCCCCCACATGATACATCCTAATTCTTCATAAAGTTCATTCCTCCTATTAAAGTACGGTTTCAAATTGCGCAAGTCACACTCATTAGGCCAACCATCTCTCAAATAACTCAATATTTTTGATAGTTCTGCATCCCGCAATGTATTTTGTTTAATCTCATTATAATCCAATAACAATGACTGTTGCACGAAATGTAAGTGAGTTTGCTCCGGCTGTGCGACCGTAGTTATTTGATTCTTCAGAGCTAATGGTAACCTTGAAAACCCATCCGCTCCATTTTGATCGGTGCGCACGTACTCGATATTAAATGAGTAAGCTGATAAAATAATAGCCCATCTCTGCATTCGACTAGCCACCATAGTTGGTATTCCTGTGTTTGGGCCAAATATTGACACTAACGGCTTATGGTCCGTACGTAGGGTGAAATTACGCCCGTATAAGTACTGGTGAAATTTATTAACACTAAATATAATTGCTAGCGCCTCACGATGTATTTGAGAGTAATTTTTTTCCGCTTCTGTAAGTGTGCGCGACGCATAGGCTATCGGTCGCTCGCCCCGTTCGCCTGGCTGCGAGAGGACCCCCCCTACCCCGCGTGCACTTGCGTCACATGTTAATATTAGTGGTTTCTTAGGATCGTAATGAGCCAATACATCCGCGCCCGCTAGTATTTTTTTAATTTCCATAAACGATTCCTGGCACTCCTTTGACCAGTGCCATTGTTTACCTTTCTTTAATAGCTCATAGAGAGGTACTAACCTACTACTCATGTTCCTAACAAATTTTCCATAAAAGTTTATGATTCCTAAAAACGACCTTAACTCTGTTATGTTTGATGGGCGAGGAATATTAATAATTGCCTCCACCTTCGACGGATCTGTTTTAATTCCCTCGTTACTAATAACGTATCCCAAATATTTTACTTCTTTTACTAGGAATACGCATTTACTGCTTTTTAACTTTAACCCCGAACCATGTAACCTAGTAAAAATCTGTTCTAGTGCTTCTAAATGTTCTTTTTTATTTTTCCCTCCTATTATTACGTCATCCAGGAATATTTCAACGTTAGGAATCCCCTTTAACAAGTTGCACATAATTCGCTGGAAAATTCCTGGACTTGAAGATAGACCATATACTAACCGATTATATCTATACAGACCCCTATGTGTGTTTATCACTGTAAATTCCTTAGAATCATCGAGTTCTATTTGATTATATGCTTGACTTAAATCTATTTTAGAAAAATAATTTGCTCCGCTGAGTTTAACTATTAAATCCTCGATTCTCGGTAGTGGGTAGCGATCAGTGAGTAAGACAGGGTTCACGGTCGCCTTATAATCGGCACAGATTCTCAGCGATCCGTCAGGTTTATTTACCGGTACGAGCGGCGAGGCCCAGTCGGAACAGTCGACGGGCTCGATGATGCCGTCGCGCAGCATGGCGTCCAGCGCGGCGTCGAGCCGCCCGAGCAGCGCGTACGGCACGGGCCGCGCGCGGTGGAACACCGGCGCCGCCCCGTCTCGCACGCGCAGCGTCGCCTTGCCCCCAGTGTACAGCCCCAACCCGCCGCTGAATAATTCCTTAAACCTGTTTAACAGTACATTAATCTCATTAGACATGTTGATTTTTTCCCAATTTACATTGTTACAGTTACTAAAAACAGGAATTTTTATTTCTAATTCTGTTAACCACTGTCGGCCCAGTAATGAGGTGGTACCCCCTCCAATTACAAATAATTCCAGTTCTTTACTAATATCCCCGTAAGTTACAATCGGTTTAAACACCCCTAGTGGTTTAATTCTTGAGCCATCATAAAAATTTAATACTAAATTGCTGGGTTCTAATTTATGAGCACTGAAACACTTTTTATACGTAGTTTCACTGATACACGATACCGCGGTACCAGTATCGATCTCCATCGGAATAGTAACGTTATCAATATACATGGGCAACTTTACCGCTCTGTAGTCATTCAAGCACAGATGGTGAAACTCCTCTTCCGTTGACCTCTCCTCTGCCGGTAGATGTTGCTCCGATGCATCCCCGTAGTACGCTGCCGAACGCCTGGAACCGGTGTCTTTGCCCGCGTTTGCCCCCCTCTCCGGGCACACGCGTCGCAGGTGTCCCGGGTGCCGGCAGTTACTGCACACATAATTACGAAATCGGCACTCGGAATACGAGTGCTCCGTCGCTCCGCATCCCGTACAACTCGACGCCCAGCTGCCACTGTTGGCACCGCCGCGCCCGCCAGCTCGCGGTCGCACGCTAGGCACGGAGCTGTGCCGCGTCCCCGCTGCTCTCGCCGCGCCCCGCACAAAGCGCGCGCCCCGCGAGGCTCGCTGGACCGCGCCGTCCCGGCTGCCGAGCGCGTGCACCGCCTCGCCTCCGGTTACGTCACCACCGCTGCCTCGCACCTTCAACTCCACCGCGGCCGCGTCCCGTTCCGCCGCTTCTAGCGCACTCGCCAACCTTACGGCATCCGTATAGGATATGGTGTCGGCTTCCGCGAAAAGTCGTTGCCGAATGATATCACTCCGCAGGCCGCAAACAAACTGATCCCGTAAATTCTCGTTCAACCCTTCTTTGAATTTACAATGTCGTGCGAGTTTCTTGAGCTCGGCTACGTACGCAGCTACGTTTTCTTCACTAGCCTGTCTACGTTGTTTAAACCGATAACGTTCAGCGAGTACCGACGGCGTTGGTTCCAGATGATGACGTAATAGCTCGATCGCTTTGTCATACTTTAATTCCGCTGGCTTTTTGGGACTTGCAAGATTACACAACAATTCATACGCCTCGTCCCCCATGACAGCTATTAGCGTGAACGTCATAATGACGGGACCACGCCAGATACTGCGATTATCATGTGAATAGCATTTAGTACAATATTTCTACTATTTCATACTTTCATAGAAAAATTCTACCACCATAAAATTTGAAAATATTCCATACAGAAACTGGTCCCGCCATTTTGATATCAAAATGACGGGACCAATGTTCATTTGATGAAAAATACACGATGTGATCTTAAACTGAACACATAAAATTTTAATACGAAATAGTACGACTGCGTTTGAATCGTTATTATACATTATTAACTGTAATTTCAATAAAAAAAAGGTATACAAAATTGACATCAGAGCGCCTGAAGAAAAAGTATCATTTTATGCCGTGAAGTATTTTTATGGCTCATAAAATTTATTAAGGCGTTTAAAACGTTTGGACCGCGTCCAATTGGTTTTAAAAATATTTCATACAATTTAATTTACTTCTTGAACTTAAACTATTTTAATTCGGTTAATTTACAAGTTACAATTAAACACTACAAAATTCAATTGCAATGAGAGATTTTATTTTAAACCCTTCGCTAGTCGCTGGATAGATGGCGCTGGTGTCGGTATTTTACTGCAAGGAACAGAACGTCACATAATTTCACTTGGACCTAATGGTTATACTTGGCAGCTTATGCAAACGAAAGTGACAGTCAACGAGCGTATCTGACGTGTTTTTGTATGTAGCGTTTTGGCTTTGACACCTGGTAACGTAGTCAGATCAACGCCATCTACCGAGTTCTTAGAAACGATGTTTTTTCTTAATTCTCAATAAAGAAAACCTTTCATTTTTCTATTCTATTTTTATTAAGTCAAGTAAATTGCAATTCTTAAGGAGCGTCCCCACTAGGAGCGCGTGCTTTTTTGCAACGTGTCCACATTAAGAGCCGCGCGGCCTGCCTTGCGCAGATGCCACAGACTATATAGAGATATAAGCGGGAGTTTCTTTTGAGATGTACAGTCGGCCAACGTAGTCTCTTTACATTCTCAAACCAAAATCGCTTGCACCGATGATCACATCTGCGAACCACCCATTTTTGTAAGAACCAATAGTCATAAGTCAAAACAAAACAAAACGAGAAAAAAAACTGGCACATCTGTGATTTCTAACAATGATCACAGATGTCTGACCACCCTTTTTACGAAAAGAACAAAGAAAGAGAAATTTTTAATTCAAAGAAACTTCATTTGTGTTTTTGTCGAAGATTCTCGGCAAAAAATAGATGCTGCGATGCTATTGGCTGACGCATGCATAACCGCTTCTATAGTGGCCGAGCGCCTGCATAAGGGAATAGTCTTTAGGGTGGTAAGAGATTACATTGGTCGGTGGTACTAAGAAAAGTACGTTTTTTAGGTTCAGCAGCATTCATAGTAATAGGCACCGCTGCGCAAATAAGAAACATCATCATCATCTCAGCCGAAAGACGCCCACTGCTGGACATAGGCGTCCCCCAAGTGTCGCCACATTGACCGGTCCCTTGCGACTCGCATCCACCGGATTCCCGCAACCTTCACCAGGTCATCGGTCCACCTAGTGGGAGGTCTTCCAACGCATCGTCTTCCGGTTCGCGGTCGCCACTCCAGAACCTTTCGGCCCCAACGGCCATCCGTTCTGCGAGATGTCCGCATGGTGTCGGACGTAAAGAATAGCACCATCCCATATCTTCCCGTGGGTGTCGTAAGAGGTGACTAAGGGACTTACCAGAGAATGGGCAGCAGCGTTCTCTGTGCTTTTGTAACAACCGTACTGCGATCGCCAACCCGCCTGCCAAGCGTGGCGATTATGGCAATCCCCCCCAAATGGACATCACATTAAATAAGAAACATGTAACAAGAAATTTAAAAAAGCTTATAAAATGATTTTGTCTATAAAAAAACTACTTCGGCAGTCCCATAATACACCCGGCACTGCCGTACAATTCAATGAAAGAAATTGTTTTCTCGTCCGCCCAATTCATTTTGGATCGAATAAAACACAATTTGATGTACTGGCGGTTACTAGCTATTATATTACTCTGTGTAGTGGGGCCGCGCGGCTTCCTTTGAAGTAGACCGGCAACCGCCGGCCGCGCGGCTATACATGGGCCGCGTGGTTCAGGCTTCGCGCACGTCCACACTCACGAGGCTCTAGTGGGGACGCCGCTTTACAATAAACACATCAAGCTATTTCTCGTATTACCCTACACATACTAAAATTTTATTTTTATCATAAAAGCAGCATCTAGATTTAAAACAAAATATCAGACAGAAAAAGTATCATTTCATGCCATGAAGTATCATTTCATCAATTGAATTTTGTAGTGTTTAATTGTAACTTGTAAATTAACCGAATGAAAATAGTGTTAAGTTCAAGAAGTAAATTAAATTGTATGAAATATTTCTAAAACCAATTGGATGCGGTCGAAACGTTTAAACGCCTTAATAAATTTTATGAGCCATAAAAATACTTCATGGCATAAAATGATACTTTTTCTTCAGGCGCTCTGATGTCAATTTTGTATACCTTTTTTTTATTGAAATTACAGTTATTAATGTATAATAACGATTCAAACGTAGTCGTACTATTTCGTATTAAAATTTTATGTGTCCAGTTTAAGGTCACATCGTGTATTTTTCATCAAATAAACATTGGTCCCGTCATTTTGATATCAAAATGGCGGGACCAGTTTCTGTATGGAATATTTTCAAATTTTATGGTGGTAGAATTTTTCTATGAAAGTATCAAATAGTAGAAATATTGTACTTAATGCTATTCACATGATAATCGCAGTATCTGGCGTGGTCCCGTCATTATGACGTTCACCTATTAGCGTAGGTAATTTCGAGACCTCGTCAATATTATTCACTATAAAGTACATGTCTAACCGGTCCACATACACTGACCACGTGCCGGACTTTATGTCGAATTCCTTAATTTTTCCTATCGACATCGTAACTGTTCGTACTCGCGACCACTCGGAAATATGCACAATACAATTTATTACGATCACACGCGAGCTTGTTCGATTTTACGCCATTCTCGTCGCCACTGTGATGTTCGAGGATTATCTCAGTAAAAGTCCGTGGTTCCGCTTAGAGAGTTATATTTTGACTGACCTCCATAGTGTACAATCTACCAACTTAACTAAGTACTACAACTTATGCATGTGCCAACCTTACCAGAACATACAGACAACTTACAAGAACTGATCATTGTGAGTTTACCAACATTACACATATTCACTTACAAGAGGTAATGATGAAGTTGTATGTTCTATTCAGAATTTATTGGTGGGTGTCAAATGTCTTCTAGGAAACCTCCTCCAAGTAGGGCGATTCGAATGAGGATAGACATCGGTTGTAGTAGTATCATAGCACGGAATCATCCTGCGTTTAAATCTCTGTAGGAACATTTTGTCATGAAAAATAAGTCCTGCTTTATAAGCATTAGACAAAGATAAATGATAATCAATTTAGTATGTATTAAAATATTATGCCTTTTTGTCTTAACAAGCATGATTAGTAGGAATATAATCAATTACATGTTAACCAGTTAAGCAATGCCAACCTTGAAATGTTACCTGTTCAGGCCTATAAAAAACAGTGACAAGTAATCTTGCTTGAAAAATTTAATTCAAGTTGAATTTTGAGCCATCGTTTTTTGTTCTGTACTTACTGACTTCCGTGAAAATGATAACCGACTAGCCTTGAACGAAATTACTAGGTTTCAAGCAACGTTGTTTACTGTAGAAAAGATCCCACAAATAAGTAAATCGCAATAATTAAATAGGCATTCATGTTTACATGGTAAAACACCGTAGGATTTTAGAAATTCTGTACTGTATTTGGTATAAAAGCATTTTCACAATTTTTTTTTGTCCCGTGCCTCGTAGCTGGTTCCAGCTACCATTCGTAGATCTTGGACAATCGTTACGGGTTTTCAGAGGCCAAAAAGTCTTACAACCAGTCCTACCTAGGGGGATTCATGATATGGATTGTGTAAGTCAGATAGGCAGACGCTCCATGTAAAATACTGGTATTAAGCTGCCTAAGCATATAGAATGGAAGCTGATAGATGATTATGTGTTTCTTTTTGCCGACAAAAAAGCTGTCCAAGATAATTTCCACCGAGATTTTAAAATGACATTTGGATTTAATTCCAGACCTGGATCTGATCCTGACCTACCACTGCTGCCACCGAAGCACCGAGGTGTCTAAGCAAGTACTGGACCTCCACTACACCCTCAAGACGCTCTTCACCAACTTCTTCAAAGACAGGATAGTGGACGCCAAGATATTAAAAACATTGAATTATTAGTGAGTACTTTATATTATCTCTTTTTTGGTATCTCCTTTCGCAGGTATGCCGGAAGAGACTTCTTTAGAAATAAGCGTCACCTTTATACTATTTTCTGTTCCTTTCTTCTTCTCTATATTTTGTGTGTACATAAATTGTTAAATAAATATCTTTAGCCTTATTTTATTAGCGTGTCGATGGCGATCTGTATTGAGTCGGCCTCGATTTTGGTGCTATCACTAGCACAAAATAGATATGTCACTTGCGTACGTGAAATCCTGTAGCGACGAACCATCTCACAGTACAATAATTGTCGAGTATTGATTCCATTGCTGAAAGCCTATATATACCTACAGCAGTTTTTGGGCTGAGATGACTAAATGCGATAATAAAATTAGGTTAATAATGTTCTTTAGAACATTGTTAGCCATGAATTCCGTGTTTGATAAATGTATTTTGTAATCAATCCTCTTTTACCCTGTAAAGGCCGTTTTCTATTACTAAGTAAATTAGTTAATATGCCTACTCTCGTAGCAAACATAGTTAGTCCCATCTGCGCCACGTAACTGTCACTTCATTCATAGAAAAATCAAAGAAAGCTTTTCTGTGACGTTTTGTTTCTATCGGTCGGTTAACTTAATTTCAAACAGAGTTAACATCCTGGTTTATGGTACAATAATATAAGACCATGAACCTACCGATACCTGTTGGTAGTTTATTGAAAATGGCCGTATTTGAAAATTAAGTTCCGTGTTAACATATTATGCCTGTTTTCCTCTTTCTTCCAGTGTACTAACGCCACTTGAAGTACGAGGTTATGACGACTCGGCTGTTTTGTTCTGTCGACTGCTCGACACCGATCCTAAGAACTTCGTCTTCGCTGATTCACTCAGGTACATATTTTTCTTTGGTCATGTCACCGTAAAATTGTAAATCCCGTTAGATTAGTCTATATCTCGCGAGATTACAAACTCTCGAAAAATGTAAACCTGTCCCTAATTGGTCGGTCATACAGTAGGCCGCCGGCCGTTTTATTTGTTTATTTGGTTAATTTCAGATTAATTTTACTTCCACCAGAATTTCATGTAACTATTTCTAAAGCTGAGAGTTATTTTTGACACGTAGGTAATCAATTTACAATTACTAAAACACTGTTCGTTTACATGCGACAACAAAACGAATTAACAAACAAATATGGCAGCGCGGGGCACATGCCATTCAACCAATAAGCGCGAGATGTGCGTTCCGTGTTCACAATCTTTAGAGCGTATACAATCTTGCGCGGTACCTATATTACTCGTATAATCTAATGGTATGTATTTACAATTTTACGGTGACAAATACAAAAGACTTGCTTCTTCTCTACAAATCGAGTTTTAAAATTGTTCAGTAGATGGCTATGTTATCACAGCGTCGGTAGAGCTTGAATTGTTGCCAGGTGTCCAAGAAAACCAGTTGGGCGACGCCTCTTCTTGAAACTATAATTTGCAATCAAAATATAGTTGTGCAATCAAATACGAGAATATTGGTGATCACTAAGGATCAAGGAGACTGATTTTGTTACTCGCAATGTACGATATGAATGATTGTCAAAAAATCCGTCTAAAACAAAAAATCCTCTTTGCTGAGTTATGTATCTGAGTTGGTCATTGTAACATTAAGAATAACTTTCCATTTCCTACATTTCCAAAGCAACCAATAAATTGTTCCTACTTTTCCAGGGCAGTTCTGATGCTGGTGGATCTCTGGCAGTATGAAGAGGGCACGTGGCCAGGGTTGATCATCCTCATCGACCTGGATCAGTGCACGTTGTCACACATTGCCAGGCTCGACCTCCAATCTGTGCAGCAGTTCCTATACTTCCTACAGGTAATATTAGTGCTGTTTTTTTCGTAAGGAATTATTTCATTGCAACCGCCCATTTCAGTTAATTATGATGCTCATCTTCAGGGAAAGACTTGTCTAACAGCTCAAATTGTATTACCTTGTGAAACTCGACAGCTTGGATGTATTTTATGGAACCATAAAATCATTTTATTTGGAGTTTTGTACCTATCAGATTCACTATTTAATTTTATCAGTTGTTTTTATTCAATCAATATTATAAAATTTCAATTCTCTTCATCAGTTTCATAAGACTGTCACATTTTCAGGAAGCCATGTTGTTGAGAATCAAAAGTCTCCACTTCCTCAACGCACCATCATTTATGGACAAGCTGATGATGATCCTGCGACCCTTCTTGAAGAAAGAGCTCCTGGACATGTTGAGCATCCACCAGGTCGGAGCCAAGTCCTTGGAGAAGTTCTTGCCGATGGAGGGACTGCCGAAGGGGGCTGGTGGACAGTACAAGAGTTTGGTGCAATGCAAAGGTGAGTACTATAGGATAATTATTATAGAGTAGACCTTCATTTGTTAGCAAAGTAGACACAATAGTTAAACAATGGCATCAGACCGATCCGGTCGGGGCTCACAGACGGGGGGATACCAAAGAAACCATGGGTGGACTGTGTGAAAGATAATAAAGAACTAATGCGAAGACCACAAAATGGAAGTATGGCAGAAGAAAATACAGCGGTTTTTTTTTTTTCATCTCTGTTTCTTTCAACAGATTGCCAAAATAATCTTTTCTTTTACAGATGACGTGTTAGCCAAAATAGCGAATACAAAAGATTTCTTTGTGGAGGAGAACAAGAAACGGGTGGTGGAAGCCAAGAGACCCGGCAAGCCGAAGACCATCACTGACATCTTCGGAGGCATCGAGGGGTCCTTCAAGAAGCTGGATATTGATTAACGAAGAGACCATGAGCATTTGAGAAGTAGAATAATTGTATAAATAGGATATGTGTATTGTTTTTTGGGTTAATTAAAGATGTTAAATGTTGTCGAGGTTTTTTCTGATCCTATTTTGAAAAACAGCTAGACGCGCGAAACCGTGACAGAAAGAAAAGATGGACTCGTTTAGTCTACGTTTGACAGATTCTACATTTGACAGATTTTACTTTATTTGACATAGTCTACAATCAACAGATTCTATGGTTGACCGATTCTACAATCGACAGATTCTACATTTGAAACACAAGGTCTGGTATCTAAAAAAGACTAGACTTAACACACAAGGTCCAGATTTCCAACAAGACTAGACATCAAACACAAGGTCTAGTACGTTTTTTGTGATTCTAAGCTGAAATAATGATGCTGAATTCATAATTCTAGCAACAATACATTAACTTAGTTAGTGGTGTAAGTTGTGTCATATCAGAAATATGTTTTTTTTTTAATTAATATTTTCACACTTGCAACACAGAACTAGTGCTTTGCTCAAATATAATCAGTAGGCACACACTTGGACAGCTGTGAAGCTAATGTCTATGGTACATGTAACATAGAGCAGTGATGGGAGTGGCCCTGACTTACCTACCACTTGTCTTTTTTAAACTTTCACGATCAGAACACATTATAAAACATATGAAAACGGGTATTTAAGGTAAAATCGCGATAAATACCCGTTTTCATATGTTTTATAGGGTACGTATCATAATCCCGAAAGTTCATAATACCTATGATTGAAATACCGACGTCCAAAACATCGAAATTCAAAATACCGAAAGTTTTAAATACCGATAGTCGTTATATCGAAGCACAAAATACCGATATTCAAATGCCCGAAAGGACGAAATACCGAATGGACGAAATCCCGAATGGACGAAATATCGATGGATGAAATCCCGAATCGACGAAATCCCGAATGAACGAAATCCCGAATGGACGAAAACTTTTATTTAATAGCCGTATTATATGCCCCTAAAAAGCGTAGTCGACGGAGCCCCGCTTCGCGGGGCCCCTATTTCCGAATGTAGGGTTTAAAGGGAACCTAACTAACCTAACGGGGGGGTGCCCCAAGTCCCGATTATGGGGGCAGAGATACTTCCGTATGTTCAGTTGACAATAATTCGCGAGTTTACAATATCGCTAGAGAGTAACACGTTATATTGTAATATAACGTGTTTGACAATTTTACGGTGACATATATAAGCACAAATTTTGTGATAGAAATGAATCGCTGCAGAACCGACTCCACGTAGTCTTTTCTGCCCTACCCCTAGAGTGTAATTTAAGCCCGCGTAGGCGCGGAGGGGCGAGGCGGGCCGCGAGCTGAGGAGCAGGTGGCTTTAACACTCGCCGCCGCGGCTGAGGCTGGCCGGCATAAGCCGGCCAGCAAGCCGAAGCTGCGGTGGTGAGTGTTAAAACCCTCTGCGACGATAAGCTCGCGTGTGACCGCTGGAGCCCCGCAGTGCCGGAGCCGTGACAGAAACCATGCCTGCTGCATGTTTGCTACATGCTTGCTGCATGCCTGCTGCATGCCTGCTGCATGCCTGCTGCGTGCTTGCTGCATGCTTGCTGCATGATTACTGCATGCTTGCTGCATGCTTGCTGTATGCTTGCTGCATGCCTGCTGCATGCGTGCTGCTTGCTAGGCAACTTTTAAGTGTTTTTACGTTAGGTTTACAAAAAATCGTTTTTCTCGGAAACGGTCATAATTTCGGGATTTTGAACTTCGGGATTTTAAATTTCGGGCAAATGAACTTTCGGGATTTCGAACTTCGGGATTTTAAACTGTCGGGCAAATGAACTTTCGGGTATTTGAACTACGGGATTTTAAACTTCGGGATTTTAAACTTAGGGTTTATAAACTTCGGGATTTTAAACTATCGGGCAAATGTACTTTCGGGATTTTAAATTTTCGGTCAAACAACCATTCGGCGTTTCAATTTTCGGGATTTAGTCCATCGGTATTTTAAAATTCGGTCTTTTAAAATTCGGGATTATGATACGTACCCGTTTTATAATGTGTTACCTACCACTTGTAGGTAGATCGTGTATTCGGGCAGTCGAGGCAGACTATACTTGACATTGTAATTTATATCATCACCACTGCTCCCCGTGCGGAAGGTAATACTAATAAAAAATCGTGAGGAACCAAAAAACCAAATACAGACAAATTCAGAGACGATTCTAAAGGCGCTTCCACACATAGCATATCTACTTCTGTGAATTATGTAACATTTCAGACTCGAACATTCAGTCGATTACATCAGTGAGTGAGGAGAACCGGGCAGTGCGCAACCTACATTAAAGTTGGTAGCAATCATTTGTTTCTGCACAAAATCTAATCATGTTGTTAGGCAGAATACACGCTAGGATTTAAGCATGACAGTTTTAAATGTGCATGCAAACCCGAGTTCCGTTCAAAAGATAACTGAACAGTTTTCTCCTCCTCCCGTCCAGTTTTGCGTGTTTAGTCTAAACGTGCACATGCATAACCTGGCGTGTATAATGCTACCTTTACATTACAGGCGATGTTCCCTCACCAGTAGCGTCTATTTGTAACCAAAAGTTCAGAAATTAATCTTGGATTGTTACATTACAGGTCCGGTGGGAGAGCGCCTTGAAGATTGGCTTTTAGCAGTTTTCTGCAACCTTCACATTATTATTCGACTGTAAGATCATCTGAGCTTCGCTTCGTTGCCCCCGTGTTGCTTCAGTTTGATAGCGGAGAATTTCAACTTTTCTTCTTTCTAGTGTTGATCGTCGTGCGTCATCACTGGCATCGGATAAAATTAAATCAGAATCTCAACTACGAATCCGCAAGGATGCCAGAAATGAGGCGTATTCCTTAAGTTCATTATTATTAACCGCTTTCAAAAAAAGGTGAGGGTTACCTAATTCTGAGTATTATTGAAATCAATTTGTTTTTTGAAGACAGAAAATAAAATTAATTGCACAGGTTTGAAACAAGGTACGAGTATTTTATCCATTTGGATACCCAAATGTCGTTTGTACGTAATTTGAATTGCTAATGACATGGTGGCCGAAAATAACATAATAAAGAGTTGGCAGGTACCGATATTATGGTAATATTTTTGAATTTTTATAAATGTAACACTATTTATCTTCAGATAATCATTTTTCATGTAAGTGTTAAATATATAAAAGAGGTAATCGTAAGTCCAAAGATCAAGTTCAAATAATAAGGGGCTTTTAGTGAAAAAAAAAAAAATATCGGTTAGTTGGATCTCTGAGATTAAGCGATTCTTGCCAAAGTCCATTGTGTATAATAAATATATAAATAAATAAAAAAGCCTTTTATTTAATTCCATTGTGAATATGGCTGATTGATCCTTATAGCATTGACTACTGTCGATGTTTAACCAATTGTTCCGGTTGTCCCACGAATACAACACGGTAGGAAAGTAGTACCTACCTACTATACTACGTTCGTTATTTAATTTCCAAAATAGGAAAGAAATTGTGTGTTTGGAAAAAAATACTGTAATATCCACACATAATGTCTCGCTAGTGCTACAATTTCGTACATTTTTACGACAACATTAGAACTAGTAGGTACCTATTTGTGAAATCGACATAATTTACACCAGCTGAATCAGCTTAATAGCTGATTCATGTACAGATATACAGAAATATTAAATAACATCAATTGAAAACAAGGATTTAATATTGAATAGGTATCAATAAGTCTGAACGTGGCCTTTCCTAAGGAAATTGGAACAACATTACATTTATTAGAAAGAAAGAAAGAAAGAAAGAAAAAGCATTTATTGGCCCGTACAGGACAAAACACATAAAAATAACATTATTTACGAATATTGAAAACTAAACATAGATAAAAAATAAATAAAAAAATAAAAAGAAATGAAAGGTCCTGAACAAGGCCAAAAGGCCCCTATCTCAGCATGGTGCTGTAACATTAAAAAACGCCACAGCGCTGGTATTCTGATAGGGCCCAAAGTGAGAGTGATGCCACGGTCATCGTCGGTATTGAATTAGGTTATAGCCATTCTGAAAGACATCATAATTGATGAACAAGTAAACAACAAAAAAAATGGCTAAAATGTATAAGTTACGACAAAAGTAAAAGGTCAGGAGACTGATTAAAAACTATGAAAAATCGCCGAATCATCGATGCACAGACTGATAAATATTATACAAAAACACACAGTAGGTCAACTGCTTGTCATGCTGAGTTGCAACCTTTTTTGCTCTAGGATTCTGGGCACGTTTTTAAAAGTCTAACACTAGAAGGACACTAATTGGTTTCCTAATTCCACTGCGTAAAAACTAATTAGTACTCTGTACCTAGCTCAAGACAACCTTGATGGATAATAATAATTAATATGAGCTATCAATCAATCAGCTTGGTGTTGCAGTTGCACCAATCTTTTCCTTTTAAAACGGACCCAAATACAGCTTAAGCAGCCAGCATAAACAAATGACGTAGTACCAATGCTGGGACACAGGGCTTTTGAGAGAGTGAGAAAAGCCCTGTGTCCCAGCATTGGTACTACGTCATTTACACCTGGCCCTGTATGGTGGTTTGTAACCCACTTGGGCTACAATCCACCATACATGCCCTGTTTAGGGATGTAAAGAACAGGGTGTAAAGTTCTACATTCCCCATATAAAAGGAGGCTGGAACGATCAGACGGGTATTGTATCTGGTGGGTCAATAGTATACCAGACAGTTGTGGGGTTTTTCTATATGATCATAAGACGCAGATTATTTTTGAAGGTAGTTTTGTGTTTTTTGACAGACTTCATCACGCCTTTAATGGGTTATTGCAATGGCAGCAACTACCAAACAATTTTTATGAGCTTGACTAGAAAGTTTGTGACTGCATCGTTGTTCCAGTGCTCGTAAAACTGCTGAGTGTAGTGTGGGGTCTTTTTTTTTCGGATGGGAAATCATCAAATGACCCCTCCCATTCTGGGCGGAGCAGGAGGAAGTGTCAGACTTTTACTGACTAAAAACCATCCATGTTCCTTCCTCGCCCTTTACGTTCCGGGGCCACGGTATCTCGTTCGAACAGTCCCGCAACCCCGGCAGGCTTCGGCCCTTGCGGGCCCCTCCCTTTATGCTGACAGCTCTTTGAGGCGCGCGTGGAACACGAACGCGCCGTCGACACGGCCTGTCGTCATTAGATGGACGGACGGCTAGCTAGCCTATAGCTAACCGTCCACAGGCCCGCGTCTACGGTGGTCGGTAGCCACCACGTGGCCCTCGACGCCCGGTGCGTCTCCCGCGGCGGCTGGGGCGAGAGGCTCTCTCCTTCTCGCGTTCCGCCACCTTTTTCGCCGATCGCCGCTACGAGGACACGGCGTTGGTCCGCCCACGCGGGGCAGACCTCCACCGTATCCTCAGGTCGATCCTCGCAGTGGAAACATCCGGGCGTTTCCTCCCGCCCGATTCGATGCAGGAACCTCCCGAAACATCCGTGTCCGGCGAGGACCTGCGTCAGGCGGAAGGCGAGGACGCCGTGGCGCCTCTCCAGTCACTTCTCAAAGAGGGGACTTATCGCCACTGTCGTGGCGTGTCTTGCACGGGGTTGCGACAGTCGCTCTCTCCATATCGCCATGAGATCGCGCCGGAGGTCTGTCCGCTGAGCGGCGATTTGCCGCGGCAGCGGAGTTTCCCCCCGGCGCGTAGTGCCTCCGCGCGCCATTCATGCAGGCGCGCGAGAACTATCGCCTCCAGATCCCATGGCGGCAATCCGGCAAGCAGGCCCGCCGCCTCGCGGGAGATCGTGCGGTACCCACGGAGAGTGTGGGGTCCTGGATTCGATTTCCAGGTCTACCAAAGTGTCATTTGACATTACGTGGCACTTTAAACCTTTGGCTAGTACAGGCGTGATTCATAATTATGTAAAAATTGTTTCCAACTAAAATGCTGAAAAAATATCTGAATCAAATAAAAATGCAGTCTCAAAAAGAAGCGATGTCGCCGCCCGCAGTGACTACTTTTTACTTCATTATACTCGTATTAATCAACCGTAATATCGTATTAAGCACGTTTGACGTATCACGGTCATTAAATCATATTTCGGAAAAAAATACGCGGATGTGCAGATTTGTAATCACTGGTACTAACTTTAGAAGTGACGCACTGGGTTAGTAAAACGCTCCGTGAATGGGCGATACACAACGAATGACAATATTATATTTTCTTGCATCATTACAAATGTTACAATACATTTTATGTAAATTGGTGAAAGGAAAAGTGTCACTGCGTTGATGTCTTTTTCGAGCAGACATAAAGAAAAAGCGTAAGGTGCGCAGTCTAACCGACCTGAAACCAATAAACATCTATCAAAATCAGGTGTCCACAGCCATATGAGTTTTTAGACTGACATGGTCACTAATATCGGAAACTCATAACAAACAATAAACATGGTAAATATCCCGTTCTAAATTCTAATGTTTGTGTCCACAGCCAGTCTGGAGCCCAGTACAGTGGGTTTGATTTGGTTTGGTTTGGTTGGTATTTATCGGGCGAAAAAGAAGATAATTTAATAGTGATATTTGAAAACCTACATCATCGGGCAAACTCTGGTGACCGTAGTATGCAACCCGTGCGTCTGACTGAATCTAGCGTTGACATTTTGTTTTCAACCGACTTCCAAAAAGAAAGGGTTCTCAATTCGACTGTTTTTTTTTGTGTTTGTTACTTCAGAACTTTCGACAGGGTGAATCGATTTTGATGGTTCTTTTTTATTTGAAAGCTGGTGCTTCCCGTGTGGTCCCATTTTTGGTTAAGATCTGATGCTGATCTTCGGAGATATAAATGGAACTCTTCAAAAGTAGACGGCAAATCTGCACTGATTGCTGCAATCGCTTGGTTGTTTATTGTTTATACACCATCATGACGTAACCTCACGCCTGTATGCTCTGAGGAGGTACTCAGAAGTGTTCAATACACCCAGATTTCGACAGTAGGTGTGTTAAGTCCTATTTATTGGGGATAAGCCTATTACCATGTATTGTTTTTAAGCTATTGCATAGCTTCTATCGCGGGCCTTGAGCGTGGAGACCGAATCCAGAAATTCTGTAACGAAAATAACCTAACGAAAAAAACTTAACACCAAAGAGTATGTAAACCTATAACACCCCATGTCACCCCATGTCAGACAATGACAATGACAAGTTAGTTTTATTTTTAATATATTGCCGTAACTAGGAGTTGTAGGTTGTATACATTTGATGTTAGACCTTCTTTGCAACCATTTTTTATCAACTTATGCAATTATAGTTATTTATGTACTAGCTGACCCACGCAACTTCGTCTGCGTCACATAAGAGGGAAAAAGCTACCCTAGCCTAAAAAGCTAGCCTACTACTACCTACCTACCTAGTACTACCTACCTACTACTACCTACCTACCTAGTACTACCTACCTACCTACTACGGCTACTACTACCTACCTACCTAGTACTACCTACCTACCTACTACTACGTACCTACTACTACCTACCTACCTACTACTACATTTTTTTTTTATAAAAACCTTCTGACAATATCAAACACAACAAAAAAAGAATTAGTGAAATCGATCCAGGCGTTGTTGAATTATGCGCTTACCAACACATTTTGCGATTCATTTTTATACTCGTATTATAGATTTTATTTTTCCGCTTGTTGCCGGCTCGAGGACCAAACGCAGACTGAATGTTCAGGCTCGGCTTCCCATCACGATGAAATTATGAATTTTATAATGATGGTTCCACACACACATACACAGACACGTTGACGTGTCTGTGTATGTGTGTGTGGAACCATATATAGCTTATAACACCCCGTCGTTTTTGCGTAGGCCGCGCGCGGTCGGCGCACCGCAAGCGAGCGGACCGCGTGCTTGCGCGCCGTCCGCGCGCTGGCTTCATTACCGATTATTGTATTATTATTTATTATTGTCGATCTTCAGTGTGTCGCACAAGCGTGCATTCGAACTATGGTGAGTCGCAGTACAGTTTTGTCGCATTAGCGTTAATCGCACATCCATTTGTCGAGCTCACGTAGTACCGTAGTAATGTCAGATTTTTTATGCCGCCCATGGAGTGCCATGGGCGGCATAAAAAATCTGACACCAGATTAGGCACTAAGCGCACTATAAAGATAGAAGAAGAACCGCCGCATTCTAACTACCCAGTGCGTATAATACCAAAGCCTTCTAAAGCGGTACATATCTTTTGGAGAGCAACTAAACTGTTTTAGTAGTGTATGTGAGACCACGTTGAAAGGACGCGTGTAGTGACGTCATAAACTAAGTAAATAGTTTTAGGACGTAAACAATCAATAAATACATACATGTGAGTATTGTGTGTGGTGTTGGATTGTTTTATTATTAAGAAGAGTATTAGGTCATTTGTAAGGAGGTATTTTGAGTACCGGTAGGAACTTCATGATCACTTGTGTTTTGTTTACGAACAATATCCGTATGGTTTAATTTGACCTTTGGCCTAAAGCTAAATGTTTTGGTACCTTGTTGATGGCGTGACCTCCAAATATGTAGTCCATTTTAGTATGAGTTTATATCTTCAGTATCAATTTATGATTTGGGTAGAACAGGAACTACATGCCTGACTAACATTAAAACCAATATTTTTAATATTCAAAGCATTCTTCTTCTTTTCGTTTAGGTAGCTCAAATATTTTTTCGACTAGTTACTGGTCAGTTTTGTCAGTAACTTTGTGCAGGTGATTATAGACGATGGTTTTGAAAGGAGATGATACATCTCTGCACTATGTTTGGGAAGGTTTGATGATGAAGAGCATTGAAGCAAACTTAAAACGCAGAATATACAAGCAAAAGTAATCACTTATCGCGTCAAATGATTGTCAATTTTTATTACTTACTTGAAATCAAGTTCAAACAGTATAGAGAAAGCAATAATAAGGTACTTACCTACCTAGTTACTACCGAATGGCGTGTCATGATATTTATTTACATAAGGAGTACATAAGGGACTTTACGATATAACATTATTTTATTATCTATAATTATCTGTAATCTTGTAGGTAGGTACCGTACTTTAGTCCTGTACATAAAACAATTACTTTTACAGCCATTTTTATGACCATTTCGAAAACCAATCGTCTTCTGTTGAAAACTTAAGATGCGCTGTGCTTATTTATGCACTTATTTAAGTGTCCCTTAGTGTTAGTGAATACCAGCTGACAATAGCAATAACAAACAAAGTAATTCAACCGTTTTTTCAATCGTTTCCAACTTACATACTCGTAAACCAACTAACAAAGTCTATAAGTACTACCTATATTGACATGACTCTTCGTTTAAATTCAATGTCTCGTGCCTTCGACCCCAGTTCGCATTCTAGATCCAGTTTTGGATACCCAAGGCCAATCACATGTACCCAACGAACCCAACGGCTAGATAGTTCCACTCACCAGCGAATTTGCCAATTTTTGTCAAACATTTCCAGGTTTGAATTCTAAAAGACTAGATTTAGTTATAATAAGTTTTTTGGCTCGCAGTCGATTAAACTATCTACTTACGAGTACTATATCAGTAAGCCAACAGGTCTCCTAATAATTCATCTTGGTTTAGCTAACACTGGCCCTCGTGAACTAAAAAAAATTGATCTAGTCGAAATCTCATCTCTCCGAAAATTAATGTTAAAAATACAAGTCCGAGATTAGAATGCAAATTTTCTTAAAAATACGCAAATTGCCACTGCATTGATGGGCGTTTTAGAAGAATCTCTTGTAAATTTTAACGTTAAAAAGTACTGATTATAAATTCAGCCTTATTTGAATAAATTACTATTTTACGATTACGATTACGATTTTTATACCAGTCACATTGGCTTATAACAATATAAAACCCTGATCCTTTCAGAGCAATGGCAATACGAGGGATATCGTTAGAAGATGAGTACAAGAAGAACACCGGCACGACTCCTGACGACATCAAGAAGCTACGAGAATGGCTCAGCACACAACCACACCTGCCCGGAGAATACATGACAGGTACTGCTTTTTTTCTATTGTGCTAGACCAAGGCTGCTCAATCACAAGCCCGCGGGCCAAAATATGGCCAGCCAACGCATTTGAATTGGCCCGCCAGAAGTGGTCAGCTGACAAATAAAACTAACAAACAGAATCGAACCAAAACGAAAAAATATGTTGCTCCTTAAGAGCGAATTCTGAGTACTTAAGTCGGTCTCTAGCAAACAATGATCAACTAACTGAAACCTAATGTAAAAAGCTAAATAATTAGGAATCTACCGTAACAACAGCAAGTTTTGGCCCACTTTAAAAATAAGTTGAGCAGCCAACAATGATTTGCAGCCAAACTTATATTGTCCCTTACGGGATATATATATACCTACCTCCATATACATACCTGTCTGGGGAGGTGCTGCCAAAACAAAATTTCTAGCACTGGAAAGGGCACAACGCGCTCTTATCAAGTGCATGTATTTTAAAAAAAAGAGATATCCTACTGAAGACTTATTCAAACTAAGTAAACTGCTCTCAGTCAGGAAACTTTACATAACACAAATAATATTAAAAAAACATACTGACAAAAAGAAGGAAAGATATGATATTAAATGTCCCTAGGACAAGGACTTTATTTGCCAGTATGCAATTTAGCAAACGATCTGCTGCGCTTTATAACAAAATAAATAAATACATTATGCATTATGTAATATTTAAAAGATACCTAAGTATATTATATCATTAAGAAACTATGCATCTTCTTTCCTCTACAGTTTTTCAGCTAATGATTTTTTGTAGTACCTACATAATGTGTTTAATAAAGTAGTGTGTAATCATCATTACTTTGGTAGTTATGTCAGCTGGTAGGCATATTATATATTATGTATATATTGTATGTATATTATTTTAAAAACATGTCTAGGCAGTAACAGTAACGCTAGTGACACTGTATTTAAAATTCAGATCGGTCATAAGGGTCATAAATTATGCGGGCCTGTGGACGGTGAGCTATGGGCTAGCTTGCCGTCCGTCCGTCTTATGACGACAGGCCGTGTCGACGGCGCGAGAGTGTTCCACGCGCGCCTCAAAGAGATCTCGGCATAGGGGTCCGCAAGGACCGATGCCTGCCGGAGCTGGGGGACAGTTGGAAATAGTTACCGCGACCCTAATACACAAAGAGCTAAGAAGGAACATGGATGGGTTTTATCCAGTAAGTCTGACACTCCCTTTCGCTACCCCTCAAAGCGGGAGGAATCATTTGATGATTTCCCGTCCGAAAAAAAGGATCATAAATTGTAGTTTTACATCCTAGCATATAGGTACTTGGTTATATCATTCTTTTGTCATTGACTTGTTAAATGTTTGACGTGGTAACGCATACATTTTCTGAAGTCGACTAATATCACTTATGTCAGGTTACACGAACACAAAGCGATATCTATGTTAATGCCTAAATATTATTACACTGTTGGAATGTCAATTGTCTGCTCCACGTCTAGAACATCCAACACTGTTTTTATTTAAGTATCAAATAATATGTGGTATTAATAAAGGTGTGAAAATGAGCAATTTATATCCTTTTTGGAACGAAGTTCCTTATCGTGCGTTGTGAAAGGGGGCTAGACGGAAAAAATTCTTACGAAAAGTTGTCACGACACTTTTTATTTTTTAGAACAGCGCCATCTAATGTGTATGAGTGGTACTAATAATATTGGTAACTGCGACATCTATTGTTAAAATATGTAAGTACTACTCCGTTGTGTTACTAGATGTCGCTAGTAGCTGGGAATGCACTGAGTAACACCCTCCGGCCGTTTTCGTAATTTTTGCCATTCGCAACGCTGAAAGTTGTTTTAAAAAACCAAAACGGGGAAATAATGTTTTGCTATAGTAAGCTATTGTAAGCTGTGCGGCGTCGCATGTTTCTCTGTCTGTCTCTCTCTCTCTTATAGAAAGCAAGCCAGAACTTCGTTCCATCCGGGTGTCCCTTGACACCTCTCAAGTTTTTTTTTTTTAAACTAAACGTACCGCACTTCTATGGCAACTTTGACTTTGAAGCGCCTTTATTTTAAAGAGATAAAAACATGACAGAACAATATTGAATTAACTATACTACCGATACTTACGCCGCGTCATTTCAATAAAGATTACACTGATTAGAGACACAGAGAAGACTCAGTAATTACTGCTGGGCCACTAGGAAGTAACGTAGGTTATGTATCTATTATCTAGTACTAGTTGCATGGTATGACGTGCAAACCTTGATCTGTACTAAACTTGTTTTTTTAATATTCTTATTTAACTAAGCTAATTATTGGGTATGCATACACAGCAAAACCACAGTAAAATCATAAGCAGTAGATTGACTTCAAACAACGACCGAAACCCTGACGTAATTAACCCAGCAGCGCCTTCCGGCCCTCTCGTGAGGATACTTCAAGGTGCTAAGTTGCGAACAGACTGACAGTCGCGCGCGCCACGTCTTTTTCCACACAGTACCTATACCCGATAGTAGGAACCCTAGCCCTCTGATCAACAGTAGGCAAGAATTCAAGGACATGTCCGAATCGCCCTACTGCATATCTTTTTACTGTGGCAAAGCTGCTAGGTGCATGCATACCTATGGGGAAGTCATAGGTAAACATAATTGCACTATTCAGGCAGTAAATGACATAAAAACACGATAATACTCTAATTTGCAAGGTACAGTCGGTAACCTGTAACTTGCATGCATGTCTGTGGCAACACTGACCTTGAGCTGCGTTGTGTTGTACGTAATTTTGATAGACGAGGCCAGTTCATAGTGGTTATTTGATGACCGTGCCTTGCCGCTACGGCACTAAGACCGGTTACACCAATCAAACTGAACGGAATTGGCACATTTAAAAGGAAGCGTACAAGTGGATAATCTTTAGCAATTATAACGCTGTCTTGAACACAGTTTCATGGGTGAAATTCGCCTTCATCATCATCATCATCATCACCATAGGCCTCCCCCAAGTGTCGCCATATTGACCGGTCCCGTGTGACTCGCATCCAACGGATTTCCGCCGCCTTCACCTGCCCCCATATTCACAAACGCTCGGAATGAATTTCGATTCAACAAGTCGTATGTCTATCCTTTTTTGGCATAAGGAAAACAAGCGAGACAGACATACGACTTCCCGAATCATAGCGTTGCCGTTGTGAATACGGGGTCAGGTCATCGGTCCACCTAGTGGAAGAGGTATTCCAACGGAACGTCTTCCGGTTCGCGGTCGCTACTTCAGAACTTTCGGCCCCATCGGCTATCCGTTCTGCGAAACCCACTGCTACTTAAGTTTGGCAATTATTTTTAATTCGCCCTATTTAGCTTTATTTAAATGCTTGCATAGGTAGTATTTATTGTGTGAACAGTACGTCAAGTTCAATGTTAAGTAGAAACCGATTAAGTGCAACATCAACTGTCTTGTTAAGTTATTATAATGTCATTAAATCGTATTAAGTAGCATAAGTGGTGCTAAAGGTACCATGTAGTACTTACGCATATTTATTAGGTATATATTTATCTTTGATGAATGACAGATATGCACTTAGGTATCTGACTTGATCTGCTTGAGCTAAAATATATTTATGTACGAGTATATTTTGCTGGGCAAAGGGCCCCCATATCCTTCCAGATACAAGTAGTGCAAGTGGTAGTAGATAATAAACCCCGAACACAAACATGAGAAATATGTAATTTATTGAAAATTGAATCCGGGGCAGGGCCGCGTCAGACCATGAGGGCGGTGGTGTGAAGACTTGGATTTCTTCCTTAGGAATTGGCAAAAAGTGACGAAATCGGGACCATGGACTCCCTCCATGGTTCCGATTTTAACCTTTGCCCATCAGTGACACAGTACCTACAAGCTACATTCTTCATTAACAGTAATTTATCTAAATGCCCTGGCCTAAAATACTGAACCGACGGGGGAGTTATTTTTACTGCTCAAAGCTAAACTTTACCGGTAAACTTAATGTTGCAAGATGTTTTTAAATATTAATTTAAAACGCATTAGTTTGTGTGACATTAATTTACATGTAGGTATCAAACGAATCTTTTGACCGTGACAATCACGTTATTCAATTGGAAAACAACGTTGTTAGACATGCTAAATTAACTTCCTTGTAATTTTACCAATAACATATTAATACATAACTAACACCACGATAGAGGTTTACCCTGTACAGTACATCAACATTTCACCAATTATGTTTAAGTCCCATGTAAAATACTGGTATTCAGCTGCATCCGGTTAGACTGGAAGCCGACCCCAACATAGTTAGGAAAAGGCTACGCAGATGATGATGATGATGTTTAAGCCCCATGTGATAGAGGGGGGGGGGGGGGCATTGTAATCAACCGAGAAATTTACTGTGTCTGAGATTCCTTTTGGTCTCGTACAGGACAAATTTTGTTTGTATTTTTTTATGATTTTTCTCATTATGTGATTACTTTTTATTAGTTCCAATTATAATTTTATAATTCAACAATTTTTTTGTTTTGTTTGTTTTGTCCTGTCAGGCTGTAGATGTTTTTTCTTTCTTTCTTTCAATGACACGATAAATTCACACCAAGACGTAATATACACATATAATATGACGCATCCATTTAGAATGGCAGGCACATCTACCTACATAATAAATCTTCTATTGTTCCATAATTGGCGCGAAACAATATAAACAGCAATACAATCAAGGGTGTAAAAGGACTCTTATCAAAGCTGAAGGCACTTGTTCTCTTCGTCATTGCGTTCATTTTTTTGGTTCTGGATGAAAAATTCATAAAATTAAAATAATTTTTAATTAACTAATCGCCTCTCATGTATGAGGTTGTGGGTTCAAATCCGAGCAAGTACCAATGCGACTTTTTCAATTCGTATGTACTTTTTGAGTTTATCTTGGAATCTGCAGACATCGGTGAAGGAAAACATCATGAGGAAACCTGAACTTATAATTAATGTAAGTAAGTCTGAAATCGCCAACGCGTCTTGATCAATGGTCGTGCCTTCTCTGTCGAGAAAAGGCCTTTGCCCAGTAGTGGGACAGTAGTAGGCTGGTATTGTTATAATTAAGTAGGTAATTACCGATGAAAAATTTGGGGGTTCAGAATGATGTAGGTACTGAATACAATTAAGCGTTTGTGAGTCAGTGTCCCTTCCCAAATACCTAACATAGCGGTAACATACGAGTACCACTATACCCGAGTGCCTACGGGGCCTGCGAGAAGAGAAACGCAAAAGAATGAGACTGTGTAGCACGGAGAGACACAGAACTGTTCTTATTCAGCGGCATATTGGTTACTGGGTTCACGGGATTACGATAAAGTTAATGCTGTTCAAATATTTGCTTACTTTCCAAGCGACGCCCTAAGTCGAGGCCCGTTTCCTACAGGAAGTGCCCTTAACGTGTAGTATAGTCGCTTAGTTTGTAAGTTTTATGCCCTTGGAGGCCTTACACTCAAGGACTCATGGCACCCACAGGATAGCCCCGGTTAAGCAGACGACAACCTCTCTAGGTTGAACTGCGAGATGAAACTATGACAAATAAAAATTTGCTTACTCCCCAACATCAACGCATGCCCGTTGTCGTGACTAGCTAAAATATCTCAGTTACCTTACCCAGCAGTGGGACACTTGACCGGCTAATAAAAACAAAAAAAAAACTGTAACTATTGTGTCACAGTCACAATAGTAGATTGATAGGTACAAGTCATCTAATGAGGCACAATTATTGGCCCGCGATCTATTGTTATTAATTACAAGTTCACGTTGACTTTGAGAAAAAAATACAGTTTCCTTTATGCATAAATCAACATCACACACAATAGGTGCTGTAATAACACATTCGTGACGTTTGTCATTATGTTGACAGCCTGTTATAGACTATTATCACCTTTTTTAAGTGTTTCCGGAATTTTCCAGTGATCGCCAGCATAAATATTGAAACTTCGAATCTGTTTGATTCCGTGGTTGACACTTGACAGACAGACACTGTACCACGGCTGCTTAATCAACTTTTAATGAATAAATATTTAAATGCGTGGTATCTATCGCCTACATTTATAATTTTAGATTGAAAAAAAAGTAGCAGATAACATTTGTAGTTAAACCGGCAAATATCTTCATCCGTAGTCAACAAAACTAGACAGAATTAAATATTATATGATAAGTAATAGCCTACACAAACGCTTCCCAAGCTTGGTACCCAAAGAACAGTACCTATATAACTCCTCGTAAATTGGAAAATGTGGAAATTAATTACAAAACTTGCAGGACTATCAATACCTAAGTACAATAAAACCTATCCTAAACAGAATCAGTACCTAGATACTGATTCTGTTTAGGATAGGTTTTTATTACCTACCTAAGAATAATATGTTAAATAGCAAAAGAATCGCCTAGATTATCCGCATTCGTATTTTGTTTTTTCATCAATGAATTATTTTTGCTCAATCAGGACTCAACGTCGTCGGTGTTCAATGCTGAGTTTTTGTCTCAAGTTTTTTTTTACATGCCGCGACCTTTATATTACATTATAATTATATTATTAATCAAGCAGATAGCTAATCTAATAATACGCAGTCATAGTAAAACTTAAAGTCTACAATAACTTGCCCTCTTTGTACCCGGAAGAATCCTTATAGATAGGAAGATACCTAGATAGATAGGTACAACTTGAGATTCATGCAGCGATATTACTTTGACAGAAATATCAAAAGTTTAGTGACTGACATACGAGTAAGCCACCGAAAAGCTCCAAATCTCTCTTCTGCGAGGTCTGCCGCCCGCCTTCTGGCTGGCTGTGTTAGGGCTCCAGAAAGTGGAGTCCTATTTAATAATATAATTAATTGCAGTTCATAACTTTATGACACCCACGACCGGCGACCGGTCAAATGTATACACCTATGACACCATTATTATACTACTATATAATATATGAGAGCACAAAACATTGTTTTCGTGGGGACACATCAAAAACGTTTCGACCATTTAATGGTTACATTGACGTTACATAAAACATTGCTGCTATTACGATTTCAACGACGGCATGTAAAGCTAAGCCAGAAAGAAAGGCCTTTTGGCGGCATAAAAACTCTGACACCAGGTTAGGCATAATAAAGAAATAAGAGAGATTACGATTTATATGCCATTCGTATCTATAACGGTTTAGTTAGATTTATGGCCGATGGGGCCGAAAAGTTCTGGAGTGGCGACCGCGAACCGGAAGACGATGCGTTGGAAGACCTCCCACTAGGTGGACCGACGACCTGGTGAAGGTTGCGGGAATCCGTTGGATGCGAGTCGCACGGGACCGGTCAATGTGGCGACACTTGGGGGAGGCCTATGTCCAGCAGTGGGCGTCTTTCGGCTGAAATGAATGATGAATAAATCCCTATGGCTGCCATCCGGCCTCAAATCCTGGCTGCAACTAAAACTATGGAAAAACCCAATAACACTGGTCAATTTGAGAATCGAACCCAAGACTTGCATACTAAACACATCTCCGTATCACTTTTCCAGATCTGGACCTGATCCTTATCTACCACTGCTGCGACCACAGCGCGGAGGTGTCGAAGCAAGTCTTGGACCTCCACTACACCCTCAGGACACTGTTCACCAACTTCTTCAAAGACAGGGCCGTGGATAACAAGACGGAACATAATTTACATAATGTGTAAGTAGCATGAACACTACAGCAGCACGGCCACTATACAGGCTGTAAACAACCTCAACATGAAGCTGTCAACCAAGCATGTACCATGTCAAACTAAGTAACTTTACGCAACAATTATTGCTGGGAAACGACTTTTTTTGCGGGGTGAAAAATCATATTTTCAACTCAATGTAACGCACTTAAAACATTGTGCTGATGGCTGGGTCGAATAGTATGGGGGTCATAGAGGTGTTTAAAGTAAAAATCATCCAATAAAAACTTGTAGGTATTTAAAAAAAAAATGTCTAAAACTTGGAACTTTGTCTCCCAATATCTCCGTAACTGAAGGTTCCCAGGTATGGTGTAGAACAAAAAAATGACCGCAATGACGGAGAGAAGTGCCTTTCGGCTTCGTTAAGGCGCCTGTTACAGAAAAACGCGAAATTGCAAAGTTTCCTCGTTGAAATTGTATGCTTTTGTTTCGTTGCCTGAAATAATAATTACTTGTTTAACATAGATCGTTATCTCTACTACAATAATCATAGAACGAATTGTAGATAACTTTTTTATTTATTTAGTTATCATCATTCTCCCGAGGCATGTTTTGGCAAACACTCACGGAGACCTGGTTTAGGGGCTCTAATTAGCAGATTCTGTTGAATACAGATTATCACAATATTTTTATTCGTATCACATATATCTTATACTTGAATAATCATAGAATACATTTTAGTTATATGCCTTTTATGTAATGAAAAAAAATCTGGACCTAATTCAATTATCGACCGAAAAGGCTTCGAAACATGCTACAATATCTCCGAAGTTGTACATCATTTTGACGTAATATTTATACCAAAATATTCTTCAACATTTGCTTTAACCCTTTCAGACCGAGTGTGCTTATTTGAGGACATAAAGTTTTTTGCCTACAAAATTACTAAAATAACTTTTTATGTAGCAAAAGACGGTTGTCATCGTTTGAGCACATCATTCTCCTGCCCTTATCCCAATCTATTTGGGGTCGGCGCAGCATGTCTTCTTCTTCCATACTGCTCTATTTTCCGTCATCTCATCAGTCACTTCTTTTCTTACCATATCCTTCTTAACACAGTCCATCCATCGTTTCTTTGGTCTTCCTCTACTCAAATACCCATCCACATTCATACCCAAAACTTTTTTCACGACATTTTCCTCATTCCTCCGCATCACATGCCCATACCACGACAACCGAGTACCACACAACTTTTGTCATCGTTTGAGCACATCGTTTGAGCACATTATTCTTAAATAAAAACGTTACTAGTAGTGACATCTTTTATCACCTATGAGGTTTAATTCGCCGAGTTTGACCAGTGGTCGGTGAACTTTTGAAGTGAGAAGGTAAGTGATTTATTTTATTTCAAAATCTCATGTTTTTGGTGTAAATACTGATAGCAAAAAATGTTTTTGAGTTATTAAATGGTATATACATGAATGATGTGTTTTTTATACAAATATCAAATGTTTTATACAATAAATCTCGTTAATTCGTTAAGTCTACAAATATGGACATGCGGTTTTAACTATAACTTTTTACGAAATATTCAATACCCTAGACCTACATGTTATTTTACGATCATTTATGTTACAAAAGATTCTCAGAAGTGTATTTTATGTTTTCAGGTAATTCTATTTCTAAAAATGTTCGATCCAGACGCCTTGGATATAATGAAATATAATATAATGCCTTGATTTACTACATAATGGAAATCTGTCGGACTTGGACTTATCTTCGGATGATGAGGATACGACTGCTTATAATTATGCCCAAAATACAAGGCCTGTTCGATTAGGTGCCGATGTAGTGAACCAAGAGTCCAAGACCAAAGAGAGTACCACCCACCTGACTCTGAAGACGAGGAAACTCCTGTCGATGACGAAGCAGAGCCAGACGTTGAGACAGCACCATGCAATGGGAGGGGTGGATTTGCTTGATCAACTTATGAGCTATTATAGAACCTTTATAAAATCGAAGAAGTGGACGTTGCGAATGATCTTTCACGCTTCGGATTTGGCGGTTGTTCAAGGATTTCGAGAATACGACATCAACAATGATTTGCTCGCAATCCCCAAGAATAAACGGCTGACTCTTTTTCAGTTTCGTCGACGATTGTCTGAAAGTCTGGTTTTGCGCAAGAAGATGACGGTTGCAAAAAGAGGTCGTCCAAGCAGCAACAGCCCTTTTCCAGAGATAATTCCGAGAAAACCAGGAGAAGTGCGTCCAGCTGCTGAAATAGCTCGCGATGGTGTGGGTCATTTCCCTGCCCATGAGGGGGCTGGAACGCGATGTAAGCTGCCGGGATGCACGGGAAAGTCACGCATAATGTGCATAAAATGTAAAATGCATCTATGCCTAACCAAAGATAAAAATTGTTTTCTCTCTTTTCATACATAAATGTTCCTAATAAGTACTAGTGTAAGATTTCATATTTCGTTTCATTGGAAACATAGTTTCGTTTGTTATTAGTGCGTACTTATACAGAAACTATAATAATTTTTATTTCTTAAAGTTAATCTATGATTTTTGTTCTAATTTCATCCTTTTTTTTATTTTAATAAATATTTCACTTTACATAGGTACTGCTTTTTATTGATTCGATCAATACCCCATATATTGCTATTTACAATCATTTAAGCCGGATGTCCATATTTGCGCACATAAAGAAAAACTCGATTTTCGCGAAAAGTTTTCCACTAAATACCATTTTTTCAGATTTTTTGTATTATCTTAAACCCAAATAAACTATAAAAAAATCATCAATTACAAATGACCAAAAAAAAAAAATCAGGTCTGAAAGGGTTAATATAAAAACTTTTTTTTTTTAGTAGCTCCATTTATTTTTTTATTGAATAAATAAAAGTACTCTAAATGCTCTTGCGGCTATGGGCGACGGGTAGCAGTGTATCGCTGACCACTCGCACGCACGGGTAAACGCTATTGCTAAGCTCCTCCCACTCGCTCAAGGTCGTTGGCATGTGGTGGGCCCTTAAGAGATGTTTGACACCCTCTATTTTACCTACCTACTACTATTTACCTACTCACTGTATCATTTTGGGATCACATCATTCTTCTTATGACAATTTATTAGTGGTCGGTGCAGCATGCCTTCTGCCATACTTCTCTATCACTCGTAATGTCATCAGACACCTTAAGGCGCGTCCCCGAGCAAAAGCCGTTTTTTGTGCTTTTTTTGGAGCCAACTACTCTATAACCAAAAGAAATACCAAGTAATAACAAATACATTCAATTTCTACATATTCTTGACTGCAAAATGGTAGTTTTTTTTTTAAGTCTCATAATATTTAATAAATCCATCCCCTCACAATGAAACGACAAAAATGAGAAAAAAATATTTATAACATGCTTCTTCTCGTAAAGTTAACATTATTTTGATTTCCTTCTTATACTAATGGATAGGCAACTTAATAATGAACATAATGCTAGTTTTTTTTTTTTCTTAAAGACGGATATTTGATTTTATAAAGAATAGCTGTTGCCCGCGACTTCGTCCGCGTAAACCACCCTTGTCACATAGGGGTAATAAAAGTAGCCTTCGACTTGTTCTCTGACCTGACATATATACGAAAAAAAAAAATCGATGAAGTCGTTTCGGAGGACTTCGATAACAAACAATGTGACACGAGGTATTTTTATGTATAAGATAGCTTTGTCTGCGGCTTTGCTCGCGTTGAATTCGAAAAATGAGAGAATTTCATTGCGCAAAACAAAGAGTAAGTAAAATTCAAGATCCAGCAGACTTTTAAAGATATACATATCTGGGTTGTTCATAAATTAGTGGGATTCAAAGCAGAACAGAGGAACTTTGCAGAAGTATTGTGTAAAATCTTAAATTATTGTCTAGGATGGAATTACTATGGCCGGTAAATTACATAACGAATTTACCGGCCATAGTAATTCCATCCTAGACAATAATTTAAGATTTTACACAATACCAACAAACAAAAAAAAAATAGATTTGTGTGCAGTGAAAACCATGAAAACGACACCCATAAGATAAGATAAGATAAGATATTTATTTACTCAAAACATGTGTCACACACAATAATAAAAAGTGCACGTAGGATAAAATAAATACAGAAAATCGTTCAGACATGTTTTGCCACATACATGGCGTGCAAATGTTTTAAAATTGGGAAATCGAGATTTTTAAATATATCATTTCAGTCAGTAGAAAGGAAATTAATGGAAAAACTAAATTAAAAATTCTTGGTGCCTTCTTGGATTTTCATTTTGACCTCATTTTTGTTATCAACGACTCCGAAAACCACGCAAACGACACCCATGACGGAAATATTAAAAAAAAAAACCTAGACGGCATCTTGGATTTTCATTTTGACCTCATTTTCGATATCAGCGACCCCAAAAAACATGAAAACGACACACATGACGAAAAATTTACTTCAACGCCATTTCGATTTTTATTTCGATCTTAGCGACCTCGAAAACCATGTAAATGACACCCGAGATGGAAAAACAAATACTTTTCCTCGGCGCTATCTTGTATTTATCAATAGGAGTTCTCGTGAGGTTTCGAATGAAATAGTCTTACCAATCTTGTTTCCCCTTACAAAATTTTTGAGACCCGTTTTACCCCTTCTTAGTGCAACCCTAGACTACATAAGGAACGTACTTGCCAAATTTGGAATCTGTAGACCCAGCGGTTTGGGCTGTGCGTTGATTTTTAGACTTTGTCACCCCATTTACCACTCTTATGGGTTGAATTTTGAAAAACCTGAAACCCGTTTCTACTCATTTATCAATAGGAGTACTCTTGTGAAGTTTCGAATAAAATAGTCTAACTAATCTTGTTTCCCCATACAAACTTTGGAGGCCCGTTTCACCCCCTTAGAGGGTGAATTTTGAAAAATGTTTTCTTAGTGCACTCTTAGACCACACAAGGAACCTACTTGCCGAATTTGAAATCTGTAGATCCAGCGGTTTGGACTGTGCGTTGATTTTTAGACTTTGTCACCCCATTTACCCCTCTTAGGGGTTGAATTTTGAAAAAACCTGAAACCCGTTTCTTTTCATTTATCAATAGGAGTAGTCTTGTGAAGTTTCGAATAAAATAGTCTAACTAATCTTGTTTCCCCATACAAACTTTGGGGGCCCGTTTCACCCCCTTAGAGGGTGAATTTTGAAAAATCCTTTCTTAGTGCACCCCTAGACCACATAAGGAACCTTCGTGCCAAATTTGGAATCTGTAGACACAGCGGTTTGGGCTGTGCGTTGATATATCACCCAGTCAGTCAGTCAGTCAGTCAGTCAGTCAGTCAGTTTACCATTTTATATATATATATATATAAGAAGATAAAAACCACTAATTTCGCACTATTCGACCCGTAGTGACTGACGTAAAAACCACTTCGTAGTGCAAGCTGATCAGAACTGTATTCTAACAGTACCACAAATAGAGTTGCTAATTTCGCTTGGGGTAGGGGATCACAGACATGGCAGTTCCATAGTAGCTTACTGTTCATAACCGTACGAATAGAAGAAGTGATGAGTGTTGAAGTGTGATGCAAACTTTTTACCGTAATAAACACTGAAAACAATTGCTGTGTAAATGGGGTCTAACAGATATCTAAATTTAACTTCACTAGAGGCGAAGGATCGGGGACTTTGGGTTGTTTCTAAAACCGATAGTACCATCGAGCTTTTTAAAAGTTGGTCCTCCACATTCACCTACCAAACTCCTTTAATTTAAAAGTAAGTATTAGGATCAACCTCCGCGAGTGTCAGTCAAGATCAGGAATGTACTATTTTAATGGCACAATGTAGCACCGATAGTTATGACCCAAAAAACTTGACAACCCTGGGCCTTGCTATACCTATGTATTTACTTGGCTGATGCTCGCCCGCGTACAAATTATATGCCTTATTCGAGAACCACCCTACCCTATCCATTGGTGGAAACAGCACGAAAATCGGTTCAGTACTTTTGAGTTTATTGCAAACAGACAGAGAGACGCGACGGAAGAACTTAGTTTTATAATATGTAGTGATAGTGATACTTTTAGTCCTGTAAGTCCTATTCTTACACTTCAAGTAAACAATGTAATTATTGTCTGTTCCAGGTTACTCCAGCCAATACCAACTCGGTCTAGGAATGGAGATGCCGTGTTCTACTGCAGACTGCTGGACTACGAGCCCAAGAACTTCGAGTTCGCGAAGTCACTCCGGTAGGTGAATAACGATGCCTACAATAATGTACCTAGGTGTGAAGGTTACACGAGTCTACTATTACTCATTTATTGCATGGCCGGATACGTCGTTAAGGCCTTTATAGTTTTTAATGACAGTAGCAAAAAACACGACCTAATTTTTACAAGACTGCTTGAGGCTCAGTCCGATCAATATAGGTTTTTATTTAACATGTTCCTTTGGGATTCCCCAAAGAAACATGTTCACTGTTCCAAAGAATCATAAAGCATGGTTTGCGAAAGAGTGATGAGCCGGAAATGGCTAAGCGAAGCGGACTTCCGTTTTCATGAAGTAGCGTTTCCCACTAAGAAAGAGTTCAGTCGTCCGATTCCCACCGCAAAAGAGAAATGAAACAAGAATGAGCAGAGCGAGCTCATTTTTACTCTTTTTGGCCGCTGTCTTTTCGCTCGTCTCTTTGTTGGTGGAAACACAATAAGCAGTTCTGCTGCGAGGTAAAAGAATTCATTAATGGGCTCGCTCCGTTTGCGGTAGAAACCGGGCTTTGGCCTCATCTACGCCCTCCTAATTGCTTCTCTGGTTTCCATCTTTCTGGAGATAGCCCAGTGATAGAATTAAATGATTGTCAAGAACCCATTGTCCTAGAATAAAGAAGCACTACGCAACGTTCTCGAATAGGGTAGACGACAAAAAAATCTAATAAGTCCGTCAGTTAGATTATTAGAAACTTTTTGACCCGTATTTTTTCTTTTGTTACGTAAACCAAAATTAATGAATACGCTTTTAAAATTCTCAATACGTCACGCCTTAGTATAATTTTTAGCGAGTTCTGACGTCACGAGCCCCGCCCCACTCCCGAGTTTTAATGCGTTTCATCTTTGTCAATATTCATTGATTTACAAAATCAAAATATACGTGTCCATTATTTTCCAATACTCTGACGGACTAAATAGATTTGCAATTTTTTGATACTGTCGTCATTCCGATACCTTTAGGATGTAAAAAATTAATTAATCGCAGGTCAGTACTGATGATCCTGGATCTATGGCAGTTCGAGGAAGGCACGTGGCCAGGGTTCGTGCTGATCTTCGACCTAGAGGGTCTCAAGCTAGGGCATCTCACCAAGCTTGATGTTCAGACTATCCAGCAGTTTTTGTACTATTTGCAGGTGAGAGATTCTATTATTAGGGTAAGCCAATAGTAAAAACGAATGATCCAGTTGGTGATAAACTGCCATTTTAATTGGAAATGCTACTGAGTTTTTTGCAAGTAATTTGAATTAGGCCATTCTGTTTTCCAGGAAGCCATGTTGGTAAAAGTAAAAGGCTTGCACTTCCTCAACGCACCGTCCTTCATGGACCGACTCATGATGATGATCAAGCCGTTCATGAAGAAGGAACTCCTGGAAGTGTTGATCATCCATCAGATCGGAGCCAAGACCTTGGACAAGTTCGTGCCGGTGGAGGGGCTCCCAAAGGAGGCAGGCGGGGAGTTTAAGACCTTTGATCAATGCAGAGGTAGAACCTTTAAGCGCAGTCCACACCGCCAGCTAGCGGGCGGGCGGGCTAGGCGGGTGGGCGAAGCGAACGAAGGAAACTATACAAACTAAGCGAAATATTGGCGAGCTAAACTATGGGGTTCACACCGAAAACTACGGAGACGGACAGACGAGCGACGGGCGGAGCGGGCGATACGTAAACACTACACTGCTATTCGAAAGACGAGCGTCGACTAGTCTACTCGAAACGGGGATGACGGGCGAGCGAGCTAAGCTAGCGAAGCGCGGGCGCGTCAACGAGGTGAACAAGTAGCTTCGCTGCCCGGCTAGCATGGCCAGGGGATAAAAATTTTATCCACCGGTTATTTCCACTATTATTTGAATTTTGTCCCTTGTCAGTGGAAATAACCGGTGGATAAAATTTTTATCCCCTGCCCATGCTAGCCGGGCTGGAATCGTCGGATATTTCGTTAGCTTAGCTCGTTAGGTTAGTCGGTAGCTCGCGGTGTGAACCGAAGTATGTAAAGAGGTGAAACGATGTTCGCCCGCCTAGCCCGCCCGCCCGCTAGCTGGCGGTGTGGCCTGCGCTTTATTCTAGATATTTTCATCATTCGGTCGGCGGCCCACCTTTTTCTAAATGAACAATCACAGGAATGCAATTCCAGAAAGAATTGAACAAGAACTCTTCAATATCCTGAAAGCCCACAAGGTATTTTTGAACTGAAATATTTTTGTTTTCCTTTTTCAGATGAAATGCTAGCAAGATTGCGAGCTAACAAAGATTTCTTTGTGAAAGAGAACAAGAAACGAGTGATTGAAGCGAAGCGGCCAGGAAAACCGAAGACCATCTCGGACATTTTCGGAAGTGTTGAAGGGTCTTTCAAGAAACTTGATATTGATTAGTAGGTTACTATTATTAATTGGGATGTTTTTGTAAATAAACGCTTTTGAAATCAGCGCCATCTAGTGAACAATTTTATTACCAAGAATAGCACAGACTAGAATTAGTGTTGTAGGCGGTAAATTTCATTTGTAAAACCTTTTTTTTTTTCATCCATTACATACAAATATCTGTGGCATGTCACACGATGCGCTCCGGACTTGCAACCACCGAGACGAGGCGGGGAGGAATGCGTTGCGACGCATCGCTGCGACATAACAACGTTGCGGCGCCGCACCGCTCGTGTGCCCGTTGATACGGTGAAATCTTTGCAGTGCGGCGCCGCAACGCATCGTGTGCCCCCGCTCTATATCTTACCATCAGTTATAGCTTCCACTTCCATCTTAAACCGTACGACCGTACAAATTGAAGAATCAGGGTAACATTTAACAAAAAATAAAAATTCAATGAACGTTTATTAGCAATATATTTCATAGAAACATAAATGCTGACATTTTACGCTTACACCATAGAAAATGGAATAACGACCAGCGCCGCGCAAACTGTAACAAGGAAGAAAAACAACATTATTGTCTATGTCCACTGTAACAAGGTTGGATGGTTTGTTTATGGTAGGCATCAGTTAGGGTAAGTAGCATCAAAGGCTTTCAGTCGAAAGATGGTGTTGTTTGAAATCATCATGAAAACAAAGTAGTGGGAACACTAAATCAATAGTAATATACATATTATAAAGCTGAAGAGTTTGTTTGAATGCGCTAATCTCAGGAGGCCAGGAACTACTGTTTCGAATTGAAAAAATATTTTTCTGTTGGATAGTCCATTTATCGAGGAAGGCTTCAGAGTACATGACATCACACTACGACCAATAGGAGCGGAGCATAAATGAAAAATGTTACAAACGCTTTGTAAGCTTTTTCTGTAATGTGTGACGCAGATGAAGTTGCGTGGGTCAGCTAGTGGTTCATAAATAAACGAAATTAAGTTAGACCAGAGCAAAAGGTCCAACTACATTGACCATAATCTGGGTTGACCTAAACATTGGTCATGTTGACATACATTTTTCTGTCTGGTTGATGGCAATAGGTTCGCAAAGGTATTAAAAGGGACTAAAGTAAAACTAGCAACATGTTACAGCATAATACACTTTTGCGAACCATTCAGTGAATACAGGCATTATGTTAAAATCAATTTGCTAGCCATAGGTCTTTACGGAAAATAGATTAGTGACTATTGAATTCTAGATTGAGATCCAACTCAAATATCTCAGCCTAGTATAACAGCCTACTAGTTTCTGTGTTAAATTTACTTGAGAGCAGAGTGCATGCATTATGAACTTTATTCCACAACTGAACACAATAAGGAAAAATCTTGTATTCTAATATGACGAGAAAACATTGACCCATCATCCAGTCTTAGACACACTAGTAAATACTATGTACACCTAAAAAGACAAAATATTTGAAACTCACCTGCGGAGTGCATTTAGTCAAACAGACCGAAGCCCATGTCCTCATCTTCTGATTCAGACTCTTCCTTCTTGGTCTCCTTCTCTTCTGCAATAGAGAAAGTAAGAGTTAGCACGGTACAGAAGATAGGTGGTGGTAGTGAAGTGTAGGAGGATGTCAGTAAAGGTAAGTTAACAGCAAAGGCTTTCAGTCGAAAGATGGTGTGTAGTTATTCATCATGGTAATAAATAATTGTAGTTGTAGTATCAGTAATCAAATAAATAAAATTGATCTTCTGTGATGAAATCACAGTTGTGCGAGACAATTGTTTCGAATTATCCCTCACACGGACAAGGTACATCCAAATGTAAGGTACTACTAATGTTTTGTTATTTTTCAAAGTCAAAATAGTTTTCTGATATTCCTCCGAGCAATGCAGTTACAGTTCATTTAAATGGTTACTCGAGGATACCTAATTATTATCAAAATTTTCTACAAGGACGACCTGTATAATCAAAGTGTAGAGTAAGTAGCAGAGACATACCTTTCTTCTCTTCAGCGGCGGCAGCAGCGGGCGCGGCTCCACCGGCGGCGGCCGGGGCGGCGCCTCCAGCTGGCATGGATGACAGCTTCTCGCGACCTGGAAGACAGACGAAACAACATTAACAAAACTATACCATTATTAGTCCTCAATAAAAATAAGGCATGCTCCCATTATGAATCTTAAACATTCCAAAGGGTTCTTTGCTGTAAACTGACGATTAAATAAAAAAGTTAAGATGGAACTCTGCAAATAGAAGTTAGGCTGGTTTCGTAAACCTGGGGCGTAGTTTTAATCGTAGTACCTAGTGTGTTTTTTATTTGATCCGAGACTGTAAGACGCAGTAACTCTTATCAAATGCCTGTTAAGTTAAAGTAAGTCACCAGAAACAATAGTGGGGTTAGGTAAGAGTATCCTAGTTCAGCTAATTCAATCAGTTCAGTCAGTTTGAGTAAATGGGGTAATTGAAAAAAAAAAATTACTCAAATTTTGATTAATCTAACTTCGCAGTCATACAACTTTGCACGCACTCACAAATCATTAAATCATTATGTTATGTTCCTGCCTCTCCTACACTACTTGGTATTGTATTACCCAGTACTAACTGGGTTGTGGAGGTCATATCAGTAGTCGTTCCATGTAAATTACTGGTATTCAGCTGCATCCAGTTAAATTGGAAGCCGACCCAAACCTATTTGGGAATTGGGAATTATACATGGAGCAACTATGACTGCGATGAAAACCCTTTCAATTTATTCTTCACAAAAGGAAACAATTTAGCGTACGGATCACCGTTAACCATCATGGTATCATTCACATGCTCACAAGTAATATAAAAACAGCCATGTGATGCTTACCCTGCTCAATCAGCTCCTCAACGCTCTTGCCATTGAGCTCGGAGATAACCTTCTTCAGCTTCTCTCCGTCAGCCTCAATACCAACTGAGCTGAGGATCTTCTCCACGTCCGCTACTGCCGGGGACACCTTGCCGCCGAGCACAGCCAGTAAATACGCGGCCACGTAACGCATTCTGAAAGTAATGAAAAACACGTAGGATTAATTAACATCAACAGGCAGGTGAAGGATGCCGATGTAACCGCGCAGACTTTCAAAAAATTAAGAATTTTATTGTTATAAGTATGACCGTATTTTTCATAACTTATGCTCGAGTTTAAGAACTGAATATCCTACATTTCCCATAGAACTAGCTTTCCTCATGTATGAAATGTTTACCTAGCGCAGAGAGCATTTTTAGGTTTGCTGCCAAGTTGGGAGATATTTCGAGCAGTGAATAACGCAAGATGCACGATCAATCACTGTTTTTAAATATCATCACAACAGCTAGTGTGATTGGGTATGTTTTTAGGTTATAACTACACAGGTGTGGAAAATCAGATTTTAGACCATTTTAGTTCAGGAATCGGATTAAGTATGTATTCAAGGCCGGTAATTAGAGCAGAATACACAAATGCACGCAAAAAAGTACTTAAATTCACTCGGAATATTCACGAAAACAATGTCAACACATGGTCCTGAACAGAATGAAATCACTGTAGTGTGGTGGGCACTGGTCAGACACCTCGGGCTAATGAAATACCTGGGTCGGGTCGCGAAAGATACATTCTTTTTTCAGAGTGGTCACGCACGGTACTTGGTGAATAACTTATCAAACACAAGTATTGCCGCCTTGTGCAAGTCCGGCGCGCACTATCATAATCCAACTTTATCTCACAATATACACAACCATCGTGTAAAATAGTTTTACCACACATTCTTTACGCACTAAACTTTACAAACACGATAATATTTTAGAATTTTCACTTACTTTTAAGTCGTTTGACACGAAACGTGTGATGCCGAAAAATAAACGTTCGTCCTGAACAAAATGTCAAGAGGAAAGAGGGCGGGGGAGCGTCACGTATTTGACTTGACAGTTCGATTATAGACGTCACTAGAGTTGCCCATAAAATTATGAACTAATCGATTCGATTAATCTACTAAAACGAAAGAATATAAAATCTTATGGTGCTGTTAACGTTGAAAATAAAACTGCCATTGTAATAGTAATTTGATGAAAAATTAGGCACTGTATAATATAAAAGCAAGATGTTGAATCTTTGCAGCTTTTTAATACAATGTATTCAAAAGCTGCGAAGACCATTCAACAGCTTGCTTTTACGAATAGGTTTAATCTACTTAAAATATACTGTCATTATATTTTTAAGTAGATTAAACCTATTCGTGAACCAGATAAATAGTAAGTACTTTAATGTTGGATTTATTAAAAAAAAACTATTTATTTTAGCGTACTTGCCACAGTTGCCACACACCAATAATTTTTCATTGAATCAGTTATTCAATCATAAGCTGCAAGATGGCGCTGTAAGTAACATAATTAGAAAGTTTCACAAAGATTAAAAAAATACGAAATCTTGTGCTGGTATTGAAATCATTCGTCCATTGAAAGTTCTCGGTTTAAATAAATTATTCTCACGGAATGTCCCTTGGCTTGCTAAACAGATGAGGTTTTTTTGACGTTTACCTACATTTAATCAGTGTGTAGAGACCCGTAGAAATTTTAATCACTAAATAAAAAAATAACAGCTGCTCCATACATTTTGAGCGTGGGTATTACAGTTGTGTAGGAAACAGCTGTTTTTTTAATACGCGACGAAATATTTTTTACGGGGAGGGGTATTTAGAATGTTGTACAGGTTGGCAAAAAAGTCTTGAAACGGAACTAATTTTTTTGTTTGCTGAAAACATTCAAAAACTTATGACGTTTCATGTAAACAAAGTTCTCAAGTTTTTATAAAATTTATAATTGAGCCATAAAAACATTGATTAAACTAACGTAAAGTGATAAAAAAAACCATCCGAAGTGCTGGTAGAGAGATTATTTTATAAGGTCCATAAGCGATATTTGGCAGAAAAAGAGGCTAAAACCATTTTTACCGATCTCAACGATGTTTACCCAAGAACCGCTGGTTAACCGCTGGACAGGTAGATAGGTAACTGTTTGTTTTGATGTTTTTCGATGAATTATGTGTTAATTGATAAACCCCATTCTGTTTTGAATTGCTTGCTTAGGAAATAAGTGGAATTTTGAACAGTAATCATCGAGCACATAGGTTGTTTCTTACATTCTGTCTGACATTACTTTGGTATATCGCGCCAGATGAATGTTGATACTTGAGTGGCGTACTTTGCAATAAGTAAATTTAAATTCGATTTCTACGTAACTTATTGTTGAATGTGTTAACTATGTTTGTTTTATCATTAGAATTAGAAATGTATTAATTTTAATTTATTGTTTTTAACAATATAAATTATTAATCTTCTTCTATATATATATATATATATATATATATATAAAATGGTAAACTGACTGACTGACTGACTGACTGACTGACTGACTGGGTGATATATCAACGCACAGCCCAAACCGCTGTGTCTACAGATTCCAAATTTGGCACGAAGGTTCCTTATGTGGTCTAGGGGTGCACTAAGAAAGGATTTTTCAAAATTCACCCTCTAAGGGGGTGAAACGGGCCCCCAAAGTTTGTATGGGGAAACAAGATTAGTTAGACTATTTCATTCGAAACTTCACAAGAGTACTGCTATTGATAAATGAGTAGAAACGGGTTTCAGGTTTTTTCAAAATTCAACCCCTAAGAGGGGTAAATGGGGTGACAAAGTCTAAAAATCAACGCACAGTCCAAACCGCTGGATCTACAGATTTCAAATTCGGCAAGTAGGTTCCTTGTGTGGTCTAAGAGTGCACTAAGAAAACATTTTTCAAAATTCACCCTCTAAGGGGGTGAAACGGGCCTCCAAAGTTTGTATGGGGAAACAAGATTAGTTAGACTATTTTATTCGAAACTTCACAAGAGTACTCCTATTGATAAATGAGTAGAAACGGGTTTCAGGTTTTTCAAAATTCAACCCCTAAGAGTGGTAAATGGGGTGACAAAGTCTAAAAATCAACGCACAGTCCAAACCGCTGGATCTACAGATTTCAAATTCGGCAAGTAGGTTCCTTGTGTGGTCTAAGAGTGCACTAAGAAAACATTTTTCAAAATTCACCCTATAAGGGGGTGAAACGGGCCTCCAAAGTTTGTATGGGGAAACAAGATTAGTTAGACTATTTTATTCGAAACTTCACAAGAGTACTCCTATTGATAAATGAGTAGAAACGGGTTTCAGGTTTTTCAAAATTCAACCCATAAGAGTGGTAAATGGGGTGACAAAGTCTAAAAATCAACGCACAGCCCAAACCGCTGGGTCTACAGATTCCAAATTTGGCAAGTACGTTCCTTATGTAGTCTAGGGTTGCACTAAGAAGGGGTAAAACGGGTCTCAAAAGTTTGTAAGGGGAAACAAGATTGGTAAGACTATTTCATTCGAAACCTCACGAGAACTCCTATTGATAAATACAAGATAGTGCCGAGGAAAAGTATTTGTTTTTCCATCTCGGGTGTCATTTACATGGTTTTCGAGGTCGCTAAGATCGAAATAAAAATCGAAATGGCGTTGAAGTAAATTTTTCGTCATGTGTGTCGTTTTCATGTTTTTTGGGGTCGCTGATATCGAAAATGAGGTCAAAATGAAAATCCAAGATGCCGTCTAGGTTTTTTTTTTAATATTTCCGTCATGGGTGTCGTTTGCGTGGTTTTCGGAGTCGTTGATAACAAAAATGAGGTCAAAATGAAAATCCAAGAAGGCACCAAGAATTTTTAATTTAGTTTTTCCATTAATTTCCTTTCTACTGACTGAAATGATATATTAGGATGGAATTACTATGGCCGGTAAATTCGTTATGTAATTTACCGGCCATAGTAATTCCATCCTAGACAATAATTTAAGATTTTACACAATAAAGACAAACAAAAAAAAATTAGATTTGTGTGCAGTGAAAACCATGAAAACGACACCCATAAGATAAGATAAGATAAGATATTTATTTACTCAAAACATGTGTCACACACAATAATAAAAAGTGCACGTAGGATAAAATAAATACAGAAAATCGTTCAGACATGTTTTGCCACATACATGGCGTGCAAATGTTTTAAAATTGGGAAATCGAGATTTTTAAATATATCATTTCAGTCAGTAGAAAGGAAATTAATGGAAAAACTAAATTAAAAATTCTTGGTGCCTTCTTGGATTTTCATTTTGACCTCATTTTTGTTATCAACGACTCCGAAAACCACGCAAACGACACCCATGACGGAAATATTAAAAAAAAAACCTAGACGGCATCTTGGATTTTCATTTTGACCTCATTTTCGATATCAGCGACCCCAAAAAACATGAAAACGACACACATGACGAAAAATTTACTTCAACGCCATTTCGATTTTTATTTCGATCTTAGCGACCTCGAAAACCATGTAAATGACACCCGAGATGGAAAAACAAATACTTTTCCTCGGCGCTATCTTGTATTTATCAATAGGAGTTCTCGTGAGGTTTCGAATGAAATAGTCTTACCAATCTTGTTTCCCCTTACAAACTTTTGAGACCCGTTTTACCCCTTCTTAGTGCAACCCTAGACTACATAAGGAACGTACTTGCCAAATTTGGAATCTGTAGACCCAGCGGTTTGGGCTGTGCGTTGATTTTTAGACTTTGTCACCCCATTTACCACTCTTATGGGTTGAATTTTGAAAAACCTGAAACCCGTTTCTACTCATTTATCAATAGGAGTACTCTTGTGAAGTTTCGAATAAAATAGTCTAACTAATCTTGTTTCCCCATACAAACTTTGGAGGCCCGTTTCACCCCCTTATAGGGTGAATTTTGAAAAATGTTTTCTTAGTGCACTCTTAGACCACACAAGGAACCTACTTGCCGAATTTGAAATCTGTAGATCCAGCGGTTTGGACTGTGCGTTGATTTTTAGACTTTGTCACCCCATTTACCACTCTTAGGGGTTGAATTTTGAAAAACCTGAAACCCGTTTCTACTCATTTATCAATAGGAGTACTCTTGTGAAGTTTCGATTTGAAGTTTCGATTTTGTTTTGCGCAATGAAATTCTCTCATTTTTCGAATTCAACGCGAGCAAAGCCGCAGACAAAGCTATCTTATACATAAAAATACCTCGTGTCACATTGTTTGTTATCGAAGTCCTCCGAAACGACTTCATCGATTTTTTTTTTTCGTATATATGTCAGGTCAGAGAACAAGTCGAAGGCTACTTTTATTACCCCTATGTGACAAGGGTGGTTTACGCGGACGAAGTCGCGGGCAACAGCTAGTATTTCATATAAATCACATAAGTGATAGAAAATGATGCATTTTTATGTATATTTATTTACAAAATGTAAGCTCGATCGACATAAAGGTACGAGTATGATATTGAGAGAGTTTACATTGATGTTTTACTTTTAATATTGATACGAGTTTTAATCACATGTTTCGTCTCTATAAGAAGCAGCTCAGCGCGTATTCCAATCAATTACGAAAATTGAAAAAGATTATTACGAGCGCGAACTAACTATGTACGAAGACATGGAGCGAATAGTGGTAAACCTCGAAGACGATAGTTGATCCTCTGAATCGGAGACCGATTCAGACGAATATGCGGCTAACTCTAGCCAAGACTCGGATGACATGGAGGGGGTGGAATATTTGGGGAAAAATAAATTAGACTAAATCATTAAATTACAATAACATTATATCTACGTCTTTTTTTAATTCCAGAAAATTAAAAAAAACACAGTATTACTAGTATACATTTATTTTTAGGCAGTTACATGAGGAGAATAAATTCTTGTTCAATTAAATGATACTTACTGATTTTAATAAATATTCATAAAAAATGTAAAGTATCAAGACGATAATTTGGTACGCTATACGGTCACAGCGGTTTGCCATATGAACAGCACATTCATGGCGACCCCCGGATTTTCAACTCTTTTTTGCCAACCTGTACTGCGGGCCTAAAATGGCCGTTTTAGCAGAACATAATATGAAGAACGATACAAATTTTAAATTCTAAAAGTGAACTTTAAAGTCATTCCCATAAAGTCCATTTTAAGAATTTTAAATTTTTAACGTGATTCATATTACGTTCTGCTTAAGCGGCCATTTTAGACCCTATGAATAAATAAATAAATAAATATCGCTGGACATTAACACACAGCGCCACCTAGTGCCACACTAAGCAAAGCTTGTGTCGTGGACACTAGATAGTTGATATACTACTTATATACTTTTTTGTTTGTAAATACATACTTATTATACATATAAACATCCATGACTCGGAAACAAATGTCCGTGCTCAACACACAAACATTTGCTCCTACCGGGATTCGAACCCAGGACCCTAAGAACGTAAGTCAGCGTCACTACCACTACGCCAATCGGGTCGTCAACCCGATCTGTGCTGTGGTTGTGTTTTTATGAATACGTGGTAACTGTTTGGTGTTTGAGCGTTTTTCCTTCTACCCTGTCTATCTTAATTTGTTGTAGGTATGTGGTAAATGAGGAGTTTATACCAATTAATTCTTCTATTCTAACGTTAGTTCACTAGTCATTGTGGTAGACAATCCATGACGATTATCCGCCCCTAAGACGACCCACTGACCATTCCCTAGTAGCAATTGCCGTTGGCTTCCTTATGCCAACAGTTGGGAATGTATTGGCAGACGGTTAGTTGTTCCGCCAACCTAAACTTAAAGTAGGCCCATTGTCATAAACATGCACTATTTGCCCAACGAATAGCCAACAAAGGGCCTTCTGTTACTATTCCTACTGTTGGGTGATTTTTGCAGGGATTTCAGTTATTATAACAACATTGGGCCAACTAACGACGGGCCTGCTGCATCATTCCTACTGTTGGGAGATTTTTGTAGGGATTTAAATTACTAAAACAACATTGGGCCAACTAACGACGGGCCTGCTGCTTCTATTCCTACTGTTGGGAGTTTTTTGTAGGGATTTAAGTTATGATAACAACTAACATCGGTCCAACTTAAACCTTTCGATGCGCCTGTTAGGGATGATACGTATATACTGGTACAGCTATAATTACCCAGTATGAGCTTACTAGTACTTACTCTCTTAACTCTTAGTAACTCTTAGATTTACGAAACATATTTTTATATTTTTGTTTATATTTGAGATTTATGGTTTATACTGTAAACAAAGTGCAAAATTGAAAATTAAGGATAATTTAAGAAGGACATTCCGTCACTAAATGTCCTTGGGGGGCGGTATGTTCATGCCGAAACCGTAATGATAATATCGTAAAGGTTCAAAAGTTGTACCCCAACCTCGATAGATGGCGTTGTAGTCCAATTAGAAGTCGCTATCGTTGTGTTACCACGATTTGGTTGGGTTCGAGTGAATTTTAGTAAATATATTACCAGCTTGGGCGCGGCACAAACACGAGTGGCGTATGGCGGTGGAGCGGGTGCGCGGGAGGGCGGGTAAGTGGCGCCACTACCTCGCCCACCCCCACCCGCACACGCGCCACTGCCATACGCCACTTGTATGACCCGCGCCTTAGATCAGAAAGCAATTTGGTTTTATTTCATCCTTAGAATGGTGTTCACACAAGGTTGTTAGTTCAACACTACCAGCTCGGTAGTAAACATTGGTTGTAGTTGAAGGTTTTTTAGTAGGCAAATCTACGTTGGCCCCATCGCAAGTTGGGCCTTCGTAGGCAAATCCACGTAGGCCATCAGTTTTGGGCCCAACCCGCAAACTGCCCGCCAATTGTATGCATTTGCCAACTAACCAGAGGTATGTGGCCCAACTAAATGCCAACAAAAAATGCTACTAGGGTTATTTCTATTTCCAACTGTTTCTCGATTACACTCATGGTTTTGGCACAACACGTTCAATTACTAGAGAAGTCGAATATTTCAGCAAGACAAAGGTACCTACTAGTCAATCAACAATAAGAAATCGGCTTTCCATTTTCCTCACAATTGTTTTAAGTGTGCAAACAAATAACATTCCTCGTTGAAAATGTGAAAATGGTTACTGATGAAAGGTAGGTTACCTACCATCTCGAAGTCGTCAACTCATCACTATGTGTTGTTTTGGAAACGATCGAGAAAAGTGTATCCAGCCCCCGTATTCACAATCGCTTAGAATGAATTTCGTTTCGACAAGTCGTACGTCTATCTTTTTTTGACATAACGGAAACGAGCGAGATAGACATACTTACACCGAATTGAAATAGAATTGCGTTGTCAATACGGGGTCACATCGGTAGGTATATTTTTGTGGAAGTGTAAGTACTTTCGAGAAGAGAATTTAACAGAAAAAAGAACATTTTATTTTTGTTCTCGAGCAGCAATAGAGCCCACAATCCTTGGCATAGAAGTCAATCACTCGTCCAATAGCACCACGTAAACAGTCTACAAGAATGACTTCTTTCTTCTTGATGGGTATGATTAGAAATTATGAAGTGATGTATTGTAGACTAGACGATAAATCGAAACCGATTACAAACAACAGCGAACAGATACAAACATGAAGAAGACAATGTCTGTCTTGGATAGATTATTTTTTGATGAGCGGTTTTCAATCTTTATAGAAATGATTTCACGTCTGTGCTGTGGTTGTTTTTTAAATCTGATAAGTGAATTCGGTACATACATCTATTATCTTCTATCGAACATAAATAAGATGAAATTTCTGTCACCCGTAAATTAAGAAGCCAATCGCACAGCCTCATCGTTGTTACCAACCGTCCTCCGTCTTTAATAAAACTGCAAATCATCTACTAAAAACATTACTGTTAAACAACAGCCACTTTATTAAATAACGTGCTAATCCGAGGGTGTAACATAATTAGTATCAATAACAGTGACAGATAATGAGATTATTTATCCATTACCCAGAGAATCCCATTTGTTTTGAAAATGGTGGAAATTCCATTTGAAAGTGGAACACTATCCAATGGAATTTCCACCATTTTCATGGATGGAATTATTGCTATTCTGTGTTATATTTCCAACAGAACTGAGTAATGACAGTACTCTGCCCGCAATGGAGAAAGTTTTATCGGCATGACATATAGGTACCTAGCGTCAATCATAACAATTTCCCAATGGAAAACGTTTCAGGAAATAGGTGAACATTCATTTAGATGCAATCAATGATTATTCCTCAGCAGATTTGTTGAATGTATTCTGTTGTATTGCAATTGGGTTTGAATCATCATTCATCATCATTTTGATTTAGATTTCGCCACATTGACCGGTCCCGTGCGACTCGCATCCAAAGGGTTTCAATGAAGTTAATTAATTGAATACATAAGCATAGTTGTCATGACATGGTGGTATAATATACTTCGAGTGTCTAACAAGTTACATTACAAACAAGCGAGTATTTAGGAACATCATCATCATCATCAGCCTATAATGTTCCCACTGCTGGGACACGGCCTCCTGTCAATGAGAGGGAATGGGCTATAATCTACCACGCGAGCCCAGTGCGGATTGGCAGATGTCACACATGTCTTCGAATTTTTGGTTCTAGGACATGCCGGTTTCCTCACGATGTTTTCCTTCACCGTTTTGAGAGCAGTGGTGATGAAATAAATTACACAAAGTAATGCGCCTGTCTGGGTTCGAACCCACGACTTACTGTTCGTAAGTCGGGGCCGCTACCACTGGGCCACCGCTGCTTAGGGACATGATTGTCGCATTACCTGAGATCGTGAACGAGGCGTAATGGTAACGTGACGTTGAAGTTAACTTTTTGCGACACCTCAGGCGGCAAACACGAGAAGAATGCGTGGCCCAATTCTCTCGGGCTTTAATAAATAATAGTAGAGGTAAACCACCAACCATCTGACCCACCGGACTTCCTTTATTTGTTATTTTACGAATTTTATTAAAAAGAGCGGAAATCCTTTTGTTAAACTGAAACCGCACGTTATTGGATGGGTTCAGTTCAGTTACTAAGTCTGAAAACAGCGATGATCGCCCGTGGCCTCGTTAATGATATTGAAATATTTTTTTGCTTTATAACTAAAATCAATTCTGCTATTTCTTTAATTAGGGATTTTACAGCATCGAGTGAATAAGTTACCCACATTGAGTCGCGCTCGCTTATCAACATTAATGGCATTCATTAAGTAAGAACTCAAAAATCCATTTTAGCTCTAATTCTAGAGAATACTTTAGATTTTAGACTTCTGACTACCCATTACTACTTCTCTTTATTGATAATCAACATCACAAGATTTTTGGTCACGTTGGAGTCTCCACTACAATAAAAGAACGGTCATCGATCTGTGGACTGACCACCGCAAGCGCAGAGCATCGATACCTCCTAGATCATCACTATGACATCATCAAATCTATCACAATTCGTATGAGCTCAGTCCATATCGCCAGCGCGGTCTCCCGACCGTAAAGCCGAGTAGTCCCGAAATACACCGGGCGGCGCGCAGCGCGGCGTACAATAAAAACTAAAACTGATACGCAACGACCGCCGTCGCACGCGCACCTAATATTAGACCAGACAGGCCAAAGAGTATGGATGTCAGGAAGCAGTTGAGTTTTGTGCCTAGAAACGATTTATATGGCAAGAAAAGAAGTGTCTGATGAGATGACGAATAATAGAGAAGTAAGTATGGAAAATGAAGACATGCTGCGCTGACCCCAAATTAATTGGGATAAGGACAATAGAATGATGAAACGATTTCTTAATAGATTGAAGTATTCATAACACGATAGACCACTATTGTTTGAGCTGAACTCAAGCGCTTCCTAAGAAAACTAAAGAAAAAAAGTGACTTACCCTATCAATCTAATATCTTACCTTAGTTTTGGTCTTAAGCTCTGTTGAAGAAGAGCCTGGGACACCTGGAATGTTTGTCTAGGTTTTTCCAATTAATTAATAATTAACTAAAATGGGAATCATCTACAGGAAGAAGGAGATGAATTATTAATTTTAATCATTACTTTGGCATACGTTCCCAGTATCTCTTACTTAAGTTATGGTTATCTTTAATTAAATCTGATGCTAAACAGTTGTTTATTGCAACCTAGTACAGTAACCTATTCATTCCTTTGAGCAGGATATTACTAGAACAGCTGTTATGTATGAACGCAGCCAGTTCAGCTTACTTGTTGTGCTTACTTGTGCTAAGAAGCAACTTTCTAACATGTAATGGAATTTTATGGAATGCAAATTAAATATTAGTTGTAAACCAATCACCTTCAAGGAGGTAATGTACAACATTGCATTAAATCAAGTAGACACATTTACATTTTTTGCCACAGATAAACAAGGTTCTTTTGAGTGACATTGACAGGGCCCCGCGGTGTGGATAAGCCTTTGTGAGATTGTATAGAAAAAAAGGATAGCAGTGTTAGATACAATATTTTCATGCCATGTGCTATAAAAAAGAAACATGCGGGGCAGCAGTCTTTGGGGACTGCGGAAAAAAATAAAAACTCGTGGCCGTCGTGGCTACGAGTGCTATGAAGCGTTAGGTGACGGTCACGCAAGTTCCATGATTTTTGTTCACTAAAAAAATGCTCAACGCGCTTACAGAAGTTTTCACTTCAAACATCTTACATGAAGCTACCCAAAACTGTAAAATTTTCCCAATCATCTTTGAAACTATAGTACTTGTTATAGTTGAAAATCTTTTAAAGTTGACAGATTGTGGTAGCTTGGTGTGCTAGCATTTGTACAACTTTGTGGTAGCAGTAGTGTCTAATGTGAAAACGTCAGGGTAGCCTGCGAAATTCTAATTTTCTTACGTTTTTTGCAATTTGCAGGCCAGGTGTAGGAACGAATTTCTCAAGGTCAAAATCGTTCCTACACCTTTATGAACTTGGTGGGTTGTAGGTATTGATGATTTTGATGATTATAATTCTGTAACTACATACGTCTTAGAGTCGCGAACAATATTTTTAATCAACATACAACCTAGCACTGGCCCGCAAATTGCAAAAAACCAAAACCTACCCGGCTACCTACCCTGACGCTTTCACCTTAACCAATTTCATCGATAAGATTGTGAATTGGTTTTTGAAGTTGAGTCCAGTCTCTTTCATCATCTTTGTCGAAGCATAAACCAACCCCGATACAGGCGGTTTATTGGTTAGTTGGCGCGTGAGCTACATATCAATAGAACATTCCTACTGTTTTACCTGTTACTGGCACGAATCGTACACACAAACCGTAAATATTATTTGAGAAATTAAAATTCCCATAAATATTAACAGTGCGACTATAAATTTTACAACAGTGTAAATAAAATGGCATTTATTCGAGAGAACAGAATTATAATCTATTAAAATAATGTTTGGAAAGATAAAGTGTGTTATAAAATCGACTAAATTTTAGTGGTGTGCAAAATATAAACAAAGTTTTAAAATTGGAACAAAATAGGCTTTAAAATAATATTAGTTTAGTTTTGTGATGGAAACTTGCATGGTGAATCAGAAAATAAAAGTGAATAAAATAACAATAAAGCTAAGAAAATACCTAGGTAAGTTTATTCCGCTATATTTTTATTTGAATGATATTTTTATTTGAATGAAGGTGTGGAGAGAAATGCATGCGTTCATTCACTTCTTTCCGGCCGGCAGCTGAGGCAAGAAGGTAACCAAACATGTAATTAATTTTTGATTTTAACGAACAACGAAATGAACAGATACTTTATACGTGTTTTTCCTATTCGTATTAGGTAGGTTTCACTATGTAGGTACCCTATATATCGAACCTACATTTTTATAGAATATTCTATCGATATATTTCCCTATATATATTTTTTCTTAATATGATTTTTTCATTATTGTGTAGGTACCCGATAGGTACTTATGTATCAAATCTAAACAGCTGTTGGACATTAATGTTATAGGTATTTAAAACAATAGGTAACACAGAATTTAAATTTTTTGGTTTATCTTGTTACCATCGATTACCACACATTAAGTAGGTAGTTGCTTTTTGTTTGCATTTGATTTGCTTTCCTTCCTTGGTTGTCTAATCTGGTTTCAGAGTTTTTATGCTTTGATTGAGCTTTGATTCCAGGCAAGTGAGTTTTCATGTGTAAATTCCAATAACGTTTAAATGCACGTTTACAAGTAGTCCTGAAAAAAAAATGAGACTGGTTTTTTGCCCTCGTTTATCTCTATTACTTATAGAGAACAGGTTGGAAATAATAAAACTTTTACTCCTTCCGACCTATAAAAATAATAGCCTTTGTAGGTACCTACATGAAAATAAAATTGATACGTTTTATTTAAAAATAAAACTTTTTTTTAGTCGTAACATACCGAGTTTTAAATTCAACAATATTGTACTTTTTATTCTTATTTTTTGCGTTATCTCCATAAATTCAGTAAAGCCTCGTTGATCCAATGTTTCAACTTTTTACTGTGAAAATAATATGAAAAATGCTAACAAGATTTTTAATAATTTATACTATGCGCCTACGATGTCCACGTTTCGCTGAAGTATCAATTACGTGTCACACAAATCATAACTGATTATGTCAAAACGACCAAAATGGCGGAAGTATAGCAATACGCGCGCGCTTCGCAATGGCAGAAGTGTTTATTGCTGGAGTTTTTATTATTTATTCGAGTCTTTTTATGATAAGTGGGGGTATAGTGGAAACATTTTTGTTATATTAATATGATTTTTGTATGATTTTAATATATTTCCGCCATAAATTGTGTGAGAGGAAGTGGTGATCTACTTTTACTTTCTAGTCTTTGAAGACGGGAATCTATGATCGAAAAACGCTAGGATTATCATTGGTCATTTTACACTTACAATTTAAAACAGCACATACTGTCATCAACGAAAAAAATATTATAGTATTACCTACCTAGGTAAAAAACCTAAATCACTGGGTCTACAAGTATGCGACAATCGTGAGCATTGGCAATTACATAAGGTTTTCTGAAAACTTATGCTGAAGGGGTAAATAGAGAATGCAAGCTTGTATGGAAGTTCATTACTTTGCCAATAGAAAATCTAATCGAGCACATGTCTTGTTCAAAACGTTACTTCGGCGAGGAGCTCGTGGCAAAATAATAACAGCCACTCGGGTCGATCTTTAGGTTAAGCCGCGCTTGCCTACGTTGTTCCGTGGATGGGTGACCACCCTTTACATACTACGTACGTATTACATTTCCTCCGTGCCATGGAAAGCACCCCTTCGCTGCGGTCATTTGTAGATCTGACAGTTGTTACAGGTAGTCAATTGGCAGAAAGTTTAACAACCAAGGGGGTATTTTATTTATTACCCAGAACGGGCCGTCGTTCCATGTAAAATACGGGTATTCACCTGCTTTTGATGAGACTGGAAGCAAAGACTACAAAGATACAAGCAGCGTTCTCTATCCGTGGTGGTTAAATCAAAATCTAACAAAATAAATACAAAAAGTGTGTCGTGACCGAGGTTTGATCTTACGATCTGCAGCTCCTAAGTCAGTGGTAGTCCTCAACGGGCTACACGTTCTATTTACAATTTGCCCATAATTTCATCCTCAAGGATAGCTGGCGCTAGTTTCCGTACAAAATTTTCGAGCAGGCTCCAATGTTCTAAGAGAGCACGGCATGACTGGAAGCCGACCCCAACCTAGGGGAAAAGGTTAGGCAAATGGCGTCAAACGTGAATGTTCAGTTTTAAAAATGACGTACTGACGTCACATCAAAGACTACAATATATATAATGAGACGTCACATTTCCCAAAAATGAACGTGGCGAGTAACTAGTATTGGAAATAATAATGAATAGTCGTGACAAGAAAGCAATGAACATTCAAATTAGACTGCCACTAATAGCCTGTAACCTTGTTATGTAGAGTTACACTGGCAAGCACTAAAACACTTTCAATTGACTCAAATTAAAATTGGTGTTGTTTGTTTGTGGTTACGGCCCCGGCTTACGAGTGGTGGGGCGTGGGATCAGCGCCAAACCCAGGTAGGAACGTTAGTTTGTGTTAATTACCATGACCATTGCTCACAAAACATTCGAGGAAAAAAAGTGAGAAAACAGGCATGTCCAAGGATCAAAAATTCCAAGACATGTGATATCTACCAATCCACCCCGGGCACGGTACGCGTGGTGAAAACCAACCCACTGACCACTTACTTCTCGGCTGTGTGCTTATTTCCCAGTAGTGGACATAAATTATACTTGATGGTCATTAAATTAGTTCTGATTTTGAGGCGGCTTTGTCGTTGGTCAGGGGACATGGTGGTCCTAAGTTCAATAAATCAGCTCGGCTTATCACAGTTACAGCATCTTACCCCAATCTGCGACAGAACATGGTCCAACGCCTTCCGCTTGCAGTCTTAACCAACCCCACCATTAACATTCACTACTTGGTAATCCTAAAGTTTTCGTTTTACTGTCTCTCTGTAATTTTTTTTTGACTTAGGAAGTCCCACGATATTCTCTAAATCTCATGAATGATAGAATAGCCAAATAAATAGAAAGAGTTTTTCTGACATTTCACAGTAGATTTAATTTATGAGATAGTTCCAATTCTAGCCCCATTCAGTGGCTACAGTGTCTAACGGATAAAGCTCAACGCACACGCATTACCACTTTTACATCAGATCAGTATCGCCTGAACTCGAGCTGTTCACCATTTTCTATGAAACTCTATACAGTATGCATCCCTACGTAATATTCGTAAAGTCATCGTCTCAAGTATGCCATAATTCTGGTCTAGTGTGCGTGAACTTAAAGCTACACAACTCGCTTTCCTCAATCAATCAACTCCAAAATGTACTCGTAGCACTTAGTTTAACACCTGGAACCAACAAAACACTATTCATTTGAACAGGAAAGCCCACGATTCCATTACACAATACCAATAAGAAATCTCATAAAATTACCTAACAATTTCCTCTTTCCATTCTATTCGCATTACTAGGTGTTGGTCCTAAGTGGCGCGGCCATTTATTGCCAAAAGTCCCACAAATAATGGCTGGAGAATAAATCCTTGGTTTCGCCATGTATACATGTTTTATTATACCGTGTAACGTAGGCATGTAGGCATACGTCATTGTTAGTGTGGATACATTCGGGTGTGGGGCGCGACGAAAGCAGTGAGCGCTTTTCCTCAAGTAACATTAATCGTCAAATTAAGTTGTAACAAAGTCTGATTAATTATTAAACTTGTCGTCATTGTAATGTTTTTCCGGACCCGAACTTAAACCAGAGAAGTTAAATTCCATTTTTTAGGGTTCCGTAGTCCTGACAAGGACATGTCCGTCAAATGTCCGTCCGTCCGTCCAAGGTTTTGCTCAGAAACAGTTAGTACTATAGAAAGCTGTAATTTTGTAGAGGTGTGTATGTCAACTACACCCGCAAATTGATAAAATAAAGTTTTGGAAAATATGTTTTTTAAGGTAGCTTGTTAAGTGGGAATGATTTTTTTTTCGTCTATATATATCGTTGAATAGGTCTTTTAAATGACTTAGGGTTTGCTAATACTATTTTTCGATATAATGCTTTTAGGTTAGCATTAATAGTCGTTGAACTTGGGTGTTGGATTCTTTTGTACCAAGTACAAAATCCTTAGGATAAATCGTTCTATATTGTGATATCGGACTACTAAGGAACACTATACTGCGCATGGCCCGACACGCATTTGGCCGATTTTTCAGTTTTACAATTTTGTTATCTTCCATCAAATTAAAATGTAATAAGTAAATGAATATTATAACGTCCTCATCATCATCTGCCTAGCCTTTTCCCAACTATGTTGGGGTCGGCTTCCAGTCTAACCGGATACAGCTGAATACCAGTATTTTATATGGAGCGGCTGCCTATCTGACCTCCACAACCCAGTTCATACTGGATAATACGATACCACTTGGTAAGACTGGTTGTCAGACTTTTTGGGCCACTGACTACCTGTAACGACTGCCAAAGATGGACAAATGACAGCCGGGACCAACTGCTTAACGTGCTTTCCGAGGCACGGGGGAAACCCGGTATGTAAGGACAGTCACCCATCCACAGACCAACCTAGGCCCAAAGATCGGCCCGAGCAGCTGTTATTATTTAGTCGTACGAAATATTATAACGTCCTATTTAATAAATAAGCGATTACAAAGTAAGTGATTACGTTTCTCAACAATTCGTTTGCAAAGACCAGCAAGTGCTGTGACCTGAAGAATATTCACAAAGCTGATTCCAAGAACTTGGAAATTGAAGAGGTCAATTGTCACCGAAACGACGGGAAAAAGATTGTCCGAGGAAGTGGTTATGTTGGTAAAAAGGTTCACTTTGCAAACTAAATTGGCGTCTTGTTGAGTCTACAGGGAATCTTTTTCAGGTTGGAAATAGGAATTTTGAACGGATTCACCAAATAAAAATAAACTCTGTAACAACTAGTGAAAACACTCTTTGTTAAAATCCTAGATTTTTTGTTTTCACTTAGGTACTATAATCGATACATAAATGGCTAAATAAAAGCCTAACTTACAATGTTCGACTCAGTTATATTAATTTTAAATGTTTTAGTGTTATTTCGTCCAATTTACGTCATATTAGCAAAAGATTTTGGGTTTTGATTTTAAATTTAGATGTTGGTAGCAGTAATAGCCTAGTGGTGTGACTATCGGACTGCCAAGTAATAGGTCTCAAGTTCGAACCCAAGGCACGCACCTCTGATTTTTCGAAGTCATGTGCGTATTGTACAATAACAAAAAAACATCGTGAGGAAACCAGCATGCCCGACAGATGTTTCCCGACGGCATGATAAAAGACAAGTCAGAAGCCCATGGGTGCCATAAATACTCTAACACCAGGTTAGACACTAACCACACAAAAGAGACAGAAGAAAGACATCATATTCTAATTAATATATTACAATCATTGTCATTCTGCTGTCTCTATTTCAATTGACTTGGGTCGACGCAGCCTGTCCTCTACTTATACTTCCATATTTATTTCTTTCCTGCTCCTCATCTAGCAGTCAGTTCCTTTCTATGTCTTATCAAATATTAATATCATCTTTCAAATTTTCACAAAGTCCATCTATTGTTTATTACAAACCTCTGCCTCTTGCTTTGCTTTATGGTTTGACGAAACCAAATACAATTACATCATTCCACACACAAAGAAATTAGTGAATAATCATCTAAAAAACATAAGCATTACTCTTTCTTTTCATCTTTATAGATTGAAAAATGACATGCGGACATTTTTGAAATGATCGCACATTTCGCGGGCTGACGTCAAAATCGTATGAAACGTTCGCGTCGTGCGTGGGCGCAGGTGACGTTACATTAAAGCTCGATGATTTAATTTTACAATATGTACGTAGTATCTGTAGTTACGACGTATCTATTACAGTCTCAAGCATTGTCCAAGACAAATGGTTCGGGAGGCGGCCTTGTGGGTCAATGTGGGTGATTGATGGTCGTCTTTTAACCAAAGCGATCTCGAGACGAACGTCGCGTTCATATTGTCCGGCGAACCGGTATCGGGTCCATCTTAAGGTTTTCCGAACAATTCAATGACCGTATATTCTCGCGACCGATCATTAACAACAATCTATGTTACTTGAATTTTGATGAGTGACAATAAGCAATTTGCAAAATAATAATATTAGTCCGATAGCGCTAGGCAATTTTGATGCCATAAGTTTCAAAAATTCTAAAGTTTATTATTTTTTGCCTGTGGATACAGTCGTACCTACGGAGCTTATTATTGCATTTTGTGTCATATCTGACCATAGCATTTTCAGTAATTCGATGTTTTGTGGTTGATTATTTTTAATCAAATTAAAATTGCCAAAATTGATATAAAGTTTAAAATAATTATTATTTCTTATCCAGGATAGCCTGCGGAGTCTGCAAACCCAGTTTGTGTAATTTTCGTCCAGTAAAAAACTGGCAAAAGTGTCAGTACGTAAAAACAGTACAAAAAAAAATTACAGTTTATGAAATAACTATTTTCTTTCTCAGGTGGCTAACATAAGCTTATTAAATAAATTTGTGCCAAATTAGACCACGGAATTTAAAGTTATTTAACTGTTTTGTTTTTCCAAGCTACGAAAGCTTCAAAAAAATATTACAATTATTAGAGTTCACTTAGTCGAGATCATAAATGCATGTAAAGTCAACATTGTGAATTTGTGTCATTTTCATCCACGATATTTAAAATTTTTAAGACTCAAAAACTATGGTTTTTTGAGCACCGAAGTTAAGATTTTTGGAGTAACCAACATAAATAATTTACACCGCTCAAGAGAGCTTTTGAACGACAAATTTTGCTATTTATATAACTTTTGCTAATTCGCAGTCCGTTCAGAGTTTTTGACCTAAATAGCTGACTATCTGGACATCAAAAACAAAAAAAAATGACACGTCAATGACGTCATGCACGAAATGAAAAGGACAGAAATATAGTTCTTGTAGTTCTATCAAACAAAGTTCGAGACATGTCAATTAATTACTTTAATCGATATCATATTTTAACTTACAATTAATGATAGAATATTTCGGTTTAAATAAACCCCTTTAATAATAATAATAATACGTTTATTTCAGATAATTTCCAATCCATAAAGCGACATAGTAATGAAGTAGTCAGCGCACAAATAATACAAAATAAATAACATAAACAGTAAAAATCAATTAACACAATAAATCAATTAATAAAATAAATCAAGTAATAGCGTAAACAAAGGAACTTAATAAAATAACATTTGAAAAGATTAAAAATTCAATGTCAAAATTAGATATCCTATGTCAATCAATCAAATTAAATTAGAAATTATACAAACACACACAACACATAACAATAAAATAAAATAATATAACTGATCAGTCTTGTCCAGTAGATATACACATCCACTTATGTTGGATCGGACAGTCTGCGCGGGAAGCAATCATCCTGAGGATGCTATTGCTACTCTCTCTCACTCGTCTTAATAATGAAGCAACCTTCTTTCGAATTATGGCTGGGTAGCCATCCGTTCGAGCTTCAGCAAACATTAGCGACGCACTGCAATAGGGAGGCAGCCGCATCAGCATCCTAAAGATGTTGTTATATTGAACGCGCAGGACACTAGCAGACCGACGGGTATGATTTACCCATAGACTGCTCGCGTAGAACGATTGACAATATGCCTTAAACAAAGTAATTTTAACTGGAACGGAGCAGCGAGCGAATCTACGGGCAATCATGTTCCCTCGGACCGCCAATGCCCTGCGCTCCCTCTCTAGATCCGCGTCATCGGACAAATCCTCCGTCACAATGTGCCCCAAATACCTAAAACTGGTCACTCTCTGCAGTTCCTCACCATACAATTTAATTGGTGGAACACAAACTGGCATGGGAACACTAGATTTACCCCTGAAAAGTAGAACCTTGCTTTTCGTTATGTTATACGTTAGTCCATGTCCCACCGCATAATTCTCACATATTGCTAACAACTTACGAATAGCACCCACCGATGGTCCCAGCAGCACCATATCGTCCGCGTAGCTAATATTATTGACGCATATACTATCAATATGACAACCGGTATGAGTGCTGCTGAGCTCACCGATAAGGTCATTTACAAACAGATTAAATAACAAAGGAGAGGTCAGTCCACCCTGCCTAACGCCGCACTCTAAGCCATATGGCTCGGACAAGGCTCCCGCCCATCTCACCTGGTTCCTCTGTCGATGATACCAATCTTGCAACAGTGAAATTACTTCTACCGGTACCCCCGCCCCTCCCAGTTTGTCCCAAAGCTTATCATATTGAACGGTGTCAAATGCTTTAGACAAGTCCAAGAAACAAGCGTATACCGGCGTCTTCCTGTCCGTGTAGTACCGCACAGCCTGCTTAAGACATAATATGGCACTTTCAGTGGAAAGCCCCCTTCGGAAACCGAACTGGGCGTCGTGCAGTTTAATGTGCTTGACAAGAATGACATTAAGCAGGCTGTCCAACACTTTGGCCGTTATGGTCGCAAGCGAGATGGGACGATAGTTACTCTTATCCGAAATGTCCCCAGTTCTATTCTTAATAATTGGAACTACTATAGTTTTCGTAAGTTCCTCTGGTAAGTAACCGTGACAAAGGCAGAGATTATAAAACAACGATAGGACTCGCGGCAGGTGAACTCCAGCATGCTTCAGATGCTCGATGCTAAGACCATCAAAACCAGGGGATTTGCCTCTGCGCATACCGTTAATAACTTTCTTAACGTCTTTCGCTGTAAATCTGACATCTCTATTCTGGCTGATGGGCCCAGCAACGGGCGACCGCACCATGTCTGTGCCATGCCGCGGTATCACTTTGAAGTGCTCACTAAACATATTAGCAATCACGCGATGATCACTAATACCATTTATACTCACAGGAAGGCCAGGTTTATGGCTTTTTCCTTTGATGGGACTAAAACTTTTTTTTAATCAAATTGAATAAACGCATGCACTTGTTTGTCGCAACATGTACCGAATGGCCGCTCTTCGTGCGAAGAAATTGGTATATTTTCTTTCAAATAATAAGATTGCGTGGATAAAAACGACACATATTAAGAATGGTGTTTTGTTTCACCATAATAATCAAAAACACGTAAACTCTAAAAACTTGAATTTTGTTTTGTGGATTTTATAGGGTTTTGTAACAAAAAAAATGAAATATCTATAAATATCGTGGATGAATTCGGCACAAAATATATTGAACGACAGATATCAGTACTCTAAATCGCGTAACACCTATTTCACCAACTGTAATATTCTTTTAGATAGATAGATAAAGCTAGTTGGGCGACGTGTTAGGTACTTGTTAATTAGAGGGATTCCCTTGGACAGAGATGACACAAAATGCCTATGTATATCAGTTACTACTTCGTTATTATAATGAAAGTTAAATTTTCAACTATAATTTTCTTTTCGTGTGATAGTGATTAAAAAGACAAATAGCCAAATTTCTCCCTACGCTAGTTCCTAAAATGACACAAATTTATATAGTAGGTCAGGCAAATGGTCCGGAAACTATATGCAAAAAACAAACAACTTTAATATTTTTGAAACCTCAAAACCTAGCGCTACCGGACTATATGTAGAGTAGGGGCCTTCAAAGAGGTTATCCAATTAAAACAGCCGCCCGCACACAACTAACTCATTAAACTGACTAGTAAATTTAACTTCACGGACCAAAGAGTATTAATACATACCCATAAACTTACCTATTCCCTACAGGGGAATTAGTGGTGTACGCCTTGCCAATGTTGGTCTAACTTCAATAATTCCAAAGCCGCTGAACTCATGTGTATGCAATTAAACAGTTCCACCTTACCAGCTAGTTAGTAATACAGTTTCAGCGCTAGACTAACCAGATTAATATGTGCACTTAGTTGTACAGGCTCACCGACTATAAATACCTTTGCCTCTCAACGTCAAAGTTCATCCTAAAATTTTTGACATTGACAGCTCCAACTTTAGATTTATTGTCTGTGGACAATAGAGCCGCAGTTGTCACTTTGATTGACAAGGCGAAGTCGTTACGAAGGAGGTCTCGTTAAAAAGTTTCATTAATTATTATTTCAGGGCTACTTTTGTAATTAAACCCAGCTGCTGGCCGAAAATATTTCTGGATTCCTGTAATTATTTTCAGTGCTATTTGAAATGTAATTTTTTTTAATTTTCCATTTGTTTTTGTTTTGAAAATGGAGATCTAATGAATTTCATAATTATTATTGTTTTTTACTTATGAAAGTCTCTCTCGGAACTTGTGATGTTATAAGAGTGTTTCTGAGCCAAGTTTTTTTTTCTCATGATTTCATGATTGCTGATTTTGACATGTTTGGTAATCTACTAATATAATGGCGTCATTATGACTTTCCAATGGGCAACCATTGATACTATATTGAAAGAAATTGCATAGTTTGGTAATCTCGTACATAATGACAAATGAATGGCTGGTGCTATTTACGAACTGCTTACTACTTGAGATTGCTTATAACAGTAATAAATAATGTGTAAAAATATATGTAAATAAAATCTGGAGTTTTTTTATAATAATGGCAATACAAAAATGTGATTCTAACATTGACCGACCAATGATCGACCATTATTATGAATTTAGCAGATTACGAACTTTTAGCAAAATGACAGTGGGATCTATCAACAATTATGAAATCAATTATAGACCACCATTGTGACATTATTGAAAATGCAGAATTGGGGCCCAGGACTCCGTGTTTATCAGTAGCGTTTGTGAGCACACGACAAACGAGGCAGTCTATAATCGAGACAGAGAGCATAAAGCCAATTACCAGCAATAATGTTAGGCATTTGCAATAATGTAGTTCAAGTAATATAATGTATTCTCAGAACAATCATCTCTGGCCAAATTACGCGTGTCGAATATTTCTATACTTTGTTAGTAACAAGTTAGTAGCAGACTGGTTAATTACTGCTTTATTGCTAATTTTATATTGCTATGCCAAGTCGTAATGTTCTACAATCTGAATCGCACTTTGTACAGACGCCAGGACATCAAGCTACTACAATCTGTCAAAGGATTCACTTTGTTAGATGATTTGGTATTGGGATAAAAAAAGTTGGTTGCCACGAATGAATAATATTTTTATTTAAATGGTGGAAATACTTTTTTTGTATGGCGGCAATGCTGTGGTGATTTCGGGAACTAAAATATACTTACAACGATGTTATTCATAAAACCCTAATACAAATTGTTTCCCAATATTCTGAAATTCGTTAGTGTCAAAAAGTTTCTTCAACAACTTAATAGAAATAGCTTTTCGTTTCGATAGCTTAGATCAATCCAATATATTTTTGTCCTTTCCATCATCATAAGCGCTTATAGATTGTCACTAAGTCTAGAGTCAGTCGCCACATCGGCCCGTCCTGTACTTTTCACGTCCAGCCGATACCCGTGATGGCCTTCATCAGGTCATCAGTCTAAAATATGTATTAGTTTTATAGTTTTTAGTTAAATTACAGTTTGATGTTGCTTTATGACTTTCTTACTGCTTCTTCAGTGACAAATACTGTCACTCGTTTATAGGCGTTCAACTCATATCATCTGCCTAGCCTTTACCAACTATGTTGGCTTCCAGTCTAACCAAATGCAGCTGAATACCAGTAATTTACAAGAAGCGACTGTATCTGTCCTCGACTACAACCCAGTTTGTTACTGGGTAATACGATTTCCCTTGGTGAGACTGGTTGACAGACTTTTTGGACCACTGACTACCTGTAACGACTGTCAAAGATCTACAATGACGTTCAACTACATGAAAGTTTTTAGGGATCGATTAAATGCTCCGTTTCGGAAAACATCTTTACTAATTTATAAAACATTTGAAACTTTCTGAGAAACTGTTTGCTCTGTGGAGAGCAAACAGTTTCTCAGAAAGTTTTAGACCAAAGGAACATCTCAAAATTACCGTCTATGAATGTCTAGTGTCAACCAAAATAATTAATTTATGAAACATGAGTTTTGTGACATAATGAGAAGAACAAAGTTACATACGACTGTGCCATTTACAACACAAAACGACGTCTTATTCCAAATTCTAAGAAACATCCTTAAGTATTCCATCACCAAGAAACATTTTGAGGCAAAACTCGTAATTATACGAATTTATGAGCAATATAAAGTTAAAATCCTAACGTTTATGTGACACCAGTTGCGTGGTTCTAATGATAGATACGCTTAACGTAACGTTTCGTATTTCGAGGCGCCTATTTGCTCTTTTAGGGCGAAAAGCGAAAAAGATTGTATCTTTTCAGACGCAAATTGTTAAGATATACCTACATTAAATTTTTATGAGTGTTCATAAAATACGTGGGAGCAAGATAAATGAATTGACTTCACGGAGACGTGTTTAAAATTAATGAAGTCATTACTTACTGCCGTTGTGTTACGTTTTTTTCTCATTAACTTATTTTATGGACTAGTCGATTTGCCTTTCTTCCTAAAATTTTAAAAATATAATGAAACATCACGCTTGTAATCCCCAAAGGGTTAAGTAGAGGTGTATCTAATAGTAGTAAGACCCACATTTCGCCAGTTTAATTGTGGGCGAGCCTATTGCCATCAACTGGGACAGATCCAGACTCCGTGGCTGTGATTGAGAAATTCCTCAAGTATAAACCTAATTACACTTTCCCCGTCCTGGGTATCGATCCCAGGACCTAATGCTCAGGAGGTCCGTTGGTCCGTTGGTCCGTTGTTGGTCTAGTAATATGCAGTCAAAGAAAGAATTTATTCAAAAACAGAATTTCGTGAGAAAATAGAACAAACAGAGAGAACGTGCCTTCAATTAATCCGTGTTTGACTCTCAATATTCGAATACTTACAAATTTTCGAATACGTTGCTGACTAAAGCTTTGTAGGAATTCTGAAAATATTCTGCAATAACCAAAACGTGGAAATAGAACCACAGTATAGTAACGAGCAGCGTTCCTATACTATGCGTGGTTGCGCAAACCGATTTTTTACACTGTGCCGTTCATCCGCCAGCAAAATTGGTGCCTAATGGTTTTAGGGCTACCTGCTATTTTATTTCTCTTTTACACTTAAAATACTTTTTGCTGGGTTTGCATTTCTGGCTGGATTTTTACACTTTATACGGAAAATTTACTGGAGTCGTTAGGGCGTAATTTTTGAAAGACTGATAATGATTGACAATCTAAATTATAGGTATTGTATTCTTAGAATTTAGTTGGACAGCTTCGTTGGTCAAGAGTCACGGGTTCGATTCTCATGCCGAGGAAGGTTATATTCTCTGTTCCGTCGGAAATGTAAGTAGCAGCCTGGATTTTGGAATTGTGCCCGGTTGATGGCAATAGGATCGATTCCTAAAACTTAGGTAACTGATCTAAAGAATGTGGATGAAACAAGCGTGATGTTATGCTACAATTTACAATTAGAAATAAATACTAACGGGTGTAAAGAACCCCTTAATGAAGCCGAAAGGCACTTGTTCTCCCCGTCATTGCGATATTTTTTTTGTTCTACACCATACCTGGGAAACTTCTAGTTACGAAGATATTGGGGATCAAAGTTCCAAATTTTTGACAAGCTTTTTTTAAATACAAGGTTTCATTGTACGATTTTTATTAAACACCGTTTTAACCCTCATACTATTCATTCCATCCATCAGCACAATGTTTTAAGAGCGTTACATTGAGGTCTACGACAAAACATAATTTTTCACCCCAAAAAAAAAGTCGTTTCCCAGCAATATGTTTTGCGTAAAGTTACCTAATTCGGTGTACAGAACGCTTAGTTGGCGGCTTCGTGATGAGGTGGTTTACACCCTGTACATTTATCACCCTATGACCTCCTACAGAAAACACATTCTCACAATAAAAAGAAAAAATAAATTGATCATTCAAAAAGCTTTTTACGTCGGTGTGTAGAATTATAACAAGCTTTTCAGGATGAACAAGATAGTAAAGAATTTCTGTTTTTAATTAAGATTCTTATATAACAATCTCTTTGGCTAGTAAGCCCGGCTGTAGTAGACCTTTGTAAATAAGGATTAACTAGCAATATCCGCGCCAATTTTTACCGCAATCTTACCTTGGAAGAGGCTGATAATTTTGGCACGCCTACGGTAAGGGAATACTAAGGGCCGCGTGCACCACAAATTTAATCACGCTAAACGAATTTGAACTAAGCAAAATTCCATTACTTAATTGAAATTGAAACTGAAAACTGTTATTTGTTAATTGATTGATTGTTGATTAAATTGATCTAATAATTTATAATTATACTAGCTTTTGCCCGCGACTTCGTTCGCGTGGAATAGTGACTTCCGGCAGATTTTTGGTTTTACCCACATAGTTCCTGATCTCGCGGGATCTCTTCAAAATGAAATGTGGAAGATATTCTAGGGAACTCTTCAAAAATCAACATAATGAGCTCTGCGTTTGAATTGAAGATATGTATACTCACTTAGGGCATTAAAGCCGTTATTGCCGATCGAAAAAGACGAAAATGTTATTTGTCCCTTATTTTCAAAATATTATTTTGATTTGCCATTTCAGAAAAAAAGACTGTTTCTCCCTTGACAAATATTTTAGTATCTACTAAAAATCGAGATCAGACTAAACTTACATTATTCAATAACCAGACAACCCAACAATTAATAAACCTTTTAATCGACAAATACAACGGAACCAATTTTGAAAACAACCACCAGACAACCCAACAAATAAACCTTTTAATCTACTAATACAACGGAGCCAATTTTGAATTTACGAAACGATCAATCCACAATTCCACTACACTTCACTACAGTATCGAAGCGCTCGGCCTATACCCAACCAAATGCGTGTAACGAAACCATAGCGAGTTCTATTTCGATCCCAACGCCATCTATCGGGCATAGTGACAACTCGGATTATTTATCTATACTCCGTTCGGGCATTTTCTTTGTACTAAAAGTTTTATTAAATTGATATTATTTTTTTCATACCTTTTTACTATTTCTTTACTTTTTTCCGATGAATTAAAACAATAACATGAACCGAACTCGTGTAACGATCGACACCATTGCGCGATCACAATTATCTTTACTCCGTTAGAGCATTTTCTTTGTACTAAAAGTTGTATTATATTATATTTTTCATACCTTTTTACTATTTATTTACATATTTCCGATGAATTTTCAGTACTGAATTGATGCCGACTCTTGACCAATAGATGGCGCTGTATGTCCGGAATAAATTTTATTTTTTATTTTATTTTTTGTAATAAAAACTATCCTATGTCCTTTCTCAAGTTCCAAACTATGTCTGTACCAAATTTCACACAAATCGGTTCAGTAGTTTAGGCGTGAAGCAAAGACAGACAGACAGACAGACAGAAAGACAGACAGACAGACAGACAGAGTTACTTTCGCATTTATAATATTAGTTTGGATTGGATAGTTTGGATTTCCGATGAATTTTCAGTACTGAATTGATGCCGACTCTTGACCAATAGATGGCGCTGTATGTCCGGAATAAATTTTATTTTTTATTTTATTTTTTGTAATAAAAACTATCCTATGTCCTTTCTCAAGTTCCAAACTATGTCTGTACCAAATTTCACACAAATCGGTTCAGTAGTTTAGGCGTGAAGCAAAGACAGACAGACAGAAAGACAGAAAGACAGACAGACAGACAGACAGAGTTACTTTCGCATTTATAATATTAGTTTGGATGGATGGATTGGATAGTTTGGATTTCCGATGAATTTTCAGTACTGAATTGATGCCGACTCTTGACCAATAGATGGCGCTGTATGTCCGGAATAAATTTTATTTTTTATTTTATTTTTTGTAATAAAAACTATCCTATGTCCTTTCTCAAGTTCCAAACTATGTCTGTACCAAATTTCACACAAATCGGTTCAGTAGTTTAGGCGTGAAGCAAAGACAGACAGACAGAAAGACAGAAAGACAGACAGACAGACAGACAGAGTTACTTTCGCATTTATAATATTAGTTTGGATGGATGGATTGGATAGTTTGGATTTCCGATGAATTTTCAGTACTGAATTGATGCCGACTCTTGACCAATAGATGGCGCTGTATGTCCGGAATAAATTTTATTTTTTATTTTATTTTTTGTAATAAAAACTATCCTATGTCCTTTCTCAAGTTCCAAACTATGTCTGTACCAAATTTCACACAAATCGGTTCAGTAGTTTAGGCGTGAAGCAAAGACAGACAGACAGAAAGACAGAAAGACAGACAGACAGACAGACAGAGTTACTTTCGCATTTATAATATTAGTTTGGATTAGTTTGGATTTGTTACGTATTCGGCTCGTAGGGAGGCCAAATACTTTTTGTGGACTGTATTATTATTGTTCTTCGCACCCCGGTTCTCGTAGACCAGTTGCTGGGACTCGGCGGCTGACCCAGCCCATATGATCCCAACGCTGGGACTCAGCTGCTTACCCGGCTTATATGGCCAAACTAGGTGGGGTGGTTCCTCTATACGTCTAATGAATTAAACGCGATTACTTTTAACACTTTTTATTATATAGTTATAGGTTTACATAGCGGGGCACAAGACTTTACATAAGACTGTATATAAGGAATTTAACACTGGGGGGCGTGGGACTCACTAGAACTATGATTCTACTTTAACTTCTCATGACAATCTGTCTGATATGGAGCTCTTCCTTGACTTCTTGAAGACTTCTCCTTGATTATCTGATGGAATGACTTAGTTACATGTTTCTATTTACTACTATTTGACTCGATTATCACCAATTTAATCGGTCCCCCTTACATAAATAATCACGTCATTGCAAGTCGTGGGAGCACCTGAGCGCCCTTGAGGGAACTTTATCCAACCACAGCCCGTAAAAATGGACTTTCCCAATTGCTGATGCAATGATACTCTTTATTATGGAATATTCCACGTCGGACAGGTTCAAACCTGACCGTATCCCCTCTCACGAATGGCTGATGCAACATTTCGAGCCATGGTGCAATGCTTAAGGCTTTTAGTATATAATAGTTTGGGGGTGGACAGACATATAGGTCCCCATTGTTTACACAAAAACTACTTAAACTAAAATTACATTTTTGTGAAGGGCTCGTCGTCCATTACATCTCTCCCCCCGGCGTAGCCTGCGCAGCCTTCTCTTCCTTTTGCAGCACGACGAGCTTGCTAACCGGACGCTTGAAGACGCCGGTCCTCGTTCGCACGTCGACTACTCTGATGCCGCCGTCAGGTCCCGGGTAGGTGTTCTCGACGACTCCCATCGGCCACACGTTCCGTGGCAGTGTGCTGTCGGCGATGATGACGACGTCACCGACCTCCGGTGGTTGGCGTTTGCTCTGCGGCTCGCCGCGGGGTACCAGCGTAGGGAGGTACTCCCGCAGCCAGCGTCGCCAAAAGTGATCGGCTAGGGCCTGGCTGGCCCGCCAAGCACGTCGATCGGCCTCGTCACAAGGCCCAGTCGAGGGTAGACCCATAGAGGACCCCAACAGGAAATGGTTGGGGGTGAGGGCCTCCGGATCAGTGGAGCTCACGCTGACATGAGTCAAGGGGCGTGCGTTGATGGCGAATTCCGCTTCTGTAAGTAGAGTTAGTAATACTTCTTCGGCAGGCGCCCTTTCGCGCAGAGTCGCAGCGAGGGCAGTCTTCACGGAGCGCACCAGCCGCTCCCACGCACCTCCCTGATTGGGTGCGCCAGGAGGGATGAACCGCCACTCCATCCTGTGCAGTAGTCCTTCTTCCTGCAGTGCCGGTGCCCACTCTTCATAAGCCGCTCGCAGTTCTTGATCAGCTCCTCTGAAATTAGTTCCGTTATCGGAATACATAAGCCGCGGCCAACCGCGGCGCGCAGCCATCCTTCTCAGCGCCATTATTGCTGAGTCTGTTGACAATGATGCGACGAGCTCGAGATGCACGGCGCGGGAGGTGAGGCACGTAAATAATGCACCCCATCGCTTCTCTCGACGCCGGCCCACCTTCACCATCATAGGCCCGAAATAGTCCACACCACAGTTGGTGAACGGGCGGTGGAAGGGGTCCAGGCGGGCGCGAGGCAGGTCTCCCGTGGCCGGCGGCTGTGGCGTTGCTCGCAGTCTCCGGCAGTACGTGCAGGCCTTTTCAATGGCTCGCACCGTGGGTCGCAAGTGGATGATCCAATAGCGCTGCCGTAGGTCGTTTGTAACTCGTTCCCTGTTGGCATGCCCAGCGGCGCAATGCTCGCGCATCACAATTAACCTACTTATTCGGTGGCGACCATCCAAAATGATGGGTCGCTTGGCCTCCACGGGCACGTTAGAGGCTTCAATTCGTCCTCGCACGCGCAATAGGCCGTCTTCGATTACGGGGTCCAGTCTGTACAGCCGACTCGTCCTGGGGACGGGGCGTGCAGACCGGATTCTCTCCATCTCTTCGGTGAAGCTGTCCTGCTGGGCTTTCAGCAGGAGCTCCTTCTCGGCGCGTTCTATGTGCCGATGCTCCAGTCGAGGCGAGACGCGGCGGCACGCATCAATAAATGCGAGCACGCGCGCGGCAGCGCGCACCAGCGTCTCATACTTTGAGAAGCGGGCGGGATCAGGCAGCCAGCTGTCTCGTTCAGGGCCCGGCACAATGTGCAGGACCTCCTCTTCGGTGTCTTCCGACGCCGGCGTCCCGGGCCAGTCCCCTTCCGGCAGGCGGAGGAAACTCGGCCCGCGGAACCAGCGGTCGGTCGCGCAGATCGGCGCGTCGGTGAGTCGAGTGGCGTCATCCGCCACGTTGTGCTCCGTCGGCACCCAGCGCCATTCCTCCTTGCTGGTGAGCTCGGCGATTTCCCCGAGTCTGTGCGCGACGAACGGCGTGTATCTCTTCATGTCGTGATGGATCCAGTGGATCACCGTAGAGGAGTCCGACCAGTAGGTCGTACTGTCGATCTCGATGCGGTGTTCTTTCTTGATGGTTTCGGCGAGTCGGGCTCCTATCATCGCTGCCTGCAGCTCCAGACGTGGTATTGTCTGGGCTCGCCGCGGTGCTACTTTTGCCTTGGCCGCGACCAGCACGACATCTGTGCTTCCATCTTCGTACATCGCCCTCCAGTATGCTACAGTCGCGTACGCTTGTTCGCTTGCGTCGCACAGCACATGTAGTTCGATGCGCTGTGTTTTCTTTCTGAGGTAGCATCTGGGTAGCCGCAGTCTGCTTACTTCCTCTAGCTGACCTAGCCAGGCCGCGAAGAGCTCGTTCTCTTCCTCCGGAATAGGCGTGTCCCACGTTGTTTGTAGGCGCCACAGGCTCTGGAGTACTATCTTCGCTCGCACTGTGAAGTGACTCAATAGCCCCAGCGGGTCGTAGATGGACATTACTGCGCTAAGTGCCTCCCTTTTGGTGGGCGCACGGGTTCGGTCTCTTACTTCGGACGGCACTCGGTTCATGGATGTGTTAAATCCGAGTTCGTCTCGTTCCGCGTTCCAGTACAGCCCGAGTATCTTGCTCTCAGGCTGCTCCCCTCCTAACTGCGTTGGGGCGGTGGTGTGTAGCGTCTGGGGTACATCGCGCAGAACCGTCGCCTCGCTGGAGCTCCAACCTCGCAGTGTGAAGCCGGCGGTTGCATGTACCTTTCTTGTCTCTTCGACTGCCTTCCACGCCTCCTCTGGATCGCTGTAACTTGCCACCAGGTCGTCCATGTAGTGGTTCTTGGTTATGGCCTCCAAGGCCCTGGGATAGTCTCCGCCATGAAGCTCCGCGTTGTAATCTCGGACGTAATGAGCCATGTATGGGGAACTGGCTGCTCCGAAGATCATGCTTCTCATCTTGTAGTGGCGCGGGGCTGACGTCCTGTCTTGTTCTCTCCACAGGAATTGCTGAGCCGGTTGGTCCTCCTGTCTTATCCTCACCCGCAGGAACATCTCCTGTATGTCCGCGGTGACTGCCACTGCCCGCTCTCGGAACCGGAATACTATTCCCGGCAGGGACTGCAGTAGATCTGGACCTTCCAGCAGCTCGTCGTTGAGACATTTTCCGTAGCTCGTCGCCGCCGCGTCAAAGACTAGTCGCTGCTTCCCAGGTTTGTTCGGATTCTGCACTGCGAAGTGAGGCAGATACCAGCAGACGTTACTCTCCTTCTCGGTTCCGTCGCATGGTACTGCGTATCCTTTGTCTAGTAGGTTCTTGACCTGCGTGGTGTACTGCACGGCAAAGTCCGGTGACGCATCCATCTTCTCTTCGATCTTCTTGAGTCGTCTCAGCGCTGCTCCGTAGCTTGAGGGCATGACCACGTGATCGGTCCGCCACGGCAGCCCCACCTCGTAGCCTTCGTCGATCTTCTTGATCGTCCTCTTTACGATGGTCGCCGCCCTCTGGTCCGCTTCGTTCACGCGGGGTTTCTTGGCGACGCCCAAGGCTTCAATCTTGAAGTGTGCTTCGACTAGATCGTGTAGTTGCTCGTCTCTTCTCCCGGTCTCGATGACGTGCAGCACGTCTTCTTCTTGCGTGATGACGCTTCGTGGTGCTGTTCCGTGCACCACCCATCCCAGCTTCGTTCGTGATGCGGCTGGCTGATCTGAGCCACCGACTCGCAGTTCCCTGGTCACTATGCACTCCCAATGGTCTGTGCCTACCAAGAGTCCTGGACGAGCTTGCTCGTAACATACTTCCTCTCTTGGCAGGTCTCGCAGGTGCTTGTATTCCAGCAGGGTTTCTGGGATGGATTGTTGGTGGAGCCTCAAGTCCTTGATGGTCCTTGCTCGAAGCTCGTGCGACTGACCGTCTTTCCGGATGCTTCTGACCCGCACCCTTACCGCTTTGCTGTCCTGCTCCTTCGAAGACATGTTCACGCCGCATAGACGTAGCGGGCGTGAAGTCCCTTCAGCTCCTACTTTGGTCGCCAGGTCTTCATCAATGAGGGTGACGGTTGCTCCTTCATCGAACAACGCATACGTCATAACCTCCCCCCGTGACCCGGTGACTATGATGGGGCACATCTTCAGCAGTACCTTCTTCTGGTCGGCGGCGAGCTTGGTCGCTACCGACAGTACCGCTTCTTCCTTGCTGGGCTCTGCGGTAGCCTTCGCGGTCGTCGCTTCTTCCTTGGCGCCTTCCTTCTCCTCGTGGAGGGAGGCGTGATGAGGCCGGCGGCATTGGCCTACGCCGCACGGCTTCGCCTTACACCTATATCGCCAGTGTTTCCTCTCGGCACATCTAAAGCATATGCCGTTGGCCTTGATATACTCCCACCGCTTCTTGACACTCATTTCCTTATATTTGGGACACTTTGTTAGCACGTGATCTTGTTTACAGTTAAGACACCGACCTTTTTCCTCCTGGCTGTCGACGGCTGTGTAGACGGGGCTGGCCTTCTTCTTTGCTGTCACCGGTTGTCTGGTTTCCCTTTTCTGGCTGGCGGTTGCGGCGCTGGTGGGAGGGGCGTACGAGTATCGCAACGCCCTATCCGCTTCCCGCATCAGGAAATGGGACAGCATTACTATCTCCGGCTCCGTTGTGTCGTCGTTGTCACAGGCAAAGTCGCACCATCTTGACCTTATATGGGGGCTTAACTTTTCTAGCACTTCACGAGTTAATAACGGGTTATACAAGTATCTCCTTCGGTCGACCGATTTAATTACGTTTACGGTGTTTTGTACTTTGATGGCGAAGTTATTTAAGTCGGCGGCTGATGCCGTGGGCTTCGTCATCTTCTTCAGCTCCTCGATGGCGCGGTCGATGAGTACTTCCGGTCGTCCGAAACATTGTTCGAGTGTCTTCATGATGACTTCTGGATTGGTGGCAGTATGTAGGAGGGCGGACACCGCCTCTCTTGCCTCTCCCTTGAGACAGCTCCTCAATCGCTGTATGTTCTCAGCTGGCGATATGTTGTACATGTTGGTGGTGTCGTTCACGGCCGCCTTAAACGGCAACCACTCGTTCACACCACCGGAGAACACCGGTAAATCCGTATGCCGTAATCGGGGCCTTGCCATCCTTTCTAAGGTCGCTGCCAGGTTGTCGATGCTGTTCCCGTGCTTCGTTGGCGTCGGTGACCTCTCCCGTGGCAATTCGAATTTAATATGTCTTGGGTCCTCCCGGGGGGGTCCTTGGTCCCCCTCCCCCCGTGATCTGAGGGGGTTCGTTTGAAGCCATTCGTCCACTCTACTGTGGTGGCCTTCCTCCTGGGTGATGAGGGGCTCATCCCGCAGGCTGTCCTACTCATCTTGCAGAACAGATACTTCGGCGGCTAATCTTCTCTTGACCAGGTCTGCGTCCAGGTCGAGAGACTTCTTCTGGATGGCTGCCAGCTTTTCTGCAGCCTCCAATTCCGCCAGTCTTAAGCGCGTTGAAATACTGTTGGTTGACCTCTGTGACCTCTGTGACCTATGTGACCTCACCGATCTGGTGGGCGACCTCGTCCTTTGCTCGTGCTCCTCGCTCAGGAGAAGTCCTGACGATGGTCCTGCTAAGGTCGTGTCTGCTGTCGTAAGGGGCGCGGTAATCAGTCGTGCAGCTATAATATTTTGCTCACCTGTTACTGCCGGTGACAAGGGCGGGTCCATTGAAATCCTCCGTAGTCTCTCTCTTCGAATCCGTTCCGCTTCCTGGCGTAGAACTGCCTCTCTATGCTCGTCTGCCCTCTTCTGCAGGGCCCGCCTCTGGTCCTCAGCTTCTGCAGCATCACCCTGGCTTCGGGTGACCACCATCGTTCTTTGGTACGCTGCAGGTTGACTTTAAACGGGGAGCAAGGAGCGCGACAATCCAAACTAACCTAACCTGGTTTTGGACTTCTCCAGATTCGTCCACTACGACGTTTCACTTACTCGCACTTCAATACTGTTATTATATCACGACTGGACATTTATTTACCGCGACGGCACTTATGTACTTGTTACGGCACTATGTACTTACGGCACTATGTACCTTACGGCACTATGTGCTTACGACGGCCCTATGTACCTGACGGCACTATATAGTTACGGCGACAATAATGTTCCATGCGGCGCGCACTATGTTCTATAACGCGCGCTTATATATGACGCGTAACTATGTATTCACAACGTGGTCATTTATTACGTTTTATAACGATAATACATCCGTTAGTATTTTATTCACGGCGCGAATCGAGTCAATTTACTTTTTAATTTTCATAAGAGTCCCACTATTCTGCTTACCCCTTTTTTAACGCGCGCTATGATCGCGATTTTTGGTACACAGAATATCACTTTTCCTATCGCGGCACTTTATTCACTCACGACATATATAAAGTTAATTTTGTTCAGTACTTACAGTTTATGTGCCCGCTTATATCACTTATTTACGCGCTATGTATTATACCGGCACTTCTGCTTATCCGGATCGCAAGGACCAAAAATGTTATTTGGTCATCCGGCTCGTAAGGACCAAAAATGTTACGTATTCGGCTCGTAGGGAGGCCAAATACTTTTTGTGGACTGTATTATTATTGTTCTTCGCACCCCGGTTCTCGTAGACCAGTTGCTGGGACTCGGCGGCTGACCCAGCCCATATGATCCCAACGCTGGGACTCAGCTGCTTACCCGGCTTATATGGCCAAACTAGGTGGGGTGGTTCCTCTATACGTCTAATGAATTAAACGCGATTACTTTTAACACTTTTTATTATATAGTTATAGGTTTACATAGCGGGGCACAAGACTTTACATAAGACTGTATATAAGGAATTTAACACTGGGGGGCGTGGGACTCACTAGAACTATGATTCTACTTTAACTTCTCATGACAATCTGTCTGATATGGAGCTCTTCCTTGACTTCTTGAAGACTTCTCCTTGATTATCTGATGGAATGACTTAGTTACATGTTTCTATTTACTACTATTTGACTCGATTATCACCAATTTAATCGGTCCCCCTTACATAAATAATCACGTCATTGCAAGTCGTGGGAGCACCTGAGCGCCCTTGAGGGAACTTTATCCAACCACAGCCCGTAAAAATGGACTTTCCCAATTGCTGATGCAATGATACTCTTTATTATGGAATATTCCACGTCGGACAGGTTCAAACCTGACCGTATCCCCTCTCACGAATGGCTGATGCAACATTTCGAGCCATGGTGCAATGCTTAAGGCTTTTAGTATATAATAGTTTGGGGGTGGACAGACATATAGGTCCCCATTGTTTACACAAAAACTACTTAAACTAAAATTACATTTTTGTGAAGGGCTCGTCGTCCATTACAATATTATTGATTTGTTACTGTTACTCCTCTCAGTAACAGTAACAGAGGGCTATCCTCTTTCCCAATGTTGCTGTGCCTGACAGGGTCCATACTGATATTTTATTTTGTAACACCATTGTGGCGAATCGTAGTTATCTGTATTGATTATCTGTGGTTCCCACGACGACTTTACATTGGGTAGTAGCTGACACAAGAGGTCCTTACTCTGGTCAGATACAACGAAACATAAGGTTTATTGGACTTCAGCAATAAGATTATTTGGAGTTAACACTCAACAGGTACTTTAATGATTGTTTGTGTAATTGTATTTGATACCTAGACAAATCTAAGTGATTGAAGTACCTAATTTAATGATGATAAATTAAGCACCTGAGTTTCATTGGAAGAAAGGCGCAAGTTTAAGCCTAAACCATCTTTGTAATACATTTGGAATGCAATAAATGATTGAGTGTTATAAACCATCGCTCTGTTTCAGTAAATCATTTGATGACAGAGACAAAATAAGGTTTCAAATATATTTTGTCAATCATTAAAAGCATCCAGTGGTTTGTGGTACAAGCAAACCTTAGTGGATAAAAATCTCTTTCGAAGTCGGTTGATTCTGTATATTTGCTGGATAGTAACACCTTGCAGAAACTGTTATGTCTTGTGGAGATGTATAGGTATAGGCAACGCTGGGAGTGGATGTCCTTAGAAGGTCATAACCTGACATTTTTGGTGAGGTTCTTCAGAAATGTCAGATACCAAGTACCTTCTCGGATTGTAGTTAATGCCAAGTCCTAATGGTGTCCTAAAACAGAAATATGTTATTATTTATCTAGATTCTAAGTAAATATTTTCATCTTATTTTATAAAACCAACTCATGCTTTAATTTTGGCTGCCTCTTTAGATTTAGCGATTTCGGTAACCTAATAAAATATGTTTTCTAGTCGGTCGAGTCTCTAAGGATTATAATTTAAAGGTCTAATAGAATCTGTGTAGAACTTTCTAGATTTAATAAAAATATTTTTAGACCGCTAAGGTTCCTTTTAAAATTCTAATTGATCGTTATTGTGGGTGGACGTTTCAGCAAAATTTGTATTAAAAGATTTAGTCGTGGTAAACTGTTAGTGCCAACTTTTAGCTTCGTAAACATAGCTCTGAAGAAACCTGAAAAACTGAAGATTTTTTCCTCTAAAAAGAATTTAGAGGAAAAAGTCTCGGTACCTAAACCTATTACTAAGTAAAATGTGGTAAATTGCCTACTACCTACACTCTGAACCTCAGAACATTTTCAGGTTTTAAGACAGCCTTTCATTTCGTGTTTTGTACCTAAATTGCCAAGAATATGGTTTTAAAAAGTTCACGTTTTTCAGACTTCGGAATTTCATACAAAGCTCATGCTCATTATGATGTTTCTGTGAACTCGTAAGACAACGGATAGATCCATCAATCATCTCCCGGAAAAAGAATCAGCAGCTAATGCAAACTCTTTCGCATAAATATCCGTACATTACTCAACATCATTTCACCACAAAACACGACTCATTTTCAGTTTGCAAACGTCTTATTTCTAAGTTTCCGGCGAGGTCAGTGCACGCTCGTAATAATCTTTTACTACTGACGTACAGTGACCACCAAATGTTAAGTTTCGCCAACCATTTTACAATCCAGTGCGCATTTATCTCAAGAAAATATAAAAACACACTGTATTCTTTATTTTTCGCTTCAGAATTTATCAAATCATGCTTCCTCGCCCTTTATGTTCCGGGGCCACGGTATATCTTTCGAACAGTCCTGCAGCTCCGGCAGGCATCGGCCCTTGCGGACCCCTTTCTTTCTGCTGACATTTCTATGAGGTGCGCGTGGAACACTCTCGTGCCGTCGACACGGCATGTCGTCATTAGACGGACGGATGGCCAGCTAGCCCATAGCTCACCGTCCACAGGCCCGCGTCTATGGTGGCCGGACGCGAGAGGTCGCCGCCTAACATGGTAATCCTGCCAGTCTTATTGGCACTTTTACGTATGGCAAAACGTGAAGGTTACAATTGTGCAAGAGTACTTCAACTATAGGGTCAAAATAAATTAGTTAGATGAATTCCACATGATGGGTTCTGCATGTTTTAGCCAACGGTGGCTCAGCGGTGGCGGCCACGACTTACGAATAGTAAGTCGTGGGTTCGAACCCAGACGGGCGCATTTCTTTGTGTAATGTATTTCATCACTACTGCTCTCAAAACGGTGAAGGAAATCATCGTGAGGAAACCGGCGCCGCGGCGGTCCGGAAACCTAGAACCAAAAATTCAAAGACATGTGATATCTAACCATCCGCACGAAGCCCGTGTGGATTATTATAGCCCATTCTCTCTTATTGAGAGGAGGCCGATTTCCAGCAGTAGGAACATTATAGGCTGATGATGATGATGATGAACTGGCAGCCACGAAGTCTGGATATTATGTGTACGGATGCGAAAAGGCTCGCCTTCTTTACAACTGAAATGTGGGTCTTCGATTAAGTACATGTCTGCCTTACCCTTCGTCTATTTCAGACGCGATGTTATGTTAGTTAAACAAACCGCAATTCCTCTTTAGGTTTTCCTCATTTTTACCGGTTTTTCCTCCGCATTGTGTTCACCTGTATTGTCTGCATGCCAATAATTCTTGCTCAGTTTATTATTACCCGTAGTTATGTCCGGCCACATCCGTCACAGATATGAGCTGCTGTCGGTAATGTAAACTCTGGCGGGATGTGCAGACGTGCAGATGGTCCAACACTGAAGATATGTAGACTAGTTTTTTTTAAACAGGAAACTATGTAGCGAGTCTGTGTTAATTTTTTGACTGTTAGAAAATGATCTGATTTCAAATATAGGTTCACCTTGTGTTGTTTACTTGAAGAACATTATTGTTATCAGCCATTTGTGTCCCACTGGTAGGCACAAGCGTCCCGTCTCTCTATCATCTATCCATAGCAGTAGCTGCTTGTAGAACATATTGAATTAATGTTCACCTTATTCTTCTACTAATCAGTCTATCGATCTACGAATGATGGTAGGTCAGGAGGTGGCTCAACCTTCATTAAAGCACGTTTCCGAACGACGCGCGACAGTAGTCTTTGTTGCAGTAGAGGTATCCGCAGTTACAACACCGCTGCGGTTTAAACCGCATCATAACGAGTCACGACGACAGCGGCATTTCTCTTCTTTAGAGTCATTTGTCGATCAAAACAAAACATTTTTTCGCTCTGTTAGTAAACACCTGTGACAGCACTGCGGTCACAGGTTTGCGGTCTGCGGTCATTGCTCGACCGCAGCGTCAGGCGTCTATGTCGTCATCCACAGAAACGTTGTCACTGTGTTACATAGAAACCAACTAAGGCGCGGCTGCGGTGTGCTATTATAGTGACTGCCGCTGCAGTTTGCTGTCGACTTCAGACGAGTACCTTTAAGTTCACGCCAAGCGACCTTAGATATAGAAATTCTACCTTGATAAATATTAGCTGTTTCTTTTACGAGCAAGCAATGATAAATTCTAGACATATTTTTCTTCTTTTAATCCCAGATTAGATGAAAGAGATCAATGAAAGCATTTGCAGGTCATTTATCATAGCTTTGTGAGATTTATCATTTTAAATATCGTTACTGTACACTTTTAGTTTCAAAATAAAACTTGTGAATTATGTCATAAAGTTCTTTATTTCTCAATACATACAGTGATAGATTTTTAATATAATGAAATCTAAGAGATACATCAGAAGTTAATTAATAAAGTAGGTAGGTACTACCATTAATAATTATGTTGGTTTAAAATTAGCACCATTTGAAACCACTGTCCTGGTTTACAACGCCTTAAGTAAATAAGTGCAATTTTTTAGTAGCTCGTTATGATCATGTTTTGTGATACCTTCTTACTCATATATTACTGGGAACACTGATAGAGGATACGAACAATAAGACGTATCGCATTTCCAAAAAAAAATGTTGTTTTTACCTGGGTTTGCCCCTTAATATTATGAAGAACATTTGTAATCATTTTGAACAATAAGCCGACCCTTTTTTACATATACGCCATCCCTCCACAGTCTTGGCCCTTCCTCCCCCATCCCCCCCGATCCTCCCAGGTACCTCCCTACTCGTCAACCTTCATAATAATACCGTTACGACGTGCCAAATCACTTTATATGATAATAACTAGCACGGTAAATGTAATAAATTCAAATACGCCTGCTTTACATCATCACTATTTTAGCTACTTTTCGTAAAATTCGACTAATATACTATTAGAACTGTAAAGATTGATAAATTTACAATTGGCAAGATTTATGACTACGTAAAACAGTTTTTAGAAAGTGTATGTAGACACTTAGACATATTCCAGACGGGTTTTAAACAAACAAGGCATTAGAATATATTGCCTAACAACACTGTATAGTGGTACAACTCAAAATTTGTAAATAGCTTAGTAACAGTTTTATGGTTTTACGTCGAGTTACTGTTAACCAGGTGCGGTAAAGATGTATTTAGTGGTAACTAATCATTTAATTAGATTTAAATAAACGTCTGGAATTAGTACCACGGTGATTGCTTTAGATAAGAAAATAGCGCTCTCTTTACCTTAGACACGACTTTCTTAGATAGATCAACTTTATTTTATTTTAAAAGCTTTATAATTTATCTGAGTTGAGTCGAATTTGAAGTCAATTTAATAACCAATTCGTGATTTGTTTCAGTTTTTCAAACCATTATACAAACAAACCAAGCAGAAGATGAAACCCAATTTCAAAAAAGACTAATGGACAAATCTGATGCCGTGGCATACTGAATTTCGGCCCGGACAGTGGATACCGAACTTTGACAGATAATATACTGAAATATCTGTCAAAGTCTCTCTGCAGACAGTCTGCACTCCGTATTGGACGGTTTGACTGCACCTTCACTCAGAAAACAAATCAGACGACATTTCTCAACATCAAAACTACTGCCGTCTGATGTCAACTGTAGCACAGTAGCACAGTACAAAGATTGTAGTCAGATCCATACTTTAGTAACAAGTGTCAATAAAATAGACATTCCATATCATTATCTGTAGCGTATGTTTTATATGTTCTTTTTGATCCTGTCCCAAACTTCAGTTATTTGGCGATCTGTCATCATTAATCCGCCCCGTCGTAACAGTTCAGTGTTATGAAAATATAAATGTTTGTAGAGCAGAGATACTCGTGCGCTGTTGAAGTATACTGATGTTAATATAATGTTTATGTTGAGGAAATAGTATATTAATCATCGAAGTAATATTGTGAACGGAGATGCGTGACTGTGTTAGGAATTAGGGATTTCAAGTATCGATAACTGTTTTAATTATTGTTTTGCGGTGTTGTCGTTGGTGTAGTGAACACGTTTGCAACTGAGCGTAAAATCAAGGGTTTGGTTCCTGAAAATTGTAATGGATTTTCTCATCAGGAATATCTTGGTAGGTAGCTCGGAGTCTGGTTTTGTGATTGGTTGACAACAATAGACATGGTCGCTGGACTTAGGATTCCAAGCGAGACGTCGAGCCAATGTTAAGACTTGTAATTTACAAATCTCCTTTTAAAACCTTTCATAAAATTGTTTCTAACGTAGCTGAGTTAATTTATATTCATAAACAGTCTTTTCATTCAACTTTGTTTGTTAAACACTATATGGTTTGAGGTGACCAATGAAATTTACTTTCGCCCTTTCTGAAAAATCTGATTGTAGTACTTATATTGATGTTTTTTACTATAAATTGATTTTACAGACGCTGTGAAACTTGTAAGTGTCTCGTATCTGACTACTCTGTGAAGGAGCACCGAAGATCACAATCTCTTTTAGTTCTAGATATTATTTTCTTCAAGTCACTTGAAGACCTCATAGATACATATTCTAGCTAGTCAAATTATTATTATAAGCCTACATTGTCCCACTGCAGGGCTTCCCTCCTTCCATATTTCGCGATCTAGTGATGCGAATATAGGTCAATCCTTTGCGAAAGAGGTCCAGTTCATCCCGCCATCTTCTTTTAGCCATAGTAACAATATATTTTTCATTATCTATATTAATACATACTTTACATTTGTAAAGTTCAAAACTAATTGAATGTCGATCAAAGTGTTCAGTATCGAACAGCGGTAAACATTTTCCATTTTGTGGTCTGTTTACAAACTTATGACATGAAATAGCGCTTATTTGTTGCTTAATTATTTTTTGTGGTCCTTTGTCCTTTCTCATTAGACCAAGATAATAGAAGCCACGTGTATCTGACCTGTCCTTACTTTTTGTGTCCTTGTTATCTTCTCACTGCTAATTAAATATGAAAGCCTCTGCTCTTTGTTTCGTAATTTGTAGTCACTTGTGTTAGTGTCTTTTACTATAATAACAAACCGGCCAAATGCGTTTTTTTGTTATTAAACTACATAAATATTCACGGTTTTCAAATATTTTCCTTTACATGTGCTGTAAGACCTTGCTTTTTGCTAAATTTCGTGATTCTAGGTCAATGGGGACACCATGTAGGTTTTCGAACACATGGACAGACAGACTGACAAGAGAATGATTTTATAAGGGTTCCTTTTTTACCTTTTGAGGTAAGGAACCCTAAAAAGTGACGTAGTAATTTACACAACAAAACAAAACATGACGCATGTAATCCCTGAAGAGTTAGACAAAGGTATATTTAAATGTGAGATACGACATAGTTGCCGTCGGGGGAATAACCTGGATGAGGCTAGCGCAAGACTGTGGAAATTGGCACAAGAAGAGAGAGGTCTATACCCAGCAGTGGGGGAGTGCGGGCTGTGGATGATGATTTGATGATATTTAAATGTAGGCCTATAACGTTTTGCCTGTTATGTTTTAAGCCCCATGTAATATGAAGCGAGCCTATTGCAATCAACCGGGCTCAGACCTAGACTCCACGGCTCTGTGTATTTATTATTTATTAAAAAAACTTTTATTGACTATTTATTTTAAAAAAATGCTGTGCCCGACAGGGATCATAAATCATAATTGTTTCTATTATTTTATTTACCACCATTTACCACATTATGTTTAAATCAATAAACGATTTGATTTGATTTGAGTAATTCCTCGTGGGAAACGCTTATAATACCATGCCCGACCAGGGAATAGAACCGAGGACTTCATGCTCAGTAATACCGCTTGCAGCCACTAGACAAGCGAGACAGTAGCAATTACAATATTACTAAATATAGTTTTTGTGACAATATGCAAACGAAAACTGAGGTTTACTAGCAATTTATCATCGAAGAGTTAAACTAAATGGCCGGAATAAAATAGTGCTGCTATTTTTCACTATGGCCTTTTTGTGAAAGTGTGGTTAAACTGAATTGTGTTGCAGCCATTGTGGAGAAGTGTTTTGATGTTCATCTCGACTATTCATCATTTTGCAAGTTATTTATTTTACAATAAAAATTTAGTTATCATTACTTGGCACTGAGTTTGCACACATGTAGTGGGTACGGTTTCGAAATTTTATTCGGTTCGGACGTAGTGGTTTGGGCTCACTGATTCCTCTGCACAGAATGCTCATTTATTTATTTCAATCTTTTATGAACTTCTTTTTGTCTACAGCATGGTGCCACTAGTTTCGTGTGTGTTTTGGTTCTAGTACATGCCACGATACTTTCCTTCGCCATTACGAAAGGTGGTGATGAACTAACTTACATACTTATTACTTAGTGAAATGGGCGCTCGCGCATTCTCATCTCATCATTCTCATCTTTATTGGACATTTGCGTCGAATTTAATACTTAAATTCAACACTAGTACAGTCCTTTTTTTAGAGCCTATTTTTATATCGACTATTCATAATTTAGTGTCTATTCGTTGTTCGAATTTAACGACACACACACACTCGCCTATCATTATACCTTTCGGTCAAAACACGAGTATCGATAACCTATAATATCGATGGAATCTATCAATCCCTATTCCTAATCAAGGTTCCTCATTTACCCGTGGTGTATACTCGCATATTATCGTATTGACACAGTAGTGACTCGGTGTAAGGTAACGACTGAATAGTTAATCCTAAATAGGTGAGATATACAGTCGAACTCACACCAGTATGCGGTGTTAAGACATTGACACAGTTATGTCATACCCGTAAACGTGATTTGCGTAGTACACTGAGTGGTTGAGTGTACTAGAGATGTTTAATAAGCTCATGTTTTGATTTCATCAGTGTATATTATTGTTAGTTACCTAAGTTTGCACTATCCTCGTGACTCGTTAACCCAATTAACAGACTTCATAATTATAATACTTACCTACGTAGTATTTTTTATTACATTCAATGCACTTTTGTCTACCACGTTAACCTAGTGTTATTATAATAATGTAAACATTTTATTCACATTTTAACATTGAGAATATTTTGAGTCTGAAACAATAAATAGTGGCTAACTTAAACTTTGGTTTCTACTCAACAACACCTGACACCTTGCTGTACCCCGACTTAATTTTGGTCCCTCGAGCCGGATCACGCTTGCCGTAATGTAGATATTCGGAATTGCATTGACAACAGTGGCATGACAAGGCACTCCTTTGATTCAAGTAATGGTACTTTACTGGAGCGGAGACGGGGTTTCAGTAAGCATATGTTGTAGGTCGCCCGCCCCGAACAAGTTACCGACAGTATAAAAGCGGCTGGGACAGTCTGGATGCTGTACGGCACAGGACCAATTGGTGTGGCTCGGCTTTGGACAAGACTAAGTACTGCAGTGAAATAAATGATGAATTGATTGAGACGACTATGAAGTATGCATTTGCCTACTGTCATCATCAGCCTATTAATGTTCCCACTGCGGGGACACAGGCCTCCTCTCTATAAAAGGGAATAAGCTATAATCCACCACGCGGGCCCAGTGCGTATTGGTAGATGTCACATTTCTTCGAATTTTTAGTTCTAGGATATACCGGTTTCCTCATGATGTTTTCTTTCACTGTTTTGAGAGCAGTGGTGATGTAATAAAGTACACAAAGTAATGCACCTGTCTGGGCTGGAACCCACTGATAACTTACTATTGTAAGTCGGGGCCGCCACCACTGGGCAACCACTGCTCCCTTGCCTACTGTGCTGAAACTTTAGAATATAAAATTTATATATACAGTAGTATTATAAATTGGTCATAGTAAAGGCATGGTAAAGGCCTTTTTTACAACTTGACGACCACTTAGTTCATTTGATTAAAACGACGATGACCAATTAAATATTAAGTGTATCTTTAGTTTTGTTAGCTAAGAGACCTACAAATTTTGATAAGAGAGATTAAATGAAATCTGTACAACCCATTTTACATTGATGTATTATTTAAACTTCACTGATTTATTTCAAATTCAGCTGATTCAGTCCATCATTCCTAGATGAGTACGGAAACAAATGTCAGCAAGCTCCATGAATATATACGAGTGCAAAACTGACATATTTATATATCCTTTTATAATAACCGTGTGATTTGCGACCGGCGGCCATTTTGATTTGTGTGCTTCCTGTCAAATGTAGCGTTATTCGTTATGTGTGTAACTAGTGATTTTTATGGGATGATATTTGGCAGGACGATAAATTAGTTTGTTTTTATTATACGTACGAGTACTAATATTATAAATGTGAAAGCAACTGTATCAACTTTTAGTCTGTTTGTTACTTGTCTACGTCGTAATGGCTGATTGGAATTGACAGACAAACAGACTTTGCCTTACAATTTAAATATCAATCATTGTAATAAGTCAAATAGGTAAGTGAAAATCACGTGTCCTAGTACCTAAACCTTATTTGTAATAGGTTTGTTCCGTTTCCACGTTCTGTTCCGTAAAAATAGACAAACATAAAAGAAAGACATGCGGGGCAGTCTTTGGGGATCGGCTACGAGTGCTACGAAGCGTTAGGTGGCGGTCACGCGAGCTCCATGATTTTTGTTCACCCAAAAATAAGTTTTTACTTCAATAATACTTATTCTCCTTTTTTATCCTGGTAGTAGGCACCTACTTGCGTTCTTGACGGATAATTTACGACGTCCATGCAAGCGAAAGCGACTCTATAGGTACGTATGTCTGTATGTTAACTGTACGGTCATCAGTTTTAGTCAGAATGCACATTTCTGTGTATAACTGTTCAAATATGAGTTACTGTTTGGATAAAGCGTCGGTAGTTTGTCAGACATGTACAAACGAAAATCACACGCTAATATTTGCATACAATTATGTAATTTAAACCACTCGTGGGGCGTTGGTGGCACAGCGCTTGTCTGTTATTATTTTTCTATAATTTAATACTTTCTGAATAAATACAATACCTATAACAAGGAGCCGGTTTCCGTGTAACAACTTTGGCACGTGCCATTGAAAATACAGCATATTTCATAAAATATTTACATATTTCAGCGGAGACAAAAAATAAGTTACATAGATGTATAGTCCAAATACGTATGTGACGTATAACTAATGAAATAAATGGACAGCTTTGATTGGATTTAGCCAGTAAAACCTAATTAAATGTGTCATGTAATTTGGATTTGCACGAATTTTTGATCACCAAGGAAACGAGAGAAGCTTGTGCATCTCGCTTGAGCACAAGTCGCGTCGCAACTTGCATCACCTGAAGCCGTGAACTGAGCCTTGCGCTTGTACAAATACTTTTTTTCGCCTGTTCTATCCCACTGCTAAAAAACGCCCCCAACAATGGTTTTCCAGTTGTCTTTTTCTTTATCCTACAATTACTTAGCATTAAAGATCCGTCTCTATTCCAGACGCATAGATGCCATAAAGCCGCTCCAATGAGCTGCGACAGAGGCGAGGGGGCGGGGCCTCGCGATGCGCGGTGAGCCATGCCGCGGCGCCGGCGCAGGCTTGCGTCCCGCATCCGCGACTACGTGCGCGGGCTGCTCGCGTTCCTCTTCAGCAATGTGGGCGTCATCGTGCTGGTCGTCGCTTATACTATTGCAGGTAAGAAATAGACTGGAAACGGAATTATTAGGTACCTAACCAGGTCAGCTTAAAGTTTAAACGAATTCAGCTGAAAGGTCAACGCACACTTTATGAGCACTGCGCATGAAAAGAATCACCTTGACGCATTTTTAAATACTGATCCCAATTTAAGGTGAATCTAGTAAATCTATAAACTATTATAGTCTCAAAAAATCAGATAACTAGTCAACTAGGGAAGTTGTATCCGACAGCGACTCAACTAGATAGCTCAGTACAAACAATATTTGTGTTGGTATGCTCAGAAATGCCGCCTAACTAAACTTCCGTCTAATTTAAAAAACCTTTTTTTTCAAATTCCAATTTCACGCCCAATTCTGTTGGCCAAATATTTGCCGCAAAGTTGGTCGTCCATATCGAGTAACTGTAGCCAATTACTTGGCTTCTGATTGGAGAATAATAATCCATGAATTAACAATGCTATTTCTGAACATTAAAGGAGAGTACATTTACACTAAACTATTTTCTTGAGCAATGTTTTTGCGAATGCTCGACACGGTTTTCGAAGTTATGCTCCGAGTGAGCATTTACCTGTACTGTAACATCCCTTGACGAGGCAATCTGTGCTGCGGTACGTTTATTTGATTACTTTCGGAAACTTACAGCTAGGCAGACACAACTTGAACTAGTGACGACCACATCACACATTTGTCCGCGCTCATGTCTTTGATAAAATGTTTCAGAAATTCGCTCTATTGTTATGTTTTGCTACAATTGCTATATGCTCTTGTATAGTCTAGTAGTCACTTTAGGCCATTCTCACACAAAATCGCTCGTCCGTGGGGCGAGCAGAGGCGGGCGAAGCCAATGTTTTGGCAATGCGCCGGCGCGGGCGCCGCGGCGCCGGCCGCGCGGACAGACGGTAAGCGCCGCCCGTCCGCGGTCGGCCAGGATATGTGTTAGGCGTCGAACGGATTGCATACAAGCGAATGCAACGTGAGATTCACTTCATCTCACAGTTGCGCGGACCAGCGGTGTCGTGAGACAACCAGCGTCAGTATTCATTACAGCTGAAAATTCCGGAATGGGGGCGCGTTTGATTCGTCATCGCGCGAATACGGCTAATTAATGCCTGTAACATGATTGATTATGCTGCGCTGACGGTTCTTTGATTCTTTGTGTATCAGTCTCACTTCATCGAAGGGTAGCTTGTGCACGTAGACGTATGCATATGATTTTAAGTAGGGCAAGACATTCATGCATCCTTGCCGCAGTACACACACTCAGGACGTTTTGATCCAATTAACTGCAGCCCCATCACAGTTATTGTTATCTTTGATGTTTCATCTCCTTCGAAGTCACATCAGTCTTGATCGTTACAATTACTAGCTGTGGGTGCCCCACAGCAAGCTGCTGTCTTAGATAGGATGGCTGTGAAGGACCTGTAGCTTTATACTGCCGTTTTTACCTGAAGACCGACTTTTTGACAGTTCAAAAGTAGATCTTACAGTGTGTTGAAATATAATTGTATTGACTTTTGTAAATAAAACAAGGCATTATTTCCAACATCCACTCGTGCGAAGCCGTTCGCAAAAGTCAGTCACAATTTATAAGTCCTAACTCTTTTCTTCTCATTTTTTCCTTTGATAATGATTTTAAAAAGACCGGTAAATGTCTTAAAGGATAGCTTACGTCATCAGTTCCGGTCCCAGTGAACGTGCAATCAAAGCGGTAATGTCGCAGTGAAAGCATCCATGTTCTATAGGACCGAGGGACATCAAAGGCAGTAATCAGTTTCGGCGGACAAGGTTTACAGAGGACTGCAATCACTCTGAGGGCTGTCTTTTGATACCTGTGTATTTATGGAATTTTACAATGGGATACGAGAAACGGTTTTTGTGAAGCGTCTGGTAGAGTAGTTGAAGCAATAAGTCAGCCAAAGACTTGTGCGACATGTTGATCGAAAGTTAATGAAATGAGTATGAAAAGAAGATTGATTGCGATAAAAAGAGCTGCTTTTTTGGGTTCAACTTTAAACGCAGTTCTTTTTAGCAGTAAATTAAGGGTTTTCTTATCTCTTTTAATTTCATTCGATAAGTTTGTTTGTCACGATCTATCTCGTCATCGATCTAAAAGATCTACTTGTTACTGGTGGAAGTATGTAAGTACCTTTCTTATTTTAGGTAAAGGCATAAGATATGCCTTTCTTTCGATTGAGATTAAGTAACGTCCGTTTGACTTAATTTATCGCAAATAACTACTGAACGAAACAGATTACCTACAAACAAATTAGATATCAGTGATGACAACCCCAATATTCCTAGTTAACAAACCTCCATCGCCATTGAGGCCACCTAATTCCGATTCAAAACTCCATAAATATAATATAGCGACCACACAATGGCAATGAATAGAATCAAAACCGCAGCAGTTGTGAGAAAGTGTTTGCCAATCGATTGTTCAGTGGGCACCTTTTAGTACCTACACCACAAACGATTGTTCGGCGGTGTTGCCAAATGCAATAAAACATGATGAATCGACGGGAGTTGTGTTACGGTAGGCGTACCTCTGATGTTGTTATGGCAGCCTGGTACATTTTTATGGGATGTTTTTTGTTAGGGGGCCGATTATGGTGCCGTTTGGTGTTGTGTTATGAATTCATGATGATTGTTACACGCATTGGTTAAAAAAAAACAAAACTCCTTGCAGTTACTGGACTACCGAGCGAAAATTAGAGTAGTCAGAAGGTTTGATATACATGTTAGGTTTACAACTTGTATTGTGTCAAAGTAGGTATGCACTTTATAAGTTACACTGCAACCACCGCACTAGGTACCTAATTTGAGCAGAAACCCTCAAAAAGCTAAACTTCATGCAATGCGCTTATCTACTTCAGTTTGTGGGTCCATAATCGATACGAAAACTACAAAACCCCACTTGCTTCGATTTTTAAATAAAACATTGGCTTCAGTTTCTTGAGATGGTACTACTCTCGTGACTTTTCTACATTGAAGAACATCTATATACATATAATAAAATCGTAGGAAAGTCAAAACTGTACATTGAATTTTTTTTAAAAGAATACTTGAGGCGTGATCTACAATCGATATCGAAGCACGAAATAAAGTTTTTAGAATTTTTGTCTGTTTGTCTGTTTGTCTGTATGTATGTATGTCCGGGCTAAACTCAAAAAGTACTGCATGGATTTACTTCCAATTATAATATATTACTAAGAGGTCGGGTCAACATATATTTTATTTATTTTATTTCTTAGGTCTACCAACAATTGTTTACACTAATTTACAAACACAGATAAAACATGCATTTAAACTGTACACAGTGTAACAATTACTTAAAGGTAAACACCACATGGACAAAAAAAGAAAAATAATATCTTAAGCTACATAACGTACAAGTAAACTCAGTAAAATATACAAATATGAATCAATAACTTACATGCTAAGTATTAAAAGCATAATTTCTTTGAAAAGTTAAGTACACAGTCCAATAACTTTTACAACAAATCTGATAAACAGTTCATAAATTTATATTTTTGCTTATTGAGAGAATCATGGTGAAAATCTACGATATCACTACAACTATTTAAAACCCTACAGAACCTAGCACATGGAGAGTTAGATCCCAACACCGTTCTTCTCATTGGAGGACAAAGTGGCGTAATAGGTTTGCGTGGTATCCTCGACGGAGCACGAAAGTTAATGAGTGCGAGCAGTGGCGGTGAGTCGATATTTCCCTTCAAGATTTTGCTAGCATACATTGCGTCATTTAGACATCTTCGTTCTTCCAAGGTGTGCATGTTGAAGTATTTCAATCTATTTTTGTAGGAACGCACTTTTTTGGTTATTCCCACAGAAAAGGCCAGATGCCAAACGAAGCGTTTTTGGACGCGCTCTAGACGCAAACTATTTGTAGCGTAGTGCGGCCGCCAAACCACACTGCAATACTCTAATATGCTACGAACTAAACTCTGATAAAGTAAGATTTTAGTTTTAATTTGACGAAAACCCTTACACTGTCTAATGACAAAACCCATCATCCTGGACGCTCTTTTAGAAATAGAATCTACGTGTGGTGTAAAGGTCAGTTTTTGATCAAACAGAACTCCAAGGTCACGAATAGTGTCTACTTCATTCACTTTGTCCTCATTTATGTAATACACTGTCTTTATTGGATTATGTTTTCTTGTATATTTAACGTGGTAACATTTCGTCGAATTCAAATACATTTCGTTGCTTTTACACCATTGAATAAGACTATTAAGGTCCATCTGCAAAAGTGAAGCGTCTCTGTTAGATTCAACAATTCTAAGAAACTTTAAATCGTCCGCATACATGAACATTTTAGAGTGCCGTAAACAATTGGGAATGTCGTTTATAAAATAGTTAAATAATATTGGACCTAGATGAGAGCCTTGTGGGACTCCAGATGAGATATTATATATGTTAGATTGAAAACCGTTTACCACAACATAAAAAGATCTACCACTCAAGTAAGAAATCACCCATTCAAGCAAGCCACCAGTAATACCATAAGCACGTAACTTACAAGACAAGATTTTGTGGGAAACTTTATCAAAAGCCTTGCTGAAGTCAGTATAAATGACGTCAGCTTGGTGACCAGAGTCAACGGCTTCAATCAAAAGTTCGGTGAAAGGGACCAAATTAGAAGTTGTGGATCTTGATCCAACAAAACCGTGCTGATGATCGCTAATGAATAATTTTAGATGGTTTTGGAAATACGGGCAGAGCAGTGACTCGAACACTTTGGCGAACGTTGAGAGGATTGAGATAGGCCTATAGTTAGCTATGTCATCGTTGCTGTCTGATTTATATATAGGCACCACCTTAGCCATTTTCCATGTTTGTGGGAATACGCCAGAAGATAAGGATTTGCTGTATATAAGACACAGAGGGCCCACTAACTCCTCCGCACAAGACGTAATAAATATTGGCGGTATGCCATCAGGGCCAGCTCCTTTGTTAGTATCCAAACTTTTAAGTTTTTTAAGTAATGTCTCACTGCTAATTGTTGGACTTGTTAAACATAAACTACTATTTTCGAAAGATTTTAATATTATATTAGTATCATATTCCTTACTCAATTCTTGTTCGGGGCTATAAACAGATGAGAAGTTGGCAGCAAACATCTCACATATTGTTGTACCATCAGATGTGGACATTGATCCATTTTTCATGGTCATAGGGTAGGTACTAGACCCTCCTCTTTTATTTTTTACGTGAGTCCAAAATAACTTAGGGTTATTTTTTAGTTTATTTTCAACACCTTCAATATACACATTATAACAAGAGGTGGCCAATTCATCGCAACGCTTACTAATTAGCTTTAACTCTATCAAATCCATTGGGTTTTTATATTTATTGTATCGCCTTCTAATATTATTTTTTAAATTTAGCATTTTAATAAGTTTGTGGTTAAACCACTGAGGATATTTACGTTTTTTTGGTACCCGTGAGGGAATAAACTGATGTATAGCGTCGTTAAGCTTCTCGTAAAAAACATCCAACATCTCATTCACATTATCGCTACCCTCAAATAATTTAACCCAATCTACTTGTTTAAAAAAATTACGAATTCCTCCATAATTTGCAGTACGAAAATTTGGTCTAATCTTGTCACTGTTGTATGGCAGACTGGCGTCCCTACTCAAGGACACTACTATGTCTAGAGGTGGATGCTGTTTATCGACATTACTTATTGGACTAATGCTTTTGCCCACGCTACACAAAGAATGTGTTGACAAAACTAGGTCCAAAATGCGACCAGCGTCGTTTGCCACTAAATTCATTTGACTAAGTCTATTAACATTAGTAAAATCAATTAATATTTCACTAGTACCAGGCAAACTAAGTTTATTATCCGATTTGCCTAATAAAGTCCAATCAATACTGCTCAAATTAAAGTCACCCACAATAAAAACACTTGAATCAGAACATTGTTCAAAAACAGCATTACAATGATCCAAATAGTGCTCCAGAGAAGAACGCCGTACAGGAGGCGGCAGGTATACTGCGCAGAGAGCCATTCGGCGAACAGTACATGATACCGGCAAGTCAATACTTACCCATAGGTCTTCACAGCTGCTTTCCCAATTCTTAATGCGTTTAGACTTAATTTGTTTATTAACGGCTATTAAAACACCACCCCCTTCTTTACCACTCTGAAAATGTGAAGTTTCTCTATCTCTTCTATATACCACGTACCTATCGTCGAACAGCTCGCTGCTCAGCACAGAGCCGTTCAACCAAGTCTCAGACAGTATTATTATGTCATAATTACTACAGGCAATATTACGAGATACATTATGTGTCTTTGTTCTCAACCCTCGACTGTTCTGATAATATATTTGCAAATTATTGAATTTAAATTATTATATTTACAAGTGCACGCAATTATAAGTACTTATATCGCTTGTTTTTATCAAGCAGGTACTCATTATTTTAACTTATTTAAAATGTCTAAGCTTCCAATAAGAACATGTTCATCGCCGTCCGTCTTTCTGACAAATATCCTGCCGTTCCTCACCCACACGTACTTATATCCCTTCTCCTTCGCCTTAAGTCTTGTTGCAGCGTGAAGAGCTTTGTATGCAGGGGATAAGTGCTCGGCGACAAACACAGGAGATCTATTTCCAGCTATACCAAAATCTCCGGTATTTAGTTTTTCGTGGCTTTTATTTTTGTTATAATTGATTACAGCGGCCAACAGCTGATCGCGGATTCTCGGAGAGGCAAGCTGCACCACAATAGAACGAGGGCGAATATTAGTCGTATTAAGTTTAGCTATTCTTGTGCAGTGTGAAACATCGCTATCTTGAACCTCACAACCGACTACGGAACCCAACTGCTTGACAATGGTGTACAGGTTTTCTTGTTTATTTTCAGGTAGACACTGCAGCTCCAGGTTGTTGGCCCGTGTCTGCTGCTCCAAATAATTTAAACGCTGACCAAGATCCACCAATTTGTTCTGTAGTTTAATATTTTCGTCTTTCAGTTCTTTGGTAGTACTTTTAATCTCGGCGTGCTCCGACCGAAACTCGTCAAATTGACTCGTGTGGAAATCCATAGACACTCGAAATTCTTCAAGATCCGCACGAATAGGGGCCAACTCACTATTGACAATGCTTATGATCGTGGTATTTATTTCTTTGATCATAGTAGCAAACTCTGCTTTAATAACTTCCTGCACGATTGAGCGCACCTCCTCCTTATAGGCTACATATTATCACGCTATCACTTACGGGGGAGGAGCTGTGAATTTTTATGACTGACTGGGTGATATATCAACGCACAGCCCAAACCACTGGGTCTAAGGGTGCCTTATGGAAGGATTTTTCAAAATTCACCCTTTAGGGGGGTGAAACGGGGCTCCAAAGTTTGTACGGGAAACCAGATTAGTTAGACTATTTCATTCGAAACTTCACAAGAGTACGCCTATTGAGGAATGAGAAGAAACGTGCTTCAGATTTTTTCAGAATTCAACCCCTTAGAGGGCGAAATTTTTTTTTTTTTTTTTTTATTGTCACAAGGAAACGTACATGAGTATACACTGTTTAACAATATGCAAACTAACGCTACAGAAGTTTGTATACAGATATTGTGAGCCCTGCCTCTCAAACTAGGATAACCTGTATCTTAAGAGACAGTGTTCAGCTGTGAGGTTACTTAAAAATAGGGATCAAACAACTGCGGACTGTTCCAACTTATAGTACGTGTTAACAACTTAACAATCTTATTACTCTTAAACTTGTAAACATAAAGATATTATAATTTAGGAAAAAGGAAAAATGTTATAAATTAACAATTTAAAACTAAATGTATGTGAATGAGCGAGTGTGTGTGTGAGTATGTCTGTATGATTTATGTGTGTGTGGTGAGTTTTTGTATGGGAGTAGTGAGTGTGAGGTGTTATAATTATGTGAGGCAGTAAAAGCAAAGTACGGCAAATTAGGCAATGCATTTTAGCAGTGATTCAGTTTGTGTATAGTCCTGTTGAAGTAGCCATTCCATTAGCTTAGCTTTCAATTCAAACTTATTGAAATCCAGTATATTTAATTCTTTATGGATTTTCTTGTAGATCAGTGAACTCAAAGCGAAGTATTGGTGTTTGGCAAAAGCAGTTTTGTGTCGTGTACCTGGGGGAATGTTGGTTCGTTTGGTGGGATCAGATGGTGGGACACTGGAGTGTCTTCTGAGAATGGATTGCAACACGAAGAGCTGTCGAACTGTTAATACCTTACAATCTGAGTAGAGTTGAGTAGTTGGATAACGATAAGGTTTTCGTAGCATCACTTTCAGTATTGCTCTCTGAGCTCTCTCCACTCTAAGAAAAGTAGTTTTAGCCGCACCACCCCATGCATTGATGCAATACCCAAGAACTGACTGACACAGAGCATAGAACACCATTTTTAGAGTATCAGGATTTGCGGAAGCTCTAAGTGACTTAAAGATATGTATCAGTCTCAGCGTTCTCGAGGTTAGGGCATCAATGTGTTTATTCCAGCGTAACCCGGCATCTATTTGAACACCCAGGTATTTGACGTGATCAGTACGCGTGAGAGTTGGACATTGGCATGAAGATGCCTGTTTTAAGCAAGTGTGCGCTATTATCGAAAAGGTGTGGTCCGGTGCGGTGTTCTGACGGATGGCGAAAGGAATATATGAAGTCTTGTTACAGTTGAGGGTAAGCAGGTTTAAGTTGAGCCAGTTTATTATTTCACGTAGTGCCAATTCCGCGTTACTTTTAACACAATCCCATGTTGCCCCGTCAACTATAACCACGGTGTCATCGGCATATACAAAGATCATCGAGTTGGGGAGGGACATTCTGCATAAGTCATTCACATATATTTGAAATAAAATGGGGCCTAAAATGCTACCTTGGGGCACTCCATAAGATAAGGTTTCGTCATCACTAAAGTGATTATCAATTTTGGTTTTTTGAGTACGGTTGTTCAGGTAATCCTTGAATATTTGCAGTGCTATACCTCTAACACCGATTCGCTCTAATTTGGCAATAAGTATGGGAACAGAAACTGTGTCGAATGCCTTCGAAAGATCTAGGAATATTCCAAGGCACTTGGTTTTCCTGTCGAGATTTCTGGCAACCACCTGCGTCAAATCAAGTACTGCATCTTCAGTCGACACACCGGAGCGGAAACCATACTGATTATCTGCTATTATTTTGTATCTTTCCAAGAAATTCTTAAGCCGGTTACTAAGGATCCTTTCCAGGACCTTGGAAAGAGCAGTCAAAACCGAAATGGGTCTATAGTTGTTGACACAGCCTCTGCTCCCACCCTTGTGGATTGGGTGCACAATTGCTTTTTTAAGTGCGTCCGGAAAAACACCCTTGCGGAGACAGCTATTAAAGATGTACGTCAATGGTTTTGTTAGTGTCTGACGGCCCATTTTTAGCACTATCGGCGATATACCATCCCAACCCAGCGTGCAGTCATCACGTAGCTGCGAAACCAGAGACTCCACCTCAGATTCGTCTATATCTAGCAACACGAGGGAGTTAACGGGAGAAAGCGGGGTGTTATTATTCATATTCAGAACCTGACTGCTCATATCAGCGGGACACTGATTCTGTGATAGAATTTTATCCGCTAGGGTTTTCCCTACATTACTGAAGAATTTACCAACTTCATTTATGGATGCTTTAGGACTGTCACATATTTTCAGTAGTTCCACAGGACTAGTTTTTATTTTAGCTGTATTTGTAACAGTTTTAATAGTGTTCCAGAGGGCTTTGGGGTTATTTTTTGTTTTCTCGAATTCATTCTTTTCGTGGGCAATTTTTAGTTTTCTGAGCAAGTCATTGCAAAAATTCCGGTAGCGTGTATAGGTTTTTTTAAGAATTAAATTATCTGGTTCTTTAGTTGAACGAATATGCATTTTGTCTCGATTTCGGATACACCTCAAAAGGCCTGGGGTTATCCAGGGTTTGATCGTCCTTTTTTTACTGGGAATCTTGACATACCTGGTGTGTTTAGTAATGATCGGTATAAGCAAAGTTATAAAAGTATTCATCATTGTGTTTGGGTCGTCCAATTTATAAATTGCCGCAAAATCGAGTGTTTCTATCTCTAGCTTAATTGCCTCATAATTTACGGAAGTAGAATATTGACATGGTTTACGAGTGGGTCGACAGTCTAAAAATCAATGCACAGCCCAAACCGCTGGGTCTACAGATTCCAAAATTGGCAAGTAGGTTCCTTAATTGGTCCTAGGGTGCACTAAGAAAGGATTTTTCAAATTTGACTATCTAAAGGGGTGAAACGGGGATCCAAAGTTTGTATGGGGAAACCAGATTAGTTAGACTATTTCATTCGAAACTTAGACTATTTCATTCGAAACTTCACAGGAGTACTCCTATTGATAAATGAGGAGAAACGGGTTTCAGGTTTTTTCAAAATTCAAATCCTAAGAGGGGGAAATGGGGTAACCACGTCTAAAAATCAATGCACAGCCCAAACCGCTGGGTCTACAGATTCCAAAATTGGCAAATAGGTTTCCTATGTACTCTTGGGGTGCAGTTAGAAATAATTTACAAAATTCGTCCTCCAAAGGGGTGAAACGGAGCTCCAAACTTTGAATGGGGAAACAAGATTAGTTAGTCTATTTTATTTGAAACTTAACAAGAGTACTCCTATCGATAAATGAACATTTGTTTCAGTTTTGTTCAGAATTCAACCCCTAATAAGGAGAAATGGCGTGACAAAGTCTGAAAATCAACATGGGTGTTGTTTGTATTGTGTATCGGGTTGGGTGTATTACAAAAACAATGATTTTAATGTGGCGGACCTGAAATTCCATCGTCCCCATTTGGGTTACTTACAATGTGGTTGGAATGAAAAATTAAAAATCATTATGGGTATCGCTTCAGAGATTATCAGGGGTGCTGATTACGAATATGGTATTTATTATGACATCCAGAAGATGGCGGATTCGACTTCTGTACAGGTTTATTGGGGTATCAGGACAAATAAATGCGCAACTTAATGGCAACTAAGGTTTACCCTGTAGAGTCAACATAACATGACCATAGTTGAATAAATAAATAAATCACCATCATCATCATCATCTTTAAAAATAAAAAATAAAAAAATTGGGTTTATTCGGTAGGTTAGAAAACAAGTCGCAGGCTACTTTTATACCCCTAGGTGACAAAGGTGGTTCACGCGGACGAAGTCGCGGGCAACAGCTAGTCACCAATAAAGTCAGTACTTATGTTCTTCTATTGCGTCCGCCTTGCTTTTCCTAATAATATGTATATTAATAATACTAGCTGTGCCCGCGCGGTTTCACTTGCGTGTTTCATAAGTTGGTGTTTATTAGATGAGATTTAGTGTGAAAGTTAATGTTCCAAGAAAACAGCAATAAAAATACCATCCTGAAACACTTCGAACTCAAATGGGAATAGTTCTCCCGCTGCCATGACTTCACTGGTGGTTCCGTAGGTGCCATGGCAAGACATTTCAGTAACGTATTTATGTATAGAACAATAAACAGCTCCTGACCGCTCCTGGGTGAAAGGTTGAAACCTTTCCCAGTTGTTAGACACGTGGCGCACAATGCTGGCTCGAACACGTGGCCCAGACAGGCGCATTACTTTGTGTAATTTATTTCATCAACACTGCTCTCAAAACGGTGAAGGAAAACATCGTGAGGAAACCGGCATGCCCTAGAACCAAAAATTCGAAGACATTGTGACATCTGCCAAACCGCACTGGGCCCGCGTGGTGGATTTGCCCATCCGCAAAATACGCGCTTTGACATTTAAATTGGCCAACGGAATCAAAACATCAAAATGACCTTCATTGAAGTTTCTTGAGAATCGGAATATTTTAACTCCCTGTTTGTCCCTTGAAACACCTGGAACTCAAACGGCAATAATTCTCCCGCTACCATGAGTGATGCACCAAATAGGATAAAGATGAAAATTCAAGGACACCTTTTCTAGTAAGAACGACTAATACTAAAAGACCTATTATAGTAATATACCAAAATGTGAAATATACAATATGTAATTGGCGAAGAAATAGACAGTAAAATTCCAACCAGGCCCAATTTAAAATTACTAAGTGAAACATACCAAAACGAAGACAAACCAAACAACGATGATGTCAAATATTTCAAAGCAAATTAGTAGTAACAGTAAAATATCGCAGAACAGAAATGAGCGTGTATCGCTTGAGTTCGTTTTTTGAAACGTTTTTTTCTTACCTTGCAGCAGACGCCTGCATACTGAAAAATACTGGCAACCTAGAAATTGGCATAAAAACTTTAAAACGTTATAGAACCTCATTTCAATACCTTTCAGCAGACGCCTGCATAATAATATCACCGAAACATACTGGCCACCTAGAAATTCCGCTTAAATTCTTATTTCAAAATATGCATTAACGCGTTGTCGTAAAATTCAATTTGGATCTATATCGGCTTCCGAATTCTAATTTCAATGTAAAGTATGCATAACGCGTTGACGTAAGATTCAATTTGTATCAGTAACTTTTTCCATACAAACATTAATTAATACCCTTATATATACCCTTTTTTTTTTTAGGATGGGAAATCATCAAATGACCTCTCCCGCTCTGGGCGGAGCGGGAGGGAGTGTCAGACTCTTACTGACTAAAACCCATCCATGTTCCTTCCTCGCCCTTTACGTTCCGGGGCCGCGGTATCTCTTTCGAACAGTCCCGCAACCCCGGCAGGCTTCGGCCCTTGCGGGCCCCTCTCTTCTGCTGACATCTCTTTGAGGCGCGCGTGGAACACGAACGCGCCGTCGACACGGCCTGTCGTCGTTAGACGGACGGACGGCTAGCTAGCCCATAGCCAACCGTCCACAGGCCCGCGTCTACGGTGGCCGGTAGCCACCACGTGGCCCCCGACGCCCGGTGCGTCTCCCGCGGCGGCCGGGAAGTGAGGATCTCTCCCTCTCTCGTTCCGCCACCTCCTTCGCTAGCATGACTGCTTCGCAGAAGGAGGTGACAGCTTCCCATTCCGTCTCGCTCCGGACCATGGATTGAACCAGGGCCGGACGCGAGGGGTTGCCGCCGCCGATCGCCGCTACGAGGACACGGCGGTGCTCCGCCCACGCAGGGCAGACTTCCACCGTGTGCTCCACCGTGTCCTCCGGTCTATCCTCGCAGTGGAGACACCCGGGCGTTTCCTCCCGCCCGATTCGGTGCAGGTACCTCCCGAAACATCCGTGTCCGGTGAGGACCTGCGTCAGGCGGAAGGTGAGGACGCCGTGGCGCCTCTCTAGCCACTCCTCAAAGAGGGGACTTACCGCCACTATAGTGGCGTGCCCTGCACAGGGTTGCGACAGTCGCTCTCTCCATGTCGCCATGAGATCGCGCCGGAGGTCTGTCCGCTGAGCGGCAATTTGCCGCGGCAGCGGAGTTTCCCCCCGGCGTAGTGCCTCCGCGCGCCAGTCGTGCAGGCACGCGAGGACTATCGCCTCCAGATCCCATGGCGGCAATCCGGCAAGCAGGCCCGCCGCCTCGCGGGAGATCGTGCGGTACCCACGGACCATTTTCACGGCCACTACTTTCTGGGGCGCGTTCAGATAGTGGGCGGCTCGCCGCCTCAAGGAACGCGCCCACACTGGGGCCCCGTAAAGGGCCATGGACTGCACGACCCCCGCATAGAGCCTGCGGCAGGAGGCGTTTGGCCCCCCAAGGTTGGGCAGGAGCCGCCAGAAGGCAGCTCCGGTCCGTTCTAGCCTGGGGGCCAAACTTCGGAAATGTTCGACGAAGTTCCATCGGCTGTCGAGTACGAGTCCCAGGTACTTCAACGTCGGCTCGACGCCGATGGATACCCCTCCCACCGTCAGTGTGGATCCCGATGGTGGCGCATTCCGAGGACCATGAAAGCACATGGCGTCGGACTTGTGCAATGCCACCTCGAGACCCAGTTGCCGGATCCTCTCAACGACTATCGCAACCCCGCGTGTCATAACTTCGGCCGCCGCCTCGTGCGACCTCCCCTGTGCCAGCACCAGGGGGTCGTCTGCGTAGCAAACGACACTGACACCACTAGGGAGGTCGGCGCGCAGCACCCAGTCGTAACCGATGTTCCACAGAGGCGGTCCCACAACCGATCCCTGTGGGACACCGCACGACATCTCTCGCCGGTTCCAATCTCCGCAGCGACTGGGGTAGATGACGGCCCTGTCCGTCAGGTAGTCCCCGATCACACGACGGAGGTAGGTCGGCACCCGGTGATACCGGACTGCCTCCCTGATGCAGCTCCAGGGCAGGGAGTTGAAGGCGTTGGCGATGTCGAGACACACCGCCAGGACAACCCCGCCCCGGGATATCGCAACCCCCGTCGTGAGGGCTCTCACGCGCATGATGGCGTCCACAGTGGAGCGCCCCCTGCGGAAACCAAACTGGTTCTCCGCAAGACTTCGCAAGACTTATATATACCCTTAAGGGCTGAATTTCGTAAAACCTTTTCTTAATAAGCACCAGAAGCCGAAATAGTATATTTCATTACAAGTGCGGAAAGGCTGTCATTGCAAAGAGTTCCGACAAATGTCTACCCGAGCCGAGGCGCAGCCGAAGGCGAGGGTTGACAGTCGCAACAAGTTGCAATGACGGTTCCGCAGGTGTACTGAACTACTATTTTTAATACAGTTGCGAAAAAATGAAGCAATTTAATAAAATAATAAAAACACAATAAACTCAACTAACTAAAATGGCGCCAACCGTAGAATATAAGCAGAATTTTTTTTTTCTTCACCCATTTTGGTAGTCAAAGGGAACTATCCATACAGCTTAGTCTTCAGTAGATTTTTTTTATTGATATGAAATGAAAATGAAATTTAATGAGATGAAATGAAATGAAACCCAACCTAACTCATTCAATTAAATCATTAAATCTGTCTGATATTGAAATAAATTAGTAGCTTCTTTTTAGAAGTATACGTATTAATCACAAAAAGTCTTAGTAAAAACTTCATGGTTGGTTTTTCTTTTTAATAGACATTATTTTGACAGTTGGGAAAGAGAACGCACGAGTTCGGGAAAGGTAAACAAAAGCACTAGTATGTAATAGCCCACATCCCGAACGCTATACGTCCCTGCAATACACCACTTTTTGAGCAACTGTATTAAAAAGAACATTCAGGCCCACATTCATGTCTCTAACTTTAAAAACATAGGACTTTCATACAAACTTTGACAACCCTTTTCAACCCCTTGGGGCGTGAATTTAAAAAAATCCTTTCTTAGTGCGCACCTGCACCCCCTAGAGAGTGCTTGTGCCAAATTTTAGTCCTCACGGCCCAGTAGTTTCCAAGATTTCGTGATGAGTGGTCAGTGAGTGGACTTCTCCTTTATACATATGTATGTATGTTTGTATAGATGTATTTAGTCAATTTCAATTTAGAGTGTAACGGTCGTATGATCGAGGATAGTCGAGGTGTTAGGGTCGCTGCCGTTTTCTTCTGCTTCCATACTTCTGGATAACTCGTCATCTCAGCATTCAGCCTCCTCGAACGATCCTCGGCGGAATGATCACGCCAAAATATCAATAATTACTGTCGTTCCCCGAACCTTAACGCTTTCCCTTCCAAATCAAAGGGTATTGATTATCCCACAATAATAGAAATATGCTTGTCGCTCCGCGTCATTAGACGGCTTGAAAGCCTGAAGTTTACACTTGACTGAGCACTTTTAACTTTTACAACAACTCGCTGGGTATTTCCTTTGTCATTTTGATGAAGAATGAGGGGTTGGGAGGCTGCGTTATCGCATTAGGTCCCTGCACACGATCAAGGAATATTGGAAAGATATTGATGCAAATGAAATTCGGAGGTTCATTGTGCAATCAGCGGTAAGAATCATTCTTTTTGGTTTTGATCTTTAGAATGTCATTTTGTAAAGATTTTGGTTGGTTAATTTGTTTGGTTTGGTTGAGGAATTTATCAGTTGCAGTCAGGAGATTGATTCGCCTCCTATAACGTGAGACTTAGACATACCTGGTGAAATTTGGATGATCTGTAATTGTCGAACCTGTCTGTGATGTTAAGTTGTGTTATAGGTATGTTTGTTTCCCAAGATTTACTTAGGCAAAGCTAGTAAGATGTGGGCCTGAAACTATGCCAAATGTTAAATTCTAGATTTTAAATTAGTTTCTACCCACCGTGATTAATGGAACCTTTGTGCACAAGATACTATTGATCAGACTTAATACTGGCTAGGTATTTAATCATAACTTCTATTTACCGCGATTCAAAAGGTTCTACGCTGAAAGGTGGTTCGATGCGCCGACGGATATCCTTTGAATGGATTCTTAATTATGCGAGAAACAGACAAAGATGTCTAGAATCTGTAAACTGAACGGAATTCCTGGAAATCTTTACAAATGTGGTTAAGTTGTGCTTGTTATACGAAGTACTTTTGTTACTTAATGAGACCTAAAATTAGGAAGAAGGCTGGTTTATTTTCGTATCATACTTTTCTGTTAGTACATCAATTATTGGATTTTACTTGAGAATATTTCCAACTACGATAATAATACTTCAGTTGTTAAGAAATATACCTCCCTTAAATCGCGAATACAGATATACTATCAATCAACTAGACCCATCAAATAAAGTTTTGAAACTGCTTTTAATTCCATCAAGCCATTCTCTGTGACATTGTACACGCTGCCCACGAGTTCAAAGAGAAACTCTTCAAAATGAAACTCGTGTATTTCTTGACGACATTATGATGCTCCGTAATTTATGTCCGCCGTCGGTGAATTAAAAGGAATCTGTCTTCGTGGCTCATGCCCGTGATAAATTAATAATAAGGCAATGTTTGGCATCGGATAAAAGTGATGGAGTAGCTATAGCAAACAAATAACGAAGATGTCTTCTATTAAAAAGACATCATTACGTTCGGTATGACAGTCTTTTCATGTATTTTTGATGGAATGATCATTGATCATCAAAGTGTTACGGAACTTGCTTTTGGTAAAGATTTCATAACCATGGATATTATGAGATGAGGTCAACTAAGAATTCGGTATAAATAAATACTATTTTTGTCTGTTTGGATGCTACCCGTACCGTAAAATGGGGTAAATAGAAACGCAGGGGTAAATCGAGACAAAACTTTGAGATGGAATTTAACGTTGAAGGTATGGTATGTTGCCAGAAATGTTCAAATAAAATAGATTATTTGTTACTACTCCATGTGAATTACTAATATTCAGCTGCATCCGGCTAGACTGGAAGCCGATCAAAATATTTTTGGAAAAAGTGTGACACAAGATATTATCCAGCTCGAAGGACCAACATTTCTGGAAGTACTATTCAAACAATGCTCTCTTTCTACAGGTGCATTCATGTTCCAAGCGATAGAGGGAGGGAGCGAGATGAAGATGGACAACCAAATGACGCGTGAGCGCGAAAACCTGACGCAGTTCCTGTGGCAGAACGTCACTCTTGATTTGAACCTCTTCAACGAGACGGCTCTGAGGGAGAGGTATGTATCACATGGCTAGTACCGACAGAGGATCTAATAAAAGAAATGTCTAAATAAAAGATGACTTGTTTTGATGGTACTCGTCCTAACAGTTCATAATAATATTACGATATTTTTGACAGCAATTTGTAGAAAACACTTGACGAGTTAGTAACTAAACTTGGTTCATCGGTTCTCAATAAAAGTTTGGCTTTAGAGACCATTGCTCTTGTCATATTTATTAACGGTTGCGTTTCGTATCTTAGACTACATTATTCATTGATAATCATCCTTTCACTTTTTGGCCAATATCTCTAGTGATCATTTTACATCTAGTTATCATCCAAAACCGTGGAGAAGCTCGTGGCTAAATAATAACAGCCGCTCGGGCAGATCTTTAGGTTAAGCCGTGCTTGCCTAGGTTGGTCTGTGGATGGGTGACCACCCTTACATACCGAGTTTCCTCCGTGTCTCAAAAAGCATGTTAAGCTGTTGGCCCCGGCTGTCATTTGTCCATCTTTGGCAGTCGTTATAGGTAGTCAGTGACTCAAATAGTCTGACAACCAGTCTTACCAAGGGGTATCGTATTACCCAGTATTAACTGGGTAGTGGAGGTCAGATAGGCAGTCGCTCCATGTAAAATACTGGTATTCAGCTGCATGTGGCTAGACTGGAAGCAGACCCCAACATAGTTGGGAAAAGGCTAGGCAGATGATGATATCATCCATAAAAACCCTGTATAAAGCAAACGCCTACTATTATCTTGTAATGTTTATGTTTTCATGTATGGTTCCCTCATAGGATTGGGGCCGAACTGCGCAACTACCAGAGTAAGATAGTGAGGGCGGTGCACAAGGGCTGGGACGGCGGCCGCTCCTCGCGACAGTGGAGCTTCTCATCTGCCTTCCTGTACTCCCTCACCGTCATCACCACTATCGGTAAGGATCTAAGAAGATCAGTATTACCAGGTTGTGTTGGAAAGAGCAAAGTGACAATTAATAATGAAAAATTGATCATGTTGAGAGCTTTGTTGTTTGAAATGCGTAACAGTTGTTTTTTCTTCAGCTACAGCAACTTACAGCTGTTACTATGACATTTTACCATACAAAAATGTGTTTAAACAGCTGTTTTAGATAATCAGACTGTCATCTTTTTGGTGAACATGGACCTTAATAGATGGACATTTAATTTCGGCTTACTTGGAAAAAGCGACAGCGGGACGATTTGAGCATTTCGGGTTTTATAAAAGTTTTCCAATGCAATTACAAGATACCGGGATTAGATGAAACACAATTGGGTTGATCCACTTAAACCACATTGGACAGCCCCACATTATGTGCAGCTTTTCCCTACAAAGATATATGTTTTTTCTGGTCCTTATCAATTAATCATGTATTCACCAGGTTACGGGCACCTGTCTCCGAAGACTGACTGGGGCAAGGTGGTCACCATCCTGTACGCGCTGCTGGGGATGCCACTGTTCCTGTTATATCTTACTAATGTTGGTAAGATTTGATCATACGATTCTTGTATACCTTTTTCTGACACATATTGTTCAAAAATGTAGAAAAGGCTCGTTGGTTCAGTTTTGGAAACGCTACTGCTGCACTGTAATTCCTGGGTTCATTTCCTTAGTCGAGTAAACGAGTAAACTGTTAGTAGATTTTGCCGTCTGAATTTTTCCCGTGATTTGGTTCATGGCAATATGCTAGCCACCTTTTTTTTTCGGATGGGAAATGACTTCTCCCACTCTGGGTGGAGCGGGAGGGAGTGTCAGACTTTTATCTGAGACTTTTACTTACTAAAATCCATCCATTTTTCTTTCTCGCCCTTTATGTTCCGGGGCCGCGGTATCTCTTTTGAACAGTCCCGCATCCCCGGCAGGCTTCGGCCCTTTCATTATCCTGACATCTCTTGCTCGGCGCGCGTGGAACACTCTGGCGCCGTCGACAGTCGACACGGCCTGTCGTCATAAGACGGACGGACGGCTAGCTAGCCGCTCTGAATCATGTGAAATCACAGGACACTAAATGGGTACACACTTCCGCAATATATTACATAGGTCTGATACGTGTGCAAATAAATTGGTTTTTCTTGAAAGAAATACCAAGTGTTCACACAGTAAATAAGAAATTGATGACCATAAAAAACCTCATTGAATTTGCTGGAGTGTGCAATTGTGATTAACCATTGAGGTGGACTAATTTAAAAGAAAAAGGGTCCTTATTATAAAATTCATAATTTGCTCAAATGGATTTCTGCAAAGTAACACAGCTCATTAAAAGAAAGAAAAGTAAGATTAGCAAAATCTCGATCTTAAGCGTTAATTAAATCATTCCAAATATTTGTGAATGATAAATGATGTTTATTTTGTAAGTTGGTTTTCACAAACACTTTTACGCGTCATTTTTTTTAAACTACATAGATGGGGCCAGTGTTTCGTACCTCACTACTCTGAGAAGAAACAGCCGAAAGTTCGAAGTTGAATATTCTGATTAAATCCTTATCTCTGGATGAAGTCACTCATGTGATTACACTAATAGAGAAATTGGGACAAGGGCTTCGAAATTATGACGATGATTAATCTGTAGGTGCTATACTTCTGCATGATCATCCTGAATAACTCCCACTGCTGGCCCACAGGCCTTCTTAGGCCGTGTTCCCACTATGTCGTGACGATTAATTTATCGCTGATTTTTTAGTTGGTAAAAGTCGTGGACGACAGTAATCGCGTCGTCCTATATGTGAAAAACTCCATTTAAATACACAAGCCATGACACTTAAAACTACACGATTATCTTTCGTCACGACAAAGTCAAATGTTTTACTTGAAATACCATTTTTAATTTATTATGCCCACTTAAGAGTGATTTTTAAAATTCATACCACTTAAATGTTCATTTATTTTATCAAAATGTGCTGAAAACAACCGCAATATTCGAACTTCATACTAAACAGTCGACGGCTTTCAAAATAAGCCCACCTTTCACCGCTAGTATATAAGCTGGAGCGATGAAACGACGCGGCGCTACACACTCCTCATCCACATAACATAACATGAGATGTAATGTAGTAATGGGAAAGAGAAAGAAGTAAATGATGCCGTGACATCTGACACGAGAGAATTGAAGAAGGAAACGTTTTGCGCCAACCCTAAATAGAATGGTACAAGGGCTGGAAAGTGATGATGATATTATGTAGTAATAGCGCATACATTTTCCCACTGCTGGGACACAAGCCTCCTATCAATGAGGTGGAGCGTATGTCACGTGGGGCCTAACGCGTACTCAATAGTAAGGGATGTTAAGTACTGTATTCAAAGTGTCTTCAAAGTTCAGATTCTAGGACGTGAAGATATTTTTACTGTTTTCATACACTGGTGATGAAACCAATGAAACACGGCACGAAGTAAAGTGTTTACCTTTTAATCCATAACCTTACGATACAAAAACCGGGAGACCTGACAGTTACTAAATGTAATACTTACGCTACGCTCAAGTATTTTGAAGACCTAGAGGTACAGTCTTCATTAGCTGTTATAAGAGTAACTCTCCAGAGTTTTAATTAAGAAATAATGTGTGGGTTTAATTAAGTAAACACTGAACATTGGTGTGTTCTGTTTACTGTTAGCTCGGAAGGAAGTTGTCATTTTTATAAACACATTCAACGAATAGATCTGTTTATAAATAACTGTAAATACGTTTTATTTCGTACACATTCAGACTTCTTGCTGTGTTTTAATTGTATCAACACGGACAGTGTTTGATACAACATGTTGACGTTCACCGAAGCAAGTGATAATTACCTATACAATACGCACATGAACTCGATAAATTAGAAATGGGTGTCTTGGGTTCGTACTTGAGACCCTTGACACGCATCGGCAATCCGACTGTCACACCGCTAGGCTATCACCGCTCAGAAGAACCCCTAAAAACCTTTTTCACCGAATCATGCTTTTCTCCTTAACAATATTTTTGAGTACTTCAATTGAAAATCTTATAATCGTATAAATAACTTGATTTGCTTAGTTTGTTAAAACAATTAATTAGTTTTTTTTCTGTTAAACCACTTAGGAATTAACTCGGCTTTTGTTCGCAAAAGTCTAAAAACAATCAGACTGGATAAATAACCTAATTAACTTTTAGGATTTTCAATCTAGAAAACAAAGAAGCAGATACTTGTTGGTTAATGGATTTTTAGTTTTAAAACCGTAGAGACCTTTGTAACAGCTGTTTAAACAAACTTTTTCAGGTCATCATTCATTTAAAAAGGGTTTTATTTTTCTAAGGAAACTCGTTTATGTTCAAAGTATGCCCTGATTAAGCCCAATCTTTGTTTAGCGTATTGCCGACTAAACTGAAAACCATAATAAACTTTTCCAAATAAGACTAAAATTACAGGTACACTTTTAAATCTTGCAGAAACTGGCCTGTCTTATAATCAAAAATGGACAGACATCTGACCTTATTATACATTAAAATACCGGGACAAACTTTTAGGAATCATTCAGACCACCAAAATAAGAAAAACGCATTAGATACAAGAAAAATAAATCACTTAACGAAAATACACTAAAAATGATGGTTACCTAATGCATAAACACATCCTTGTCTTGGTTATCTGTGTTTTTTTTGCTTGGATATCTTTCAATTCAATTCAATCCAATGATTTTATTATCAGGTATCTTTAGGCCCATATGATAGATAAAATACACAAAATAACAACATAAAAATATTCTAACACATAAAAAAACTAACAAGCTATGAACTATCACACACGAAGTGGCGGCGTCGTGTTACGCTGTGCGGTGTCATGTAGCCTGCCGCGAAAACGGCGGTAGACTACACCCTTCGGCCAAAACTCTTCCTTGAGAAACATGTCGAGATATTGTGTCGGAACTCGCACCACAAACGACTTGAAGTTGGTGTTGTGACGCGGCTCCAACCTCTCGACCCTCAATGTTCAGCTAGTCTTTACCTTCATGTACTCAACGATCTCCTCAACCTTCGTGGAGTGATGCAGTCGGGACACATACAGCAACGTCGTTGGTGTCGCTGGACGCAGCAGCATATTTGGTCCTGACAGTCCAGTACCGCATTGAATGCGACAAGTAGGCTTCTTCTTCTTCTGAACTAAGGTGAAGCCGTCCTCATCACAGTCCTGCTTTGCTGGACAGCGCTGTACCGGATTCCTTGGAAGGGTTTCACAGCGACGGTTCTGGTTTCCCCCTTTCAGCTGCTTAGGTTGAATTACAGCTGAATTATTTGAGGCAGCCATTGCGGCGTAAGCTGGTTTGGGGGATAACGTAGCTACGCGTGTCGTATTCTCTGCCGGAGCAGAGGGGCGGGGGGCGGCGGGGCACGGTGCATCGCCCTCGCTGTTTGCAGGTGACGGCAGGTGACGACGAATCCAATTTCGCCGACGCAAAACTGCTGTCCGAAGCATTTTCTGCACCACGACTCGTGTTTATGTTGGCATCGTCATGTGTCCTACTTTCCGAAACTGCACTGCGTAGCAACACTATCTCGGCACGTAGTTCATGGATGGTATTTTCAGACTTCTCCAACTTACACTGCACCTCGGCCAGGCTTGACTTCATCTATGTAATGTCCTTTAACAGCCTGGTGACGTCTACGTGATCGAAAGTGACGGGCGGTAACTTATGTAGCTCCTTTGCTACGAAAGTTGGCACGTCGTCAGGGTCGGTCACCTTTAGAAAGGTGATGATGTCTTGGACACTTTTCTCAGTACCATCTCTCCTCCGAGATGGCATTTGATCAAGCTTCCCAGTCGACTGGAAGAGTAGCTTCTTGCCCGCGCTGATGTCGTCTTCTTTGAAGCTCGACTTGCAGATCTGCATGATGCTCATCTCGTCCATAGTATCGATGACATTCTGTATCAATGCCAACAGTTCGTTTGCAATAAGTTGTTGCGAACTCATTGCGAAAAAACAGGCAGCAGCTAATGCCACACACCGAGCGTACAACTATGACAACACGTCCGAATTCGATAACGCATCGCACCGTACTGAACGTCGTGTTAAAATTTGTACATCTATTTTAATGGGACCTTTATATTGAAGAGTATCTAGAGCCCACTGCCTCACATACACAACACCTGTTTCCAGCAGGTAGATATTATAGGGCCTATAATGTGTTAATGAAGTAGTACCATTGCAGGTGAGCTGCTGGCGCGCTGGTTCAAGTGTATCTACGCGCTCGTCTGTCTGTGCAGGGGGTGTCCGGGGTTCACCAGGAGAAGAACCGCCAGGTTACGACTACAGGTGAACAATAATACTGATTCATATTAACTAGCAACCGCTACGGTTGTTATCAGGTTAAAAACCTGTTAAGCATATAAATAAGCATTAGTTTTCGAACCTGAGAAAAAAGTATATTTATTTAAATTGCATGTACAATAGTGGTATACAGGCGGACTTAATGCTACAAGGCATTCTCTACCAGTCAACCTTGAAATAATTGAATTTATTCCTGTTACTGACATTACGATGACTGGGTTGTATAAAAGATGATATGGCTAGTAGGTATGCACTTACATAATTTGGTAATTTATGACTTTCGGTGAAGAAAATCGTCACGCCGAAATTCAGAACTCAATTAGCTAAGCAAGCCTGTTGAGCGATTTTATAACGCGATGAAGAAGTTAAAGACAGACATACAAGTTACACGTGCAAACCAATTCAAACCAGCCAATGAACTGACCCTCAAATCACGAGTACAGTACTCTTAAATAAACAGTCATGGCACACCATCAATTACCAGTTATACCTGACGGACTTGATCACTCCGTGCCGAGTGGGCAGGATATTTGCTACAAAATACTTCTTGGCCACAAACTATACGGACAAGGGCCACACGACTTGCGACAAAGACTCCCGAGACAACAATTAAACAAGTTTGACAAATGAATAAAACATTGAGTCAAGTCCCGAACTCCACCTAAACGGAGACAAGTGAAGCGGTGCGGAGAAGTGCAAGATTCAACCTGTTTCAGGAGAGACAGGAATTTAATTGGATGTGGGTGTTTCATTCTAGCACGTCTCTTTTTGCCGTTTGGTAGAATCTGGGCCTCAGACCAGGCTCGTGGCTTGGCCACCAGGTCATCAACAGCAACTGCAGAAAAAGCAAAAGAAGGAAGTGGTTAAAAATAAATAAATAAATAAAATCATGCCGTGTGTCATTGCGGATGCAACATGCGACGCGTCGTCGTCCGAAGCCGAGAAGCCTCGGATCGTTCACAACATCGGGAAACCCGACTTGGAACAAGACTTTGACATCGAACATTGTAAACTTCGCCTGTTTTCTCCCCAGCCGTTGTCGCATGACGCGTGTCGTGTGGGCGTGTACCGAGCTCGTGGTCGAACGGTAATTGACTACCCTCGGACGGACAGAGATATTCCGTCACGATCCCGAGCTAGCGCGAACGAAAGTGTTGACCGACGTGTGTGGACGAATGTAAATATTTATCAATAGATCTGCTGAAGGAACCACACATGTTGGTAATTAATTGTTGGTGCAACTTTATATGCATACTAGCCGATGACCGCGGCTTCGCCCGCGTAAAATTATATACTAAAACAGTCCTCTTGAATCACTCTATCTATTAAAAAAACCCGCATCAAAATCCGAATTTTAAAGATCTAAGCAAACATAGGACCAGACAGACGCGGCGGGAGACTTGGTTTTATAATATGTAGTGATTGGCTTGTAGACAGCCAGACAGTAAAAAATCGAATGAGTGATATAATGGGTTACTCGCATGTTCACCAAGAAGGGTGATTGTGAACAGAAAAATAAGGCGTAGGTATGTACTCGTAATTGCAAACATCATCTGATGTTGTGACTGATGGTGATGATGATGATGATGATGTTATCTAGCCGATTTCTGCCACAGCAACTGCATTCGATTGCTGTCTAGATGTGATTGTAGAGTTCTTTGATGTGCTCCTCTTTCATGTGCTCTCAACTGGCGAACATATCCAACTTTGGCCGAAAAACTCCGAGCACAAAGCGGACATGTCAGAACATCATTGATAAAATTGTAGGGCATAGCTATAGGTGGCCTAGCTCGCTTTAAGTTGTGACTCCGTAATGTTTCAAATTGGGTTCCTCATTTCGCAGCTTCTGTTGATTTATGATCATAACAGGGTGAGGTTTACAAATAGCCGGTAGTCGCAAGTGTCGGCTCGACTCTTACTGATGTCAAATTATCTATTATGATCATTCTGGTCAACCCTTCAGTAACCAATTTTAATTACCTAAATGAGATTTGAGATCGGTGTCAAAATGTATAATTTTTTGTTTGATTCTGTAGTGTTCTTATAATAGAAATGCACTCACTATAACTGTATTACTTGTGTTAGGATTCTCACGTCATTTGTTTTATTTCCAGTATGACTTGAGTGAAGCGGAGAGTATAGAGCGGCCTCAGGCGTGGAGGGGCCGGTACCCAGACTCTGACGTCACTCCAGAGTTCGTGATACCGCCAGTGGAGAGGTATCCACCGCCTCGAGGCTATCCTAGGTAAGTTTTAATCGTTTTGTTCTAAACGAAGTTGTAGTTTTATCTATTTCAGCTGTTGCCACGCAATCCAGAGAACGAAAACACATTAATGTCTACAAATTCAATGGCTTCACAATCTTCTATTGGCATGCGACCTAATCCAGCAAATGCGTTTTATCTGCAATACTAGCAGAGTAAATTCACACGTCAGTACAGGCGGCCATGTTTACGATAGCGGTGTATTTAGAACCGTCACTGACCATTCGTGGTTGAAGACTTACGAAATGTGCGAATGTTGTTTTGAAGATTGATGTTGTACCTACTACTAAATGTCTGTCAAGATCTGTGAATGCTCTTGTTTCTAGGAGACCTATTTATTCCGTGAAAGCTGCCTCACGCATTAGTCTGATTAGTCATTAGTGAGTATTGATGGACAGTTAGTAATAGGTATATATAACTATTCGTATTCACTCATCGCTTATCCATGATCACTGATCTGTTTATTACCGTGGTCATACCAGCTATGAGGACGAGGCTTATTTTAGAGATTCAAATAATCATCGGATAGATGGCTATGTGATGAATATAATACTCATCTATTTAAAGGCAATCCATCAATATACGAGTATATAAAGTTGGTACTAAAATTATGTATCCTACACAATTTACCAAGTAATATCAGATTTTCGGTACGAAACTTAGTTTTGAAAATAGTTGACAACAAATGGTACCATCATCGGCGAATTGCACATAGTTGAACGCAAACGAATGTAAAAGGGTACGTAATGATCGTAGAATCCCATCGCATTTTATAGTTACTGACTTTATGTATGACAATGTAAAAAGATTTGCAAATATACAACTGAAAGTCAATGACCCCAATCTAAAATGTTCAAGAACAATGTTATATACTACTGCTTTACAATTCCTAATTGTACAGTGCGATTAGATTCCGAATCTAGAACAGGATTGCACCGAGATTCAGCAATCTGCATGCTCATTACGAACGGAATTCCTGACTCCCTAACTATGTTATTTCTCTCCGTTTGTCAGCACTCAAAACTATGCAAAGTTAGATTAGGAAAGCAAGTTCTCTTTAGAGATTGTGTTTGTTCGGAATAAGACTTTGTGGAAATCAAACTAAACTTGTGTAGTCGCAAAGTGCAAGTCGAATCGTTATAAATAGTGTTCTTTGAGATCTAATAGATCTGTAGTAGCTGCTAAACGTAGAGTGGCGTAACCGGCATTTTCTAGGAATAAAAAATCAAATCAACCAACCACCGCGTGGTCAATCATAGCCCAGTTTCACAGAGCGTAGAGCCAGATCCGCGTCCCAGTAGTAGGAATATTATAGACTAATATGCTGTAGATTGAAGTAGTTTCCCGTCTGATTTAAACAAACTATGCATACCTAATTCTAATATATAAGGAACACTAATCGCACAGTAAACAGTCACATTAAAATCGGTCCAACCGTTTGGCCCGTGTCGGAGATTAGCCGGAGCAAACAAAAAGAGACAATATGAATTTTATGTTATAAGTACCCCGTTGAACTGCTGTCAACTGTCAACACGCATAGTCATGCTGTTGAGAGTTAAAGTGATCTAGTGCATAAAACTTCGAGTTTGTGTTTATAAACATTACCAAAGTGAACTTTAAAAAGTGATTATCATATACAATTATTAGTGGCTAAAAGCAATAAGTGATTCATAACAAAAACAGTGATTAAAATACAACAGTGACATTACAAATTTCAACTTTTCTTCGTCCACCCACATAGCATAGAAAAGTTTAAAAACAATTAACGTCAAATGTCAAAATGTCATTTGACATTTGGGAAAGTGTTGCCATTGTAAGAAAATAATTACCACCATGAGTTGCAAAAATGTTGCCAATGTGACTCGAGTGGGAAATCAGGCTCAAAGTCAAACCAACGATACTGATGAAAATCTAAAGAACAAAACCTCGCCGAAGAAATTTGTTCAACAAGTCTTTCACCCAAGCCTCTTCAATAGACAGAGATCTAACTCAATGAGTGAAATTTCATCCAAGCAATCGGGTTCTTCCAACAATCCCATTCTGCTCACCTGCGAGAATGAATTGGATCAGGCAATAGAACAAGTGCCAGCTGTACGGCTTTCAACAGCTGATGTAGCACAACCTCCACAGTGGCAACGAGTTCCCACATCTAAGAAAAGGAAAATATGCGACAACTCACCACCACCAGTTGAGTCCGTAAACCGATTTTCCAATCTGCCGGTTGACCTAACGGAAGATACATTAACTGAGCCTAAACCACCAAATAAGCCCCCTCCTATAGTTTTGTATGGGATTGAGGATCTAAACGAGCTCACCAAACTCATTGAGTCCGTCATTCGTCCGGAAGAATTTCGGTATAAAATAATAAATAAAAACCTATTACGCGTGATGGTAAGCACAGTCGACGATTACAAGCATGTCATTGATCTGATACGACAAAAAGGACTAATCGGACACACTTTCTCTCGTAAAGACACGAAATGTTACAGAATAGTAATAAAAGACCTCCATCATACTACTCCTCACGATGCTATCGTGGAAGAATTGGAAAAATCGGGTAACAAGGTTAGGGGAGAAATCATCAACCACCGCTATGGAGCAGAGAAAATTCCTACCTCTACATTTTTCGTAAATTTGGAACCCAGCCCAAACAATAAACTGGTTAAAAATATCCAGTATATCCATCACCAACGCATCAAAATCGAAGACCCACGCAAAACAAAGACTATAGTACAATGTCAAAGATGCCAACAATATGGCCACTGTAAAAACAACTGCATGAGGCCATACAGATGTGTCAAATGTGGGGAGGGCCACAAAACCTCAGAGTGTCCCAAAAAAGATAGAAATACACCCGCCAAATGTGCCCTCTGCTCCTGCGACCACCCTGCTAATTACAAAGGTTGTCAAGTTTACAAAGAAATACTATCTAGAAAAATGAAACCAAGAAGTTTTCCAACCGGAAAACTTCCTACTGACATACCTCGCAACGACACAACCCGAGAAATCTCCACCCTACCCCAACGAAACACCCATCGCAAATCAGAACAAAGCTACTCTGATACAGTCGCTGGACGTACCAACGATCGCCCACGAGGCAACGCCACTACATCTCGTCACATAGACAACCCTCAACAAAACGTATCCGTTATGGAACAACTCTTGATCAAACAAAATGAAAAAATCGACCTACTTCTACAACAAATAAGTACCCTAATGGGTCTTTTAACGGCTGTTATTACAAAACTAGCATCATAAATGACTCCTTTAAGAATTGCAACCTGGAACATCAATGGATTGGCTCCCAATATCCAAGAACTGGAGACTTTAATAAAAGCAAACAAACTAGACGTGGTACTAATTTCAGAATCACATAGCACGTCTCGAAGCTCGTTCCGCATTAAGGGCTTCAACATTTACCATACTCCCCATCCCGACGGTAGTGCGCACGCTGGCTCAGCGCTGGCCATTCGAGGAAACCTGAGACATTCGCAGATAGAACCGTATTCTACAGTGCATCTACAAGCAACTTCTGTTAGATTGGAGGACCGAGCAGGCACTATTATACTCTCCTCAATCTACTGCCCACCCAGGCACAAAATCACTTCAGAGATGTTTAAAACCTATTTCAACACTCTTGGCCACAGGTTCATTGCAGGTGGTGACTGGAATGCCAAACATACATTTTGGGGATCCCGCTGTAACAGCACTCGTGGACGCGATCTAAAACGTTGTGTTGATGAAAATCATCTAAAACCGATATCTACCGGTGAAGCCACCTACTGGCCTAGCGACCCAAAGAAACTACCGGATCTCCTGGACTTCTTCATAAGTAAGGGCATAGACAGTTTACACACTACAATAGAATCGAACCTAGACGGATCATCGGATCACACACCGGCGATCCTCACTATTAGCACTAGTGAGCTCACTCGAGAAATGACAGAGTCTCTGACAAATAGCCGAACTGACTGGGACGGTTTCAAGAATTACCTCATTGACAACTTTACTTCTACTTTACCTTTAATGGATAAAAATGACGTAGATAACGCCTGCCGATATCTCACAAATGCCATTCAAATAGCTGCCTGGATTAACACACCCTCTCGATCCAGAGGTTCGACCAACCACTCTCATCCGCCGGATATCATGCAAAGAATCCTAGAAAAACGTAGACTTAGAAGAATTTGGCATCAGTCCCGTCATCCGCTTGATAAACTCCACTATAACAAGGCAGCTAAAGAATTAAAGTCTATAGTCCAGGAATCTATTAATTCAACGGTGGCAACAAACCTACAGATGATGTCACCTACGGGAGTTGGTGCACACTCGCTCTGGAAGGCAACCAAAAACCTAGATAAACCTCAAGAGTCTTATCCCCCAATTAGGTCACAAGCTTCCTGGGCAAGAACTGACTTGGAAAAAGCCGAAGTATTTGCAATGCATTTGAATTCTGTATTCAAACCTAACGAGAGCATTGCAGATGAGCGACATATTGATGCAATATTAGAACAAGATCTGCAGATGTGTCTGCCCATTAAGCCAACAACACCTAAAGAAATTGCGAAGGAAATCAGACAGCTCAACTCGAAAAAAGCCCCCGGATTTGACCTGATCACACCTTCAATACTTAAAAATCTTCCCAGAAAATGCATTGCCTTCTTGGCTAGTCTGTTCAACGCAATCTTTCGAACATCTCACTTTCCTGATCTTTGGAAAATCTCTGAAGTTGTCATGATCCACAAATTGGGCAAACCAGAACATGAAGCGTCGTCGTATCGGCCGATAAGCTTAACTCCTGTACTGTCCAAACTGTGGGAGAGGATATTCCTTAACCGACTAAAACCATGTATGGACATCAATGATGTTGTTCCACCTCATCAGTTTGGCTTTCGGAAATCCCATTCAACAATAGAACAGGTTCACCGAGTTTACCAAACAGGAAGACAGGCCTTTGAACGCAAAAAGTACTGCTCAGCGGCATTTCTGGATGTACAACAAGCTTTTGACCGAGTCTGGCACAAAGGATTACTGGCAAAAGTGAAGACAAAACTTCCGCACTCAATGTTCCTGCTCATCCGGTCGTACTTATCCGAACGCTGCTTCCGAGTTAAACAGGGCGAAGCACGATCAAGATTGTTTGAAGTGGAAGCTGGAGTACCACAGGGTTCTGTTCTTGGCCCTGTGTTGTATAACATTTTTACATCAGATTTACCCACATTAGACGACATAACAGTTGCAACATATGCTGACGACATAGCCTACTTATCAGTTGACGACAACCCAGAAATGGCCAGCAACAAACTGCAAAATCAGTTAGACGAGACACATAAATGGCTCTGTAAGTGGCGGATACGCGCCAGTGCATCCAAGTCTAACCATATCACCTTCACACTCAGGCAGGGAAACACCCCTCCTGTTAGACTTGGACCTGATACCTTACCACACACAGATTGTGTTAAATATCTTGGCTTCCATTTAGATAGGCGCCTAACATGGAAGCATCACATTAAGCAGAAAAGGGAGGAGATAAACCATAAATTCCGCAACCTTTATTGGCTCATGGGAAGAAACTCTGTACTCTCTGTAGACAACAAGCTACTCATCTACAACTCGGTCCTTAAACCAATATGGACGTACGGAATCCAATTGTGGGGCGTAGCCAGCAAATCTAACATTCTCTGCCTGCAAAGGGTTCAAAACGGAATACTAAGAGCCATAGTAAATGCACCTTGGTTTGCTCGGAATAGCGAAATTCACGACTTCCTGCAGGTGCCGCTCGTAAACTCTGAAATCGAGCGGTACAAATCTCAACACAAGGTTCGCCTAACCATGCACCCAAACCCACTAGTGACTGAACTGCTAAACCCGACAGCGGTGGTGAAAAGGCTGAAGAGGAACCACCTTCTATAAGTGGGAGGCGCAGCACTGGCTGCTCCACCACAACGCCATGTAGCTTGTAACAAATTCGCTTATGGTCTGACGACCGATCGCAAATATAATATAATAAAAAAAAAAAAAAAAAAAAAAAAAAAAAAAAAAAAATAAGTACCCCGTATATGTATACATTCAATAAAGAGCTATTAATTTGAAATTAAAAACAGACACTTGAATTTTATTTATTTGTATAGATTAGGTAAGTAAAAAGGCCCACACTTAGTAGTGGGTACAAGACTGCTTGTTATGATGCTGATCATCATCTGCGTAGCCTTTTCTCAACTATGTTGGGGCCGGCTTCCAGTCTAACCGGATGTAGCTGAATACCAGTATTTTACATGGAGCGACTGCCTATCTGACCTCCACAACCCAGTCAATACTGGGTAATACGATACCACTTGGTAAGACTGGTTGTCAGACTTTTTGGGTAACTGACTACCTGTAACGACTGTCAAAGATGGACAAATGACAGCCGGAACCAACAGCTTAACGTGCTTTCCGAGGCACGGAGGAAACTTGGTATGTAAGGGTGGTCACCCATCCACAGACCACACTAGGTAAGCACGGCTTAACCTAAAGATCGGCCCGAGCGGCTGTTATTATTTAGCCAACTTCTCCAACAGTATAAACATAACCATTGAATTAGAATAAAAGGCCCTTTCTGTAAAATCAAAAGCGGGTTGCTGACTTGATTTAGGTTGCACTACACAAAACGCGACTACACTCACGGTTAACGAGTATCCGGAACATCGAGCATATAACCTATAGAGTAGAAACGTTACTTATTTTGTTTGAAAACAATTCCGCCAACTGATAGTACTCACATTTGCGTTCACTACGCTCTGATTGGCTGACCGAATGACAAAAATAACTCTCTAGAGATGGGGTAGTGTGCCATGCAAGTTTTATCGATATCGATAACCAATGCATCAGTAATAGTAGTAATAGTGAATAATACTTGCGTGTTTTCTTATGGAAATCAGTGTATCAATGTGTTAATAGATAAATAATAACACATTGATTCACTTATTTAGCCACGAGCATATTGTTATGATCCTGATCATGTTCAATTAATACTCTCGAATCACTCCACTCTCTATGACTTTGTAATTAAGAGATCCTCAGAACCTCGGATCACTTCAATAGAACCCCGGAAGCGCAATATCCTGTGTATTTCAGATCGCAATTACATTAGGTAATTAATTCTTGCGTACGTCAACACAGACTAATGGTAATTATCGGCCTAGCATCTGATTATATTGTGCAGTATCTCGTTAATTGACTAAGCACAAATTAACAAACGAGGTTAGAAATCGATATTACAGCAGGATATACTGCAGAGATAACATGGTGTTTTCAGTCTTATAATGGCCTTAATAAAAAGGACATGGTTTGACTGTGACTTTACAGAAAAAGTAATGGAAATCACACCGTAGTTACTTTATTGTGGAGCAACGTTTCCAAGTGTTACTGAGCAACATTCGATAACAGAAAGTTATTTATTGTTATTATAACATATAACAACAGTATTATTATGTTATTATATGTCAAGTAAAGTTGCCTTACTTTTGAAAACAGACATTAATGGAAACAATTAATAAAATTTTTAGAGAATGTTACTATAACATAGAAAAAAAGCTGTGCAACTCGCTTGTTGGTGAAAGTTACTACTCTTTGTTATACTTATCTTGGTAATTGAAGTCACTCGCGGTATGGACACTATGATAATATTCAGCCAATAGTAAGTTCAAACAAGTAGCCACAAAAGTTACAGCTTGTGACCTAATGTTATTATGTTACCGTGTTGCTCCACAAATAGTAACTGCGGTGTAAATAGGCATGACGACAGTTTCAAAAAATTACAAATCTATTTAGTCCGTCAATTAGAGTAGGTATTGGAAAGTAATGGACCCGTATTTTTGTTTTTGTAAATCAATGAATATAGAGAAAGATAAAACGCATCAAAACTCGGGAGTGGGGGCTGATGACGTCAGTACGCTCTAAAAATTATACCTAGGCATGACGTATTGAGAATTTAAAAGCGTTGTATCTTCGTCAATTTTGATTTGCGTAACAAAAGAATAAAATACGGGTCAAATATTTTAATTTAATTTTCAACTGACGGACCAATTCGATTTTTGTCGTCTACCCTGTGCCCCATTAGGGTCACTAACAAGTACAAAAGTACAGAAAGCAGACAGTAAGTAATCTCCTCAACATAAATTAATATAATAATCAAGGCACCATTTATTTAAGACGGTGCTCGGTGTGAAACCACACAGCACTCACGTTTACGTAACAGACAAATAAAATTCATTTACAAAAAGCCCGCGGCGTTTTACTCAAAGAATTTCTTTAGACGGTTTAATTAGATAGCCATTAGACATCTTTAATTAATTATATTACGTCCCTAATAAAGTTGTACAGCTGTGTGAAAGACACCTAATTTTACACGCTTTACGATGCTTTTTCATTACATTTATTTCATCATGTTGAAATTAAATGGCGGTGAAAGAGATTTTGTGTTTTTGTGAATAGTTAGGTAGGTACTTGCTTAGTTACAAACTGTTTAATTTCATTAAATGTTTACAAGATTTTAGGTAGGTACATAGGTAAAAATGTAGATATTTTCTACCTTTTACTGAATTACCACTGGCTAGTTAAAGAAATCAAAACTATTAGAACTATCTACACTCTTTTCCCTGACTGCCTATCTGACCTCATATAATACGATACCACTTGCTAAGACTGGTTGTCAGACTTATTGGGCCACTGACTACCTGTAACGACTGTCAAAGATGGACAAATGAAAACCTGAACCAACAGCTTAACGTGCTTTCCGTGGCACGGAGGAAACTCGCTATGTAAGAGTGGTCACCCATCCACAGACCAACTTAGGCAACTCATAGGATCTACACTTCACATGGACACAGATATTATAATACTTCGACATGGATAATAAAAATAAAACCAACTCGACTCGGGGAAACTGGTCCCAGTTTCAAGAGAAACGGTATCCCTATTATCCCTAGAAACAAAAGAAAATCAGATGTTTATAAAAACTTTGGTCGTATGACCATCAGTTGTGCCAGCGACACGAAGAAAAAGGAGAACAGTCTAAATGAATATGAAACATCTTTGTCCCAAGTACCAGGCGCCCAGAGTACATGAGAAGCATATCGATGCCACAGCCGAACTACTCGCGCCCCCCCCGCGCGTCCCGACGCGGCTGCTCGGAGCCGGCGGCGCCCGCAGGCAGCCCGGCGGCTTCCAGCGACTTCAGCTACGTCACCTTCGACGCACAAACTATCACAGTGCCGATCAGCGTTTGTGTCACTATTTTGGTTGGGTATGTAACAACTAACATTATCTTCATTTATTGACCGTATATCTTTCATCACCATTCTAGTAAGTACCCCTTTGGCCCAATTTATTGTAGTCAACGCAGCATGTCTTCTTTTTCCTAGGTCTCTATTAGTAGTCATCTCATGAACCAAGCCCTTTCTAGCCATCACACAGTTCATCCATAGTTGCTTTGGGCTTTCTCTATTCTTCGAGCCATCCACATTCAAACACAAAATTAAACCAATACTAATCTAGAGGGCCTTAACACGTGTCAGTCGCTATCAAAGCGTCTCACATTTTCACGGCAACTTTCAACGAACCGACAAAGTTTTCGGGCGTTCGACTGATTATGTCAGTCATTGGGATTTTTCAGTTTAGTTCAATATTTTTTACTTTTTCACAATAGCATTCACTAATAGATAGAAACTACAATAAATTAGTAGGCCCTCGGGGACTAAAGTTCAAGAGCTCATTAATTCAGTGTAGCAAAATGTTGATAAAATCAGTATTCTGGCACTCTTGGTCTAGCTAGAAGTATCTTAGATAAGGCTGTCGCTGAATTCAGACATAGCACAGTGCATACGTTGGATTCCTATCAGATTTAAAACGCTAGCTACTTATTCTACATATTATTATTATGTCTTGTTGTTCATTGTAAATATTGAGGTTCCCGATTCCAGGCTAGCCCTACCTACTCTTTTCACTGTGGGATGTCTTTCTTTTGACATTGCTTCTTTCGAATTAATAGTATCTATCAGTGAGATAATAAGTCGTAAATCCTATTGAATAAATGTCAGGCCTCCAGTGATTTTACTTAGATTACTTTTCACAAGAATTTTATTATTATTGTTCAGTAAATAAATCAGAACGTAATTTATAGAACTTTGATTGCTTTTATATTGAGTGCCTATATTTCGAGAGCGGTGTAAGATTTCTGACAGATATTAAATATCAATTGTATTTCTATTTCAAGAATTTACTTGGAAATGTTTTGATGGCCAAGCTAGTTCTTAAGATTACGTCTCTAAATAGATTTTGTTATTTTCCCTTAAGCGAGACGCTTGGGATTTCATAAATACAATTTAATTGGCTATTTTGGTTTCACCCTGACAGATTATAAGCCTTATTTAAACGTTTTGGTATTTAATAAAGTGTAAATCTTTAGGTGTTAGTGATGTTAATGACTGGAAGCTTGTTAATTAGTTCTTTGATCTGAAATACTAAACAACGGCAAAATTTTCCTGTTTTCACTGTCACTCCATTACATAACATAGAATAATCAACATAATGATTCACTGGCACTGAAAACAGGAAAATTAAATATTCTAAGTAAATGAAATGCCTATTTGGTGGAGATTCAGACCATAAATTGATTGATTGATTGAGCTGTTGTTGTTCACTTCGGCGGACACTATTACTATAAAGATTTTTGTCCTGTTTGATGGTCTTCGATGATCAGCCGATGAAGAATCTGTTTCGATTTCTGCTGAAAATCCTATTACGGTCGGTATTATAACTCTCGGATCTGAGTCGAGTGTTGAAAATCTATCAATGGGTTTTGTTAGTTTATTAAAATCTTGTTTAGGTTTCCTATTCAGCTGTAAAAGTGGTCATTAAATAATTAATAATAATAAAGGATTAGGTATAATTTTAAAGGATTGTTCCCACTAGATGCTCTGACGAAACAAAACTGATTGTGTATGATTACATAGCATTTTATTAATTCGTTAGCATAAGCATTTATAGTTATTGTAATGTGAATATCATTGAAATATAATTGAGTACACATTCAGCCGTTTTACTGTAAACACCTTGGTAATAAGCAATTATTACTTTATCAAGACGTCAACAACAACATTTTGTCTTCCATCGAAACAATCAAGTGTTTTATCAAGCAAGAATCCCTACAGATTGTATTTAGTCCGTCAGTTAGATTTTAGAAAAATAAGTAATGGATACTTTTTTTTTGTTTTGTTTTATCATATCAATAAAAGTTGACGAAGATAAAACGCATCAACGATCATGAGGAGGTTCGTGACGTCACTTGTGGCAAAAACTAATACCTAGTACCTACATGTGACGTCACACGTGTTTTTGACGCAATGTAGGTATCGTCTTTATTTTTTGTTTACAAGAAAAACGAAAAAATACGATTTAAAGAGATTAATATTCTTACTGTGCCCTCTCAGTTTATTTATGAAAACCTTTTGTACGCGCATAAGAATATTGATTTGTTTAAAAAATACAGTGATATCCACAACATAAATACGAGGAACAAACACAAATTTATTATTCCTGCAACGAGGCTCAAAAAAATAGGGGGTACGTTCAAATGCCAATGTATACGTTTTTACAATAAACTTCCGAACCATATTCAAGCACTAAGCCTAAATAAATTCAAATCGTTTATAAAACGGAAGCTATGCCTGAAAGCCTATTATCATGTTAATCACTATCTCGAAGATAAACAGGCCTGGGATTAAGCTGCTCCAATGAAATTTGCTCTGTGAATGTCGAAATTTCAGACCTCGCTGGTTTATTATTTATTCCTTTCTTTTATACACTGTGACATTGAATCATTTGACATGAATACTTAGTTCAGTATTTTATTATTTTTTTACTTTATTATTATTTTTTATTATTTTGTGTGTGTGTATTTGACATTAATATTTACATTGTGACTGTGACATTTAATGACTTGACATGAATACTTAGTTCAGTATTTTATTATTTTTTACTTGCTTTTTTGTTTATTGTATGTGTGTATTTGACATAATATCGTATTTTTATTGACATTCGTTTTGTAAATTATTATTAATTTTATTTAATTATTGTGAATGTGAGGACCATGTGGGTCACATTTCGTGTTTTCTTTTTCTTCACGACTGTCTGGCAGTTTGAGTACTTTAAGCGACCTACCCAAATGTCCTTTCTTTGGTATTGTTCGTCGTTTCGTTGAGCTCCTTGAGTTAAAAGTCGAGCTACACGATAACTGACAAATGCTTGCACTGACTGGACGGGTCCACTCAAATCTGTATGGTTCTTTCTTCAAAAGACCATCTCAGACACTAATCTGCATGGTTCTCATGTGAGTTGAACAAGATTGTCTGGACTTTAAAAGAGACTATGACCTCTGAGTTTGTTTCGGCTGTTTCTTCTCAGAGTAGTCAGGTACGAAACACCGGCCCCATCTAGTTTAAAAAATAAGGACGTGTAAAAGTGTTTGTGAAAACCAATTTGCAAAATAAACATCATTTATCATTTATCATTTATCATACGTGTCCAATATTTTTTGGAAATCTATCTACTCACAATAGGTTAGTGATATTTAACTGTAACTAATTCAATTGTACTTATTGATGTGTTCCAGATACATAATGTTCGGCTCAATGATCTTCGGGATGTGGGAGAAGTGGGACCAGCTCGACGGAGCCTACTTCTGCTTTATATCACTTAGCAGGTACGTGCATGTCGTTTGGTTTACTTTTGCCGCTTTTTTTTTCTTCGGTGTCGATGGCGGAATATGATGCGCTTCCCGCACCAATACGGTGATGACTTCCCCTTGCGTGTAAATGTTGATGGATGGAAGGACAGAGGAAGATCAAAGGAACGATGGATGGATTGTGTGAAGAATTATATGAAAGGTAAAGTAGTAAATGATAGCATGACCGTTGACAGAGGAGAATGGAAGAAAAAAACGTGTTGCGCCGACCCCATGCAGGTAATATAGAACAAGGACACAGAAATGATGATATTGAATTGAGAGACCGCTGTTTTGTTCTCGACAGGATCCTCTTATGTGTTCGTTTCTTGCTAATCCGTGCGTTATTATGACCTACCCAGCGTAGCATTTTCATCTCCGCTGTGTATAGATAAATTATCAGCATACAATTTTCTTACCGCTGGAACTTGTTTGATTTCCTCTCTGTGAGAGGTGTTCACATAGACCCAGAGCGGGTTCGTAGTGGTTCCATGTCTGTTTCTTTACGTTATTTTCCAAAATTTAGTATTCGTGTTGTTTTGTATACTTCCAGTATCGGGTTCGGCGACTTCGTGCCCGGTGAGCGCGTGTACACGCCGCGGATAGAGACGTCCTTCATCGTGTGCTCCATGTATCTGATGCTGGGCATGGCGCTGGTGGCCATGTGCTTCAATCTCATGCAGGTCTGTGACAATACGGTACACGACAAAAATAATAATTAGTCCGTCATTAGATTATCAACAAATATTTGACACGTATTTTTTCTTTTATTACTTTGGTGTTCACTCGTACACTAGATAGGGTTTAGAGTAAAACCACCATATATCAGTGTGGTGTATTTGTTCAGGGTTGTACAACAGAACACAGTTTCCAATATTACTGGGTTAGGCATGCTGTCGCTAAGGCTGCTCGGACTAGACTGAGCGTGTTAGGAATTTTGTATATGTGTGTTGATATGTACTAGATGTATATAGACTAATCTTCGTTAATAGTTACATTTATAGGCATATCAAGTATTTATTTTAAATATCAGACACATAATTACATTCATCCCCCACCACCACAGCACGCATAACTCATCTATTAAACTTCACAGTTACATTAACCAAAATTGAAGAAGATACGACGCTTTTAAAATTCTCAAAACGTCACTCCCTGGTATATTTTTAGTGAGTTCTGACGTCACGAGCCGACTCCCGAGTTTTGATGCGTTTTATCTATGGCAATATTCATTGATTTACAAAAACAAAAAATACGTGTCCATTAGTTTCCAATACTCTAACTGACGTCCGATGTTTTATACTGTCGTCATGCCTATTTCTTATTAACCGACTTCCAAAAAGAGGAGGTTATCAATTCGTCTGTATGTTTTTTTTTTTTTTTGTGTTTGTTACCTCATAACTTTCGACTGAATGAACCGATTTTGATGATTCTTCTTTTATTTGAAAGCTAGTGCTTCCCATGTGGTCCCATTTTAATTTGCTAAAGATCTGATGCTGGTCTTCGGAGATATACAATGGAACTCTTCAAAAATGTACGGCAAATCTGCAGTGATTGCTGTTATCGCTTGTAGGTTTATTGTTTAAACAACATCATGACGTAATATCACGCCTGTATGCTCTGAGGGGGTACGCAGATGTGTACAATATTCCCAGATTTCGACAGTTAGGTGTATTATGTTCCATTTATTGGGGATAAGCTTTTTTTTTATTTTATTGGCAAGGGCACTTCAAGGGTAGTTTGATGAGAATTTGGTTAGGTTCTGATTATGGGATCCATGACAAAGGAACGGAACTCTTCAATTCATAGAAGCAAATTAACGATACTCGGCCAAATCTTTTAAAGGCTATCCGGATATTTGAGTCACGTACCATAACGTCGTTATTAACCGACTTCAAAAAGGAGGAGGTTCTCAATTCAATGTTCCCCGATTACTCGAAGATGACTGGACCGAATTTGTTTTTTAATTGTTTGAAAGGGTATACTTCCCAGAAGGTCCCATAATCATCAAGTCAGGATCCTGATAATGGGATCCTGGAGAAATAGAAAGAACTCTTCAAATTTTATAGGCACACCAGAAGCGATTTGGGTAGTTTTAGAAAGAGTACTTTCTCGGAGTAATCCCGTTTAAATTTGGTAAAGATTAGATGAAGAACTTCGGAGAAAGGCAACGGAACTACTCATTAAATGTAGCAAATGTCTCTTACTGAGATTGCTGAAATCTCATGTCTGTCTATTGTTTACACCAGTTCATAACAAAAAATCACGCTGGTACGCTGTGAAAGGGTATGCACATGTGAACCACTAAAAAGTGAAAAATAAAAACTTTTTTGCAAAAAATAAAACCGACTTCACACAAAAAAGTGAAAAATAACTTTAGCTTCAGAAGTCGGTGACAAAAAAACTAAATCAATCAAATAAAGGTCAGTCGGTTTATTTTTTGCAAAAAAGTTTTTATTTTTTTTTGTTTGTATTATTACTGACTGCCTAATCCAGGTAGTCTGGGGAGCAGTAGACATATTAGTATTGACGTGCAGTATTTCTACTAGGAATATCAGTTCACACCGTTAGCGCATAGTGCATACCGCATAGAGTTTACACAAATTCTAATCATGCTTCCTGTTACTCGTTAGTGCAACCTAAATCAAGTCAGCAACCCGCTTTTGATTTCACAGAAAGGGCCTTTAATTATAATTCAATGGTTATGTTTATACTGTTGGAGAAGTTGGCTAAATAATAACAGCCGCTCGGGCCGATCTTTAGGTTAAGCCGTGCTTACCTAGGCTGGTCTGTGGATGGGTGACTGTCCTTACATACCGAGTTTCCTCCGTGCCACGGAAAGCACGTTAAGCTGTTGGTCCCGGCTGTCATTTGTCCATCTTTGACAGTCGTTACAGGTAGTCAGTGGCACAAAAAGTGTGACAACCAGTCTTATCAAGTGATATTCTTCTTATTCTTATTCTTTATTGCACACAAAAAAATTACAAAGAAAAATATACACAAAATTACAAAATATAGCTTATGTACAACGGCGAGCTTAACGGTGAGGTCAGATAGGCAGTCGCTCCTTGTTAAATACTAGTATTCAGCTACATCCGGTTAAACTGGAAGCTGACCCCAACATAATTGGGAAAAGGCTAAGCAGATGATGGTTACGATTATACTGTGGGGTGCTCTCAGTGGTTGTTGCTTATTAGCTTGTGTTAGGTGATTAATACGTACTTATTGTGATCTCTTGATCCAGCGAATATATTGTTAAAATCAATTAGGTTGCCAAATAAAAAATAACTATTTGATAATTAACTTTTTGGCCCTTTAATCTTCAAAAAGTTTTTAATGACCAATCCACTTAGCCTATTATATTCCACATCTGGAAAAAAGATTAAAGCTACATACGGTTTCACGTTTTCTCTAAAGTCTTGGAATAATACTCGTTTTTCCGCCTTCCCCATCCAGCCTGTCTTTTCTCATCAAAATAATGTAATTAGGAATGCACGAAACAAGGAACGCGAGTGCCATCTGCAATCCTAAACATAACACCGAATATTACATTAATTTCCTTTTAACTTCGCGAGATGATTCTCTCACAGTTGTCGCGACAAATGTCAGAATTTCACACAAATTCTAGAACTAAAGCAATTTAGTCACAATGCAATGTGTCGCATTCGTGTTGGATTTGATTTAAAAAATGTTTGGCTTTCAACAGCGTGAACAACTTCCAGTCCGACACATGCCATTCATTTTATTATTTTTATTGAAGTTGGGTTTCCAATTATTTTTTTATATGTAACCTATCTATCTGTGGAATTGGCTTCTAGTTTTGAGATTTATCTAGAAAATGTTCCGTCAAACAACACACAAATGCTATATTCGGTGTCGGGTCCATGATGGCCTCGCAATTAAAGATAGACAATCGTTGATGCACCATACTTACCGTCTGATTAGAAAAACCTCCAAATGATTATGGTACGGGTCGTGGTTAAAATAAAATTTATTAAGCAAGATAATGTCTGGAATACAAAAGAGACTATGACCTCTGAGTTTGTTTCGGCTGTTTCTTCTCAGAGTAGTCAGGTACGAAACACCGGTCTCATCTAGTTTAAAAAAAAAATGACGTGTATTGTTGTATTGTATTGTACAAAGGGCTGGTGTCCGCAACTCCATGTCAAAGCGCGTATTTTTGCGTATAGGCTACCACTATGGGCTATCCACCACGCGGGCCCAGTGCGGGTTGGTAGATGTCACCTTTTTGAATGTTTGGTTCTAGGACATGCCGGTTTCCTCACGATGTTTTCCTTCACCGTTTTTGAGAGCAGCGGTGATGAAATAAATTACACAAAGTAATGCGCCTGCCTGGGTTCGAGCCCACGACTTACTGTTCCTAAGTCGGGGCTACCACCACTGGGTCACCACTGCTCCCAATTTATTGAGAGACGTGTAAAAACCTACTTAGGAAATAAACATCATTTATCATTTACCATTCTCCTGACCTTATCTCTATCATTATTTTTTCGGGGTCGGTGCAACATATCTTCTTCTCCCATACTCCTATATTAGTCGTGATCTCATCATTCACCTCCTTTCTAGCTATATCACCGTTCACACAGTCCATCCATCGTTTCTTTGATCTTTCCGCCATCCACGTTCATACTCAAAACTCAAAGAAATAAATCATTTGTTCCAGGAGCAAGTGATGCATTACTTCGCGGGTCTGAAGCGCGCCGTGAAGCGTCTCGGTCGCTGCAAGAGATGACGGCACCCTGTATATATGTACATAGACTAGTATACGAACAATAATGTATTATATGTTACACTTAATAAAGACTTATTTGCTATGTTGTTACATGTTTCATTTGTGACTTTTCAACGTATAGGTAAAGCTGGCGATATCTATATGGCATGTCCTACATCAGAGTTTTTTGCGCGATTAATATTCATGTTCAAAAATTTAACTAAACACGCACTATCTATACAAGATGATCCAATACAATAGTGGTTTGCAAACACACCAGATAAAATAATAGAAAACGAAAACACCACACCTTCATAAACATAAACACATCTGTCGGACAACACAACAACATTAATCGTCAGCAAATTATTCGTCACATTTGTTTCGAGTTCGGTACAAATTGCAACTAGTGTGTGTACTGTTCACGATTGCCCTTCTCCTTTCTGCTGTGGTGAACATTATAATGAACTAACTGACCCACGCAACTTCGTCTGCGTCACATACGAGAGAACTTTTTCTCTATTATCTCACAACATGAATAAATTTTCCCCGATTTTTTTTTCAACATTTTTCATTTACGCTTCGCTCCTATTGATCATAGTATGTAATAATATAGCCTACAACCTTCCTCGATAAATGGACTAACCAATACAATAAGATTTTTTCAATTTCAATAGTTACCGATTAGCTAGCTCTTCAGCTTTCTAATAAAATGTTAAATAACGAACTTGTACCTGAGGTAGTAATAACATATGAGCAGAAAAATTTCCACTTTCAGAGACTGACCCACGAGCTTTACTAAAGAAACAAAAAATTAAAAATACCTGAAAGGATCTTTAAATAAAATGAAACACCTAACACACTACAAGACCGAGATTTGTCCAAGAAAATCTCAGGGACTTACAAAGAACTTGCAGTTTAATGAAAAAACCCACCACTTACCAACATTAGGTGCTTAAGAATGCAGTGCATTTCTCCTCAGCACTCCTTGGTTCCTCCCAAGAGTCAGTGAAACGTTAAACCGTATGAATGGTCGCTTTTGTGTGACAGTTTTTTGTCGACGTATGAAAGCTTTCAGAATGTAAGGAAGGGGTTATTATGAGAGTGCTTTGCTTTTTGTTAATAATATTAACGCGTGTTGAGATTTTTAATTATTAAGAGTGTGGCGTTGAAGAGCTGCTTGTGTTGGGGTAACTCCTTTGCTTTTATTATTTTATTTTGCCACTAGTCTTAGTATAATTTCAGAGAGTGGGGATGATTCATTTTAAATTTTATATTTTTACTAGTTTTTAACTGGTTTTAACATAACTATTTATGTACCTATTCTTTTTTTACTGGTTTTAATATATTCATGTAGCTCATCGTTATTGCAGAAGTGCTCAGAGGTATGAATAGGTAAATAAGGTAAGGAAAAAAAAATTTTTCTTGCAAGTTTACCTCAAACAAAAAACTCTTGACTCAAAGGAGTTACTGCTACATTTTACAACCACTTAAACTATTCACATTTAACAGCACTAAAAAAACTAAAAAAAAAAATAGTGCGTGGAGTCTATACGCGCGGAAGAAGTGAAACTCCGTAATGTGTTCCCCCTCCCCGGAGCGTTGAACGTTTAACGCAACCTTGTTGGAAGTCGCATTAAAAGTTTCACTTCAAAAACTTACAGGAAATACAAAACCTTTGCACAATAATCTACTTAACCAAAAGTCAAGTCTCAAAGCGTCATGTAACTTAACTATTTAAACAAGTTTCTGACGAATTTGTGCGACAGCATGAACTAAGTACGAATACGAGTGCGGAACCGTTAGTATGGTATAGTGCAAAGTTTATGTTCCACGCTTTTTGCGAGCAGGAGGTGCACTTGAATGCATTCGTTCGTTTGGGGCTGTGAGGTAAGCGAGCCGAGGTGTAGGCGCGTTAGAGGCGGATAAGTTTTACTCGAGCTTCGGAAACGCGTAAAGTATCAGTGAGAATGTATACTATGTCTTATTGTTTGACGAATTAGCACAAGTTCTTCATTATAAGAGAAGATTCTGTAAGTTGAGATAATTTAATAAGAATAAGTCCGCCTGGCTATTATTCTATGCTATTGCTATTGCTATTATTATACCGCTGGGTCAATCGCAACGGATACTGGTCATCGAAGCAGGTGCATTCTCATTCATATAGGTAGTGCACATTCAGCATTCATCATACCATGTGCATTCTCCCTTCCACTACTCCAATAGTCCGATGTGAGGCATAATCAAAGCTGAAACCATGTCAGAAATCAAAATAACGAGCCAGTCAAACAGAGAATTTATTGACAAAGCCACAACAAAAAACAATGAATGATCGAAAGAAAGAATTGGGAGTGTGACCTGTTTGACTGTCGGTTTTTATAGATTGTTATCTGACAATATTGAGTTCCATCAAACATTACCTACTAGACATTGTGCGACCTCGATATTTTCGCCCCACGTTTAATACTTTAAAGCAACCTTTCACCCTAATATAATTCAGTACTTTGGCTGGATTTTACAGCATTTTTATTTGCCACCCTATTTACGTCCACATGAACCAAAACCTTCGTGTCCAACAAAACGACATGTATAAAAAATACGTTTTATATCTAAATCATACGACTTTACAAAATACAAACGCTTTTCGTGTATGTCGATGTGACCATTTGTGGTTCTTCTAAAATACACTATAAATGTTTTCGCAGTTTAGATATCGTTCAAAGGTTTTTACTTATACAAGTCATGATTGTGTAATAAAATAGATTTAACATCCGTATATAGTTGCATAAATAATACACAAAATAATCATGCTTTCAGCAGTGGCAACACTTAACGGTCGATTTTGCCTACATAATACAATATTTTTTATTTATTTAACAGTTTATGTACACACTACATACAGAAAAGAAGACAGGAATAGAAAAAAAAATTGGTACAAAAGTGAGGCTTATTTCTAAAGAAATCTCTTCTAGCATATACCTGCGAACAGAAAGTAGATAAAAAGAGATGTTGACATAGTGTGTAAATGATGAGAGAATAGAATAGGTACAAAAAATAATGATTTAATCCTACTTATCCTACTAATATTATAAATGCGAAAGTTTGTGAGTATGTATGGATGAATGGATGTATGGATGTATGGATGTTTGTTACTCTTTCACGCAAAAACTACTGAACGGATTTGGATAAAAATTAGCACACAGATGGTTTATAACCTGGATTAACACATAGGGTACTTTTTATCCCGGTAATAAGATCCCATGGGTCAATTTAAAACTTCACGCGGGCTAAACCGCTGGCAGAAGCTAGTTTTTAATATAATTATCAGGTCGTAAAAAAACGCAAACCAAGGGTCCCAGGCTACCACATCGAGCACCATAAGTTCGCCTGCGGAGGGGCCCGCACGGGGGGCCCAGGGGGAGGAAGCGGTAATGGAATGCCAATAACGGCTCCATTAAGCTTCCTCCAGGCGAACATAAACCACTGCGCCTGTGCTCAGGATCTGTTGCTCCAGAGCATGGCGCAGTGGTCGATACACATCGCTGTGGTTGCTGAGCCGTACTTTGTCCTGCCCAGGGAAGACTGGGTGGCGGACCTTGACGGCTCAGTGACCATAGTGTCATCGGCCGCCGCCGGTACACCGACCCTTGAAAATGTCAGGAGGGGTCGGGGGTGCGTAGCAGCACGGTTCGGGGAGATCGTCGTGGTGGGAGTCTACTTCTCCCCGAGCCGAACTCTCGCCGAGTTCCACAACTCTCTCGCAGAGTTGAGTGTCGTCCCTGCGGACTCTCCGTCCGCATTTCGGCCCATTGTGCTGCTCGACGAGGTGGGCAAGCTCTTTGAGAGAGTGATTGCAAACCGCCTCGCCGAGCACCTTGAGGGGATGGGGCCGAATCTTGCGGAGAACCAGTTTGGTTTCCGCAAGGGGCGCTCCACAGTGGACGCAATCATGCGCGTGAGAGCCCTCACGACGGGGGATGCGATATCCCGGGGCAGAGTCGTCTTGGCGGTGTCTCTCGACATCGCCAACGCCTTCAACTCCCTGCCCTGGAGCTGCATCAGGGAGGCACTCCGGTATCACCGGGTGCCGACCTACCTCCGTCGTGTGATCGGGGACTACCTGACGGACAGGGCCGTCATCTACCCCAGTCGCTGCGGAGAATGGAACCGGCGAGAGATGTCGTGCGGTGTCCCACAGGGATCGGTTCTGGGACCGCCCCTGTGGAACATCGGTTACGACTGGGTGCTGCGCGCGGACCTCCCTAGTGGTGTCAGCGTCGTTTGCTACGCAGACGACACCCTGGTGCTGGCACAGGGGAGGTCGCACGAGGCGGCGGCCGAAATTATGACACGCGGGGTTGCGATAGTCGTTGAGAGGATCCGGCAACTGGGTCTCGAGGTGGCATTGCACAAGTCCGAGGCCATGTGCTTTCATGGGCCTCGGAATGCGCCACCATCGGGATCCACGCTGACGGTGGGAGGGGTATCCATCGGCGTCGAGCCGACGTTGAAGTACCTGGGACTCGTACTCGACAGCCGATGGAACTTCGTGGAACATTTCCGACGTTTGGCCCCCAGGCTGGAACGGACCGGGGCTGCCTTCAGGCGGCTCCTGCCCAACCTTGGGGGGCCAAATGCCTCCTGCCGCAGGCTCTACGCGGGGGTCGTGCGGTCCATGGCCCTCTACGGGGCCCCAGTGTGGGCGCGTTCCTTGAGGCGGCGAGCCGCCCATTATCTGAACGCGCCCCAAAAAGTGGTGGCCGTAAAGATGGTCCGTGGGTACCGCACGATCTCCCGCGAGGCGGCGGGCCTGCTTGCCGGATTGCCGCCATGGGATCTGGAGGCGATAGTACTCGCGCGCCTGCACGACTGGCGCGCGGAGGCACTACGCCGGGGGGAAACTCCGCTGCCGCGGCAAATTGCCGCTCAGCGGACAGACCTCCGGCGCGATCTCATGGCGACATGGAGTGAGCGACTGTCGCAACCCCGTGCAGGGCACGCCACGATAGTGGCGGTAAGTCCCCTCTTTGAGGAGTGGCTAGAGAGGCGCCACGGCGTCCTCACCTTCCGCCTGACGCAGGTCCTCACCGGACACGGATGTTTCGGGAGGTACCTGCACCGAATCGGGCGGGAGGACACGCCCGGGTGTCTCCACTGCGAGGATCGACCGGAGGACACGGTGGAGCACACGGTGGAAGTCTGCCCTGCGTGGGCGGAGCACCGCCGTGTCCTCGTAGCGGCGATCGGCGGCGGCGACCTCTCGCGTCCGGCCCTGGTTCAATCCATGGTCCGGAGCGAGACGGAATGGGAAGCCGTCACCTCCTTCTGCGAAGCAGTCATGCTGGCGAAGGAGGTGGCGGAACGAGAGAGGGAGAGATCCTCTCTTCCCGGCCGCCGCGGGAGACGCACCGGGCGTCGGGGGCCACGTGGTGGCTACCGGCCACCGTAGACGCGGGCCTGTGGACGGTTGGCTATGGGCTAGCTAGCCGTCCGTCCGTCTAAAGACGACAGGCCGTGTCGACGGCGCGTTCGTGTTCCACGCGCGCCTCAAAGAGATGTCAGCATAAGAGAGGGGCCCGCAAGGGCCGAAGCCTGCCGGGGTTGCGGGCCTATTCGAAAGAGATACCGCAGCCCCGGAACATAAAGGGCGAGGAAGGAACATGGATGGGTTTTAGTCAGTAAGAGTCTGACACTCCCTCCCGCTCCGCCCAGAGTGGGAGGAGTCATTTGATGATTTCCCATCCTGAAAAAAAAAAAAATAAAAAAAAAAAAAAAGAGTTGAGTGTCGTCGTCGGAAGCCATTCCCTTCCCGTGCTTGTCCTCGGGGACTTCAATGCCAAGAACCTGGCTTGGGGTTCTCGTCGCACAGATGTGCGGGGAAGGATGGTGGAGGACTGGGCCCTGGAGAGCAGCAGTCGGGGTAGTCCTCATGCAACCAGTGATTGCCATGCAGGCAAGCCTTTGCAGGCGCTGCAGCTTGATGGCTGCTGTACTTAGTTTAGTGCGTGGCCACCAGACCACAGCCCCATAGGCAATCATGGGTCGGATCACCGCGCAGTATAACCAGAGTATAATTTTCGGGGATAGGCCCCATTTCTTACCTATCATCCTCTTGCATTGCCAGAAGGTTATGCAGGCCCTGTTTGTCTTGTTGTCTAGGTGGCTACTCCAGTTTAACTTACTGTCTAGGATGACACCCAGATACTTGACCTCATCGGCTAACTGGAGTTCCGTCTCGAAGAGTTTGGGTAGGCGATAAGGTCCTAGTGTTCGTTTGTGGGTAAACAGGACAAGTTCAGTCTTCGTTGGGTTCACTGAAAGGTCGAACTCTCTGCACCATCGTTCAACAATACGTAGAGCTCGCTGAGTGAGGTCGAAGATTGTCCCCGTCACTTTCCCCGAGATGAGAATAGCGAGGTCGTCGGCATACCCTATTGTGTAGAAGTGGTTCTCGTTGAGTCTAGTGATGAGGTCATTAATCACCAGATTCCAGAGGAGCGGAGATAAAACCCCTCCTTGGGGGCAGCCTCTGGCTATCATGGCCATTTGCTGTTCCCCTTCAAGTCTCACCACTCGTTTGCTCAGCATGTTTGTAATCCAGTCTATCAGTACCTGTTCCACTCCATGGCGAGAGAGCGCGGTGTTGATGCTGGAGAAGTTTGTTTTATCGAAGGCTCCCTCGATGTCTATGAAGGTGCCCAGGCAGCTTCCCTTCTGGTGAATCGCCTCTTCTATCCGGCTGACCACTAGATGGAGGGCGGATTCTGTGGACTTACCTGAGCTGTATGCATGTTGATTAGTATGAAGTGGGATAGTTTGCAAAGCGCCGTCCCTCAGCTCTCTCTCGCACATTTTTTCCATGGTTTTAAGTAGGAAAGAGGTTAGGCTGATAGCTCGGTAGGATTTGGCGTCAGTATAGTCACTCTTACCCGGCTTTGGTATGAATATGACCTTCACTTCTCTCCATCCCTTTGGAACGTATCTGAAGGCCAGACACGCTCTCAGTATAGGGACCAGTCTGCGGGCGACTGAGATCCCACCCCACTGGAGTAGGGCAGGAAATATCCCGTCCGGACCTCGAAGCCATGTTGGGGCTTCCACCGCTCCATCTGTTCATACAGCAGGAGGCGACGATGACGGCAGTACGCCTCAAAACACTTCAGCTCTGGGGTAAGAAGACAACACAGCACAATGCGATACTGGAGGAATTCTATTGCGAGTTCCCCTTGGCGAAAGCACACAACGATCGGATACCGAAGCAATTCGTATTCGACAAGAAATACAAAATCCAGCTTCACGAGGACCACCGCTGCGAGGGATTAAACCCCGCGGAACTACGGATCTTCACAGATGGATCTAAAACAGGTACTGGCACTGGGGCGGGAGTCTTCTCGGAAGACCTCAACATCCACATAGCCACACCTCTGGGGGCGCACAACACGGTATTTCAGGCAGAATGCATGGGCATCTCCCTGGCGGCATCGGCCATCATAGCCAGGAAAGTTGTGGGCCACTCAATTCGTATACTGTCGGACAGCATGGCGGTGCTGCTGGCTCTAAACAACCATACAGTGAACTCCGGGTTAATACACGAGTGTCACCAACGCCTGAACCAGGTTGGTAATCTCAATAACATAACCATCCAATGGATCAAAGGACACAGCGATTCCCGCGGCAACGACGCGGCGGATGAACTCGCTAGAAGGGGATCGAGCATGGCAGCGGTAGGACCAGAACCTATCGCACCACTCCCTTTCGGTTACCTACGCACACTGGTAAGGAAACGAACTAGTGAAATACACCACAAGCTGTGGCTTGACCACGGCGAGTGTAGGCAAGCCAAGGAGGCACTTCCTGCCATCGACGGCCGCTTCACCAAACGCGCGCTTAGGCTAACCAAGCCACAGGTGCGTACAATTACAGCCGCCATCACCGGTCACGGCTCTTTTAACAAACACCTCTTTGTCATAGGAATCACAGACAGCCCCCTGTGCCGCGCATGCATGGAGGAAGACGAGACTGCAGCCCACGTGCTTCTACACTGCCCAGCGGTTGCATCATATAGGGCAAAGTACTTCGGTCGTCCAGGTACTCTCCGCGAGATTGTCGGCAACATCGGGGCGCTGCTGGCCTTCTTTGGGGAGCTGGGATGGATCGAGTGAAGTTCCCACCCGTACGCAAAATACGCGCCTCGCCGTGGAATTGCGGACATCAGCCCGTTATACAATACAATACAATACAATACTGGGCCCTGGAGAAGGGCCTGGACGTCCTTAATCGGGGTTCTGTTCCCACGTGTGTGCGGATGCGGGGCGAGTCGGTGGTGGACATTTCGTTCGCTAGCCCCGCTCTGTCGCCGCGTGTCGTTGACTGGCGTGTCATGGAGGGGGTAGAGACATATTCCGACCACCGGTACATCCGGTTTGACGTCTCCACCCAGTCCTCAAGCGCGCCAGTCCAACAGGCCCCGAGTGGTCCGCGTTGGGCGCTGAAGCAGCTGGACCGGGAGCTCCTCCTGGAAGCCTCGATCGTGCAGGCCTGGGTGACATCACCGGACAGGCCTGCCGACGTTAACAGTGAGGCAGAGTGGTTCCAGGAGGCCATGTCCGACATATGCGACGTGGCAATGCCCCGAGTCCGGCCAGGAAGCGCCCGACGTCAGGTGTACTGGTGGTCGCGCGAAATAACGTCTTTGCGCGAGGCGTGTGTTGATGCGCGGCGCCTGTACGCCAGGCATCGCAGGCTCCGCATCCGCCCGCCGGATGCGGCAGCTATTGAGGCGGAGCTGTACGAGGGATACAGAGCGGCGAAGATCGCCCTCCGGGAGGCTGTCCTGCGGGCCAGGGAGCTGGCCCGCTTGGAGATGCTGGAGACTCTCGACAGAGATCCGTGGGGGCGCCCTTACAAGATGGTGCGGAATAAACTCCGCACCTGGGCCCCCCCGCTGACGCAGAGTCTCCGGCCAGAGCTCGTGGAGGACGTGGTGAGCGCTCTGTTCCCCTCGCGGGGGGAACATCCGCCCCCGCCTATGGCTCCGCCACCTGCGGTGCCGGAAGAGGACCCAAGCGACGACGACGACACTCCGGAAGTGACTGGGGTAGACCTGAGAGTGGCGGTAGGCAGGCTCAAGGCCAAAAATACCGCCCCGGGACCCGATGGCTTGCCTGGCAAAGCCTGGGTCCTGGCCTCGGATGCGGAGGCTCTCGGGCCCCGACTGAAAGGGCTCTTAAGCGCATGCTTGGAGAGAGGCCAGTTCCCGCTTCGTTGGAAGACGGGGAAACTGGTCCTCATCCAGAAGCCTGGGCGCCCTGCGGACTCTCCGTCCGCATTTCGGCCCATTGTGCTGCTCGACGAGGTGGGCAAGCTCTTTGAGAGAGTAATTGCAAACCGCCTCGCCGAGCACCTTGAGGGGATGGGGCCGAATCTTCCGGAGAACCAGTTTGGTTTCCGCAAGGGGCGCTCCACAGTGGACGCAATCATGCGCGTGAGAGCCCTCACGACGGGGGATGCGATATCCCGGGGCAGAGTCGTCTTGGCGGTGTCTCTCGACATCGCCAACGCCTTCAACTCCCTGCCCTGGAGCTGCATCAGGGAGGCACTCCGGTATCACCGGGTGCCGACCTACCTCCGTCGTGTGGTCGGGGACTACCTGACGGACAGGGCCGTCATCTACCCCAGTCGCTGCGGAGATTGGAACCGGCGAGAGATGTCGTGCGGTGTCCCACAGGGATCGGTTCTGGGACCGCCCCTGTGGAACATCGGTTACGACTGGGTGATGCGCGCCGACCTCCCTAGTGGTGTCAGCGTCGTTTGCTACGCAGACGACACCCTGGTGCTGGCTGGGAGACGCACCGGGCGTCGGGGGCCACGTGGTGGCTACCGGCCACCGTAGATGCGGGCCTGTGGACGGTTAGCTATGGGCTAGCTAGCCGTCCGTCCGTCTAGTGACGACAGGCCGTGTCGACGGCGCGTTCGTGTTCCACGCGCGCCTCAAGAGATGTCAGCAGAAGAGAGGGGCCCGCAAGGGCCGAAGCCTGCCGGGGTTGCGGGACTGTTCGAAAGAGATACCGCGGCCCCGGAACGTAAAGGGCGAGGAAGGAACATGGATGGGTTTTAGTCAGTAAGAGTCTGACACTCCCTCCCGCTCCGCCCAGAGTGGGAGAAGTCATTTGATGATTTCCCATCCTAAAAAAAAAAAAGGGTCCCAGGCTAGTTCAAAATAAAAATACCATCATGAAATGTTTTAAGTATCGCTAGTTTTACGGGCTGACGACAAGAGGGTGTGCTATAAACTTTGGCGCTCAGTAGAATTGCTCGCACAAATTAAAGAGGTTAGTGGAGGAACTTGGCGATTACTCCGGCGCACTGCCATACGTTTTGGTCGGTTAAAACTTTCGACATTACGAGAATGGCTGGCTATTTATTTTATTTCAGGTTTTCTTCCCTGATTTTTCTCGAAAGATCGATGTCTGTGAACGTTTGCTGTCAGCCAAATTTTTATTTTCATGTATTTTTGGTAGTAAATAAGTTTATGTCGGTCATAAGATTTATTTTCGGGGTTGGTTTATTTGTTTAAGATTTGTTCATCTTGTCTGAAGTCTGAAGGCCACTTGAGAATTCCACTTTTAATGGGAGCCATAACAAATTAATCTGAAAATTGCAAAAATACCATTCTTGCCATTTACGAGTACCTTGGAATGTATTTTACCTAGACTTAGACCCAGAATTCGTCATCTCTCTGACACTGACATAATGACAACGAAGGGTGCTGTGTATTGTATTGTATTGTATAACGGTGTCCGAAACTCCACGTCAAAGCGCGTATTTTGGTATGGGCGACTATAATCCACCACGCGGGCCCAGTGCGGGTTGGTAGATGTCACATGTCTTCGAATTTTTGGTTCTTGGACATGCCGGTTTCCTCACGATGTTTTCCTTCACCGTTTTTGAGAGCAGTGGTGATGAAATAAATTACACAAAGTAATGCGCCTGTCTGGGTTCGAACCCACGACTTACTGTTCGTAAGTCGGGGCCGCCACCACTGCTTCCTCCCTGCTCTCGAGTGTTGTGTACTCGGGGGTGCAATAAACACGACAACAAAACTTGTAAACCTACCACTACCAAGCCTACTTACCGCATTTTATTTGTATAACGGTATCAACCATCACATACATAGCATCACGCTTGATATCCCGAAAGGGTTGAGCTGAGGTGGACCGGGTACAACCTCATCTTGCCAGTTATGTTTAAGTCCCTTGTAATAGGAACTCGTGGCTAAATAATATCAGCCGCTCTCTAGGTTCCACAGTTCTTTAGGTTAAGCCGTGCTTGCCTAGGTTGGTTTGTGGATGGGTGACCACCCTTACATACCGAGTTTCCTTCGTTTTCCTCCTTAAGCTGTTGGTCCCGGCTGTCATTTGTCCATCTTTGACAGTCGTTACAAACTGACTACAAGTCAGTGGCCCAGAAAGTCAGACAACCAGTCTTACCAAGTAGTATCGTATTACCCAGTATTAACTAGGTTGTGGAGGTCAGATAGATAGTCGCTTCATGTAAAATACTGGCATTCAGCTGCATCCTGTCAGACTGGAAGCCGACCCCAACATAGTTGGGAGAAGGGCTATGCAGATGATGATGATGTGTTATAAGAGCGAGCTTATTGCGATCAACCGGACATAAATCCAGAATGTGTGGCTGCTAAGTACTGAGAAATGAAAACGTAATTACTCTTTTCAAGGTCTGGGAATCGAACCTCATGCTGAGCAGTCGCTCTTACAACTACTAGACCATGGAGGCAGCCATCATTTACGTAAATATCTTGTTGAAGCAAGTGAAGAACACGAGAAAATAAACCACCAGGATTTATGCCCGGTACGCCAAATAATGGGTTTCCTTCATCATTTGAAAGTGGTCATAACTTTAAAAGAACTTGTTTTAAAATAGTTTAAAATCGTACGGTCGGGAGTACTAACTACTTGGTATAAAAATTACGAAGTTTTCCGACACTTGGGATGAGTTTAAGTAGTTCTCAAATAATGTCGGATAGTTCCTGAGCAGATACTAAGTAGTTAGCTAGCTTATAGAACTTCGAACATTCAACATTGTGTTTTGAAAGAAATAGATGATATAGATAGAAAAAGAGTTAAGGCCCATTTACACGATGCAATAAATGATTGGCATCGTCTATACAACATGACACACTCTTGCTCTACTGGGCAATTTTTCCATTCAAAACTGGTCTTGGTTTAAACAGAACGTACAATTATTTCTTATGCAGTTTTTATATTCAATTGGATTCTCTATTAATTAGCAAATACGAGTGCAGTGAGTGAGGGTGTGTTGATTGTTGCTAATATATAATATTTCCTTTCATGTTTTTAAGTAGATCCGCGTGTAAACAATGGCTTGCAACTATTGAAGGACAATTATTGCGCTATAATTTATTATTGCATTCACATATTGCACTTATATGTTCAAGAAAATGGCATCATGTAAATGAGGCTTTTCTCATGAAATAACAAATAATAGTGAACAAGAACAGCCCAATAAAATTGATTTAGTGGGTGTTTCACAATAAACATTTTGCACCAACAATATTCAACAATCACCCATCATATTTGCCCCAGACCCCCAGTCATCAATAAGCGTGTCTTTACTAACGTTTACTGAAAGGTTCACAATCAATCTCTGAACCGGCTACAGTATATAATAGAGGTGGTTAGTTTATTGTGTGGTACCTTTAGTGGCACGTTATAGTCCATGTTTATGGTACGTTGTCGGTACCGGACCACTTATTTTACGAGTTGTGTCGATTTAGTTGATAGAGCGTGCTTTAGTCGAGTATTGTTGGTTTTTGTGGAAGTTATTGATAGTACGGTGATTAATGAATTTTGTTTCATTCTTTGGACTTTGTATAGCAACTGAAATGATAGTATCCTTTATGGTTTTTGGATGTTGATTTTAAATGAATTAGTTTGCTTTTTTTTCGTCGTATGTTTAGTGCCTCGTAGGTCGAGTAGTCGCAAGTGCGACGGCTGAGCATGAGGTCTGGGTTCGATTCCCGGGTCGGGCTGTGTTTGTGATTTGTGTCCGGTTGATGGCAATAGGCATGCCTCCTATTACACTACACATGGGACTTGAAATAAACTATTAAGAGATTACAGGCTTTTTTTACGGTTGGGAAATCATCAAATAACTGGGAGTGTCAGACTTAAACTTATATTGGCACGGGTTACGGGATATCTTCCGTGATTATTTCTTTTTGCCCCCGATAAAGAAAAAAAAAGACATAGAAAGAGGATAAATTCGTCCACAGGCCCGCGTCTACCCCTCTCGCGTTCCGCCACCTCCTTCGCTAGCATGAATGCTTCGCAGAAAGAGGTGACGGCTTCCCATTCCAACTCGCTCCGGACCATGGATTGAACCAGGGCTGGACGCGAGAAGTCCGCCCACAAGGGGCTAACTGAGACCGTGTGCTCCACCGTGTCCTCCGGTTGATCCTCGCAGTGGAAACATCCGGGCGTTTCCTCCCGCCCGACTCGATGCAGGAACCTCTCGAACCAACCGTATCCGATGAGGACTAGCGTCAGGCGGAAGGTGAAGACGCCGCGTTGTCTCTCAAGCCACTCTTCAAAGAGGGGACTTATCGCCACTGTCGTGGCGTGCCCTCAATATTACAGGCTTGATGTTACGGTTTTTGCGTATGTGATATGTGCCAGCAAATATTAACAATCAAACAATTGTAGGAACAGAGTAGCAGTGGTACTCACTTTCAACTCAAAATTCTTCACTTCAACTTATTCGTTCATCCCGTCCCTGACTGCGGCTTCTAGAGGATGTAAAAAAACTATTATTGAAGCCGAACTGCAACGGCACTAGTTCTTATTTGCAATATTTTTTTTGTTCTAGAGTCCAAAACAAAAAAAAATATCGTCTAGAATGTGGACCATACTTGGGAACCTAATAGTTACGGAGATATTGGGTGTCAAAGTTCCAACTTTTTACAAGTTTCTTTTTAAATAAGTACGTGTGTTTTTAATGAACTTTACTGTGCCTGTTTTGAATGTGTTACATTGAGCTTAGTAGTAATAGTTTTTGCATAGGGTTACTTAGTTTGATGTACAGAATGGTTAACGACTTCGTTAGGAGTCTGTTTACATCCTGTATATTGACCACGAACACGGCATGAGGTATTCCTACTCATTTATATTTCGTGGCGAGAAAGAAAAACTTATTTCATTCCGCTAGAACATCATACTTTAAATTCACAAAAACAAGAAACCCCGACAGTCGAATGACACACAAAAAAGTCTACACCTCTAACGTTTATTCATATCAGCGACAAACATACATCTTTCAGAGCGCCGCAGATACGACCGACATTCTGTATTGTTAAAAACGTACCCTCTTTTACGAGCACAATCGGGTAAATGGCACATAACGGGGCGGACGCGGTCATATAAAATGTATCACTCACACGGACTTGCGGGTTGATACGGCCATGTTGGAGGGTTGGTGGGTGTTTTGTGTCCAATGGTGGCTGCATTTGTTTAGAATTGTAATTGTTTCGCGGCTTACTAACAGCCGCTCTTGTCGCTCTTTAGCTTAAGCCGCGCCTACCTAGGTTTTTCCGTGGATGGGTGACCCCATTACAAGCCTCCTGTGTTTCTCCGTGCCTCGGAAAGCACTTTAAAGTGTTGGTAAAGGCTGTTAATTGTAGATGTTTGTCGTTCGTTACAGTTCAGTGGTCCGAAAGTCAGACGACCAATCTTACTAAAAGGTCCTGGTACTAACTGGGTGGTGGAAGTCAGATAGGTAGTCGCTCCATGTTAAATACAGGTATTCCACTGCATCCGGTTAGATAGGAAACCGACCCCAACATAGTTTGGAAAAGGCTAGGCAGATGATGATGTACCTAGTAAGTGGATGATATATTTAAAAATTGATCTTCTGAAGATCTTCTTAACATCCTGTTGGGATCGTAGCAGGTGACTTTCTGCAGTTCCTGGCTACCCCTATGGAACAAAGAGGTGAGTTTGTGTATCCAAGTTGGTTGATGATTATGAATAACATAACATCACGTCTTGTAATTCCAGAACGGTTAGGCAGAAGTTGCTCCCACGTACTTGTAACGTAGTACATTTCGCCAGTCGTATTATGTTTGTGTCCCATGTTATATTGGGCTAGCCTATTGACATCAACCAGCCACAAATCAAGATGAAAGAAACCCAATAAAACTTTGCCCTACCCGAGAATTGAACACAAGTGCTCATGCTGAGCAGTTGAGCTTGCCAAAGAGGCAGTCGTGACACTTAATACTAATTCAATCTACGACCAATGTAGTCTAACCGATAGCCAACATTGGCACCAACACCAAGTCTTAAATAACGCCAAGACTAGGGTCGGGCCACACCTCACCGCGGCCGGGTACAGATAACTGACTGTGACATATTTCTTTCTTCATTTCCATACCGAATGACACTTTGAAGTAAAATGGCGCCTGGAAGGGTTTTCTTGTACTGTTATAGTGTCAACTTGTCATTTTGCACGAAAACGCAGATGTCGGGACTCGTGTATTTTTCGTTTGTTTTTCTTTTTCTGAATAATAATGTACTTCGAAGAAATAGCTGCCTGTCTTGGTTGTATTTCATTCTGTCAGTGATTGTTTAGGTCTAGAATGAAGGTTGAATTTTAGCCAAAAAGGTCCTTTTGTTTACGGATATTTTTTTCTCGTAGCGTATACATTTCCATTACAAAGTCAACTTTGTAATCTAAGTATTTGTATTAACCAACTAGTAGTTGTCCATACAAAATGTGTAGCGTGAGAAACTTGGCAGTGATGTAATGTTGCTTTAAGGCATGACCCAATCATGGGATCCCCATTTTCTACAGTAATTTCCCAGTTATAATTTCATCAGTTCCGGCCAGGTCGCAGTACTGCCACCAATCTCCTTAACTTCATGTCACAGGTGGTGCCAGCGGTGGATGCTGGGGTGCAGGTGGACGCGGCTTATTTTGACTTCAAAAAAGCGTTCGACACCGTCGATAATGACATACTATTAAGTAAGTTGGCAGACATCGGTTGCACGCCACAACTATTGCAGTTCTTAGCCAACTATATGCGTGATAGACAGCAATACGTTGACTACAATGGCTGCGAATCCAAACCGTATTACACCTGCAGTGCAAGTACGTAAAATTCGATAAGACTCGTGTTGATAAATTTGACAGTTATTCTCGATAAAATGAGGTTTTATCGAGTCAAAAACTCATTTTATCGAGAATAATTGTCAAATTTATCTAATCGAGTCCTATCGAATCCTACGTACTTGCACTGCTGGTCCGGGGTGAGTCAAGGCAGCAACATGGGGCCTCTGGAATTTATAATATTTATAAACAATTTACCGGAAGGGACATTGATAGGATCGTGGAATGGAGTCATGAGAACAAGCTCTACTTTAATGCGTCCAAGTGTTCAGTGATAAGTTTCACCCGAGCGCGAGCACCTCTACTCTGTGAGTATGTAGTGGATGCAGTGCCAATGCAACGAGTCACGCAGGTACGAGATTTAGGGGTTGTTCTCACTCCTGAACTGATGTTTCGCGGTCATATTACCAAGATCTGCAAAAAGGCATTCAGAAACCTGGGGTTTGTTCTGAGGCAGACGCGAGACTTTACCAGCATCACGGCCATCAGAGTTCTGTATGACGCATTAGTCAGGAGTCATCTGGAACATAGCGCTGTCGTATGGGCTCCACATGAGGCCAAGTACTCAGTGATGCTGGAGCGAGTCCAGAACAAATTCACGCGCTACCTGTACAAAAAGCTGTACGGAGTGTACCCATTTTACCCTTTGATGTACCCCACACTATTTGTGCTGGGTATGGTGGGGTACAATCAGCTTAGGGTGCGGCGGGAATTTGCACTAGTGTCGTACGTGGTGGGACTGCTCCGAGGCATAGAGCACAACCCGAGAGTGTTGCAGCGGTTGCACTTATGCGTACCGGACAATTATGTGTGGAGGCGACGGCCCCCGCCACTGCTGGTCGTACCTCCAGCTAGGACCAACTTGCTGGCGAAAACCCCTCTGACTCGAGCAATTCGCACCATCAATTGCATTCAAGTAGAAATTGATATTTTTACATGTCACAAGGGTGAATTCGCAAAAGAACTATTATTTACAGTCTGTTACAAATCTTAATGTTTTTGGTGCTTTAATTTTAATTTTGGGTGTGTGACTAGACTATTGCATTAGGTTAAAGACCTGTAATGATAGTTTAAGGCAGTTAAATAAATAAATAAATAAAAAATAAATAAATAAATAAAAATCTCAGGCAACTGCAACCTTATTGTTTCAGTTATTAAAATCACTGTCATTTTGACGGACTTGTTACTGGAAGCAAAACTAGTATAATATAAAACAAACAAAACTCACAGACTGCCGAAAGAAAAGTTATTTGTCACGTTTTATTTTAAAAATTGGTATTTTTTTGGAAATAGTTTTGTTTGTTTTTGGCAAAGTCATTCAGGCGCTTTTAGAACTATGACACACAATACCCTGGCAGATCTCATGGCATATCGTGACCACACCACCTTACACATTTTATGAGCACAGTAATGGTACCTACAGTAAAGTGGACAGTTCCATAACACTCGTCTGTCTATATCGTTTGGTGCTAACTGCGTGTGAACACGACAGGTCGCGACAGTGAACATATTGTTAGTGTCGTACTTATTAAGTACTGGTATTCGATGCAGAGGGATACGAGAAGCGGTGGCCTAGTGGTGCCGGCTGGTCCCGACAGGCGCATTACTTTGTGTAATTTATTTCACCACCACTGCTCTCAAAACGGTGAAGGAAAACATCGTGAGGAAACCGGCATGTCCTAGAACCAAAAATTCGAAGACATGTGACATCTACCAATCCGCACTGAGCCCGCGTGGCGGATTATAGCCCATTCCCTCTCATGGAGAGGAGTCCTGTGTCCTAGCAGTGGGAAACATTATAGGCTGATTATGATGATTCGATGCAGAAGGAGTTTGCAGCCATTTATGTTCCCACTGGTGGGCTACTTACCTCTCAGGGAGGAGTGGGCATTAATCCACTACGCGGGTCCCGTGCAGATGAAGTTTTACGGTTGCTGGCTGCTAAGGTGTAAGTCGCAGGTTTGATTTACGCACGGAACAAATATTTATAATGGCTAACAGGTAGTGGTTCCGGGACTGGATGTTTGTGAATGTGAGTTTAAATGATGGTAAACGTACATCTGCAAGAAAACCAAGGTCACCGATGTAGCTCGAAGAATTGCCAAACTTATGTGGCAGTGGGCAGGGCACCTTGCTCGCAGAACGGATCGCCGATGGGGCCGAAAAGTTCTGGAGTGGTGACCTCGAAGACGATGCGTTGGAATACCTCCCACTAGGTGGCCTGATGACCTGGTGAAAGTTGCGAGAATCCGTTGGATGCGGAGTCGCACGGGACCGGTCAATGTGGCGACACGTGGGGGGGGCCTATGTCCAGCAGTGGACGACTTTCGGCTGAAATGATGATGATGATAGTGAAACGTACCCGCGATAGGATATGATGGGAGAAATTCCGAGCGTGGGGTTTTCTTTTAATATGTTTTCCTTGGTTCGTAGTTTTGTCCGACGACTCGTAAGCCACTGGTGTCTGCTAGATGTTAAACATGAAAGATAGCTCCCCATCCCCTCTTTCTTTCTAAACTCTAATAAATAACGACACCAAAACAATAAGTTAACTAAACAATATTACTTACAGAAATAGAGTGCGTCAGCTAGTTTCCTCCGCCATTCTTCTCAATTCTCTAAAAAAACTTTGCTGTGTACGCTCGACCAGATCAAGCTATACATTTCCAGTATAAGTTGGTCTCTCGTCTCCAGTTGATATCAGACGTTAAAGTGGTTGGTAGACTTGACAGTGTCAGTAACCTAAATGCAACCATATTGCTGAAAATATAAACTTTACCGTGTGTTTTTTATAATAACAGTAAAATTACTGTACACTTGAGAGAACAGTTCACTCCGTAGACTTAATTTGTGTTTCTTCCCTAGTAGCATTTTTTGTTGGCATTTAGTTGGGCCACATACCTCTGGTTAGTTGGCAAATGCATACAATTGGCGGGCAGTTTGCGGGTTGGGCCCAAAACTGATGGCCTACGTGGATTTGCCTACGAAGGCCCAACTTGCGATGGGGCCAACGTGGATTTGCCTACCAATGTTTACTACCGAGCTAGTAGTGTTGAACTAACAACCTTGTGTGAACACTAATAGGGTTGAAATAAAACCAAATTGCTTTCTGATCTAATGCGCGCCCGGGTCATATACAAGTGGCGTATGGCGGTGGCGCGGCGCTGGCGCGTGTGAGGAGGTAGTGGCGCCACTTACTCGCCCTCCCGCGCACCCGCGCCAGCGCCATACGCCACTCGTGTATGATATGATATTTACTAAAATTCACTCGAACCCAACCAAATCGTGGTAACACAACGATAGCGACTTCTAATTGGACTACAACGCCATCTATCGAGGTTGGGGTACAACTTTTGAACCTTTACGATATTATCATTACGGTTTCGGCATGAACAAGGACATTTAGTGACGGAATGTCCTTCTTAAATTATCCTTAATTTTCAATTTTGCACTTTGTTTACAGTATAAACCATAAATATCAAATATAAACAGAAATATAAATAATATGTTTCGTAAATCTAAGAGTTACTAAGAGTTAAGAGAGTACTAGTAAGCTCATACTGGGTAATTATACCTGTACCAGTATATACGTATCATCCCTAACAGGCCCATTGAAAGGTTTAAGTTGGACCGATGTAAGTTGTTATCATAACTTAAATCCCTACAAAAAACTCCCAACAGTAGGAATAGAAGCAGCAGGCCCGTCGTTAGTTGGCCCAGTGTTGTTTTAGTAATTTAAATCCCTACAAAATCTCCCAACAGTAGGAATAGATGCAGCAGGCCCGTCGTTAGTTGGCCCAATGTTGTTATAATAACTGAAATCCCTGCAAAAATCACCCAACAGTAGAAATAGTAACAGAAGGCCCTTTGTTGGCTATTCGTTGGGCAAATAGTGCATGTTTATGACAATGGGCCTATTTTAAGTTTAGGTTGGCGGAACAACTAACCGTCTGCCAATACATTCCCAACTGTTGGCATAAGGAAGCCAACGGCAATTGCTACTAGGGTTTTCATGTCCAGACGCACCTGTGATTTTTAGAATTCATGTGCGTATTGTATAATTATCACTTGCTTCGATGGAGGAAAAGATCGTGAAGAAACCAGCATGACTGAAATATATTTATGACGGCATGTAAAGCAAAGTCAGAGGACACCAGGTTAGGCAACTAACCACACGATAAAGAAAGAAGAACTGAAAGAAATACACAAAAAAAAGTTCATCTGCTCATTTATTTCGTTTTCAGATCATTTGGTAGGCGAGTGAAATATGATCGTATGTCGGAAACCAAAATTGTTGAAATTTGAATTCATTAGAGAACTTTGTAATGAGTGTCTTTGTGTACCAGCACCAGCATTTTATGCGGAGCGACTGAAACTCTTGGTAATATAAAATTATGAAAGATATTGATTGAAAAGCAAACATAAACGAAAAAAGACGCTACAACATGAGGTCAGTTTATACTGACACAGTTTAACTGGGTGGTCGTCGTATGTACGACAGTATTATATTCGTATCGACAGCGCGACGTCGCGTAGGTCGCTTCCTATTTGGCGGCGGATTTATGCTTCCCGCTCCACAACGTGCGGGTGCGGCCTTAGGAGGAGCGATAAGGTTGTAGCGGGTTGTGGGAAGATTGGTAGATTAAAGAATATTGATTTTTGTGCATAATACTTTGTGTTTTAGAAAAGTGTGGTCAGAAAAAACGTTGTAAAGGACAAAAAACCACTATTATATTGGGCTCAATAAGTAAAGACATTTTATGTAAGTTTAATAGTTAAATAAATAAAATTAAATAAAAAAAAAACGTAATTTTATGGAATGTACGTAATGTGTTTTATATAAGTACGTAGAAAAACGATGTATCTATTGAACGAGTGCAAATGGTAGGTACAAGGTTTTTTATATCCATCAATCATCACTCGGGAAAAACTTCATTTGTTACCAACCTATAAAGATAAAAAAATGTATGCCTTTAAAATGTTACAACTGAAAACGTAAAATCTATTTAAACCGTTTTACCGTCTCTCGATTTCTTCAAACAATTGAGGATTCACAAAATTTCACCTTACTTTATGGCCATACAAACAGTGTTAGGAAAAGCGTCTGGTTTACATATTATCAGCAGTTTTCTTTGTTTAATTGTTTATCGAATGGTGTTTTTCTCTCTTTAGCATTTATTGCCAACAACATTGATTAAGGTATTTTACGCAATGTAATCGAAATACCACGAGCAAGATGGAGGAATGTGGGAAAACTACGGATATGGTGGCCAGAAAGTGGCGAAGGTGCCAAGCCATGACACAAACGAGCCAAAAATGGAGAGATTTGGAAGAGAAACTCAGCGTTGGGTGGTCAAAGGTTGAAGAAGAAGAATCGAAAGTGCTACATATTCCATTCAAATAAACTTAACCACTAAAGAGTCTTGTGGCCAAATAATAGCACGGGTTAATCTTCTAGGTCTAGCAATGCTTGTGAGCACATACCAATTCCATGCAGAGTTCTCTCCGTGCCTGAATGCATTTGGTCTCTGACAGTCGTTGCAGGTAGATGCCTGAAAGTCAGATCATTAGTATTACCAAAGGTCATCGCATTTCCCAGTTACTCGGTTGTGAGGGTCAGATAGGTATAGTCACTCCATGAAAAATACTTCTATTCAGTCGCACCTGGTTAGACGAGAACTTAACCCCAACATTAGTAGGGAAACATAAAAAAAAAACGAACAAACAAACAAACATTGTTGTTAGAGAGCAGCGGTGGCCCAGTGGTGGCGGCTCCGACTTACGAACAGGTCATGGGTTCGAACCCAGGCGCATATTACTTTGTGTAATTTATTTCATCACCACTGCTCTCAAAAACGGTGAAGGAAAACATCGTGAGGAAACCGGCATGTCCTAGAACCAAAAATTCGAAGACATGTGACATCTACCAACCCGCACTGGGCCCACGTGGTGGATTATAGCTCATACGCTAAATAAGCGCTATGATGTGCAGTTGCGGACACTAGCCCGTTATTCAATACAATACAATAGTTAGGAAAAGGCAGATAATAACATAAGCATATTAAGTACATAAGCCTTTTTTCTTTTTCTTTTTCGGATGGGAAGTAATGACTCCTCCCGCTCTGGGTGGAGGTGTCAGACTTTTACTGACTAAAACCTATCCATGTTCCTTCCTCGCCCTTTATGTTCCGGGGCCCCGGTATCTCTTTGGAACAGTCCCGCAGCCCCGGAAGTACATAAGCCTACATTTTATATTGCTGCTGAGACACAAAACCTATTCCCAGTGAATCCATACATCATAATTTGAATCTTTTTCCTCATAAATATTTTTCTAAATAAAGTAAAGCTCGATTCATTAAAGTCTCAATGAGCTGAGTGAGTGCTAAATAATTGAGCGATGTCCTCCGCCGGGACAAGATACAGAGCTATTAGCTGCTTCAGGAAAAAATACGGCGACGGAAGAGGTTCCAAAAGTCCTAGTATTTCCTGCTTATAATATGAAAATTGAAATAAGTACTCAAAGGATTATAGGATTGAATCTGTTGTCGAAATCTCATGTTACTTTATGTGTTTTGATTTACTTTTTGTTTTTTTTTAGTCATAACAAAACGAGTACTTATGACGAAGGCATTGAAATATAATAAACTTGGGACGGGACGGGTAAACGTGACAAAATCGTAACCTAGGCTACTTATTATAACCAGTTGTGCTGCTGTTTACACGTCTACCGTGCCTACGGAATTAGCTGAATACCAGTATTTCACATGGAGTGACTGCCTATTTGATCTCCACAACCCAGTTAGTAATGGGCAATACGATACCACTTGCTAAGATTGATTGTCAGACTTTTTGGGCCACTGACTACCTGTAACGACTGTCAGAGATCTACAAATAACAACCGGGACCAACAGTTTAACGTGCTTTCCGAGACACGGTAGAAACTCCGTAGGTAAGGGTGGTCGCCCATCCACAGAGCAACCTAGGCAAGCACGGCTTAACCTAAAGATTGACCCAAGCGGCTGTTATTATTAATAGCCACGAGCTCCTTCTAGGGGTTTCCCCAAATGTATAATGTATTCAAGTAAAATTAGTATAAGTTTGTTTTGTATTGACATTTATTGATTTGATCTGACATTTATTTCTGACATTTTAATTATTTTTGTCATTGAATTAACTTTATTTATTAATGAATCAATCAGCTGACAAACGTTTTGTATATTATTGTTTTTGTCTAATATGGGTCAATGACCTGAATTAAATGGATTTTATTTGTTTGATTTATTAATTAAGTACCAAACTCCACGCGTGCGAAGTCACGGGCAGAAGCTAGTCTACTAATATTTGTCAAAGTCTGGTGTGCGCAGTCATTACCAGTCCGCAATTTTTACATCACTGCTCATGACGTGATAACCGCTTTGTTATACCGCTTCTTCTGATAACTAATTGTCTGATTTTTCAGGTTCATAAAAAGCTCTGAATCCCACAGTAACATTGCAAGTTAAAATAAGTTGTAAAAGTGCTGAAACGAACAAAACATACGAAATAAAATTATGAAAACGCTGAGATGAATAAAAACATAAAAGTTGTTCTCAATTTTAATTTTGAAATAGTACACCCGAGTAAATGCATTAAAAAAAAAAACCACTTGCATGGACATAAAAAACGTAAGTACATTTTATTTAATTTAAATTGAAAGTAATACTTAAAATCAAAATGAATATTTAGTTTAAAACCCGTTACTGAAGTACTGTGTGTATGGTAAAAACGTAAGTACATTTTATTTAATTTAAATTGAAAGTAATACTTAAAATCAAAATGAATATTTAGTTTAAAACCCGTTACTGAAGTACAGTGGATTTTTATTTTCTTTCTATTTGATAAACATGAGCATTTGATTTAAAGCAGGGCTGCCATTTAAGAGTTATGACATTTACTTAGAGTGACAGCTGTCATTCTTGACAACTAAATTACACTGAAGGATTTGAAAAGCCACACAGAGAATGCTTTAGAAGTACATAATAATATATTTTGTCCGCTGGAGGCCTCTAACCTATTTAGTACCTCATGGATGCAACTTTCTATCAACTTAGTTAGAAGATATTTTACGAGACATCACTTTCACACATCATTCACCTTTGAATTTGAAAAACGATTTAATGGTGTTTAAAACAGATATTATACCCTTATCAAAGTTGAATAAAATCCGATATTTAGTCAGGTTTTGTTTCATTATATTGGGATTACACCGCAAAAAATCGTAACAAAGAAAGCGAAAATTATATAAGTGTCAAAAGATACGTAAAGCATAATTCAAATTATTTTCATGTTAGCCGATTATAAAAGGTTTCTAAACAAAACCCCTCATCAGCCTTAATGAAATTAAACAAATAAGTACAAAAAACATGTTTATTCTGCACAACCCTTGTAGTAATATTATTACGTACTAACCGACTGAACGTCCTCAATGGTTGACATTTTGTCTGTACATCAATTTTAGGTCAAATCTTCATCACATCCATTATTAGTTTAAGCTTTATTGTTTCACGTTGCTCTTTTATTGCCATCCTTTCATTTAGTTTCATTGTAGATATCGTTTTACTGTAACAATTACGAGTTTATCATTTTCATTTTCATACTACACTATACTCACAAATTGCTCACAGATGATGCGCAACATTATTTACTACACTATCCACGCACCAGAACCTTTAATTCCATCGTATTTCTTCATGTTTTTGCTAACTTTGTGTTTATTAATTCTTTGACATTTTATTGTCAATAATCTGGTCGTCATAGTTACCTTTTAATCGTTCGTGGTTTTCTTTGTGGCCATCCACCGTTTTTGTCTTAAAAGCCAGATAATCGTTCTGGCCTTCTACTTTACACACTCTTTTCGTCTAATTTTCAAACATTTTGCAAATTCCACTTTTGATTTCGAAATCGGCTATATAAGACAGGGCCGCTCTAGACATTCATTCATTTCATCGCTAGCTTTCGAGCGAAGAAAATTATATAGGCCTTGTCCCGGGGCCGACTGCTCCGGGACTCAAGAAAAGACCTCAAACCTCTTGACTTCTCCACCAGTCACCTCAACTAAAACCTGCCTCTGCACTGGGCTTCAGAGGAGGACTGCTGCATCTGTTGTCAACCTTCATCCGGGGCTGGAGTCCTGTGCTGCGAAGCCTGCCTACTGTTGTCAACCTTCATCCGGGGCTGGAGTCCTGTGCTGCGAAGCCTGCCTACTGTTGTCAACCTTCATCCGGGGCTGGAGTCCTGTGCTGCGAAGCCTGCCTACTGTTGTCAACCTTCATCCGGGGCTGGAGTCCTGTGCTGCGGAGCCAGCCTACTGCTGTCAACCTTCATCCGGGGCTGAAGTCCTGTGCTGTGAAGCCAGCCTACTGCTGTCAACCTTCATCCGGGGCTGGAGTCAGCGGTTGGACCGTTTTTGGCTGACTCGCCCCGGACTGCCGTCGACCCTCTCCTGCGACCCTCTCCTGCTCGTCTTCATCCCGTGATCATCCCTTCACTCCATCCTCATCTTCACTATCATCTTCATTTTGTTACTTTCAGATTTTATTACTAAAATAAATTGTATTACGTTTATCCTCATTTTTTTTTTTTTATTTATTCTATTTTTTTTTCTTCATATCTGTCGCTTCACGACAGTTTGGCGCCCAATTGTCTTCAGGTTCTACACTTCTACATAACACTACACATTTCCATCATCACAAAATTCTAAAGAAAACACTTTGTCTAGTGTCCATAAATCAGAGGGAAAATAAGTACCCATTTTAAAAACATTATTTCTGGTGGTCATACACGTAATACTTTTAAGATTGTGGTATCTTACCTTTACATAGTGTGACTCATTATATAAACTAAAGAGGTCATTACTCTTCACTAAACCTTAAAACCTTTATACAGACTTGGTTTATAAAAATTGTTTCTGTTTCACCTTAACTACAATTTTCCTCTGATTTAATATAAACCTTTTTGGCAGTCTCTCTTGGCAACTTCACTTTAGATCATTAGTTCATTGTCATACTACAGACATCATTAAACATTTTCATATAGCTATCATTGTAACTATTTTTTCTTTTGGAAGGAAAATAATTTTTCTTTAATCTTTTACTAACTTAATACTTCTAATTTTTTTTTCTTCTAGAAGGAAACAAGGTATTTTCTTTTACCAATATGTATAGAACAATTAAGTTTGAATTTCTTAATAAACCTGAACTCGAATACGAAATTAAGATCAGACTTGAGGAACCAGTAGACACTGTCGTACGGTTAAGAAAGCAAATTCTTCGACTTTCTTCTATTACCTCCTCGGAGGAAATTTTAATCTCACCAATTCCAATTGAGGAAGAGCTCCCTCAAATTAATACCACTATTAATTACTTAGACTTAAAAGTAGATAAACTTCTACACGGTGATTCCAAATACACTCGTCTTATAGAAACTTATCTTAATCATTTATTTTTTAGACTCGAGCGTATAGACGTTGACGTACTGAACTCTGAACAGAAAATTGAGTTTGACGCTTTACGGTCCAAATTTGATAGCCTCAACAACAAATTTGAACCATTCACTTTTCTTCCAGCGGAAAATACTTCCCCTCCTCTCTACGATTTACCTACCTCTCATGACAACTCGGGAACTCCTCCTTCAAATATCCCTCCGTCACAGACCATTCTTGAGGCCCTCCTTCAACAAATTAACTCTACAGTTCCTCCTCAACAAGTGAAGCTTCATATTTTTAAAGATTTAAAAAGATACACTTATAATGGAAAGTCATGTCCTAGGTCGTTCCTTCAAAAACTAGAAGAATATTGCATTTCACGTAGCTTTGACAAAAAACTTTTGATTAATCAAGCGTACGAAATTTTTACAGACAATGCTTTACACTGGTTTAGATTTCAGATTAATTGTAATCCAAATCTGACCTGGCATGAAACTTCTGAGCTTCTTATAAAAGATTTTGGTGTTTTCGATTACGATTACAAATTACTAGAAGACATCAGAAAGCGAACTCAAGGTCTGGACGAAACTATATCGGTCTACATTTCAATTATGTCCGGAATGTTTTCACGCTTGACTAAAAAATTGTCTGAGTCAGAACAATTAGAGATTTTACTGAGGAATATCAGACCGTGCTATTCAGTTTTTGTGGCATTAAGAGATTGTACTACTATTGACTCTCTCTTAGCTGTTTGCCAGATTTACGAAAAATTCTTGGACAAAGATAAAAACTTTAAAGAACCATCTTTGCAACAAAATACTTTAACAGCTGAATTTAGCTACAAACCTCGTATACCAGTTACTAATTCTTCCTCTGTAAATTTTCAGAAACCTCCTCCTCAGTACCTCCAAAAACCAAAACAAATTAACACTCTGACTCGATCTGATCCTCCTCAACAGAGTAGCTTTTGCGTTCGTTGTCGTGTGCATGGACACACCTTAAACACTTGTAAGAAACCTCACTTCATTATTTGCTTCAAATGTGGTTTGAAGGACTTTAAAACTGCTGATTGCCCTAAATGCAATCCTAAGCCTGGTACTAGCTCAAAAAAACTAACAACTGACTTGAAAAGTGAAAATTTCGACGTTAATGATTGGAATAATTGGATCAAAACTCTTAAAAATTTCTTTTCTTACTACAAAATTTCTTCAACCCTTTACTCTAATGACAATGATTCCAAACGCCCTTTCATTAACGTGCGAATTATTAACTTAAACATTTCTGCCTTACTTGATTCAGGTAGTTCTGTTACCATACTTGGCAACAATTCTCACCTGGAAATTCTTAAATTAGGTTTCAAGCTTTTCAAGTCAGACTTAATTACTGTCTCAACTGCTAGTAACCAAAAAATTAAATCTTTAGGATATTTTGAATTACCTATTTTCTTTAATGACCAGACTCATTTAATTAAAGCTTATGTTTTTCCAGAATTATTCCCCTCTCTTATTCTTGGTATTGATTTCTGGAAAAAATTTAATCTTCTTCCTACTATTTTATCTTCTGTTTGTCAGTCGAACCTTAAATGTTCATCTATTCAAGATGCGGAGAAAAAGATACTACCTTATGAACATCTTAGTACAAATCAAAAGGATATTGCAGATAACATTATCCAACGCTTCAAGAGTATCTCATTTGAAGAAAAAGGCATTTTGGGACGTACTCATTTAATTACACACAAGATCGACACAGGTGATTCTCTCCCCATCAAGCAAAGATGTTATCGATTGTCCCCTGAAAAACAAAAAGCTTTAATCAACGAAGTGGATAAAATGTTGAAATGGAATGTCATTGAACAATGCGAAAGTCCATGGCTATCTCCGGTGCTTATAACTCCGAAGAAGAATGGAGAATGGCGTTTCTGCGTCGACAGCAGGAAACTTAACTCAATCACTCGTCGTGATGCCTACAGCCTCCCACTTATAAGTGAGATTCTTGACAATCTTAAAAACGCCAAATATCTCTCAAGTATCGACATTGCGAAGGCCTTCTGGGAAATTTCTCTCAACCCTGCGGACAAAGACAAGACTGCCTTTTATGTACCCGGAAGAGGCATGTACAGATTTAAAGTAATGCCCTTCGGCTTAACTAACTCTCCTGCTACTCAACAGAGACTAATGGATATGCTGTTTACTCCAGATTTTGACAACAAAGTATTCTGTTATCTCGACGATATCGTAATTATAAGCGATACCTTCGAAGAACATATTTCTCTTCTCTTAAAAGTTCATGAAAAACTCTCTTTTGCCAATTTAACTATAAATTTTGAAAAAAGTCAATTCTTCAGGAAAGAACTCAAGTACCTCGGTTTTGTTGTAGGTGAATATGGCCTGAGAGCTGATCCTGACAAAATTCGAGCCATTTTGGAATATCCTACACCATCCTCTAGAAAAGAAGTACGTAGATTCATCGGTACTTGCAGCTGGTTCCGAAGATTCATTGCAAACTTCAGCACAATTGCTTCTCCACTTAACAGGCTAACTTGCTCTGGGAAGATTGCCCCTAAATTCGTTTGGAACCCCGAAGCAGAATCGGCATTCGTGAAACTTAAAGAAGCTTTGGTTACTACTCCTGTTCTCGCTTGCCCAGACTTCAACCTCCCATTCTCTGTACATTGCGATGCATCAAATTTTGGCATAGGAGCAATGCTTACACAACATCAAAACGACAAGGAAGTTGTTATTGCTTACATGAGTAAAGCTCTTAATAAAAACCAGCAGAACTATTCTACAACAGAAAGAGAAACTCTAGCCGTAATAACTGCTCTAGAACACTGGCGTTGTTACCTAGATAATGGTAAACAATTTACAATTTACACAGATCACGCTGCTCTTAAATGGTTCCAGAACTTATCCAATCCTTCAGGAAGACTGGCTCGTTGGACGCTACGCCTATCTTGCTTCAACTTCATTCTAAAACATAAAAAGGGTAAAGATAATGTTGTCCCTGACCTACTATCCAGATCAAAAACTCATGACTCTGAAGATTCTCAACGTCAAGGTGTAAATCCTATTTTAACGGACGAATCAGTTCCTAATCGTGACTTGGAACACTACAACAAGATTTTACTTGGCTGTCAGAACAATCCTGATTCTTATCCAAACTATACGGTTAAAGAAAACAAGCTCTATCGTTGCATTCACTCTCCTCATGCTCTGAACGATGACTTCACTTGGAAAGAAGTTCCACTTCCACATGAAAGACAGGCTATTATCGAAAGGAATCACAGTCCTTCTCAAGAACCTCATCTCGGAATTTTCAAAACCTACAAGAAGCTTTCGTTACGATATTACTGGTCTGGCATGTTTAAAGATATCGCTAAATTTATCTCTACTTGCGACATTTGTCTTGCTTATAAACATCCAAATCATTCTCCTTATGGCCCTATGGGTAAACCAAAAATTTGCTCGAGACCTTTTCAATCTATATCGCTTGATCTTATGGGTCCTTTTCCCATGACCAGAAGACGTAATCAACATATTTTAGTTATTAATTGTACCTTTACTAAATATACTTTTATCTTTCCCTTAAAACGTGCTACTGCGTCTAACATAATTAATATTTTAGAGAATTCCGTATTTCTCATCCATGGTGTTCCACAAACCATTATCATGGATAACGGTCCCCAATTTCAATCCCGTGAATTTACTACATTTCTTAATAAATATAAAGTCCCTTTTATATTCTACTCTCCATTTTACTGTCCCCAAGTCAATCCTACAGAAAGGTATAATAGGACCATCATCACGGCTCTAGCTACTTTGGTAGGTGATGATCATCGAACCTGGGATATTTATCTCCCAAAAATTCAACACGCGATAAACAGTTGTGTTAATGCTATAACTGGTTTTTCTCCAAACTTTTTAGTATTTGGTCGAGAAACAGTTCCTTGTGGTTCATTCTACACTCCAACTCAAAATCTTGAGGAAGTTGTTTTTCTACCTCGCGATGTCTACGCTACAAATATTGGTTTCCTCTCGTCAATTTTTGATAAGGTTCAAACTAATTTATACATAGCACACGCTAAGAATAGCGCTCGCTATGACCTACGTCGGTCATTTAAAGAATTTAATGTCGGTGATACAGTTTGGCGTAAGAATTACGTACAAAGCAACGCGGGTTCGTACTTCAGCGCAAAACTGGCCCCTAAATTTCTAAGATGCAAAGTCTTTAAGAAACTCTCGCCCTTAGTATACATATTAGAAGATACTAATGGAACGAAAAATAAATGGCACATCAAAGACATTAAAATCTAAACCTCGTCTTCATCGAATCATCTTATTTAGATAGTTAATCTCTCATTAGCTCATTTATCAATCGCTTAAAATTAATCTTTATTTTTGTTTTGAATACGAGTTTTTAAACTCACTATTCAACGTCCTATGCGGCGTTACTTTTAACTTGTCTTTATTTTGTGATTTAGAGCTTACTGCTCTTATTCTTCACTTCTACAAATGAGGTCAGAAGATCACTAGTTCAGATACCTTTACTTTAGAGCCCTACCGCTCGAATCTATCTTAGACTAAACTAAATAGTCATCTTAATAATTATATAATTATTCCTTTATAGGGTTTTCTTCGAGCGGCTGACTACTCGTGAAATAAGCCTTAGGTCAATATATTTTTCACCCAGGGAGCGGTTGATTACTCCCTAAATAAGCCTTAGGTCAATATATTTTCCACCCATGGAGCGGTTGATTACTCCCTAAATAAGCCTTAGGTCATATTTAGGAACATACTTCTAGAGTGGTAGTCATTGACTGTGAACTCCACCCTTACCATTATGTAGATGATAGTATACCTGAGGAAGAATGAATGTCTGTTAGATGATTTCTGTTTGGACGAAGTAATGTTTCAAGGATTTCTCTCGAACTTTAAACATAAAATTTTCTCTGAGTCGAAAATTTTCTGGGGTTGTCGGGGAAATGTAGTAATATTATTACGTACTAACCGACTGAACGTCCTCAATGGTTGACATTTTGTCTGTACATCAATTTTAGGTCAAATCTTCATCACATCCATTATTAGTTTAAGCTTTATTGTTTCACGTTGCTCTTTTATTGCCATCCTTTCATTTAGTTTCATTGTAGATATCGTTTTACTGTAACAATTACGAGTTTATCATTTTCATTTTCATACTACACTATACTCACAAATTGCTCACAGATGATGCGCAACATTATTTACTACACTATCCACGCACCAGAACCTTTAATTCCATCGTATTTCTTCATGTTTTTGCTAACTTTGTGTTTATTAATTCTTTGACATTTTATTGTCAATAATCTGGTCGTCATAGTTACCTTTTAATCGTTCGTGGTTTTCTTTGTGGCCATCCACCGTTTTTGTCTTAAAAGCCAGATAATCGTTCTGGCCTTCTACTTTACACACTCTTTTCGTCTAATTTTCAAACATTTTGCAAATTCCACTTTTGATTTCGAAATCGGCTATATAAGACAGGGCCGCTCTAGACATTCATTCATTTCATCGCTAGCTTTCGAGCGAAGAAAATTATATAGGCCTTGTCCCGGGGCCGACTGCTCCGGGACTCAAGAAAAGACCTCAAACCTCTTGACTTCTCCACCAGTCACCTCAACTAAAACCTGCCTCTGCACTGGGCTTCAGAGGAGGACTGCTGCATCTGTTGTCAACCTTCATCCGGGGCTGGAGTCCTGTGCTGCGAAGCCTGCCTACTGTTGTCAACCTTCATCCGGGGCTGGAGTCCTGTGCTGCGAAGCCTGCCTACTGTTGTCAACCTTCATCCGGGGCTGGAGTCCTGTGCTGCGAAGCCTGCCTACTGTTGTCAACCTTCATCCGGGGCTGGAGTCCTGTGCTGCGGAGCCAGCCTACTGCTGTCAACCTTCATCCGGGGCTGAAGTCCTGTGCTGTGAAGCCAGCCTACTGCTGTCAACCTTCATCCGGGGCTGGAGTCAGCGGTTGGACCGTTTTTGGCTGACTCGCCCCGGACTGCCGTCGACCCTCTCCTGCGACCCTCTCCTGCTCGTCTTCATCCCGTGATCATCCCTTCACTCCATCCTCATCTTCACTATCATCTTCATTTTGTTACTTTCAGATTTTATTACTAAAATAAATTGTATTACGTTTATCCTCATTTTTTTTTTTTTATTTATTCTATTTTTTTTTCTTCATATCTGTCGCTTCACGACACCCTAACCAAAATGTGCCAGTCAAGAATAAATTTTAATAAAAAGAATTCCAATATAAAGGCTCACATTAGATTCGTATATATAACGTTTGGGTGTGAATGTACTCATAACACCCTTGTGCGTGTATGTACGAGACATTTAATTTTGTGTGTGCCTGTACTCTTTGTTCTATAATTCTGTCTGACATTGTACTCGTCGTTTTTTTATTCTTTCGGCAAATAGGCGTACATGACGAGCAAATATTGGATGACGTGTAATGCTGATCCCAAAATAAAATTGAGGCTGCATGTGTATACTTTTCGTTATCCGTATAAGGCTGTGTTCCACCATTGTGCGAGGTAACTGGGCCACAGTATGATTTGTAAAATATTTTGTGAGTACTATGTACTAGAAAGCTATCATTCACTGGAAACCTAAGTATTTTCTTGACTTGAATGTGCCCTGGCGGTTGAGAGTATGTCATGCTCTCTCAAATGTCTCGCTGATGGTGGCGCGTGTGTCGGACCATTTAGTTCCCTTCAAAATGGTTGAACTACTGGTTGCCTACTTGAAATAAATGCTTTGATTTTGATTTTAAATTATACTATGGCTGGGCAGTGCGAGAATGCGTAGCGAGGCTGTGCAACGGTGCGAGCGTTTTCACCAGAGATATGCTAGACCGCTGAGTGGTACGAAGATGTATACTCGTAGTGACCCTGTGAAACGGTGCGCATATGAGCGGTGCGAAGATGTCTTATCATTTTCATTCATTCGTGAACAATATTCACATTTTGTTGAATATGCGTATTATGTGTAGCGGGCTCGTTTCAGACTGACTACTATGTTTTTGTTCGCGTCAGTCCCTAGCACGCATCCTTCGCAGAAATCCCTCGCAACACATTCCTCGCGCATATCTTTGCCTTGTTTTTATGCTGCGATGTTTACAAAAACCTCGCTCCGCCGCCGAGCCGTTTCCACTAGACCTGCGCTGAGCGAGGCTAGGTAAACGAAGGGATTCTTTTGGTACTTAAGGCGAGTTTTCTATTGGCTGAAAGTATTACGATTCACTGCAATAAACAAAACCAGAAAATATATGACATTCTTCAGGATATAATATATGATAATATGATAGTGTTTTGAAAACATAATACAATTAATTTAACTCGATAAAAAAAACCACGTAGCTATCTCTAAAAAATTCTTTTACCGAGTAAAAACCATACTAAAATACATTGTGATCATTCTGATTTTTTGGCAAATAATTCTACAAGCAAGATATTAGCATCATTTTTTTAGTCCAATCAATAGATTTTTTGTAAATCGATCGAAACAACTCATTTCGCACTATTCGGCCCGCAGTGACTGACGTAACAACCAGTGTGTAGTGCAAGTTGATTAGAACTTCATTCTAACAGTATTTCCCACCACAAATAGAGCACCACAAATAGAGTTGCTAATTTAGCTCCCTTAACATCCTTCGCTACGCAAACTCACAAATATCTGGTGGAAATGCAGCCTAATGCTTTTCTTTGACGAGTATGGGTAATTATTTGAAATCTCATTTCGTAATTTTAAATAACGGGATTTATTCGCAAAAGTTGGAAGAATTGTTTCTGATTGAAATATATGTATGTTAATATACTCGTATTTTTAACATGTATATGACTTAACTTTTAAGAGCGAATTACTGGAAGAAAAGATTGAATGGCTCATTAGCCCAATTATTGCAAGCACTACTACTGAGTACCAGGTCTTGATTTCAGTTCCCAGGTTAGGCAAAGTGTTATTGAGTTTTTCGATCAATAGTGTCTCAGTAGTGAGTAGTAGTATGTGTGCCAGATTTGATGGTAACAGGCGCTAATCTGCCCAACCCTAAAGGAATGACAGGCGTAATATCGTGAGATTACTGATAGGCCAAAAGAAATTATCTCAGACCGCGATATTTTTATAAAAATAGCAATTTTACTGGATAAAAACTTTGACCTAAAACAGCCAATGCTTTTAACACGGTAACCGCCATAATTTAATTTCCCGGTTCGACTCTTTCATCCCGCGATAAGCGAGTAATATATCTCATTTCTGGGCCACCGTCCTAATTTAATAAATGTCCGTCTCGATTCGATTACCAAAGATATATTCAATCCCCGATCGTGAGGAATTGGATTAAAGATGAAAGAGAAGTTATATTCAATAAAACCTTAATCTCAATGTTGATGCAAGTACATAATATCTACTCGTATCAGTCGTATATCATCATCACCTGCTTGGCCTTTTTACGTTGGAGTCGGCTCTCAGTCTAACCGGCTATAGAATACCTATATCTACTTCAAAAGAAGCTTTACTGCAAATCATACTGGCATGAACCAATAAAAAAATTCAAGGTATTTTGAAAATCTGTCAGAAACTTTTAAAATGCAGCAGTAGTTTAGAGTTAAACAACTAAGGTCCATGTTCACCAAAGAGATGACTATCTGATTATCCAAAAACAGCTGTTTAAAACACATTTTTGTATCGGAACATGTCACAGTGACAGCTGTTTTTAGATTGTTTGTTTCCGTTATCTTTTCGGTGAACATTAGCCTAAGAGCGGTTGAATCTTTAAACCCTTGTTAATATAGCGTAAAACCAGGCAAAAATAAAATTGCCGCTTCTTCCCAAATGTGTTCATATCCATTACAGGAAACGACGCAAAAACGGTTCAATATCCCGATATTGCGCATTATATTTCGCGAATCCAATAAGAAACGCAATATATTCATGAAAGCAGCGGTCTATTGACTGTTCCGCTGCGATTATTTCAAAAAGATTATTGTATTTGCATTCAACAAACTCAAGCAGCTTTACTTTGTAGAAACTTATTGACGAAGTCCTCTGACCGGAGTTTGGAGCTAAGCTAGATGTACAAAGGATAGCATTTACAGATTTTATATCCGTTGTAGCAGTTCTGTACCTTCTACTGATTCTTATGGGGAAAAGGTGAGGCTATAACAATGTCTTAAATATTGAAAATTGCGTTAAAGAACTCATGTTTGTGTGGGGCAGGACACCTAGCAAGACGCGGTGAAGACAGTGGGGTAAAGTTGTGCCTGAGTGGCGAGTGGATGGATAGACGCCGTTGTTGCCGTCGCGAAGTAAAACCTAGATGAGGCTGGCACAACAAGAACTTATTATTAGGCACACAACAATAGAAGCCTTAACAAGTTAGTGCGTGAATTCATGCTGTGAATGAAGGCATTGGTAATGATAGAGGTATTAGAAGGATGCTGCGGAACTGTTCGAAAGAGTTACCGCGGCCCTGGTACACGAAGGCTAAGAAGGATCGTGGATTTAGTCAGTCAAAGTCTTACACGAGAGGGGTAATATGATAATTTAGCACCCAAAAAAAAAAGGTCTAAATGTCTCAAATTCACATAGCCGCTACGAACGCAAAGATTTTGATATATTACACACATATATAATATTATACCTATTTTAACGCCTGAATTCAAACTAAAACTATCCCAGCAGACGATGTAAACCCTCCTGTTACACCCATTAGGACAATCATATTAATTAAACAACGATAACACAGTTCAAATAGGCATGTATTTACTTTCTTCAAGCATGGACATACATATGTACAAACAGTATAGTATGATGGTATTTGAAATTACGTTGAACGATATAATTTTACAAATAAACACAATAAACAGTACACAATTCAAAGTTCAAGTTAAAATAAAGCTGCCACAAAGGAAAACACAAATAATTGCTTATAGCTGTTAAAGGCACATTTAAAATGATAGCAACAACATGAATATCAATAACTTTAGCAATTCCAAAGGTATAAATACTTAGCTTTTAGAATCAGAAATATCCTGCACTGTACTACTACACACTGAATAATTATTATAAACTGCCATTATTTCCTCATGATTCGTTGAGATTTCAAAAGAACACTGACTACGAAACTTGTGGCAAAAACCTCCACACCTCGTAATCCACCATCAGGCCACATCCAGCTTCACCGATTGGTTCGCAGAGGTGGCGCGTTGCTTCAGTCTTCCTATTGGTCGATCGCACGACGTTGGTACAACAACCGTCCACCGATGCCAGCGCCGCCGCATGACGACACCGCACGATGCCTGCTGCTGTTTATAGGCGCTCAGTCACGCCATCTAGCGCCTAACGCGTGTAACTATTTACACTCGTCCATCCTGACGCCTTTGCGACTCTGCAAAGGAGAGAAAAAAAAAGTGCTATGTAATTGTTCAAAAATAGCATACTCAGTCCTAGAGCAGGGAAAATAAACATAACAATAAAACAATATTTGACCATAATTAAACACAGAAAAAATATTTTAAGTGCTTATTTTCAATTCATTTGGTTTATAAATTTCCAAAGATGCCATAATTTGCCAAACCAATGAAAACCAAAATCTAAGTATGTAATTCTCACTTAAGACCACTTTAGTAACAAAAGTACCAATTACAATCCAAATTGTGAAATCTCATAACCATCAAAGACATAATTTTCCACATTGAAATTATGCCAACAACAATAATAACAAAAGTACCATTCACAATCCAAATTGAGAAATCCCATAACCATCAAAGACATAATTTTTCCACATTTAAATTATGTCAACCACTTTAGTAACAAAAGTACCAATCACAATCCAAATTGTGAAATCCCATAACCATCAAGGGCATAATTTCCCACATTGACATTATGTCAACCTGATAATTCTTTATTCAAGATTCACCCTTCAAGTAAGTCGATCAAATTCTCCGTGCTGTCAACCTCACTCTCATTTGAGCTGGCGCTCGAGTCCTCGCCCTGGAAAGGTTTTAAAGAGTTCGACGACACGAGACCTCTGAATCGTTTATACCCTTTTATACCTTTCAACGAAGAAATAATGTATCTATCATTTCGTACTACCTTCGTTACCTTATACTGTACTTTTCCTTCAGTTTTCTTCGAACGTTCACATTACGGTCAGCAGCTCCTTTCCACAAGACTAAATAACTTACCTTATATTTTGTTGAAGTTTTCGCTTTAAGTTACAATATTTGCGCATTTTCTTCTCCGTCCGGTTAAGGTTTGCTGTAGCTTCGGCCCTTATTCGTCTCCTCATTATCCACAATGTTATCTCCCATACCTTGATCTGCTTCGACTCGCAGAAAACATTAGCCTATATGGTGTAAATCCGATCGACTGTTTTGTAAATTATTAATTCCCCACGTGATATTTGCGATCCGAGTATCCCAATCCTTTTCATCTTCCACGCTTGTGTTGAGTGAATCTAGTAATGTACGATTATACCTCTCCGCTTGACCATTCGCACGTGGACATGCTACAGCATTGATTATATGTTTTATTTGATTATCCAAACAAAATTGCTTATAATGTTTACTCTTGAAACTCGTGCCACTGTCAGATATTATTCCTTTTGGATAACCAAATAAACAAAAAATGTCACTTTAAGATTTTATTACCTCCAGAGTATTTGTAGTTTTAACTGGTACTGCCCATGTGAACTTCGTGAAGGAATCGACCACCATCAGCACAAAACTATTACCTGCTCGACTTTTGCAAAAAGGGCCGAGATGGTCAAAATGCAGTGTGCATTGGCTCTGGAACTTTTCAATAGGGTGTAACTCACCTTCAGGCCTTCCGTTCTGTCCCCTCTTGTATAGGCAGTCTAAACATGAGTTGACATATTTACGGAAACGTGTCATTCCCGCAAACCAGAAGTTTACCTTTGATGGTGTCCTCACGACGTTTTAGGCCCGGGTGTCCCATGCAATCATGATACTTCCTCATGATATTCCACCTTCCATATTTAGGGACTACTAACCTTTGTTCTCCATCCTTTACAAGTTTTTATACTCGACCATCCTTCAACTTGTAATTGTTTTGAGTCGTCATTCCCAGATTCTAATTTTGTCCGAATGATACGAATCTTCTCATCTAGATTTTGAAGACATACTAGCCAATTTAATACGCCAATCACGTTGATGTCTGCTACTAAGGGAGGACCTACTAGAAATCGGCTCACTGCATCAACGTGTCCATGAGACTTACCTGGCTTATGAACGACTTCCATGTCGTACTCCTGAATAGACAACCACCATCTTGCTATTCGAGGGAGTAGATCCTTTTTTAAGGTGTCCCGAACGGCTGCACAGTCGGTTACCACTTTGAAATGATTTCCTGCTAAATAAATTCTAAATCGCCTTAACGATTCTACTACAGCTAATGTTTCCAATTCGTAGGAATGATACATAGATTCTTCTTTGCTGGTTTTTCGACTAAAATACGCAATGGTTTTTATACCTCCATCTTGATCCTGAAAGAGAATTCCAGCTACACCTTTACTGCTTGCGTCGGTGTGAACTTCTATATCACCTTTCCTGCAAAATAATGAGAGAGTTGCACGAGTCGTCAGAATTTTCTTCAGCTGATCAAAAGCTTTCTGCTGTGCTGGACCCCAATCCACGCTGCATTCTTTTTTAGCGACCCGTACAGATAATGCGTGACAGACGCATAATCCTTAACAAATTTCCTGAAATAACTAGTCAAACCCAGAAACATCCTGAGCTCGTGTACGTTCTTTAGTTGACCACAGCATCAATTTTCTTGCTACCAGGTCTAATACCGTTTCCGCTGATCTCATAACCGAGGTAATCTATTTTGTCTTGCAAGAAAAAACACTTATCTAAAAACGTCGATTTTGCGTCCCTGGTTGTTTTCAAAACTATCCGAAGTAGATCGAGACCTTCCTGCTCCGTTTTGGTGGGCAGCAACAGATCATCTATAAAGGAAGCACCTTATCATGACGCAAAGAAGCATTATGCAAAGAAGCTTATTTTATCCATAAGTCGCTGGAAAATTGCTGGGGAATTAAGAAAGGACATATGTAAAAATTCATAGTGGCCTTTAGGTGTGACAAAACCATTTCGATGTATTGAAACTTCCGCTACAAGAATCTGAAAGAAACCTTGCGACAAATCAAGACTCGTAAAAAGCTTTCCACCTAGTTTCTCGATTTGATCTCCTATGATTGGCAGAGGATATTTATCCTTTACTGTGATGCTATTTAATTTTCTGAAATCCACACAAAACCGGTAATCTCCGTTCTTTTTCCGTACTAATACAATCGGACTGGCATAATTAGACGACGATTCCCTAATAATACCATTGGACAATCATATCTTGAACTTTTTCTCGTACTATTGCTTTTTCTGAAAAAGAAAGCCTGACGATAACAAACCGGCTTATCAGAGTTTGTTACCTCTGTTTTGACAGTCCTACCCAATTCTCCTGTGTCTACTGAAAAACAATCCGAATAGGTATTCCTTTAAAATTTGCTGCCAGTTCCTAAACAACCTGAGGATCTCCGGAACCACATTTAATTTTTATTGTGTCTAAGCTTATGATCGAAGCAAGACTACTTGCAGAATTTTGAGAACAATCTACTTCCTGCGTGACTAATCCACGAGCTACCATCTGGTCTTTCTGGAAACAAACCGGCTTTTCTCCGTGATTAATTATGAAAACGGCTTGTACTGTAAAGCAATGAATAGAAGCAGGAACGCTATAGTTTTTAAACAATTGTACGATTATCTACGAACAGTTCAGTTGACTCATCAATTTCCACGTCATTGTAGGTGCCAACAAACATGGATGAATAGGCAGGAACGATAGTATCTATACAACACAAAATATTGACCTTATCTATACTGTACCTATTTGCAAAGAATGTATTTAAATTGATTCCGTTTTCTTTTCAGCGCTCTCTGCATATTCTAAACAGACGGTAGGACCACAAACTGTTACCTTAAATTTTTCATTGTTAAAAATAGGTTGACCAATGAAAACATCTGCGTGATTCACGGGAGTGTCAACAACAACTGCATCTGAACAAACCTTGATCTCCCCCTAAGACGACCCACTGACCCTCATCTATTATGAATTCTAACGATACCTGTCCGTGAGCTTTAATTGGAGGTCCACCAAACCCGTTTAACGAAAACAAGACAAGGCTGCATTGCTACATCAAGTTTCAGAACTCAGTTACGAGTAACAAGGTTGACTTGAGCCCCCGTATCTAAATAAGCGGTACATTTTAAACCATTAATCAAGACTTGTTTAAAAGTACAACGCTGACAGCATTTTGAAAATACTGCTTTTTCCCCAATGATATCACATTTAGTTAGCTTGGTGCATTTTGAATTAAAATAACGAGTCATCATTTCACTAACAACCTTTTTCCTATTTAACATTTCCCTCAATGCATCCGCGTAATCTATGCTTTGAGGAAATGATTCCAGAATTTTCTGTTTCCATTCCGCCCACGTAAATTCGTAGCTTTGTAGCGCACCATGCCACAGTTTTGCCAATCCCACAAGACGTGCCTGCATATAATAATTTTTAACGTTATCGTTCCATCTATGTATAGCACCTAGTTGCTCTACTTTGTTAATAAGACACAGAGATGCAGGTAGCTCTGGTCTTTCAGGATCAAATTCCGGTATTATATCCGGCTTAACCATCACGCCCGAATAATATGGAAAAGACCTACCAGGTTCATTTGAGAAGCCGTGCGGAGAACGGCCTCTACGGTCCCGGACAGGCGAACGCCCCGGTCGCCAAGTGTCGCGGGAACAGCTGCGACGCTCCTGCTGTGGACGCTCCATCTGCCGGCGACTCCATCTGATGGGGCTGCGCGACAGGCTGCGAGACCGGCTGTGACCATCGGAACTCATCCCACTTCTGAAAATGTTACACCCATTAGGACAATCATATTAATTAAACAACGATAACACAGTTCATATAGGCATGTATTTACTTTCTTCAAGCATGGACATACATATGTACAAACAGTATAGTATGATGGTATTTGAAATTACGTTGAACGATATAATTTTACAAATAAACACAATAAACAGTACACAATTCAAAGTTCAAGTTAAAATAAAGCTGCCACAAAGGAAAACACAAATAATTGCTTATAGCTGTTAAAGGCACATTTAAAATGATAGCAACAACATGAATATCAATAACTTTAGCAATTCCAAAGGTATAAATACTTAGCTTTTAGAATCAGAAATATCCTGCACTGTACTACTACACACTGAATAATTATTATAAACTGCCATTATTTCCTCATGATTCGTTGAGATTTCAAAAGAACACTGACTAAAAAACTTGTGGCAAAAACCTCCACACCTCGTAATCCACCATCAGGCCACATCCAGCTTCACCGATTGGTTCGCAGAGGTGGCGCGTTGCTTCAGTCTTCCTATTGGTCGATCGCACGACGTTGGTACAACAACCGTCCACCGATGCCAGCGCCGCCGCATGACGACACCGCACGATGCCTGCTGCTGTTTATAGGCGCTCAGTCGCGCCATCTAGCGCCTAACGCGTGTAACTATTTACACTCCCTAACAGTACCAGCTCTCCGGCATGCCTTATAGTGTACTCTATTGGCATGCCTTTGATCACAAAACGGCCGGCTATCGCAGCTACTTCCTGCAACCTACTTTATAAGAAAGTCTAGGAAATGTTTCTTTGAGTGAAGGTGGCACGTTATTTCTTTATCGATGCTTTGAATGGAGATGTTTATTTAGCAAATAGGTTTTTACGAACACTTTTACACGTAATTTTTTTTAAACTATGTAGTTAAGCGTGCTTCGTACCTGACTACTCTGAGAAGAAACAGCTGAAACAAACTCAAAGGTCTCTTTTAAAGTCCAGACATAATCTTGCTCAACTCATATGAGGACTATGCAGATTAGTGTCTGAGATGGTCTTTTAAAGAAAGAACCACACAGATTCGAATGCACTGACTGGACAGGTGTCCAGTCAGTGCAATGCATTGGTCAGTTACCGTGTAGCACGAATTATGTAACTCAAGGAGTTTAACGAAACGACCAACGACATTTGGGGAGGTCAAAATGCCAGTTTGTGACTGTGACATTATACCTATGTCACAGTCACAAAGTAAATAGCCATGTCATATGGACACACTTAAAATAATAATAAAAAAAAACCGGCCAAGAGCGTGTCGGGCCACGCTCACTGTAGGGTTCCGTAGCTTCCCAGACCATTAAAAATACCAACATTTTTCGTCAGCAAAAATAACTTTGTTTTTCATAGTATTTGTATGAAAAACAAAGTTATCATTTGCGTTTTTTTGAAAAAGTGCTATATAACTCAAAAACTATTCAACTCATCAAGTTGAAAATAATTTTCCTAGAAAGTTCATATAAAGGTCTACTTCTGTGATTTTTTTCATATTTTTTAAACTTATGGTTCAAAAGTTAGAGGGGGGGGGACACATTGTTTTTGACTTTCGGAGCGATTATTTCCTAAAATATTAATATTATCAAAAAATGATTTTAGAAAACCCCTATTCATTTTTAAATACCTATCCAACAATATATCACACGTCAGGGTCAAAATTAAAAAAAAAATCGCTCCCCACTTTACGTCTGGGGGAGGTACCCTAATAAAAATGTTTTTTTAAATTTTTATTTTTGCACTTTGTCGGCATGATTGATATACATATTGGTACCAAATTTCAGCTTTCTGGTGCTAACGGTCACTGAGATTATCCGCGGACAGACAGACAGACAGACATGGCGAAACTATAAGGGTTCCGTTTTTTGCCATTTGGCTACGGAACCCTAAAAAACTGAACTAAGTATTTAATTATTTTTTAGTCATCTACCGGGCTCAAATCTGGACTCCGTGACTGTGATTGGCAAGCATCTGTAAGAAAAACCCATTATTACTGTCTGACCTGAGCACTGAATCCGGGGCATGAATAATAAAAAGCTTCCAAAAATAAGTATATAATACCTGCCTCTAAACTTGCCCTAGTTTCTGTCCAAGACTAAACAAGTAACTGTTGTTCAAGTACTAACTTAGTAATTGCTAAGTTAGGGCTCAGGGGCTAACTTGTTGTAATGAAGTCGATGATACTCGATACCTATTCCTGGAGGACAGATAGGTGACTGTGTAGTAAAAGCGTAGCTGAAGATACTCGTACTAAGCATGCTATAGACTAAAGTCCATCCATCGATGAAAGTGAGATGATGCAAAGTAATGGAAAAATATGGGATAATACGACATGATGCGCTGACCCCAAATAAATTGGGATAAGGGCAATTAGTCTACTACAATTTCAAATAACTTAACGAAAGTTGAAAGTCGCTAAGACTTTTCGGCGAACAGTTTGAAGGATAACTAAAACGGCGCAGAGGGTTCGACTTTGTAGCGTGCTATCGGTTTTGGGTTATTTCAAAATTCAATTGGGGCATGACGTGATGATGTGCTTGTAACAGCGCCAAAATGTCGGGAACTCTAAACAAATAGTAAACTTAAATGTCGGGAACTCAAAACAAATACTAAACGTAGTAAATGTCCCGCTTTCAGTGTTAATAATAATATTAGTGACCATGTCAGTTATAAACACTTACCTATAGTGATATTTTAGTTACGTTTGTTGGTATGAAGATGAGTTTGGAGACTGAAAACTACTTTTATTGTTTTCGCTTCGTAATTGAAGCTCTCCTCTAGCGTGCACTTGATTACGTTTCCTTTTTTGTCTATCCCTTTTTACACGATTGCCAAGAAAGTGTTATTGCCAATGTTGTGCAAAATTAAAGTCATGGTCTCAGTGTTTTGTGATTCAAAATACGTTTCAAAACTAAGTAACATAAATCAAACCTGTAATCTCCGAAAGGTTAGGCAGAGGCGTACCTGATAGTACACCCTCGTTAAGATATTTAAGTCCCATGTCATAGGGAGCGACCTTATTGTCGGGCATACATCTAGTCTTCGAGGCTGCCACAGAGAATTTCTTGACGGAAATACTAAAACATTGCCTGACCTGGAAAATAAACCCAGGGCTTCAGCTCAACAGTAAAATACAATAAGGGATTTTCTTTTTTAACTCTTCCCTAGTCACTGGATAGATGGCGCTGATCTCGGTACGTTACTGCAAGTAACAGAACGTCACATAATTTCACTTGGACCTAATAATAATAAAAAGTTTGTAAAAAATTTAATAAAGGAAATAATAATAATAGTTTATTTATTTCGGAGAAACTCCATATAAGTAACATTATTAATATCACAAAACATACACTTAAACATAAAATGTTAGTGTGTTAGTAACACAAAAATGTACCTAGAAATATGTTAGTATTTTTAGTACCTATATCTAACTTATGCCTATGGCTGTCCTTACCCACTGATGCTGGAAAGGACAGTCAAAACGGGCAGTAATCGCATTCAGAATGCTGTTGCTGCTGCTTCGTAGACGGTGCAGCATGGAGTTCGCTTTCTTGCGCATGATGGCTTGAAAACCATCCGTACACGCTTCAGCAAACATACCAGACGCAGACGCTAATGGTTGTATTCGGAAGCTTAAGCAAACGAAAGTGTCAGTCAACGAGTGTATGTGACGTGTGTTCAAGCGTTTTGGCTTTGGCACCTAGTAACGTGGTTAGTTCAACGCCATCTACCGAGTTCTTGGAAACTATTTTTTTCTAATTCTCAAAAAGAAAACCTCTCATTCGCCTCAAAAACAACATAACAGCAGAGAATTTAATGAAAGCTGTTCAAATGAAGCGGTTGATCGTAATTGTGGTGAAACAAAACATTGTCGTGATTATTGAGCTCTCAAATGTACGTGCCAGACACACTGTGTAGTCGAGGCATAGGTGTCGGTCTATGTTGACAAGCGGTAGCGGATGCGACTAAGTCGCTTCTCCCTAATGATTAAGTTTCGTACAAAATGTGTTTTTGTGTTGTGTTAAGACCTCTGAGTTGTCGGATTCGTGTGCGTATTGAATTATCACTTGCTTCAACATCGTGAGGAAACCAGCATGCCTTTTTTTTTTTTTTTTTTTTTAGGATGGGAAATCATCAAATGACTTCTCCCACTCTGGGCGGAGCGGGAGGGAGTGTCAGACTCTTACTGACTAAAACCCATCCATGTTCCTTCCTCGCCCTTTACGTTCCGGGGCCGCGGTATCTCTTTCGAACAGTCCCGCAACCCCGGCAGGCTTCGGCCCTTGCGGGCCCCTCCCTTCTGCTGACATCTCTTTGAGGCGCGCGTGGAACACGAACGCGCCGTCGACACGGCCTGTCGCCACTAGACGGACGGACGGCTAGCTAGCCCATAGCTAACCGTCCACAGGCCCGCATCTACGGTGGCCGGTAGCCACGGACACGGCGGTGCTCCGCCCACGCAGGGCAGACCTCCACCGTGTAAACCAGCATGCCTGAGAGGTATTTCTCGACGGCATGTTATGCCAAGTCAGAGTCCCATGGGCGGCATAAAAACTCTGACACCAGGTTAGACAACTAACCACACGATAAAGAAGACTGAAGTTTTGTAGTTGCAGGTGGTACCAACTGATGAAGTGTTGCTAGCCTAGCGATTGTGGTTGAACTTGTGACTTCGGCTTTGCGCTCGGTTCCTATAAGCTACATTAAATGTGACCTGCACAAGTATTTTCATAATTTTAGCAGAGAGAATTCCTTCCACAGCTGGACCTCCCCAAAAAATCGCCACATTGTAAAATTACAAGAACTAATCTTATTACGGTATGCTATAGTACTCGTATCCTACAATGCAAAAGTTTGTGAGGACGGATTAATAGATGTTTGTGTTACTCTTTCATGCAAAATGACTAAACGGATTTGAATAAATTTTAGCACAGAGATAGTTTAATACCTGGATTAACGCATTTTATCTCGATAGTATGAAGCTCTGGAACAATTATCAAATTTCACGTAGGCGAAGCTGCGGGCACAAGATAGCTATTGATATATGCCATTTTTACGATAGGCGTACAGATCGCGCTCGCTACCAACCATGTAGTCCACCAGCACCCATCGTATCAACCGCTACAAACACGCATTGTTCGCGCTCTGCAAATTCGCAAATATCACAAATTGACAACATTAATTAAGCAGGGAAGTAATGATTACTCCGCGGTTTGTGGCTGACACCAATCATATGGATACGGTTACGTGGGAACTGGCTACTGAAACGTACCGTGTTATCATGTAGGTACTTATCTAATTTTTGTTTATTTATACTCGTAGAATTGGATGTTTATCACGGAAGATATGTAAGTTTAGTTTTAAACCGTGAAAACTTGAAACAGTGTTAGAAAAAAACGTGTTGCGCCGACCTCAAGCCATCATTGGTATGTGTAGGTTCAAATATTTGGTGTCCACGACACATGCCTCGTTGCTTAGTGTGGCTCTAGATGGCGGTGTGTGTAGTGGCCAACGATATTAAGGTATTTTCAACGGACTTCCAAAAAGAGGAGGTTCTCAATTCGTCTGTATGATTATTTTTTTTTTTTTTTTTTTGTGTTTGTTACCTCAGAAATTTCGACTGGGTGAACCAATTTTGATGGTTCTTTTTTTGTTTGAAAGCTGGTGCTTCCCGTGTGGTCCCACTTTAATTTGCTGAAGACCTGATGCTGATCTTCGGAGATATACAATGGAACTCTTCAAAAATACACAGCAAATCTGCAGTGATTGCTGCAATCGCTTGTAGGTTCATTGTTTATACCATATCGTGACGTAACATCACGCTTGTATGCTCTGAGGGGGTACGCAGATGTGTACAATGCACCCAGATTTCAACAGTGTTTGTTAACTCAGAACTTTCGACTGGATGAACCGATTTTGATGGTTCTTTTTTTATTCAAAAGCTGGTGCTTCTTGTGTGGTCCCATTTTAATTTGCTGAAGATCTGATGCTGATCTTCTGAGATATAAATGGAACTCTTCAAAAATACATGGCAAAGCTGCAGTGATTGCTGCAAACGGTTGGTTGTTTATTGTTTTACAATATCACGACGTAACATCACGCCTGTATGCTTTGAGGGGGTAGTCAGAAGTGTATAATACACCCAGACTTCGACAGTTGGGTGTGTGTTGGGCATTTATTGGGGATAAGCCTTATTACCGTGACATGTTTTGGTTTTTTTTTTATTGGAATGGATGTACTTCAAGGGTACATTGATGAGAATTTGGTTAGGTTCTGATTACTTCTGATTATGGGATCTATGACAAAGGAACGGAACTCTTAAATTCTTAAGAGCAAATTAACGATACTCGGCCGATTCTTATATAGGCTATCCAGACATTTGAGTCACCTACCATAACGTCGTTATTAACCGACTTCAAAAATAAGGAGGTTCTCAATTCAATGTTCCCCGATTACTCGAAGATGGCTGGACCGATTTTGTTTTTTTTTTAATTGTTTGAAAGGGTATACTTCTCAGGTTTTCCCATAATCATCAAATCAGGATCTGGTGATGGAATCCTGGAGAAATAGAGAGAACTCTTCACATTTTATAGGCACACTAGAAGCGATTTGGGTAGTTTTAGGAAGTGTACTTTCTCGAAGTGATCCCATTTAAGAAGATCTGATGAAGAACATCGGAGATAGGCAACGGAACTCCTCAATAAATGATAGCAAATGTACTGGGATTGCTGAAATCTCATATCTGTCTATTGTTTACACCAGTTCATAACCGAAAAATCACGCCGGTACGCTGTGAATGGGAAGCACATGTTAACCACTAAAAAGTGAAAAATAAAAACTTTTTTTACAAAAAATAAAACCGACTTCAGAGAAAACAAAAAATTGAAAAATAACTTCAGAAAAAACGCTTCAGAAGTCGGTGACAAAAAAACTAGATCAATCAAACAAAGGTCACCGACTTCTGAAGCGTTTTTTCTGAAGTTATTTTTCAATTTTTTGTTTTCTCTGAAGTCGGTTTTATTTTTTGTAAAAAAGTTTTTTTTTGATTTTTATTTATACATCGTGTCTATTTTCATGGTATGGGTACGTAATGCGGAGGAATGAGGAAAACGTCGTCAGGAAAGTTTTGATTAAGTGATTCGATTAAGTGGGTGGCTGATTAAAATATAATAAGAGTAAAAGAATACCAAAGCAACGAGGAATGGTTTTAAAGATGAAAAGGAGTAAGGGAGATAATGAGATGAGTAAATAATAGAGTAGCATGAAAGAAGAAGACATAGTCTGACAATCGGTCTTTCCAAGGGATATCTTTTGACCCAGTTACTGGATTATGGTGGTCCAATAGGCACTGACTCCACTTAAAATTCTAGTATTCAGCTGCATCCGGTTAGACTGGAAGCCAACCCTAACACGATAAAGATCATCGGCCTATTAGCCTATTAATGAGGAACTAAGATATTTTTCCTGCAATTCCACCAACAAACTATATAGCTTATACTTATTCTTGCTCACTGTTACTGAAGCACCGTCACAAAGCTGTAACATTATGTGTTCAGAGAAGTTAGTTGCCAATGACTTGATGAGTACACAAATAGATTCATTGTTCGACAACAGTTTCTTAGTAATGAATAATTGATGTTAGGGATATATAGGTACTTACTAAGTAGTAACTTTTATATCAGCAGTTTAATTAGTGTTCTTAAGGGGCCGGCGGAGCATGCGTTTTTCATACAAACGTAATATCAATTATCATTTACGTGTTTATATAGATGTATTTACGTTTATTTTATATAAGTAGCTATATTTTCTTTAAGGGTTTTAATTTAAATTTTAATGTTTTGTCTTTTCTACACACTGTGTCTACATTTCTAATCCAACTTTCCTCTCGCAGGTCTGCTGGAAGAGATTTCTTATGAAATAAGCAGTACCTTTGTGCTCTTCTATCGTTAATGTAATGTCCGATGAAGTATTTTGTGTGTACATAAATAAATAAATAAATAAATAGAGTTGCTAATTATTTAGCTTCTGTAGTCCCCTTATCTGGCGAATGTGGGTGGACCTACTATTTATGTACATTTCTACATAACTCTTCGGGGATTGCAGGTGCGATGTTACGAGTATATTTTAGTTACGCTCATACGTCACACATTTACATATAGGTAGCTAACATATGATTACGTATACCACGTAGTAGCTGTGGCTCCACGAAATGCTTCACTCTATTACTTAAGAGCGCGAATCCAAAAAGTTGGCAACGTCGCCAATAGCTGTCAAATATTTAACAATTTTAAGTAGTTCGGCAATATAAATGTATGGAAATTAAAAATATAGCTAACTAGTGAACTAGAAAATTAATAGCGAATTGCAATTATAACAGTGAATTTGATGTTACAACGAATTTGATGTTGTAACCGTTTTACGTACAGGAAAGTCATTTGGGAACTTTGAAAAAGTAATTTCTCATTAAAAACTGATTATTCAGTGTTACGATATTCATTATTGTATTTCATAATCAGTATTTTAGTTTTCTAGTTAGCCATATTTCTTATTTCCATGCAATAATACTGCAAAATTAATTAAAACCGGTAAATATTTGACAGCTATTGGCGACGTTGCCAACTCTCTGAATGCGTCCTCTTAATGTACTGAATTTCACTTGTATTACAAAGCATTACTAATGAAAGAGCCTATTAATTTCATATCCAAAATTTATCTAGTCGCAAGCAGAAAAGCGATTTTAGGTTTTAAATATAACTTCAGAATTTTAAGCCTAGATTATCAAAGAAAACTTGAAAGTAACATCTTATATTCGAGGTGTAAAGCCTCATTCATCTAAGTTTAGAACTTCTTTGAAAAACATGTCTGTGGTAATTTTTCAAAGCTGACACATTCTTAATTGCTTGTCAACGATATAGGACGGCTAAAGTGTCTATTAAGTTGAAAATATTGCAGTGTCCTTGTGCAAGCGTGTTGTTATTGAGATGAGAACGTCGTTACAAAGTCACTTTGCGGTGTTATGAGACGGTAAAGTTTCTAGACGAAGCCAAATTTTGAAAAATATGTTTTTAAATGTGAAAATATGCGTTTTATTAAGTTTTTAATTTATGTTTTCAGTAAGTTTTGACGTAGCAGAACAGACGGTTTGTTTTTTCTTGATTTTCAGTGGTTGCCCAAATTTTACATTACTTCGTACATTAGTTATTCCCAATGGATTTGCTAGAGGTTTCGTTACTCTAAATTCACTAATGGCAAAAAAGGTCAAAAAAATATTATAAGATTTGTTTTTGACTCGCTGAATTTTCAAGTAGATCAATTTCTTGGAATTCAATTTCTTCAACCCTCAACCATCTTGACAGACATGTTTTCCTGTAGTTTTTGCAGAAATGGTTCGTCGTCCTTCTAATAACTGGCTTCTAAGCTTTATCTTGATTCAAGTAGATATAGCAATGTCATTATATTTACATATTTATTTTGTCAAATCTGGATCAGCACCATCAATCAATTCACACATCATATCTTCTGGCCCTTGGCCCATATTACTTGGGGTAGACACAACACGTTACACTATCATCATAATTATTATTCTTTTTGATTTCATGACATCTTTCATACAATCCATCAATCTTTTCTCTGGTTTTTCTCTCTCTCTCAGATTTATTTGAAATTATTTCTTCTTTTTTCTTTTATTTCTTCTTTATTTGTGTCTTAAAAATCTATTATTTGCCTTAAACCCCCCAATTAAACCCCAAAAGCTACAACCAAAGTTCCGACATCAACAACAACAATAATATTATAGTTTCAATATCAATGAGCAATACATATAACAGTGAACAATTAAACACACGATTCAATAGAGCCAGTGTTTGCTGTTGTTTCAATACGTGCGGGTAGTGAACACATAAATTAGTTGGGCGTGAATATGCATGAGAGGCCTCCCGATACTGGGGTAAGCAGTGTTGACGGTGGAGGGTTACCTATATTGATTTGTGGGGAAAATGGAGTCAGAGGAGTAGGGAATACAGCTTATGGCATAATACTATAACTTGAATATTGTCTTCAATATTATTTAGTCACGAGTTCATCGAGCTCGTGACTGTTGGTTCCGGCTGTCATTTGTAGATGTTTGACAGTCGTTTCAAGTAGCCAGTGGCCCAAAAATTCTGACAACCAGTCTTACTAAGGGGTATCGTATTAATCAGTACTAAGCTGGGTTGTGGAGGCAGTCGCTCCATGTAAGTCGACTGGGAAAAGGCTAGGCAGTTGATGGCTCGTCGAGCTTCATTGCCTTTCTAGTGGTCTGTCTATACTGTTAGTTCTGGGTTTCGGGCGTTGCACTTGTGAATATTCAGGCTGGCTTGTTATACGCACTACAAAAGACAGACGTCATGTCTTCTTATTGTTAATAGTTGGTTACGATTCAAGATCATGCTGTGCCTTGTTAATCGTAATCGTGTCACGAAGGTGAAAATACCAGCAGCCCGCAAAATGCCGGTCCGATCCAGGCTGCATGATGATTCGCGGCCGTAAACAATATGGCTTTACTGAGTTGTAAAACATTAAAATCATCAACACAACCTTTTAAGTTCATTTAATTCCATTGAACGAGTTTTCATGAAATAATCATTTTTGATTTGCGCGGGCTACCTGTCTCTACCCTTCACCTTAAATGCTTTTACGATGATAAGTCATCGTATTACAGCAGTGCAGTCTCATAATAATCATGGCGGATGGCTTGAGGTGAGGAGATGCTGATCCAGTAAAGTGCTTTGATCGTAACGGACTCTTTCTAGTAAAATCAATGAAAATGTGTTCTCGCTTGAATCAACACGGAAAAAGGAAATCTAATTAGAAAACGTTCACCTTGTGGAATTATAATTCCTCCATGTAATATTTTTTAATTTTGTAAAGTATACGAAAACATTACCAACATGGAAATAATTCGAAATAACCTTGTTTAAAACAACACAGTACATTTAATTAACTTGCTTCCAAATATACAGTTAAATTAATTATTAATTAACAACAGATTAGAGGAAACATAACTCTTAAATCATGCAATTAGCTAATCCAATTAGCATATTCAATTAAATATCCCAAATTAATCAACCGGAAAATGTTGAAAAAATTAATTAATGTGAAAAAAGAATCTTGAGGCAAGCTTGAGGCGGTTTTGAGTACAAATGAATTTCTTAAAGGTCACCAAATCAGGAGTATTTGTCAAAGGGAACCTTTTTTCGTGTCTTTTTGATCCCGCGGCTGCGAGAGTTTTGTGTTGATTCACAACTGATTTCCGGAGTTTTTTGATGTTTCATGTTGTTTGTTTCCAATGTCAACTGGCTTAACGAGGGATAATGTTCGAAGCTAGCTAAAAACAATATATTCTTAAATAATGGATGTTCCGCCTTTTGACAACATGACATGATTGTTCTGTTCACCATGTAGGTGTATAAAATCTATACTAATATAATATTATAAAGCAGAAGAGTTTGTTTGTTTGTTTGGTTGGGAATGGGGAAATGGGTCTCAGGAACTATTGGTTCGAATTGAAAAATTCCTTTTGTGTTTTATAGTCCATTTATCGAGGAAGGTTTTATGCTATATAACATCACGCTGTGACTAACAGGAGCCGAGCAAAAATGAAAAATTTTGCAAAAACGGGGGAAATTTTATTCTCTTTGTGAGCGTTTTTCTCTTATGTGACGCAGACGAAGTTGCGTGGGTCAGCTAGGATAATATATAATGAGGAACCAGTCCACTGTGCAGTTTCAATATAACCTCTTCATGTTTTGTCAAACGTAGGTCAATACTGCTAGTTTACATGGAGCAAGTGCAAGACTGATTCAACTGATTGTAAAACTTTCGCAATCGCCTACGAAAAGGTCTACGAATGTCAGCCCAGACCACGTGCTTTCCCAAACATAGAGTGGTCTTCGTGTGTACTGTAGATATGATACCCATCCATGGACCTACATCGGTAAACATGTGTGAGTTTTATTATTTTACTAAAACCTATATTTTCACCTTACTATTAACTGAATGAGCTTTGCAATTCTTATTCTACACAGATCGCATATATACGCCAAACAGAATATTATACTTCGGATTTTCGCTTATATTTTTGTAAACAAGAACGCTGTTTACTTGAAATAATATCTGAGTAAATATGTTTCTAAAATAAGATGCCTATTATTTTCGAATACAAATGATCTGGATTTTAATATTGAATCCATTGTCTGCAGTCCGTTCACATTGTATTTACTCGTACTACGTACAAGGTTGTACTCATATTATTTTCAAGATCGAAATGAAAGCAGATCCACCGTGTTCTAAACAAAGCGACCACCACGTAAGTTTTTTTAGGCGATAGTTCGCACGATACCGCACCCACGATCCGAATGACGCAGCGGTAGTGAGGATGCCTTACGCGTTGGGTTCAAATATCTTTCTTTATCGAGTGGTTAGTTGTCTAACCTGGTGTTAAAGTTTTTATGCCGCCCATGGACCTCTGACTTGACTTTACATGCCGTCGAGAAATATCTCTCAGGCATGCTGGTTTCACACGGTGTATACGAGTATTATAAGTTTGTACCAGTATATACGAACAAAAAAGTATTTATATAGTATATCAACTATTTGATGTCCACGACACAAGCCTTGTTGCTTAGTGTGGCACTAGATGGCGCTGTGTATAATGTTCAGCGATATTTAAATAATAGTTATTTTTTTATCCAGCAAATGAGAGGCAAGATATATTGTTACATCGGACCTATTAGGGTCCATGTTCACCGAAAAGATAACAGTCTGATTATCTAAAAACAGCTGTCACTGTGACATGTTCCGATACAAAAATGCGTTTTAAACAACTGTTTTAGATAATCAGACTGTCATCTTTTTTGTGAACATGGGCCTTAAACATTCGAGAAAGCACGTGATTACAGTATGTGTACGTTGGAATTTCGAGCGCTTTCCATTATTATTAGTTTTATAGTTAGATAGGTACAAATTCGCGACCTACTTATAAAAAGACATTATAATTTCGACCGTACGCCCAGAGCATACGGTTCATATTTGTTTGCTTTGTACAAGTAGCTTATTATTACCTACTACTCTTTTGTATTCTTTTGTTAGTGTTTTTTATGAAGCAGTTCTATAACCCTCTAGAATATTCGTGGTTTTTTTTGTGTGTCTGTTGGCGAGTATAAATACATCGCTCAAGCCCGCGACAGTCAGTCTTATTTTGGCTACACATCGAAGCGATTCGAAGTGAACTAGAAGTGCGATATCTAAGCGAATAGTGAACAGTCGTGTATTTGTGATTAAGTTTAAATTGTTTTGTGATTAATAAAGTTATTGTGTTGTTTAATCGGTAGTAATTAATTTATCTCATACCCAGCTCGTAACAATATATAGGTACTAGTTTACGTTTGGTTTTATTTTTGTAATTATATATAGGTCTAGTTGTAGTATGTATATATTGTATACCATAATTAAATTAATCATATTTTAAATTTCCTTAAATAAATTGTAAATAATCAAAAGTATTTGAAGATTCGCGCGACCCATCTCTTTGGTTAGAACACGAAACTCGTCTCCAGATAACAATCTAGACTCATCTTAGTCTTATCCCATTGAGAGAGATAGATTACTTAAGATAGACTTTCTGTTAAGAGTCATCCTAACTTTTTAATTATAACTCAGTATGAAACGTACGAGTAATAAGCTTTTACCCAAGAGGTTGGATTATAAAACTAATTTAAGAACAGTCAATTAAGATGTTGATGAAAGAAAACATTGTGCTTGATAAGGTTATTCTTTAAGTTTTCTTAAAGAAAAGAGAATGCATGATGCCGACAAATACATGGATTGACCCCGGGCATGGTGGTTTATTACACGAAGAACATTTAACAATCGCATTATACATTCATTCAAAATTTTTCAATGTTACATGAAAATCTTTTGAAATTTACAATATTTGTTGGAGAGTATGGACTTCAAAACCCCTCGTGACCGCAAACCAGAGTCTGCATTTGTGCCCGATTGATGGCAAAAGGGGCGCCCCCATAGAACACATCTGTCTAACAACTAGGTAAACTTCTGTCTAATACTTTGGGGAACAAGGTGCTATGTTAGGCCCATTAGCATCAACTTAACACCAGAGTGTCTCCTCAAACGGCCTAGAAAAAGCCTCACACTGACCATACCCACTACATGTACAACAAACGCTCGATACATCAGTATCACTTAAATGAATCCATCCCTCTTGCCCGTCGGAACGGATAGTTTCTTTCAATCGCTTCGCATATACACCATGTACATAGATAGTATAGCTATGTCTACAGTGGGATTTTTAAACTGCGACAAAATGTATGGGGAAATCTGAAACTATGCGAGATACACGGAATCGTTAAAATAAACACGACTTTCCCGAGAAATCGAACCCAGGACTTAATGCCCAACAGTCACTCTTGCAATCATTACACCAACGAGGCAGTCCCCAAACTAAGTAACTCAACGCTTAAAGTATTGCTGATGACTTTTATTTGGGTTTTAAATCACGGTTTATGGCAGGATGGCAGGCTCAATGCACTCAAAACATGTGCTGATGAATGAATTGAATAGTACCAGGGGTCATGGAGTTATACTCGTAAACCTGTATTTAAAAAAAACTTGTGAAAATGTTGGAACTTTGACCTCCCATATCTCCATAACTAGAAGGTTCCTAAATATGCCACAAACCTTATCAAAGCCTTTATTATTGATAAGGTTTTACATCCATTAGATTCGGATTTGCCCTCACACTGTCCCGAATGTTAAAGGAAACACTCTGTATACGGCACGTAGATAGTAGATAGCAGGTTTATATAAAAAGTAGCCGCGATTGAACTACCACTTGAGGTGGGCAGTTGGCCTGGCTAGGAGCTGGGAATGTAAGTGCGCTCATTTGATATGGCGTGATGTTTGGTTCTACTAGCTTTATTACTGATCCTAGAGTCCTCCCCACGCAGCAAATCGTCATCATCATCGTCATTTCAGCAGAAAGACGTCCATTGCTGGACATAGCCCTCCCCAAGTGTCACCACATTGACCGGTCCCGTGCGACTCACATCCAACGGATTCCCGCAACCTTCACCAGGTCATTGATCCACCTGGTGGGAGGTCTTCCACACATCGTCTTCCGTTTCGCAGTTACCACGCCAGAACTTTTCGGCCCCATCGGCCATCGGTTCTGCGAGCAATGTGCCCTGCCAGCTTGGCAATTCTTCGGGCTACGTCGGTGACTCTCTTGCTAAGCAGCAAATGGTCTGTACAAAAGCAGTATTTGTTTCGAACCCAGACAGGCGCATTACTTTGTGTAATTTATTTCATCACCACTGCTCTCAAAACGGTGGAGGAAAACATCGTGAGGAAACTGGCATGTCCTAGAACCAAAAAATCGAAGACATCTACCAATCCGCACTGAGTGGTGGATTATAGTCCATTCCCTCTTATTGAGAGGAGACCATGTCCAAGCAGTGGGAACATTATAGGCTTATGATAATGATTGCTTTGATTGCTTTTGGTCACGGCAGCCAACCTCAGTGAAGTTAATCATCGTTGCGGGAGGTATTATAGTGCAGAAGTGTGTGCGCAGATACTGGTGAAGAGTGCACCTGTCACTGTCATAGGCCGATAGAACGGCCATCCGTAGAGAGATCACCCGTAAGACCAGTGGTTTAACGTGCTTTCCAAGCACGGGTGTATCGTACCTCAAACGTCCAAAAAACGCCATTGAGAAATAATGAGTGAACATTGTAGGCTTTGTAGATTCCCAGATGCTGTTTAACTTTTGTTAAATATTTATCTTGTTTTACATTTTTTGTATAAGCAACGACCTATTGTCGTATACGTACTAATGCTGTAACTTAATAATATTGTAATACCAAATGATTTGAAAAGAGTAACCATGGAGTTTCTTGCCGGTTTTTCTCCATGGAATCGACCAACGCGAACCGTGCACCTTTTTCAACGTTTTATAAGTGCCCATCTAGGCCTATGTGAAATGAAATATTTTTATTATGATTTTGATTTTTGAATTCTTAATGGATAAACTCAATAACACTTTTTGCCCGATCTGGGAATCGAAGCCAGGACCAAAAGTATGTTGCTTTATGGGAACAGAAAATAATACTTTCCTGTTTTTCATCGATGTTTGCAACTATCTAGACTACAATCATTGTGACAATAGGATAAAGTGGAGTATCCAAATAATATTCCTGAATTCCAACATCCATGTCGCCGTGCGGCGAGTAGCGACACTGATCGATGTTCCACCGCAATCTCTTCACTGATGGATCGCGCCGAAATTCGCTGCTACGGCCCGCTACGAGCGCTCGTAGCGCTACGAGCTACGACGTAGCAATGCTACGCGGCTACGGGCTGTCCGGGCTATAGGCAATTTGCTGACGTATTGATGATTTAGTTCGCCCATCAATTTGAACGGGCAGTGATTTACAGCAGTTAACGTTAAAATTAAGGTCTTGGTTAATAAGCCGCTTGTCTCTGACGAAATAAAGTTGATTATTGTCTATTTGATTTATTAATCGCATTTATAAATCAGTGATTTGATTTATAAATGAGATTAATTTCAAACACAAAGGACTGTCATCCGTGACACGGAAATGCGATGAGAAGAGCTGCTGTATGTGACGGAGAGAGATGAATATTATGAATGTTGATGGATGGAGAATAAGGCCGAAGAAGATATGAAAGAATTGTGTGAGGAATGTTATGAAATAAAAAAGCGGTCAAGTGCGAGTCGGACTCGCCCATGAAGGGTTCCGTAGCAGCAAGTAAGCAAAATTAAATGTTTTTTTTTTCTTTTTTATATTTGAGTTGATTGAATGAGGTAAATTGCGGTTTACGAATTATGACATATTAAAAAAAATATTTACTAGATCTCGTTCAAACCAATTTTCGGTGGTAGTTTACATGGTAATGTACCTCATCTTTTTTTTTAAGTTTTATCATTCTCTTATTTTAGAAGTTACAGGGTAAAATACAGGTAAAATGTGTGTCCCCCCCACACATTTTACCACTTTGGAAGTGTCTCTCGCGCAAACTATTCAGTTCAGAAAAAAATGACATGAGAAACCTCAATTTAATTTTTAAAGACCTATCCACGTACGGGACTGATGAAAAAAAAAATTTTGACTTTCAGTTCTAAGTATGGGGAATCCCCAACCTTTACTGTATTTTTTTATTTTTGTGTAAAGCGGTTCACAGAATACATCTACTTACCAAGTTTCAAGAGCATACTTCTTATAGTTTCGGAAAAAAAGTGGCTGTGACATACGGACGGACAAACAGACAGACAGACATGACGAATCTATAAGGGTTCCGTTTTTTGCCGTTTGGCTACGGAACCCTAAAAACGAGTAAATAAATGTAAGACAAGGGCAAAAAGATGGTGTTGAAAGAACTTACCACACTTTAATACCACACTACAGGAATGCGAAGATTTAGACATGTAGATTTTATATAAATATCTCTATGTGCCTAATAAAACTGTACATCTCAGTAAGTTATAGCGTACAGCCGAACGTGGTGCTACTGCGACTGATATATTTCATGTTGATTTACGGTTAAACCACTGCAGTTAAGATAAAACTTCAAGTTGTACATTGAAATACTGAGACCGCAATTGTAAGAAAATTCACACTTTAATTTCTATTTACCAAGCCCAAATTAAAATGTCTATCTTTTTTAAATAGTGAAAATACGTAAGTGCAGTAAATATGCAATGCTTTTTCTTTCTTTCCTTCAAATACCCACAGTTGCACGAAATATGATAAACCAAAGCAAAAATCCGTGTTGAAAAGTGAAATGGATTATTTTTCTATTTGTTGCATGTTAGTTTTCATGTCAGATAAATTATACAAAATTAAGAGCCTGTCTGGGTTTGGAACCTACGACACGTCGGAACCTTTACCACTAAGCCCACAGCTCGCTCAAAAGCATGGTTCACTTTCATAAAACTCTCGGCAAATAATCTAACGTTAGCGTGGAAAAAAGTCAAACCCAAAGTCAAAACGATTTCACTTTCACTACCACATAGTTCTAGTCGAGAAGATATTCAAATCAAACACTGTAGCAATAAAATGATTTCAGCTGACAGCAGAATTCTCGTCACTCAGCTTATATTTCGATACGGGCAACAATATTCCTTTTATGTCAGAGGTTGTGAACCTGAGGTAAGCGACCGGGCTGGTATTGAGGTAAAATTAAATACAAAATACCAAACGATTAATTTTCATGTAAAATTCAGAGTTAAACTTCGAATTTTGAAGTTACTTCGTCGGTATAATATGAACATTTCGTGGCGGATTATCATTAAAATTTTGCTAACAATACCGAGATTAATTTTAACGTAGGCTTGTTACATCTTCACCTAATAAACAATCATGGTATAGTTTAAAGAATTAGTAAGAACGAAGGTACATTGGCGTAAGTCACTCGTCTACTTTGTGTTTTATGTAAGTCGATCTGTAGATGGACTGAATTTTGATTAGTTGGCAACTCTCTTAGTATTTCATCACCAACATCATTGGGATCCTTGTTCCATATACAGAGAAGCCTCCTTTCTTTTGAACCCTTTACGATAAAAAACGGCCTTTACCCAAAATACCGATAAAATACCAAAATGATTTCATAAAAGCCTCATCACCAAGATATGAAGGTTGGCAACCCCTGCTCAATACCGACGGAGATCCTGTGAGTCGAGTCCCGAACAAAGCGAGCGCGAGTCAATATGGCGTGCATTTGATTTGCATCTGTTGACGTTATGCAATCCCTAGGAATACTATAGGGCTACTTACACTTGGTGAAAGCATGTTTTGATATCTTTTTTCTGTTGAATCTGAAATAAATGTATATAATCAAACAAAGTCCTCCGCCACGTCTTTCTGTTTGTCTGTTCGCGATAAACTCAAAAACTGCTGCACCAATTTTCATGTTGTTTCCACCAATGCCAATGGATAGAATGGTTCTCAAGGAAGGTTTCAATATATAATTCGAAATGCGGGCGAAGCTGCGGGCATCAGATAGTATTCAATAATACAAGACATGTGCCTCTCCCAAACTCCACGAAACCGCTTAGACGTCCACCTTCCCTCCAGTCTACCCCAGCCACCCTTTGGTCTGGTGCCAGTAAGTAGATATTCTTAAGAGATATTGCAAATGTTTTCTGTTTATTTTTATTTATTTTCAATATGCAATTTAGAATCGTAAAACCTATTTTATTGATTATGGTAAGCACAGAGTTATTAATAATCAGCTATTAATGTTGGACAATTAATATCCAACTCAAACAAACCGACATTTAACACGAAAACTGTTACGATATTTTAGAATTCAATAGTGTTCATTCTTTTGTTAAGCAAAATGTCAAACACAAAATATTAAATTATTTCATCAAATAGCTGTAGTTTGGGCTCGTCAAATATTGTAATATGTTAGTCAAATGCCACATAAAATTTAATATGCATTGTAATAATAAATTACAGTTAACTTTAGTACCGTTCAACGTAATTAATTTAAACTATTATCTACGTTATCGCAATGATTCTAATATGCAAATTATGTTTCATAGTAGCAGTTAAATTAAACCGATTGGAATTGAAATGGTTACAGTTAATCTGAAATAGGTTCTATTGTTTTCAGTTATAACTAATATTAACTGTCAAAATAGTATTCGTAAATAGATAAGGCAAATAAAATAAATCGTAAAAATACATAAATGATGGTACTCTCGTCTCGTTACGTCTAATGGTCACAAGCGTTGTCACATTGTGCATGATATCTTTGGTTCGAGTACCACGTTATGTAGGTTAAAATGTTATTGCGTCTTCCTATCACGTCTAGCAATTGTTCAATAGCTGCCAGAAGTCTGTATTTACGACCGGTTTATGGACAATATTCTCATCTCCTAGCTCTTATTACATGGAAATTAGTGTTGCACTGCTCTGGTGAAACCCGTCATAGGTTACAAATTGTGTTACTCATTTAGCCAAACGTTACCTTTTTACCATTTTTTTCCCAAAAGTATTTATTTTCTTACGTTTTTTATTCTTCTTTGATATTCATCCGTAGAAATAAAAGTCGTTCCTAACACATCCTTGATCCGGGAGGCGAGCTCCGAAATGCAATAGATTTAGCTTTTGTGCGCCGAATCGCGATACAATCCAATGCAGACTGCCCTCGCTGTCTTTATGTGACGTTTATTAAACTAGCAAGCACTGTTGGGTACTGGAGTTTCACTTGATTTACTTTAATCTGCGGTATTGAAGAAGGGACAAAAATAGCGTTGCACATGTTTAATATGGGTTTTTGGGGAAAAAATCAAAGAATTTGCAAAAAAACCCCGTAGATGACAACTAGTATAACTGCAGTTGGCATACGTTTGATTTTAGATCCAAAAATAAGCTTGAAGAAGAAGCTTGATTCCATTGTCTTGGTACAGCATCTAAATAATGCATCATTATCATCATCAGCGTATAAATATTCCCACTGCTGGGACTTAGGCCTCCTTTCTATAAGAGGGAATGGGCTATCCACCAAGCGGGCACAGTGAGAGATTTTTTTAGTTCTAGGACATGTAATAAGACAAAGAAGTCACAAGACGTACAGAAAACGCCTGGAAGAGCTACTGGTCCATGAACTTATGGACATGTGTATTCTCCCCGTCTTAACCTATGGAGCACAGACTTGGTCTTTGACTATCATCCAGAAGTCAAAACGCAATGGAGCGCAGTATACTAGGTGTTAAATTAACGGATCGTGTTCGAAACACAATACTGCGCTCCAAAACAAACAAAGCTGACGTGGCTCGAAAGGCTGCCCAACTCAAATGGGACTGGGCAGGACATGTCTGCCGCATGCCGGACCAACTGTGGGAACTGGAAGGAGGACGCGCGGGTTCGAGAGTGGAAGGAGGCCTTTGCCCAGGAGAGGGACAGAGCAGGCTAGCAAAAAAAAAAGGACATGTAGGTTTATATTCGATGTTTTTCTCTACCGTTTTGAGAGCAGTGGTGATGAAATCAATTAAGTACGCAAAGTAATGCGCCTGTCTGGGTTCGACAAATTTTGGATTAGCTGCGGATCCGACATTGGACTCTGACCGAGACTCCTACAGTAGTTGTTTGAACTTACAATAATAAAATATTCAAATAAAGTAATTTAAACATTTTATTTTACATTGTACTTCACATAATTGTATTATGTATTTGGCATCGTACACAACAGAAGCATTTAATACTAATAATTATTATTACAAGTTTAACACAATTCGTAAAATTTCAGTTACATTTGAACATTATTAAATATTTCTTACTTAATTAATAAAATTTGAGCATGGCTTGGCAACGAGAGCTTTATTATTAAAGTATTTTACTCGTAATCATTATGAGATGAATGAGAATTGTAAAGGGAATGAGTGATTGAGAATTTATTAAATTAGTTTGATTATTTTGTAGGAAAGATTTGATAAACGCTCAAAGTATTCCAGAGGATGTGGTTGATGTGGCTTATAAAACTATGTCAAGAATTTTAGGATTATTGTTGAGTTAAATTCAGGGTGGAATATGGCAATGCCACCTGGAGGGAAAGTACTCTAAATACTAGAGATAGCAAATTTTACTCAAAGGTAACATTCCTTTATTTTTAAAAACAAACACATCTGCATTCATAGATTTTCGAAAATTTTCTTACCACACTCGGGAGTCGAACCGACAATATTTTTTTTTTACATTAATAGTATGAATCAAATCTTTCTAACAGATATGTTCAATTAAGGGGCTACCTCACGCCAACGACCTTGAGCGAGTGGGAGAAGTTTAGCAATAGCGTATACCCGTGCGTGAGAGTGGTCAGCGATACACTGCCGCCCGTCGCACCAAGATTATTCGAAAAAACAACCCACCTTGATTTATCAAACACAATACGGATAAAAGCCGTATACTAATATAAAGGCCATTAAATTGTCTTTGAGATGATCTAAGTTTCATGCAAACACGCCCGATAGTTTTTGCGTGATGATCGTTTTTTTGCCGCGTTAGACATTACTTCACAAATTAATTACACTAAATTACAAAAACATGTCTTCAAAATCAAAATCAAAATCAAAATCAAAGCATTTATTTCAAGTAGGCCAGTTACAGGCACTTTTGAATTGTCGAAACAAAAATGAACATTTAAAGTAGCTACAGTCCCAGTCACAAGACATAAAAACTGTGAAAGTACTGTAGTTGCCCATTCCCTAGCGTAGATCTCTATGGAGAAGAACGGGCAAGAAACTCCATGGACACTCTTTTAAATCAAAATATTGTTACAAAATCTTGGTTACATCATTCATGTTGAGATGGTATATTATGTGAGAACAATGTAGCAAGATGTGCACGTTAAAAGTGTCCATAGCAAAACAAAAATAAAATACAACTCAAAAACAAAATAATTCAAATAAACCATGGCGACTAAGAGATGACCAATCACAACTGACAGCGCCCGTTCACGAACATGACGCATGGATCAGCACCATTCAGCTCAACCATTTTGAAGGGAACTAAATGGTCCGACACACGCGCCACCATCAGCGAGACATTTGAGTGAGCATGACATACTCTCAACCGCCAGGGCACATTCAAGTCAAGAACTGCCGTAGGTTTCCAGTGAATGATAGCTTACTAGTACATGGTACTCACACAATATGGGCTATGCGATTATATAATACTAACATTGAATCTATACAATGCAAAGATAAGTTTGTACAATCTTCAGCAGCTCCAACAATACCATTTAATGCTATCAATTTTTGCGCCCCTGTCCATGTGGAGCAGGACCAGCATTAAGCCAAGCATTTTTATCAGCGATATAATCGCTCAACTTGTAATATGCTTGTTTACATAGTGTGCGTTTAACGCATGTTTTAAATTTCGTCTCATTCAGTTCAAGAATACTTTGTGGAATTTTATTATAGCATCTCAAACAGTACCCCATGAAAGATGAGTCTACTTTAGCGAGTCTAAAGCCTGGCTGAACTAGTTGGTCCGACACATTTTAACATATCAAATTATGAAAGAAATGGTTTAGTATAACATATATTTTTTTCAAAGAAATTAGACTAGAAGTTACGACGTGATGATCAATTTAAAATCACTAAAAGTCATGTGTCTGCGCCTTAAGGAAATTTACCTTTAAGTCAAATTTTATATCTCCAGTATTTAGAGTACATTCCTTCAATTCGGAATTTCTCAATACTACCTGTATTGAGAAATTCCAGCCCGTTTATGAGAGATTAAAATCATTACAAATCTTAGCATTTATCGGTATTACAACGAAAACAGGTTTGTTTTTACAAAAACTGGCTTCAAGGCTCGGAACAAAGTTAAAATTCTTTAAAGTCGGTATGAGATCAATACTAGATATCAGACAAAAATATTCATATTACTTTATCAACAAAAATAAGCTAACATGATAAGCAAACAGTCCATTTATATCAATTTCAAAATCAAAGCGTTAATTTCACCGAAACATCTTTAAAAGTACTAGCACCCTCCAGAGCTAAGAGCGTCAGCACTCTAAGTTAAACCTGTTAAGAGCACTTAAGCGATGACTCTTCCCTTTGTGTAAGTTCTTATCGAGCAGTACGACGGCTTCTTATTTGACAATATAACGTTACGTTCTCAAGGACTTCCGAACTTTATTACCGTGACCCGGAGTTCAAGGAGTTTGGATGTCGAGTTAACTGAACGGATTATTTAAAAGAGTGACCTAAGTTACGTGGAATAGACTTGAACCAGCCAGAAAGAAACTTTACATGAAAATATAAAAGCAGATAGTCAGACACTGCAAAAAAGAGAAAGAATGAAAAAGTATTTGTTGGTCCGCACAGGACAAAGCAAAAAATAGGTTAAATTAACAGTAAAATAAAATTATATAGTTAAAACGTATAGTGTCAAGTTGAATCGAAAGCAGGTGCATGTAGGTATTTTTTCGCTTTTGTTACTTAGAGATTAATAACTATAATAGCTCTAGAAAGCATAAAGTGTTTAATGTCTCATTTTGTCCCACCATGGCTCAATTCACCTAGTATACCCCGTATTCTGAGGATCCTCAACACGATTGAAGAGACTAACCCCGGATAAGATTTGTATGCTGATAAATGGGAGCCACGTAGGGTTCGAAATTATCAAGATAATTATCATGACAATTATCAAATGAGTTTTAGTAATGATAATTTTCACTTCAAACCCAGAATGGAAAAAAAATCGTGTTTCATTGATGTTGAAATGTTAGCGATTCTGTGAGAAGACAGAGTGATAGGAATAATACAATTAGGTATGAAAACAAAGTCTCCCGCCGCGTCTGTCTGTCCCTATGTATGCTTAGATCTTTAAAACTAGGCAACGGATTTTGATGTGGGTTTTTTTAATAGATAGAGTGGTTCAAGAGGAAAGTTTTAGTATATAATTTACGCGGGCGAAGCCGCGGGCATCGGCTAGTAAATAATAAATTATGTTCTTCTTAAGCTTTTCTTTCTAACTGATACCGCGTCGATGACAAGAGAGAAGTGTATAAATCGTTTCCGATAGCGACTGTATTTTTACTCAACGAAAACTTAGATCGTATTGTATTACGACAAAGTTTTATTGTTAAAATAGATCTTTAAGACTTAAATCCTATTAATAAAATATTCCTTAGCAAATGATTAAATTCTTGGTTGAAGTTTAAATTGAAACTGATTTGCAATTAATTAATATTTTTTACTTAATAACTACTCATAATGAAATAACATCTTGGTATTTTAATGTAGGCAGAGATTAACAATCTTGGAATTTTTGAAGTATTGCAAAAGCGGCAGCGTGAAATTAATTCTATCAGTTATTTATAGAGGTATGAGGAACGGAATGGAAAATTCCTTAACGTTCTTTGTAGAGAGAGTACCCATCCACTAGACGGGTCTTGTGTCGGGTGGATCACTTCCCGACGAATTGTCGTAGATAATACAATGGGTCACGACAAAAAAATCTAATTGGCTAAGCTAAGCGAATCTGACGTACATGACGTCAGATTCGCGGGTGTATTTTTCAGATCAGCCTAAATTTATTGCAGTTATTTGGTACCTTCTGTGTACCTTTACGTACCTCTCCTGAAAATCTGTGTACCTACAGCTGTACAATGATATTTTAAAAATTACGTACAACCCGCGAACCTGATGTCAGAACCACGGTGTACCGCTAACCAGTATATCTAGTTAAGGGCACTGTATAAGTAGATTTGGTACCACTTGTGTACCTGCAGAAACACGTATTTAATAAACAAAACACTGTACAGTTTGCTGCGAAAAGTAAAAAAAAACAATTTTGAAGTTGCAAATTTTTTTTAGAGGGTAGCTGTGATAATTATATTAATGTATACGTCTACCTGCATTAGAAAAACAAATAGCAAACTGTACAGTATTTTGTTTATTAAATACGTGTTTCTGCAGGTACACAAGAGGTACCAAATCTACTTATACAGTGCCCTTAACTACATATATACTGGTTAGCGGTACACCGCGGTTCTGACATCAGGTTCGCGGGGTGTACCTATTTTTTAAAATATCATTGTACGGGTGTAGGTACACAGATTTTCAGGAGAGGTACGTAAAAGTACACAGAAGGTACCAAATAACTGCAATAAATTTAGGCTGATCTGAAAAATACACCCGCGAATCTGACGTACATAATTGGTCTGTCAGATAGATTTCTAGAAACTATTGTGGATAATTTTTCTTTTTTCACTTAAACTAACATTGAAGACATCAAAAACTCGTGTGACGTCACATTTCGGTACATTTTTACCCGAAAGTGACGTCACAAGCCCCCATCTTTGATGCGTTTTATCTTCGTCATTGTTTATTAATTTAATAAAAACACATATAAAATATTTTTCGATAATTTAACTGACGGACTAAACAGAATTATATATTTTTTAAGTCATCCTTATTCTGCGTGACTTCAGGTATGGTGCTTAGTTCGCATGAGACGTTATAGAGGGCGCCATAAAATTAATGTTACAGGCTGAATACCCACACGCCTTTTTCATGCAGTCATCACTTACTCCTTTTTGTAAAAGATTGCTTACATTAATTGTTTCTTTGAAAGACAATTTGTTGGATGGTAAAAAGCATCGTTTCATTTTGGATGATCAAGTGAAATTTTTTGTTTTTAATTAAGATATGATAAGTTTAAAATCTTGTCTATGAAGAGTGTCTCCATTGTGTTCAGATCTGATACTCCTTATAGTTCCAGTTCCAGGTCTTGTTGACGCTGTTGTAGTCGTTGTTGGGACTCATCTGCAGCTTGATCGTGAGGTCGGGCTGCAACAACAGATTGTTATTTATTTTATTTTATTTTATTAATTTTAAGAAAAGTTACAGCTAATACATTCGAGTAGTAAAAAGTAACATGTAGAAAAAAGCCAATTACAACTTTCCACTTCTAAACTAATGTATGAATTTACAAAACGATACAAAACGATACAAACAGCGTTATGGTAAAACAAAGAAACAAATAAAGAGAGTAAACAAAAATAAAATACATTACACAATAAAGTTACACTACAAAGAAAAAGTTACTTAACATTTTTTTTTAATTTCTGGACACTATTTGTAAATAAATCAAGCTCAACATCCCGGCACACTATATTGAACATTCGACATGCCCTTAGGATATATGCATTTTGCCTATAGTTAGTTTTTACTATAGGTACATGAAGGAGATGAGGTCTCCTAAGAAACACAGACGGCACACGAAGTCCAATCTTGGCCACCAGCTCAGGGACGTCAGTAGATCCGTTCATTATGCTAAATAGAAAAGCGAGATCTGCAATTTTTCTTCGCTCTTGCAAAGGAAGTATATGAAATTTCTTACACCGACTAGTATAGTTAGGAAGATAAGTATTTGAACGATATTGAATGTACCTTAAAAATCGCCTTTGTATTCCTTCGAGGCGATTAATATAAACATTGTAATTTGGATTCCAAATTTGAGAAGCATATTCGAGATGGCTACGTTTGTCCGTAGCCATCTCAGCACAGTATAGAATTTTCATGGTTTTGACATTCTTAAACTCAGAAGCAACCCTGAAAATAAAACCTAAAGCTTTAGAAGCCTTGTTGACTATATTATTAATATGCTCATCAAACAAAAGCTTCGAGTCAAAAGTCACCCCAAGATCCTTGATGACGTTGACTCTGGCAATTGAGGTATTCAATAATTTGTAGTCATATATATATGACTACAAATTATTATTAATAGGGTTTGGTTTCCGAGTAAATGTACATACATAGCATTTTGAAATGTTTAAATCTAACCTATTTCGGACGCAGTAATCATGGAAGCGGTTCAGATCCTACTGAAGTAGGTGTGCATCATTAATGGTTGAAACATCACTCAGAATTTTCATAACATCTGCATACAATAAAATTTTAGAGTTTATGAAGCAAGAGGCGATATCATTAACAAAAATATTAAATAAAAGGGGTCCTAATAAGGATCCTTGGGGAACCCCCGACGGGATGAACATCGCTCTCGAGGTATAACCGTTGAGGACCACAGTCTGGCACCTATTCTCGACATATGATACAAACCATCTGTACAAGCTACCCCTCACGCCGATCTCTAACAGTTTGCGCACTAGAAGTGCATGATCTATTCGATCAAAACATTTACTGTAGTCAGTGTATATAACATTGACCTGAGACCTCTTGGACATATGCTCTGAAAGATAGTCACTACAGACCACAAGATTGGATGTGGTGGATCGACCTTTTAAGAATCCATGCTGATGTTCGGAGAAACTTAATTTAAGTGTAGAAGATAGTTGTACGTGTACGATTTTCTCCATAATTTTAGCGAACACGCAGAGTTTGGAGATCGGTCTATAGTTTTCAACGCTACCCTTAGGTCCTTTTTTATGAATCGGTGTTATATACGCCGACTTCCAGATTGTAGGCACCACTCCTAAGTCAAATGACCGTTTGAATAATGCTAATGGACTGGATAGACACCTGGCACATTTGGTTATAAAAACTGGTGAAATATTATCCGGACCAGCGGATTTATTAACATCCACTTGCTTTAGCAAGCGAAATACGTCCTCTTCTCTCACATCAATAGAGCAGATGTCTGATACAAGACCAGTAGACTGATCCATTCCTGCATAGGCTGAAAATTCATTCGCGTCGAGTCGCTCTTGGAAGTTCGAAAAGAAATAGTCGCCAAACATATTGCAAATTTCCTCCCCGTTACTAGACGACACTTCACCAAATTTTAGTACAGATGGGTAACAGTTAGTTTGTTGTTTAGATTTAACATATTGCCAAAAAGCCCTGGGATTTTTAGAAATGGCTAATTCAATGTTTGCTATATAGTCATCAAACATTTCCTTCTCCAGATCTTTAGCCCGTTGACGTAAGATAACAAAAGAATGATAGTCCGAGAGATTTCCATAGGTTTTAAATTTTGAATGAAATTTAGATTTTTCTTTAATTATTTTAATAAGAGGGCTTTTGTACCATGGAGGATACTTAGCCCTTGGAGCGACGGTTTTAGATGGAATATGTGTATTATGCAGCAAGTTGATAGTGCGATAAAAGAAATCAACAGCTTCTTCAAGGGGCCTACAGTTTAGCTCTGCTGGCCAATCGATTGCCATCATTTCTTCAATGATTGCGTCATAGTTCGCCTGAGCATACAAGAACTTGATTCGAGGCCGAGAATGCAGCTGATGAAGTTGGACGAAGTCGACAGAGATACAGAGCGCTTTATGATGCGAGTCCTCATGCACCAGGGGATCCAGGCTGCAAGTGACAGCCACTTCACTGTTAGACAAGACGAGGTCAAGAATCCTTTTTTTTTTTTTTTTTTTAGGATGGGAAATCATCAAATGACTTCTCCCACTCTGGGCGGAGCGGGAGGGAGTGTCAGACTCTTACTGACTAAAACCCATCCATGTTCCTTCCTCGCCCTTTACGTTCCGGGGCCGCGGTATCTCTTTCGAACAGTCCAGCAACCCCGGCAGGCTTCGGCCCTTGCCAGGTCAGCAGAAGAGAGGGGCCCCCCTCTCTTCTGCTGACATCTCTTTGAGGCGCGCGTGGAACACGAACGCGCCGTCGACACGGCCTGTCGTCACTAGACGGACGGACGGCTAGCTAGCCCATAGCTTACCGTCCACAGGCCCGCATCTACGGTGGCCGGTAGCCACCACGTTGCCCCCGACGCCCGGTGCGTCTCCCGCGGCGGCCGGGAAGAGAGGCTCTCTCCCTCTCTTGTTCCGCCACCTCCTTCGCCAGCATGACTGCTTCGCAGAAGGAGGTGACGGCTTCCCATTCCGTCTCGCTCCGGACCATGGATTGAACCAGGGCCGGACGCGAGAGGTCGCCGCCGCCGATCGCCGCTAGGTCAAGAATCCTGTTGTTTACATTTCGATGGGAGTTGTACTGTAGCAGATTGCAAGCGGTGAGAGTATCGCAAAAGCTGGTTTGAATGGGACCATGCAAATTACCAGGACATAGATGACCACCGTCCATATTTGTTATAGTGTTTATGTTATTATTACGATTGTATACAGGAGGGGGAGGCAGAAATATTATTTTTACAATAAAAATCGCTTGTGAGAGTATGTGTTTCATGTCATAGAGAGCGAATCTTTTGTCACGTAAGAATGAAAATTACACTAGATAAACGATTTATCGCTTAAAATGCATACGTACTAATTTATTTATGGCTATTCAACAACAAGATAAAAGGCATATTATACAACAAAACTGGGCAGGACATGTCTGCCGCACGTGGGCCAAAACAACAGGAAACTGGTGCCCTGACACAGCAAGAAGGGGTTGCGGCAGGCCACGAAGGAGATGGCGGGACGAACTAGACAGGTTCCGTGTGAAATGGAAGGAGAACGCGCGGGTTCGAGAGAAGTGGAAGGAGTGGAGGAAGGCCACAGGAGTGGTACAGAGCAGGCTAGAAAAAAAAATGCAACAAAATCGTATAAGACCACCCCCAAAATTGTGCGTCGCCTTTCTATTTTAGAATCAGTTTCGGAACAATCTCCTCAGCATCACATGTAGATCTTTAGTTAGCAGTACTTGATTGTATTCAACTTAGTATCCTGTCACTTCAGGATTATCGTGATCGTGATTATCACCGTAGAAGTGTAAGTTTAATTATAAACTGTGAAAACTCAAAACAGTGTTTCAACGTAATATGTTAATTAGTTAACATGACAAAACGAAAACGCCCCGGACGCAGGCTTCGAACCCGGCAATAGATTTTACGTTCAGTAGGCCTATTACTACCTACCTGCCTACTTATTACCAATGACCTTACACTAGAATAAGGCATTGTTAGATTTTGCAGAATGCTTCCTTTTATGTGAAAACATGTCTGGGTTTGGTTTAAAACATTGTTTACTTATTTCAATACTTTTCAACTAAAAGTAGTACACCAACGCTTTGTTCTCTTCACTACAACTTTTAATAATCCTGTTCTATCTTGATATCCCATTGTTTCAGTGAAAACATTGCAAGTTAGAACATCGGGATGAACATCGTTGTAAATAATTTCAAAGTTTGGTACTGACAGCTATCACCAGGAAATGAAATGGAATATTTACTTTGTTAATTTCTGTCTCTATAGTTTACGTCCATTTTCATTCACATAAAAGCGCACTGGTGTGTTTTCAACAAACCGAAATTGGAAATGCAACAGTGCCGTGACATGGCATTATATTCAAGTGGTCCCAAGAGTTAGTGAAAACAAACGGACATTATTCTTTACAATAGGCTAGTTTACACCATCAATAAATTGCAAATATATGTAGTCCGTCAGTTAGAGTATTGGAAAATAATCGACACGTACTTTTTGTTTTTGTAAATCAATGAATATTGACAAAGATAAAACGCATCAAAACTCGGGAGTGGGGGGCTCGTGACTTCACAAATCAAAAATGAGAAGAATGAATGAGAATTTTAAAAGAGTCGTATGAGTGAGTCACAAAAAAAATACGTGTCAAATATTCAATTTTTTTTTTCTAATTCGATAATTTAACTGACGGACCATTTAGATTTTTTCAGGACACAAGCCCATTATATGAAGCAAACACACAAAGTCACGCTTTTTTCCATTGGGGAGGCGCTATAGAACGTCACCTGCTATTTCTCTTTCTTGGTGTCAATGATTCCCATAATTATTTAATTACATTTTGTTTCAACCAAAGCTCGGCGACCTGCTATGGCTCTTACATACCCCTTTTGCGTCGAGAATGTTCGGACATAATAATTATTTATATTTACTTCAGTATATTTATGATCTCAGCCTTCTATTAACATTTTTGCTTGTAATATTAGGTATTTGTAAGCAAAAACACGCATACAAGTTAGCGTTTTAAGGATTCAAGCTGCAGGAATAATCCAATTCTCAGCTTTAATTAGATTTTCATCTGCACGCTACGTCATCCTCATGTTTTCCAATGTTAACCAAAAATATGAAGCCATTCTCCCACTGTTCAATCCTTGTAAAATATAGCCATGACGTTCAAACAATCTGGCTTGCAACTCGACAAAAACGCGGGACTCCATAAACAAAGCACGACGTGATGTATGATGGCCATGCTGCACCCAGCACAGCACAGACGTGACGTATCACAGCGCAGCACGGCAGAGCGGCGGCGGCGTAACACCACATAAATTGTTACCCCACTCAAGTGTGACCTGATTGTTCTAGCTGCCGTGTTGATCATTGTCGCTTTTGTTTTTAAAAAGTAATATCAGCCACGTACAATAATATGTGGCTGACATTTATTTATTTATTTATTTAAAACAGCTTAAACTATCTTTACAGGGTTCACCCTAATGCGACAGCTAAGAACTTATACTATTAACCTAAACTATATACATACAACCAAATTACAAAAAAGAAACATATTATTATAATTATACTATAAAACTAACAACATTATTAAAATTAAAAACACAAAAACATTATACAATTACTAACTAAAACGTAGTACAAAAATTAAGATAAATTATTATTATTTTACTTGTTGCATAATATAAATAGTAATACCCTTGCGAATTTACTAAAACAAGATGTAAACACATCAATCTGAGTTTGAAGGTCGTTGATGGTACGGATAGCTCTGGTAAGGGGTGCCTTGGCAAGCAGGTTAGTTCTGGCTGTAGGTACCAGTAGCAATGGCGGGCTGTGCCGTCTCCACACGTAGCGGTCCGGCACACACAAAGCGCTGCAATACTCCCGGGTGACTCTCCACTCCACGAAGCACCTTCACCAAGTAGGTGACCAGCGTAAACTCCCGTCGGACATGCAGTTGATTATAGCCAACCATGCCCAGAATAAACAGAGTGGGATACATAAGTGGGTAAAACGGATATACCCCATATAATTCCCGGTACAAATGGCGCGTGAAGTTGTTCTGAACGCGCTCCAACGTTACAGAATACTTAGCTTCATGTGGGGCCCATATGACTGCACTATGTTCCAGATGACTCCTGACTAGTGCATCATATAGGACCCTAACTGCTGTGATGTTTGTGAAGCTTTGTGTCTGTCTCAGAACAAATCCTAAGTTTCTGTAAGCCTTCTTACAGATCTTGGTTACATGCTCACGGAATGTCAGATCGGGAGTCATGAAAACACCCAAGTCTCGTACCTCCGTGACTCGTTGCAGTGGCGCCGTATCCACCACGTACTCATAGAGCAGAGGTGCACGAGCACGGGTGAAACTCATTAACGAGCACTTAGACACGTTGAAGTATAGTTTGTTTTCATGGCTCCAATGTACCATTCGATCGATGTCTTCCTGTAGGCGCCTGCAATCAGACTCGGACTTAATCTCAAGCAGCACCTTGAGGTCATCAGCAAATCCGGCAACTTGTTTATCATAATAATGAATTCCAGAGGCCCCAAGTTGGTGCCCTGACTTACTCCCGACCAAGTGTAATATTATTATAAGTCGGATTCACATCCGTTGCAGTCCACATACTGCTGTCTGCCTTGCATGTAACTGGCAAAAAACCGCAATAGATGCTGGGTGCATCCAACCTCTGCTAGATTCCGCAGTAAGATGTCATTGTCGACGGTGTCAAAAGCTTTTCTAAAGTTGAAGTAAGCTGCGTCCACCTGCACCCCAGCATCTACCGCTGGCACCACGTGTCCCATGAAATCAAGGAACATTACTTTTTTCAGTAGTAAAACGTTTTGATTTTTGCTCTTTCTACATGCAACTTGGTTATAAGGTCTGTCGCATACCACCGCAGTATTATACCTTTTCTTCATAAAATCGCACTTATTACATAATGTGTCGAAAAATTCACTTTCAATGTTGTTGTTTGAAATATAAAACGCTCTGTAAGCGAGTGTCACAGAAGACAGCTGTTTTCAAATAAAAAACACATGGAACACACAATGGTCTCAAAACTGTCCAATTACCTCGTAATCATTATCATGATTGAACTAATCGCGTTGATATCGAATAGTCGTTAGCCCCACTATAGGAGGCGTTAGTATTAGTCGATAGTTCGCTAAAGTTGTGTCATTAAAGCGACGCCGACGCCTGCCCGACATTATCCCTCCCAGTTTTACAAACGTTTTCAAGAGGGTCGCAAAGCTTTATGTCATAGAAGAACATTCTGGAATTTGTTTTATGAAGACATGCATTTTGGACCGCCAATATTGAGTGATGAGTTAATAGGAATCTATCTTACAGTCTCACCATCTTTTTGGAATTTTAATCTTGTTCTTTGTAGATACATAATTTACCGATAATTTAAATCCCGTTATGCGGACTTCAAAACTATTTCTGATAGTGGTGTACATGACATAGTTATTAGTTTATTGTATTAGATCCTTGTTTGCCAACGTTTATCTTTAGCTCAAGAAAATCGCGCCATGTTCCATCTTCCTGGGCTGGCAGTCTCGACAGAGATAACGACAGAATCGCTAACTTTCGATCGCTGATTACTAACGAATGAATTCGGTTGCAATAATTATGCTTACGAGAAACGCGTCAAGGATGAAGATACTTTCATTATTTGCAAGCATCATTATTCCAACCGACTTTGTTCGTTAGTAATTAACAACCGAAAGTTAACGATTTTGTCGTTATCTCTGTCGAGACTGCCAGCCCTGGCTACCCTACCCACTCGGCTAATGCCGCAAGCTTCTTACCCTCTAGTTCTTTCAGTGAATTTGAAATTTAAACTCCGTCGGCCATTAGTAGTACGCCAAGTGTTATACCAAAGGATTATTTTAAATTGCCTCTCAGCCGGATTGACTTTAATTTTTAAAACATTCACTGCACTGCCATTATTTTTCAAGGCATTTTCTTGTTTTCTTATAATGAACACTAGAGGACACGTAAGCGTGTAATGATATAATAATATTTTGCCTCGTTAATGGTATTTGATTTATAATCCAGTTATGAAAAAAAGGTAAATTCAGTGAATTTTTAAGCTCTCTAAAAAGAGACACCGTTGGAATTAAAATTTGTTTAAAAAGTCCATTAACGAATTTGGGAGGCGAATTAATTTAATGGAATGGCTATAATTTGGAAAGGCTTTTCTTAATGCTAGCGGGGATTTTATAAGCTGCTGGTTATTCTTATTTATGTTAAAGATTTACTTTGGGGGTCTAGCTAGACAATCGTTTTCAAGACGTTCCGATATCTACAATATAAAATGGGATCGATTTCAGCTTTTTGGTAGCATGAGCCAATTCCATACAGGGCTGCGGCCTCCTCGGGTCCAAGTGGATTGGGGCTGATGCTGATCTCTCTCACCTGGGGCTCGCACACGATGCTGGGTGGCATCTTGTCCTGCATCACACGCGGCAGGTTGGGCTGCGGTCCAGGTGGTTCCAGGTTGAGAGGCTCATACTCATCAGACATCCCACTGTCCGGGGACTCGGGCAGCTGCAGGTGGTTCTCGTACCCCTTGGGGCCAGCGCGGCTCTTGTGCACGCAGTAGTCGCCTGTGAACGGGTTCTGGTACGCTACCACTGTTCTGGAAATGTGCAAAAGGAAAATAAATGTATGAATCATCTTAGTTTGGGAATAAGTTGGTAGGTTAGTTGTCTTTGGTGGGCATGTGATGCGGAGGAATGAGGAAAATGTCGTGAGGAAAGTTTTGAGTACGAATGTGGATGGGTATACGAGTAGAGGAAGATTAAAGAAACGATGGATGGACTGTGTTAAGAAGGATATGGTAAGAAAAGAAGTGTCTGATGAGATGACGAGTAATAGAGGAGTATGGAAGAAGAAGACATGCTGCGCCGACCACAAATATATTGGGATAAGGCCAAGAGAATGATGATGATGATGGAGTGCAGCATATAAGTAAGACATTGATGGTGACTGGAAAGGTCAGAAAAGGACTGCTTTAGATAGAATAGGCATGGATGAAACGTTTTTTATGGAATAGCTCAAGAAAAGTTCATTTAAATAAGTGAAAACTCAAGTACTCTTTCGCTGAACCGAAAGTGAGCAAGATTTATGAAAAACCATATTCAAACGAAAACACAAGGAATGTTTGCATTTGAAGATGGTTCTCCAGTCATAAAACTTTGAAATCGGTTGTAATTACGCAAGTACCTTAGTTCCTCAGTGGCTTCCCCTTCCTTCTTATGTGAAAACACAACCTTGGTTGGTCTGAGCAGAATCGCAATCTGAAACAAACAAACGAATTTAAACTTCTTAATATTTTGATATCCCAATACAACTTGTGTAATTAATTCCGGAGACAAAGCAACGCCCCACAATTCGCGAAGATTTAGATTCGAGATTGATACCAAATTAAATTACGGAAATAATTACAACTTGTAACTGTATAGGTAATTTGTTTGGTAATGTAAAATTGGGGAATGAAGTGGCAAATTATGGTTTAATTTGTCAATTATTTGTTTTCACGTTAACTAAACTTAAAGTACAGGGTTTATATTCGTGAATTTCTTTCGATTCTAAATCATCACATAGAATCATAGAACATAGATCTCATGGAATCGAAAGATCACGGATATAATACCATAAATACTTTAAGTTTAGTGAAAAATCGTGAAAGTCTAAAACAGTCCACGTTAACTGTCAAATAAAAGTATTAAGAGGGACTGAAACGTAGACATTTGAAGAAACTATTGCCATTGCGTTGCGTTAAGTCTCGTCTTCGTATAGATCGATAGGGGCAACTGCAGCTGATTACAGCATATGTGATTCGAATAGGTACATGACTTTTGACTTGATTATGAATCGTGAATACATGAATCGAAGTACGTTAGTTTCTAAAAGCTGCTTGGGAATACGAATGTTCGCAAAACCAATTCCTGGTGCGAATGTTCTAGGTGTAAGCACCGTTTTTGAGAAACAGTAGGTTCTCAATGTTCTCATTTAAAATACAAAAGCGTAGGCGATGACATAGGCTCAAATATAGACCATAGTATATACACAACCCAAAAATAGCAGAATACCAAATCAAAAATATGCAAATGTTCTGTTTATCATTGAAATATCCCGAAAGTCGAGATGGCATAATATTTGATATTTTTGAAAGAAAAGAAAGAAAGAAAAACCGTTTATTTTGCACAGACTACAAACGCGCAATAATAAAACGCAAGAAGACATGAAAGCTAATAATAATAAAAAATAAAATAAAATCTAATATTTCCTTCGCAGTTCACAGAGAATACTATTCTCCGTCTACGATTGCCCTGAGATCCCCTGTGGCACTGAGACAGAAAATTTTATGTCAATGCCCTGTGGCATCTGTGGTCACACCACAGAGAACTCTAGAAAATGCACGTCTATGGCATGGTGACACCATAGACGAGCATTTTCGACATGACATTGACACAACGATGACATAAGGAGATGGAGATCCCAAAACAATAACAAACTACATATTAGGTCATAGGTACAGGTACAATACGAAACTTAAATCATTACATGAAGGCACGAACTATGTGAAACATAAATGAAACTGCGCGTCCAATCCGTGCAAAAATGGTCGATGCTCAGCTAAATGCTGTGGCTTCGGACGAACCGTAAGTCCTCAGCGCTGATTTTCAGCAAAGGCCAAAGGAGAGGAGTGACATAGTGACGCCGCCATGGGGTGTGCTATGGTGTCTCAGTTATTATTTAAACACTAATAATAATAATGGTAAGTACTATTAAATGTATGTGTATTTGGAAAATTTACATAATGATTGAGTTGTAACACGAATATCATATTTGCAAGTGTACCTACAGAATATTTTGTGTAAATAAGAATAAAAAATACATGATAAGTAGTACTGCCAACAAACAAAAACCAACATAAAAAAGATGCTCAAAAACTAGCTTATTATAACTAATTATTAAAATCTGAAATTAAATATCTATTGAATCTCCAGGTACTGATCACAGCATGGAAAGAGATTTTCAACAATGGTCAATACACCATCCCATGAATGAACCATGGGCGTGGCGGCCATATGCATTATGGAATGGCGTCGTTTGACCAAACGAAGTAAACTTAATTGCCTTGGATCAATCTAATTGAAAGGCGCAATGCATCAGCCGTGAGCACGCCTTGCATTGTTGAAGGCCTTCTCCAATTGCTCTTAGGCCGTGACCCCGAGGTAAGTTCCAAATGCACTGGTGCAATAAGATCTACCTATCATCGGATTGCTGCAGTTGCATGAAGCTTTTCTTTAAAATATTTAAAAAACGCCTTTTTGTTTTCAGGACTCTCACTGGTGGTGGAAGGTCATTCCAACAGTGTGTGGCGGCGAATTTGAAGCAACCCCTGAATGCTGCGGTTCTATGTTGTGGATTACAAAGCGGTTTTGTGGAATAACGCGGTTCATATTTACTCTGTCTCCAACTTAGCTTATCAAAAAGGTAGTGTGGTTTCTGTGTAGTGACCACTCCAAAAAGCAAACTAGCCAGATGCAACCTTCTCCTAGCAGCCATTTTCAAAATATTATTTTCGTTAATATAAGGAGTGACATGACTTCTACGAGGGATATTAACACAGAACCGTGTACATGCATTTTGTATTCGTTGAATTAGTTTATTGGTTCTTTCTAACAGGCATGGTCCATACACGGTGTCACAGTAATTAAGTCTAGACAAAATAAGACTGTCTACTAGTTGCTTGCGTAGCTGAACACTCAGGTAGTCTCTAATGGAATACAGTAGCCTTAATCTATAAAAACAATTCCTCATGGAGTTACTGATGTGCTTTTCAAAACGTAGTTGAGGATCCATAGTTAGACCAAGATTGCATGCAGTTTCCACTCTGTCGATTTTATCGCCCCTGATAATGACTTGTGGTTTAGCCGACAGTATTGCGCTGATCATTTTCGTACTCCCCAAAATCATAAATTTCGACTTTAATGGGTTTAAAACCAGTGAGTTGCTTTCTGACCATTCTACCACTCTCTCCAGATCCCTATTAATTTTTCGTACTGCCTCTGTTGTATCTGTTGGCTTGAAAGATATATATAATTGGATATCATCTGCGTACATGTGATATTTGCAATGATGGAATGAGTTTATTATATCGGCACTGTAAAGGATATAGAGCGGGGGGCCCAAAATTGAACCTTGAGGCACACCACGCGGCACCTGACGAGGTGGGGATGATATTTTTGATCCATCCTCCCTCTGGATCTCAACGAGCTGAGTTCTATTTTGCAGGTAGCTAGCAAACCACTCTATTGTTTCCCCTGTGAAACCATAGTAGGCCAACTTAGAAAGCAATAGAGTTGTATTTATTGCATCAAAGGCCCGTGAGAAATCCAGAAGAGCAAGGATTGTCCCCTCCCCCCTATCCCTTGCCTCCAATATATTTCCTACTACATCAGAGAGAGCTGTAGCCGTCCCACGGCCTTTCCTAAAGCCAGACTGAAGGTCAGGGAGCATACTGTTTGTTTCCAGATATTCCAGCATTTGATTGTAAACCACCCTCTCTAAGACCTTGGACAAACAAGGCAGAATGCTTACCGGGCGTAGATCTTTGAAAGTTATTGGGTTACTAATTTTAGGTAGCGGACGCACAATAGCACACTTCCATGAGTTAGGAAAAGTGCTTGACTCTATTGATTTATTTACTATTGTAGTGATGACCTGGAGGGTGGTTGGCAATGTGAGCATGATCATATCCAGACTCAAATCATCAATCCCTTTAGCGTTTGATCCCAAGCCTTTCATAATTTTCGCTATTTCTTCCTCGGTAACATTCCTCAGCTTAAATTGAGCATCTCCATATTTGTTGCAACTAAAATGTGATAGCTGGGATGGGGGCAATGTGCTCTGTCCAGGTACATTGAGAAAGGCCTTGTTTATCTCATCTGGGTCGTTAAAATGACTGGGGAGAGTACCATCATGATGGACTGCAAACACATCTGACTTGAGATTTTGCCAAAGTTTTTTGGGGTTTTTTATCTGACCATTAATATGCTTTTCAAAGTAGACCTTCCTTTCCTGCATCAGTGCAGCAAAAGCTTGTTTTTTTAGATCCAAGTAATATTGTTTTGCAGTATCTTGCTTGTTCTTGCGATAGTTTTCCCTTGCCTCATCTCTAAGCCTTATCATTAATTTAATATTGTCTGTTAGCCATGGTGTGGGACGGTCTCTAAATATTTTACTTTTTACAGGTGCATGCAAGTCAAATAATTGGGTGATAAGAACATTGAAGTATTCTACCATGCAATGCACGTCCGGTAGTGAGCAGACTTCCGACCAAGGCATTGATACCAGATCCACCGCATAGTAATCCTCCAATATATCCCTTAGAGGCCGATATACAACTAACCTAGGTTTGCTCTTCACTTTCTTAATTACAGTATCACATACAATAAACGAGTGATGGCCAAGTTCACTGATATGACTAACCATCACATTACGAACCCCTATGTCAGTACAGATCACATCTATAAGAGTACTACTATCTCCTACAAAGTGGGTTGGTGACTGTACAACCTGAACTATATCAGCGTAATTTAAAAAATCCATCAGATCCTTCGTTTTTTTACTATTGATATCCAGTAAATTGACATTGAAATCCCCCAATACCACTAAATGATCATAAGGTGCCAATGCGCTAATACTGTCAGTTATACCATCTAAAAATTTTGCCAAATCAAACCATGGTGGCCTATATGCAGTGCCTATCAATAACTTTTTACCATTGATATTTAGGTTTAGCCACATCTGTTCTACATCAGAATGTTCTGAGTGCAGCCGTACCCGCACCCTAACTCCAGTTTTAATGTAAAACGCCACACCTCCGCCCCGCCCCCCACGTATATTCGCAGGACGCGGCACGTGTTTTAGCCTGTATCCGGGAACCTTAGGAGCACGTCCATCCTCCCCAGGTCTGAGCCACGTTTCGTTGATTGCCATTATGTCTACCGAGTGGCGTAACATGGTTACTATAAATTCATCCTGGTTAGTTGCTAGAGAGCCCGCATTGAATAAACCAAACTTCAATAATTTTGACTTAGCGTGTGCGTGTTGATTGTAAAAGCTGTATATTTATTATGTGTAGTATTCTAGTGTGATAGAATTTATGTATATAATTTTTAAATATGCGGTGTATAAATGTTTTGTATACATGTGATATGTGTAGTCTTAGTTGTTGTGGTAAGTTAATAATTTTAGATATCTTTAAATTGGCTCTTAAAGTTGTGCTTATAAATAAGGTTGTTTTTTGTGTCTTAATAAAATAAATAAATATGTATATAACTATAACCATGTTCTTTGTGTCTTTGCAGTACTCACTCTCATATTCCCGCCTCCCCCCATACTGACAGATACGACGCGCAGGCTCCATGTATGCAATCCAATAACCAATACAATACCCCTTAAAAGGTGCGATAAACAGAGTAACATCAAACAATCGTTTATTAATTAGAGTCTGTGTATGGTCCAATAATGTTAAGTATATCTTCCTCAGATGTAATCCTGTGAGTGGCGTCTCCAGGCTTGCTCCGGACCAGGACGCGACCCCGCGCCGTCCATACGAAGCGCCATCCGTGAATCCCCGCAGCAACCCTTGTTTGGCGAAATAAGTGCTGGTTCACCTTGGTCAGCCTTTCATTGACAAAAAAACGAACAGGTTTCCCAGCGAACCCCAGATTCTCTGTTGTGGCACCTCGTCGCACACGGGCACCGTTCAGCACAGCGTCACGCTGGTCACGCCGTGCGAGGCGCACCATGATAGCGCGAGGTCGCGGCTCTGCCGAGGCTGTAGGGCTTGACGCCTTGATATGTCGACCGCCAACCCGCTCTGCACTCACGATGTCACGCTCATCTAATGTGACCCCCAGCTTTGTGGCAATTAGCTGCAGCAGATGAGTTGGATTTTCCCCTTGAGTTTCAGGCACGTTTGCTATCACAATGTCATTTGCCATCAGTTCCTGATCTCTGTCATTCAGCTCCCGCCTGAGCTGTTGCACCACGCTCTCCAGCGCACTTGAAGGAGCTGACGGAGCGCATCCAACATCATGATGTTTTTCCAGCGCCTCCAACCTGGACTCTATGTCTGCCATACGAGTGTGACTCGAGTCGTTGGACGCCTTCAGCTCCGCTACGTCCCTTCTGAGCTCCAGGACCTCATGCCGCAAGGTGCGTAGTTCCTCCACTACCAATTTTAGAGCGGCACCTATATCCTGCGAGAACTGAGGAAGCGGCTTCAAAGTTTCGCTCTCCACGCCCATCGCAGCAGGCGACGGCGATGCGGCACCTATATCCTGCGAGAACTCCGCAAGCGGCCCCAAATTTTCGCTCTCCACGCCCATCACAACAGGCGACGGCGATGCAGCACCTGATGAAGGCGACGTCTGGGTCACGGTCACTGGCGTCACCGCTGGCGGTGTTGACACCGACATGGTCCCGGGCCCTTCTTTCTGTATTTCTCCCACATGGCCACGTACAGGTGTGTCGGCCTTATTGTCCCTACGGACATTTTTCCGGCATTCAGGGCACTGCCAAGTGGCGGGTAAGGGACCCTTTGTTGGAAGAACGACGCACACTCGGTGATAAGCGACGCTACATTTAGTGCACTTCACTGTGTCTATAGCCGACACAAACTTCCCGCATGCACCACATTTCGCCGGCATTCTTCAAGGTCAATTTCTTCTGTTGACAAACAAAGTCTTGAGTTCGCTGTCAGATTGACGTTGTCAGAGCAGGCAGAGGCTGACAGGTTACAATTCACCAGACGTTGACAGTTGGTCGTGACAGAATAATTTCCAAAAAATTGTGGGTAATTAAAAATTACTTGGAATATTTTGTATTAATTCACATAGGAATTATGCACTTGAGGAGCAATCACAAGACCTCACCACACTATATATTATGTATTATGTAACTGTACACTTTATTAAAAACTTATATGAGACTGTATCGACGTATTTTCATTTATTTCCGTACAAAATCAGGACAACGTTGCCACCAGTACGAACGTCAAAACGTCACTCAAACGTCATTTTTCCGATGCCGATAGGATTTATGTGGGTGCTCAGCGGTTTGTGGGGCTCAGCCAAAGCCTGTGGCTTATGCGGACTGTATGCCGTGCAGTCAATTATAATCAGCAGATTTTACTGGGTGGTGTGGGGATTGCAAAAAAACGATAGGTTATACTTTTAATTGATTGCGAAAGTTTTAATGTAGGTATAAGCAATACAATAAATGTGTAGAAGAGTAGTCTACAATAAGTAAAATCAGGCGCCGAAGAAAAAAAAGTCGTTTACCAGCAATTATTTTTGCTTAAAGTTACCAAGTATGATGTACAGAATGGCGATGATGACGTGAACAGTTTGTTTACACCCTGTATATATGTGGTACTGGGATATAAATGGTTAAAGATTTTATTGATGAAACTTACCTCTCCATTTTGTCGCATTCTGTTAACTCGGTAGAAACAGTAACCGCACATAAATAGTGTTAGACATAACTGGAACAGAAAGTAATTATTCAAATATCGTCAGGCACTTTTGAATCTTAACTCTTTAAACAGCTTGGTGGCTATCATAGCTGACAGAATGGACAGTCCTATGATAGGGCACTGGATGACCACTCATCGTGCGTCATTTAGATATTTAAAATGAGATTTTAAAATGTATGTGTAGTTTTTCATTTTATGTATGTTTTGTGTTCTTTCATGTGTGTGTTTTATGTATATGTGACCCTATTTAAAATTGTTATGTTTTTAAATATGGACTATGGTCTGAATAATCTTATTATCTATTTAAAATGATGAAGCAGTGATAGTGGCGTGATCGTCGTACTGGCAAGTCATAGCTCTCAATTTAGTAGGCACGTAGGCATTCTTTTGCATGCCTACGTGGTAAAATATGGCTGTACTATTATATGTTTTTGTCAGCGTTTGAGATTACCCATATTTGCAAAATAAAGTTATCTTATCTTATCTTATCTTAGAATAAAAGACACGGACCTCTGATATTTTGGATTCATGTGCGTATTATATTATTATCACTTGCTTCGGTGAAGGAACATTATGCGAGGAAACCAGCATGCTTTAGAGATATTTCTCGACACCAGGCTAGCCACTAACCACACGAAGCAAAATATTTATGTTTGAAATCAGAACTGAACGAAAAACAACAAACTGACAAGACACCTTTTCTATTCGTCTTGTTTGTAAACAAAGCTTCTGCTAAGACACCGTTACGGACTCAGACGTTGGGAATTGCGTCAATTATCAATTGAAATGTAAAATGAAATTGTTTGTAGCTTACTTTTCACCGTTTTCTTAGTACGTAGCGTGCAGTCGACAGCAGGTGTTATCAGTATTTCTTTCCTGCCGATCTCGAGAAATGGCACATTTAAATAAACTAGCGTATAGCCAGGCAAACAGGTGTTGCAAACGACAACACGTTTGTGAACGAGAAACAATGCGATCGGATGCCAGGGGAATTGAATAGAAATTTATAGTATCATGCTGTTGAAGCAATGTTGTTGCATTAGCGATTCTAATTGCCAATTAGTAACACTTGATATCATATGACATAACCCTTTTATTATTGTACGTTAATAATGAGGGATTTTCTTTTCAACTCTTCCCTAATCGCTGGATAGATGGCGCTGATCTCGGTACGTTACTGCAAGGAACAGAATGTGACATAATTTCACTTGCACCGAATGGTTATATTTGGAAGCTTATGCAAACGAAAGTGTCAGTCAACGAGCGTATGTGACGTGTGTTTTTTCAAGCGTTGTGGCTTTGGCACCTAGTAACGTAGTCAGTTCAACACCGTCTACCGAATTCTTAGAAACAATTTTTTTTTAATTCTCAAAAAGAAAACCTCACTTTAAACATTTGTGGATACAAAATAAATTGTACAGGAGTAAAAACCACTCAAACCAATAGTCTAATATCCCTGTTTTTATATCTATCAATAGTCCTACAGCAGTCGTTGAGTGCAATGGCGTAGTACCAACAGTGCCTCATTTGATTTAAAATACAAATCGACCCTTTATTATTTGGCTTCGGCTACTCTGACGCTTACTTTCTAAACATTACCCCGAAGCACCAGAAAACTAGAACTATTTAATGTCAAAGTACATTCAAATTAGAAAGCCTAATTGAACAGTGGTAGTTGGTAGGCAGTTTAAGTACTTAACACCACACTAGCCTACTACCACAAATGCTTCCAGTACTCGACCCATACTAAACTAACTCACTAAACCGATGTAAACTCGACTTAAAGTTCTGTAAGTTGTAAGAACTTCATCCCAGTGTTTTCTAGTTCTAATGCTAGGGCTTAGAAAGACTGGCCAAGCGCTCTGACACTCCAGGATTTTAATTTTAAAGTTAGCTCTTAAAATACGAAGATAATTTTGTGAGGTAAGTATAGAGTTATTTTGGAATGACAATAAACCATTTTAAAATTTCAAGGAACACTGAGTAAACTACACCTAGTTTACACACTACACCTACCATTAGCCGAGGGCAGTTATATGCAAAAAATACTCAAAAGGTGGAAAGAAGTTTAAGTGGTCAAATTTTCATGGGACTTTTTTTTATTGAGTTTCTAGAGGAGTGGAAAAGAAAGCTAAAAAAAAATTTCGCCACTCGCGACTGTGTTTTTTTTTTATTTTCCTATGAAATATTTTTTTTTCCGTTTATGAATAACTTCAAATTCGATGAATTTATATTGTAGAGTAACAGTGTGATTAAACGGTAATTTGGTCTCTTTGTTTGTTCCTTGTTGACGATTTAATAAATCGCCATCCTCGGAGACTAAAATGATAACTGCAAAAACGCAACTTTTCAGGAAAAATAAAAACATGTTTTCGTTGATTGCTCCTTAAATACTGGACGTGTAAACTGATGATTTTTAGCTTTAAAGAAAGGTCATTTTTTGTATGTTCGAAATGTTTTAGTGAAACATGTCCAATTAATAAAATAGAGTGATACTCGTAATTTGAAAAATAAGAAGGTAGTCAAAATCAATCATCGTCTAAATTGCTTAAGAGGCCTGCGGAGCATGCGAATTTCATACAAACGTAATACCAAAATAATTTGTAAGTCAAACATATTATTAAGGTAGTGTGTATTTATTTTGATTGGATTACAGAATATGTAGGTTCCCAAACACATATTTTGAATGTACACTGATTTAAACAAGAGTTATGAGAAAAATAAATTTTCTATAGAAATTTTATTCCTGATATCTCGTCTTTATATCATTTTCCTTTCAAAATATTTATTTGGGAACATAGATATTCTATAATACAATCGAAATATATACACACTACCTTAAGAATATGTTTGATTTTTATATTATTTTGGTATTACGTTTGTATGAAAAACGCATGCTCCACCGGCCCCTTAACGTCGATTATCATTTTATTCTCCGTAGGTACAGCCTGACAAGAATCAAATATTGCATCCTTTACTTATCATTTTATTCTACGGGTTTTTTTTATAAATTTGTTTCTGTTTGAAAGAGAATAAAATGATAACTGCTTTTATCATTCATCAAGTAGAATATTTTTCACGAGAACATAATTCTTTGACTGTTTATCATACTAACAAGTAGGAAAACATTTCGATAATATTACATTAACTTTTTATTCTTGTCAATTAAAGTCTGTGTTAAATTTTTGAAAACTATTGTAAAATTTTGTAACTTCGTCAAATAACGGTATAAAAATCACGAAAAAATTGAGCAGATGTACCACCCACAGATCCCAAAAATGAATTAACACGAATACTAAGATAAATGTAGATTATTGCTGACGAAGGTGGGATGGGGCCGCTGGTAAATTTACAAAAAAATAATAATTGTAACGTCAACATTTCTCACAATTTATATTTAAGATAGGGTACAAGCTTGGGTTTCTGTGCGTAATTTAATATTAATACCGATACCGATACAAATCCCACTTCTTAGCGATAGAGACCTTTTGTCACGTTTTACTTTATCAGCAGTATCCAATATTTAAGAAGTATCCTTAAGTATTTTTATAGTTATAATACCTCATTAAATAGCTTATAACATGAGAATTTAGACAGTAATTTGCACATTGAGTTTGAAAGCAGTATTTGAAAAAAAATGCTTTCTTTTAACATGGACGATTTTCTGATATTTTCGAATGAATTTTAAGTCACTACAATCATGAAAGTGGTCTTTATTAATACTTTCTGGTCCAGTCATCCGTAAAAAAGCATCCATTACCAATTCCAAAGATATCTTAGTACCTATTAAAATTCGAAATTTTTGGATTAATTGCAGAAGATAAGAATTTTTCTACAAGTTAACGTTTAATGGATGAACGTAGGTCACTTTATTACGCTACAATATGAATTCTTCGAATTTAAAGTTATTCACATACGAAAAAAGAAATCCAAAGGAAATAAAAAAAAGGCGCGAGCAGTGAAATTTTTTTTTAAATTTTCTTCTCCACTCATCTAGGAACTCCATAAAAAAGTCCCATGAAAATCCGTCCACTATAAACTTCCACCACCTTATTAGTTTTGATTGTTCCACCTTATTGTCTAATTGCACTCGACTACATTGCTATTATTGCCTAAATAGCGCCACCGCTGAGCCGCTGGTCGTTCCATCCGACATTTCTCATGTTTGGACCAGTGTATAAGTTTAAGCCAGTTTGTTGGCTACAATGGCAAACATTGTAGCCAACAAACTGGCTTAAACTTATACAATGAAACTTAAACATAACTGTGGCTTTTCTATGAGGCTACCACCATCGGCAATAACAGGTGGTTTAAGTCTAAGTGTCGCCATACATATCCAGACAATGCAGACTATTAACTTTTACTTCAATAATATGGCCGTAACTATCTCAAGCCTTTATTTTAAAGGTGCAACTAGATGACCCCGGTAAAACTACCACATCTCTATCAGAAGTTCAACTAGGTACACTACGATGAAAAATGTTAATCACCCTGAATGGAATATGTCGTGTCAATAAATAGCAGCACAGCTCACTTATTATTCAAGACATTCGTCTGTTTCTTAGCTTATTAATATAACACAACACCACATATCTCATGGAGGCCTGAACAAGTGATGATCACTTTAAAACGTGTCGTGTTTCTGCCACGACTTCAACAGGATTAGTATGCTAAGGATTAGTATGCTAATCCTATTGATCGAAGGCTAATCCTGTAAAGCTTCTCGGTAGCTGATGATGACTCCAACCACACATAATTGACTATGCGATCTTCGTTACCGCTGATACATTGCCACTTTCCAGGTGAAGTTTTCTTGACTTCTCAATAAGTACAACGTTATTTACAAATAGAGAAAGCAAACTTACCAGTATGATTAACAGCAATATATCAATGTAAATAATGATCATATTTCACTACAACACTTTACACTTTATAAACAATCACCTAAGCATTATATTAATATAAAAATAAACTATTTTGCTAAACAAAATACTGACTGACTAAGAATATTCTTAGCTGAAACTCTCTGAGATACCATTGGTTTATAAATATATTCTTGGTATTTTTCTCGTTCATGATTGGTCAGAATGTATTTTGGCTCTGTGCTCATTGGCTGAGTATCGAGGTGAATCTGGGGATGCCAATGGGGTTGCTCTATAAACAAGGGATGATTCGTCTGCAGCGAGTTTGGTGCGGAGTTTTTGAAACTGCTGGACAGTTTAATGCCTATCAAGGAATGTGCATCTCTGAGGCTGACCATGGTGTTGGCCTGTATCTTTCTCTTTTATTATGTTGCTTATTATCTCGAACAAACAGTGTCTGAAAACTACATCATAATGTATTAATGCTATTACAGTTATTTCGAGGTAAGCCATTAAAAATGCCAGTGTACAGTGCCTGTGTGTGTGTCTTCAGTGCCTTCCAGTCGTTTTATCACTGCTTAACTCAACACCGTCTACTCACAATACCTTGACCACGATTCCGCGACTCTCAATAGTCACAATAATATGACTGAATAAAATTTTTAAAAACCCTCAACCAACTGGTGGACATCTTTGGCCCATTATGGGGGGTCGACTAGGCACAACCTATTCATTTAAGTGATCACGTGACACCACCTACCATCTTCCCTCTTTCTACCTTCCATCCTATCTGCACCAATATCCTACTCTGTGGCACGCCAGTGGGTGCTGGCGCCAGCACTGTCGCGACGTCTGCCGCCACCGCCGCGCCGCGACCTAGTTACGTACTCGCCAGCTAACTAGCTTCTGCTCACACCTGTGGTGCCATAGCGCAACGATACCTACGTAGATAAGGGTTTTTGAAATTAAAGTTCAAAGTTTAATAGACTTTAGTCGGGTTTCAATCGGGATAATGTTCTTTATTTAACGAAATGAAATGAAATGGAAACCTCAAACAGAATTTCAAGAAGGTCTCGATGTTTTTTAAGAGTTTACTGAAACAGATCAAAGGGCGTGTGAATTTTGTAAAAAATAATTCTGCTGAACACTTGTGTCATTATTTTTCGACGTTTACGATGATTATTTACGATTAATTTTTGGTACCATTACAGTTTACTCTAATAATAATAATTGTTATTGTTGGTGGAGTGACTAACGTCTCATATTTATCTACCCTTTGTTTCAAGAAAATATATCTGAACTTCCAAACTGGAATCTCTATATTCATTATGGTCACATGGCTCTAGACTTAGCAACTACAACCACAAACGTTGTAGTATGTATGTTTCTACGTCATAAGCTTAACGCAAAAAGTTCGCCATTCAAAACTTCCTCTATGGTATTCCAATATCATAAAAAGCTATCACAAAACCCAAAAACATTTTTAGGAACCCACTGTTTTCCAAACAGCCATAACACATGTCAACCCCTTAAAATATATCCCCAAAGGAAAAAGTTTTGGGCAGAATTTCCCTTACCTTGGAAATAAGGCGATTGGGTCGAAAGTGTTAACTAAAACAAAACATTGTCGTCTTAAATGGCAGGCAGGAGCAGAGCAATCGGGTACCCTGCGATAGTGTACATGTTGGGGCAGAAGTTTAGCTACATATTTAACTTCACTATACCTACAAATCAAATCAGCATAATATTTTGACTTTGATAAACTTAGTAGTAAGCCAAGGAGCAGTAACGTTACACAAAAGGTCAGTAGTTCAGGAGATTTGTGGATAATGTAGCAAAAAACCCCACTCAAAGCTATGGAATGCGGTGGTGATGTTTTGTAGGAACAACTTGTGTCACTGATTGTTCTGTTCTATTTACGGTCCGTGTGTCAATAGTCTAAGTTACGCGGACGACGACGAGGTTTGAACGTAGTACAAAAGGAATTTTTGCCCACCTCTGTACTCGTGCAATCTGCGGGTTTGATATACGCAGAGAGCATACAACGCCCTCAGAGTGGTTTGCTATTGACAAACTAATCGAACAAGATAGATGGTAAATCATTATGTGGATAATGGTTTAACAAAATTACGACCAATTTTGTAATTAATTGTGCTTTTTCCTTTTCAACGTTTGAGTTTTTATTATTTTCGGGAGTTAGAACTAGTGTACCTACTTCTGTTACTTCGCAGTGTCAAGACAAACAGCGTCCCGAAAACCCGATAACTTTAAGTTGATACTTGGCTACCTGAGCTAAGGTGCGCGCTTGTTCAGGGCGTGTACTTTTGAATCTGCTTAATAATACAGCGCCAAACTATGTGCGTAATATTTATTGTTTGCTGAATGTTTGCAAGACGTATGAATTAGTTAGCTGTTCGGGTTTGTTCGTGAATGTTGCTGAAATTGAAGAATGTGGTCAAGCGTGATAGTTCCGGTACACTACACTATTAACTCCAGTTTTATTATTGAGCAAGAAAACTGACAGATTAGTTTCAAGTAAGTGTTTGTTCGCGAGATAGCGCTAAATGTTTTCTCTTTTAGTCGAAATTCACTTAAAAAAAAAAAAATTGTTACTGCAAGGATAATGCACAGAGCCGGACTCAGTGCCATAGGCATTTTCTACCAGTCAATTTATAGGTAATGCAGAGGACAAGCAGTAGTAGGTGCCATTAGTCAATGATGACAATATTTTTACCACGAACGAAAGTGCAGTTCTCCACCAGCTAAGCTTCCGCAATCACTTACTGACACTCAAAACTGCAGGCATTTTCCGCAGGGATGGGTTGTATTGTAGGATGGATTACCTCCTTAGATAATCCTTTTAAATGCAGCCTAGCTTCTCTTTAAACGTTGCATATCCATCAAATTCCCTACAAATAAAAACCATGATGGATAAGCTTTCATAATGAAAAGCTACCAACATCAGGTGTTGGTTATATAAAATGGTTAATTTCCGTCTGCCTCAAACGACGGTTAAATTAGACTTCATTAATAAACCGCTAAAAATAACGGTTAAAAATAACGGCTATTTTTGGGCCTGTTTACGTGCAAAAGTGCTTTTTATAACGGAGGGTCAAAGGATTGCTTGCAATAGAAATGAGGGTGAGTTTTTAGGGACGTAATAATGCGGCCTTCGTTAAATAAGTGAGAGATTTTTTATACAAACCATAATAAGAGATTTCAGAAGGTAAAATAAAATCACACCTGTGAGCCCCAAAGGGTCAGGCGATGTAACTGCTAGACTATTTGATATCAATAGAGCCCTAATCCGGAATCAGAGGCTGCTACTTGAGAAATTCCGGATGAGATTTCGCAATTTTGCTTTATCGCACCTGGGAATATGACAGCTCGTGCGACCAGTGCACCAACGAAGCAGTCTTAAGATGATAAAAAACAAATCAATAACATTGTACTAGAGGGAATCCTCTGACAAAACTAAACGATTACCACCAAATCAAACAATGAAGAACAAACCAACTTCTAAACAATCATCGAGCCGAGATCGAAACTCGACAACTATCGCTTTATATTCAGAATTAAGTTAGAATGACCTAACAATTACATAACAACACAAACAGCACTCGAATGGGACCTAGACCGAATTCAAATTAGATTTCAATCTATTTTATTGTTCTACTTCGCTCTTGTGCCGCCAAGTTTTAATTGATCGTAGGAATTAATGGCGTAATAAGCCTAGAGGTAAGATTTATCGGGACCGGTGTAATGTTTACTACGTCTACCGGTGCTAGGACTAAGTATGATACGGTACGTGGGACTTAGGTCTTGTGATTTGTTGTGTCTTCTGAGTTAGTTCTAGTAGTTAATAATGGGGAGGTTCATGTAGGTATGATGTATGGCTTTGAGGGCTAAGGGACGTAATTTTCTATGTCAGTGCCTATGTTGTATATATCTATCTCAGGCTCTACCAAGAGCGCACGCGTGTCGTAAATTCATTGATTTTAAAATTAAACATATAGGTTTCACATAACAGAATCATTTTTAGAATCATTTCAACAGAACAAAAATATGATCAGTTAGATTAGATGAAAAATGTTGGATACGTTTTTTTTTATCAAATCAATAAAAAAATACGAAAAGCATCAAATATCATGAGTGGAGGCTTGTGGCGTCACACGAGTTTTCAACGCACTGTATCGTCTTCAAATTTTGTTTACGTGAAAAAAACGTGTCCAATGCTTTTTAACAGACTTCTAAAAAAGGAGGAGGTTCTCAATTCGGATGTTTCTGTTTTAATTTTTTTGCAATAAAGTTTTTGTTTTTCAGTTTTTAGGGTTTTTTTTCACATGCGCTTACCCCTTCTGATTTTTGTTGACGCCTACCCTATTATATGTATTTGAAGTAATAGTATTTTATAATTTGAAGAATTGATTCCAGAGAATTACGTTTACACACTGCGGTTGTGTTAGGGCCTTTGGTCTACGACACAATTATAGTTACTGATTAGGTTATTATATTTAGAGCACAAACTGGTCCTTTCCAGCCCAAAATATTCAAGAGAATAAAGGGCCCCACTTTTTTCCTTTAAAATTTTTCTATTTTGCCCTGGTAGTCGGCTAAAAATAGAATGATAAATACGAGTACAGGGAGTCCAAAGCAGACAGGTAACTGTAAAAATCAGATTAGTAACATACTCGTAAATCTCAGAATGAGTCTAATTATAAATGACCCACTTTTACCTTACCAGGTAAAAAGTATCTTTTCTAAACAAAAAGTTTGACAAAAAGGGTTCAATTTCAAGGATAAATTAAACAGAATACGAAATAATTAAGGGTAGCATTTTCCTGAATTAATTAAAGGTGATTTTTTAATTGCTATCTTTATTGGGACAAGGTTAAGTTACTGATAGATGCAAAAACGTGACTTTCTTGTTTAGAAATTAGCTTAGGTAATTACCAGCTATACGTTCAACTGACTGACGTGCACAGAGCTGCGACAATAAGTCACAGAAATTGTTGAAAGGACGCCGCGGATTGCGGCTCAGGTGCATTTGAGCACGCGTGCGTTTCTTAAAGCAAGTCGCGTCGCCTAAGGTCATGGCACGGGGAATTATTTATTACATTTTATTTTAAATTACATATTTGTCCTAAAGATCTATTGTCCCTAATTCTTCAGGGCCGGCAGTCTCGACAGACATAGCGACAAAATCGCTAACATTCGGTCGCTGATTACTAACTAATAAATTCGGTTGCAATAATTATGCTTACGAGAAACGCATCTAAGATGAAGAGACTTTCATTATTCGCAAGCATCATTATTGCAACCCAATTTATTCGTCAGTAATTAGCAACCGAAAGTTAACGATTTTGTCGTTATCTCTGTCGAGACTGCCGGCCCAGGCTTCCTATTCAATTACTACCGAGAAGTGCTTCTAGACAAGTATCGATTTCCCACCCCCTAAACTACCTTTTATCTTTATTTACAAATATTAAGTGTTTAGCTAAGAGCAGGCCCTTAACAGTTGGACCCGAAGAAACTCGATCAGCCCACTAACTACTACCCCTGGGACCTCGCAACACGATATTATTTGAAAAGTAATCCTTTTGATAACAGCGGGTACAGGAAGGGATGTTTATAAAAGTACTTTTCATGCGGCATATTATTTAATTTTCATTTGATTATGTTTTAGAGGTTTTAGAACTGCATGTAGGCAGGGCAGTTGGAATGATTTTATTGTTTTATTTAAATGGCAGTTTTTTTAACATTAAATGAGTTATGGCTCATTCCGACACCGATTCGATTACTTGAATGTTGTCAATGAGCGGGATCACCTAAGGGTGGTCACGGATGGGTTCCACAGCTGCAGCAACTTATATGAGGAGGCTTTGTGTAAAATTAGGGACCTAGAGGAGGAATTAGTCTATGCTAATGTTAAACTTTTAAATTTAAAAAAGGAACAGGATCGTACTCAGGTTATGGAAACTGATCATTTGTACAACAAACTAGTAAATACAAATTGTAACCCTCATTCCCTCATAACAATAGACCTTACAGAGGATTCCTTACTGAAACATAATTCATACCATAAAGTAAGTAAAAATTAAATTAAGAAATATGCAAGATTGAATAAAATAATTAAAAAATGTCATAAACACAAGAAACAACAAAAGCACTATTCCAAAAATATTCAATTAAGGAAAGAACGTGTTTCTCTTGTTAATAGATTAAATAACTATCAAATTAAGTTAGAAGACAGTACAAGTATTTATGAAATAGACACTCAGCGCTTACAATCAGAAATTGAGGCACTGAATGAGTCACTAAAATCTTTGTATAATAAATATGAAAGCTCTAAAAAACAAATTAAGGAGCATATTCTTGTCACAAATGAGTTGGTTGACAAAGTGGACTTGCTGACTCTCAGCAACACTCATTGTACTTGTCGGAGTGAACCCAGTCTTGATGCCCTCCAGCCTGAGGCAACGGAGGACCCGTCCCAAGCTGTGAGTGCTCAGAACTTCATTATTCATCAAAACCATGATTCACAAGTAGTACAGCCTGAGATTAGTCATTTTGTTTCACCTGATTGTAATGATTGTCATCATTCAGTTATGTTTTCTGATAGTATGGGTAGAGGGCTAGGTAAATTGATCAGTAATAACCTGAGTTACTATACCCAAAATTATTGCATGCCAGGGTCAAGCTACAAACAAGTAATGGCATCAGTAATAAAAAATGATTGTTATCTTAACACTACCATTACTCTATGTGTTGGTAATAGTTCTAATGTAAAAAAGGAAGATATCACCGACTGTGTTTCTGAGTTGCTAAAGTTAAGATGTAATAAAATCATATTGTGTGCTTTTCCATATTTTGAAAATTTAAGTAGTAGGAAAAACGATTATATACATATGTTGAATAAACATGTACATTTTTTTGTAGGTCACTATAGTGACAGGCTTATGTATCTGGATATCAACACTATAGTTGGTAATCTTAAGTCGACACGGGGTAAGGTGTATCTACCTATTGTATGTAGACACAAAATAGCTCGGCTATTAGCTTATAGTATTCACACAGACATAAGTAGTATGTCTAAGTTTAGTTATATTATTAACACTGCAACGATTAGTAATTCTACTAATGTACAGGTGACTGGCACAAATGAATATAGCACTAGTGCTATAAATATTTACAAACATTGTACTGAGGAGGATCCATCTGTCACCGTGGAAAATTCTCAATTAGGGTTTACTAGTGATAGGGTCTTATCGTCTGAGGATGGCACAGGAGTCTCCGGCCTCACTTCAAATAAAAATTTAAACTAGAAAGTGAGACAACAGAAGGTACCATTAACAATATTTTTGTTAATCCTACCAACAGCAAGGTATCTTCTTGCACTCAATTAGTTAGTAAAAAAGGGCCTCAGCAGAACACCTTAAAATTATTCCACCAAAAAATACAAGGCATTTCTTCAAAATTATTAGAAATTGATTTGTTTTTAGAAAGTAGTAAGTTTGACATTATTTGTTTTACTGAACATTGGCTAAAGGATTACCAAATGCTTATTAATTATGAGAACTATATGGTGGGTAGCTGCTTTAATCGTAAAACTATGCTTCGTGGAGGTTCCCTAATATTAATAAAAAATAGTTTTAAATATAAGCAACGTAATGACATAGTAGGTCTCTCGGTTGAACATTGCGTCGAACTGTCCTGTGTTGAGCTAGATAAGCATGTAATTGTGTGTGTGTACAGACCCCCAAACTATCAAAATTTTTCCATATTTGAATCAATAATGGAAGATGTCCTGGCAAAACTTGCAGCCAGTAATAAATCTACAATAATTTGTGGTGATTTCAATATCAATATTTTAGAAGAACATTCAAATAGTGGTCGGTTATTAAATCTTTTTAAGTCATTTGACCTGACTAACGTTTTTATTGAACCTACTAGAATCACAACATCTTCTGCTACTTGTATAGATAATGTTTTCTGCGATTGTGATTACTTAGATAAAGCCATAGTAAATTGTTTGCCGTCTGACCATAGCGGACAAACTGTAACTTATAGGTGTAATACACCATTGCAAAAAGTACAGATTAAATTTAGACCTATAACTTCTAGCAAATTAAATAGGTTTAATGTTTCCCTACAGAACAAGTTAAGTGTTATGAGCCATGACGATATTAATATAAATCAATTTTATAATCGTTTCTTTTCAATAGTTCACACGGAATTCAACAAAACTTTTGAAAAGAAGACAAAAAGTATTTGCCCTAAATTCATATTTAGCGATTGGGCAACTAGAGGCATCAGAAAAAGTAGGGAAAGACTATTTGAGCTTTATGGCCTTAAGCCTTTTATTAACACTGAAACTTTTAACAAGTATGTTGCTAAGTATTCAAAAATTTTTAGAAATACATGCAAGGTTGCTAAAGCCCTGCACATTAGCAACAAGATCAAAACAGCAGAAAATAAAATAAAGACAGTTTGGAAAGTCATAAATAACGAGACTAACAGGAAGAAAATACGTAACACTAGCTACACATTAGATACAGCAAGTGGTCCTAAGAGCTCTAATCAGGAAGTAGCTCAAGAATTTGTAAATTTCTTTACAGAAATACCATTAAAAACTACGGAGGCACTAAATTCCTCTCCTGAAGTCTCAATGGGTTTATTAAAGGCGAATGTGTCTGGCTGCCTGGCTGAATTTAAATTTAAACACATTAACCCTATGGTAGTTATTAAAGCTTTCCGGCAAATAAAAATCAAACTGACCGAAGATCTATGGGGAATGTCTATCAAAGTTTGTACATCCATACTTGAGACAATAGCCCCATACTTAGCTTTAATTTTTAATCTATGTGTAGACCAAGGAGTTTTCCCTGATTTAATGAAATACAGTAAAGTCATACCTCTTTTCAAATCCGGGGACAGTAAAGATACTAACAATTATAGACCTGTATCCGTGTTGCCAGTTTTTAGCAAGGTTTTTGAAAAAGTAATGCTTGATCAAATGCTCTATCATTTTAACACCAACAGAATCTTACATGATCAACAGTATGGTTTCACCAAGGGACGTTGTACAACTGACGCCAGTGTAACCTTATTAAAGCACATATTTACTGCGTGGGAAGAGTCCCAAGATGCCATAGGAATTTTTTGTGACCTCTCCAAAGCGTTTGATTGCGTAAATCACGACACATTACTTTTGAAACTTGAGCTTTACGGACTGGGTAAACTTGCACTTAGTTTGGTAAGATCATATTTGAATGATAGACAACAACATGTTCAGATAAATGGTATTAATTCATAGGGCTTGAAAGTAAAAATGGGGGTTCCGCAAGGCTCAATATTGGGTCCTTTCCTCTTTTTAGTATATATAAATGATCTACCCTATTTACTGAAAAACCAACCTCAAAATATGGTGTTGTTTGCTGATGACACTTCCTTAATTTTTAAGATAAACAGACGGGCACAAAATTTAGATGACGTGAATAATGCCCTACTTCAGGTCCAAAATTGGTTCACAGCAAACAATTTGGTATTAAATGAAAAAAAAACCAAATGCATAAGATTTGCTTTACCGAATGTTAAGGGTAGTGATTGTGATATATTATTGAATAATGAGAAACTTGAATTCGTAGATAAAACGGTTTTCCTGGGGCTTACGCTTGATTCAAGGCTACAATGGGGTTCTCATTTAACATCTCTTGCGGGGCGCTTAAGTTCAGCAGCATATGCCATTAGAAAAATCCGTCAATTCACTGATGTAGATACCGCTAGACTGGTCTATTTTAGTTACTTCCATAGTATAATGTCTTACGGTATTTTGCTATGGGGACGGGCTGCAGATATTGAGTCTATATTTATTCTGCAGAAAAGAGCCATCAGAGCTATATTTATAATCTTCGTAGGCGCGATTCTCTAAGGGAACTGTTTAAGGATATTGGCATTATGACGGTACATTGTCAATACATTTACGAAAACATAATGTACGTTAGAAAAAATTTGCATCTTTCTGGTAAAAGAGGTGACAGACATAATTACAGTACTAGAAATAGGGACCAATTAGTTCAGCCAGGCTTTAGACTCGCTAAAGTAGACTCATCTTTCATGGGGTACTGTTTGAGATGCTATAATAAAATTCCACAAAGTATTCTTGAACAGAATGAGACGAAATATAAAACATGCATTAAACGCACACTATGTAGAAAAGCATATTACAAGTTGAGCGATTATATCGCTGATAAAAATGCTTGGCTTAATGCTGGTCCTGCTCCACATGGACAGGGGCGCAAAAATTGATAGCATTAAATGGTATAGTTGGAGCTGCTGAAGATTGTACTTAACTATATTTGCATTGTATAGATTCAATGTTAGTATTATATAATCGCATAGCCCATATTGTGTGAGTACCATGTACTAGTAAGCTATCATTCACTGGAAACCTACGGCAGTTCTTGACTTGAATGTGCCCTGGCGGTTGAGAGTATGTCATGCTCACTCAAATGTCTCGCTGATGGTGGCGCGTGTGTCGGACCATTTAGTACCCTTCAAAACGGTTGAGCTGAATGGTGCTGATCCATGCGTCATGTGCGTGAACGGGCGCTGTCAGTTGTGACTGGTCTTCTCTTAGTCGCCATGGTTTATTTGAATTAATTATTTTGTTTTTGAGTTGTGTTTTGTTTTGGTTTTGCTATGGACACTTAACGTGCACATCTTGCTACATTGTTCTCACATAATATACCATCTCAACATGAATGATGTAACCAAGATTTTGTAACAATATTTTGATTTAAAAGAGTGTCCATGGAGTTTCTTGCCCGTTCTTCTCCATAGAGATCTACGCTAGGGAATGGGCAACTACAGTACTTTCACAGTTTTTATGTCTTGTGACTGGGACTGTAGCTACATTTAATTTTCATCTTTGTTTCGACAATTCAAAAGTGCCTGTTATTGGCCTACTTGAAATAAATGCTTTGATTTTGATATCAAAATGTTTTGTGATTGTGCAGACCAATAAAATATGGTTACATTTTCTTTTCATATCTCTTTTATACGAAAACTCTAAGAATAAAACTCATATCCCTATAAAAGACGTGCAATTTAAGAATAAACCAGGGATAGGCGTAACATTTTTACGATAACCGATGATAACGCAAATGGAAACTTTTCCATTTCAGGTACAATGTTGCCAACTCAAATAAACATCCAACTTTTAAAATTACGTTTTATCTGTCGTGCACTCAGCTTGGCAACTTTTACGACAAAATCTCCCAAAAAAAAGGAGCAAAATGTTTCACGTCGAAGTAAAGTTATACCCTTAATTATTTCCTCATTTCAGCACATCGGGGAAATTCGTGGAAAAATTTCTGTTGGAGAACAATTTTCTTTAAATATTCTTTTATAAGTTTATTTAATAAGGGCTCTTTTTGAGATTGAGTAATTGAAATGTAACAAGAACGTGGGATATGAATAATTGTGCTAAAAATGTAAAGGTCAAGGGCAGTCTCGACCAGTCTTTGATGTGCAGACACGTTCCTAGATAATTCCTACATTATTATAAGTAGTTTAGTACGATTTCAGATTCTGTGGCCTGAAAATACGAAGATAAGCTTCCTTTAAATCAGCTATCTATAGAAGAACAACGACAGGGTCTAGATAAATAATGGCAATCAGTTCTAAAGTATTTCCTATTTCTACATCCGATTTAACAGGATTGAAAGCACTTGTGACTTTTCTATCATTACATTACATCTACTGATGTCACTTTGTTTGTGCCTTTAGTAGGAATTTTTAACCGACTTCAAAAAAGAAGGAGGTTTTATGTTCGGCTGTATAATATGTTTTTTATGTATTTTCATCGATATTTCCGTCTAAATTATGGACCATTTTTCATCAGTATAATTTGTACTCGTATTTCTTTAGGTAAGTACCTAATAACAAAGTCTCCAAAAACAATACGATACAATTAATTTGTAGTTGGTAATTACAGTCTTCTAAAGTATGACTACGTTATTCAGTTCATCACTTTAATAAAACATGAAACCAACCCAAAATACACAAGACAAGATTGTTAAACAAACTGTGATATCAATAAAATTGACTCGTTAAGGGGCATGTTCTTAAAGAGGGCTAAGAAAATTGATTACCGGCAGAGTAAGATTTATAGGGCGAAGGATATTAGCAAATTATGATGGATGACTGGGAGGGACTTACTTACGGGGGCTTTATGTGTCGGTTATGCGAGATTGATATGTTGCGGGCTGACCTTGAAGCTGTTATTATGTTATCATCAGTATTCATTTCGTAAGCGATGTGCGTGTATGCCTAGATGAATGAGCGAGGATAAATCAAAAAGTGTATGTACGCTGTGTTCGTTCGTAGTCTCTTCTGAGGGTTGTGGGTCATGAGGGTTTGCTGCTCAAAGGACTTGGACCAATCCTGCCCGAAGTGAACAAAAATAAAAGTAGTAATTATCAAACAGTGATTCATTTTGAAACATCAGGCAAAGTAATAATTCCGTAAGCCTACTACAAACGCGAGACGCATAACTCTGACTATCTGCTAGTATATTCATTATAATCTAAAACTTTTGTGCCATAAAAACCCTCATTATTTTCTAAATACATGATATCATTCAAAACCAAAAAGATAAACCCAAAAGCAGCAATCCTCTAAGCATGATTACTCAATACGAAGGGGCAGTCCCTAATTCATTCGACCACACATTGTCCTCTTTAGGGACAGCTTTATAAAAACGATATATCCACCGCAAATAATTACTAAACATATACTTCGACATTAGGAACCTGCCCGGAAACAGGGGTGTTCCGAAAAAGGGTGTAAATATACGCGTACATAATGCTGGACATAGGACACTTCCCTAAGGGATGAACGACGGATCGTAGAAACAAGGTTTGGAAGGATGTGGTGTGTCATTTCAGCATGAACAAATTGTGTAGGATACTGTGAAGATCAAGAAACGTTCATTTCCAATTATGAACTAAATTGGTGTTTTATCTTTCTTTAAAGCTACTCTTCTGGACATCCTATCTGTAGCAAATATTTGATCGTAGAATTATTGTTGTGACGACTTGTTAATTTGTATTAGAAGCTTACTTACTTACTCCTTTGTCAGTATTGGTTCTCTGTGTTAAGACGCCTGCGGAGCATGCGTATTTCATACAAACGTAATACCAAAATAATTTGTAAATTAAACATATTCCTAAGGTAGTGTGTATTTATTTCGATTGAATTACAGAATATCTAGGTTCCCAAATAAATATTTTGATTGGACACTGATTTTAACAAGAGTTATAAGAAAAATAAGTTTTCGATTGAAATTTTAAATTCCTCATATCTCGTGATTGTATCATTATCCTCTCAAAAAGTATATTTGGGAACATAGATCTTCTGTAATCCAATCAAAATTAATACATACTACCTTAGGAACATGTTTGATTTACAAATAATTTTGGTATTACGTTTGTATGAAATACGCATGCTCCGCCGGCCCCTTAAACAAACCACGCAAGACAAGAGCTATTGGTATATTGTACTTAATCATAAACTTCTGTAAAATCCTCAGACATTTGATGAGAAATGAACAATGAATGTAACTAACACACCACAGGCCCTTTACAACTGTTTTTCTTAATTTCATGATTAGCTGTGTAGACCCTTCGCCTCTCAAGGGGCTATCCACTATGTAATCGGAAAATGTGGCGCGTAATTAAATATTGGGACTTGTTTAGTGAATTAGATTCAAGGTTGCCTCCCCAAGGGTAAGTGAGGGTCAATTCTCAAGGTTATTATGGGCGGAATGAGGAAAGATAAGGCTTAACGTTGATATCAATTTCTTTCTTTCATATCATTTTCTGCGCTGCGCTTGTAAGTATCTAGGTGGTTCTGCAATCTGGTGAAGGTCACCTGGGTATGCTGGATGTGGAAAAAATAGGAATAGTTTTGTTCAGCAGTAGATATCTTTCAGCTTTCATATCAATTAAAGAATACTTCTAACGAGAAAGTTAATGCTATCACCTATTGAAATAACTGATCACTGTACTTACAAGTACGTGTTGGACATCTGAGATAGTACACAGTCAATCCTACAATGAACCATCATAAATTTAGAAGTTGGGCGGTCAGCCACCTTGTCAGACACACAAGTAGAACGTGACCAGGGTTAGGACCAGGACACTTTTTTGTGTGATATTAATATACACAATAATAAAGTCGTCGGCAAAACTTAGTAGAGCGTATCGTAAATTATTATTATTGTGAACATAAATAATATTATATAATAATTGACTGTCAGTGGAGATATCGTAAGTCACTGTAGATAATATCACGAAGTTTCCCTCTTCCCTCTGTCTCGGAACAGATGTCCCTTGTTATGTGACGGACGTGCCGTAATTTGACGCGGAATGTGGTGGTAGGGTGATTAGCTACAAACTGATGAGGATAAATAGAAGTACCTCGTAGATAGAGTGGTCGTAAGAACTACTGCTGAACACGGGCCTTGTATTCGATATCTAGGTGGAGCAAAGTATTGTTGGGTGTTTCCACCAGGTAGGTTCTGACTTGCAGTCCGGAGTATGGATTTCTGTGCTGTTGATGAAAATAGGCTCGCTTCCAATACATGGGACTACATAATTCCCAAAATGGGTGTGTACTGTAGATACACTTCTGTTAAAACCTGTGGACGTAACATGCGTGTTATTTGTTACGCCGCTAATAGAAGTAGTATCGCGCATTGTGTAGGAACTCATCTGTGGAAGACATTAATATACTATAAAGTGTGTAAAAACCCTCTTAACAAAGCCGCAAGGCACTTGTTCTCCCCGTCATTGCGATCATTTTTTGTTCTACACCGTACCAGGGAACCTTCTAGTTACGGAGATATTGGGGGTCAAAGTTCCAACTTTTTGCCAAGTTTTTTGTAAATACAAGTTTTTATTTTAAGATTTTTACTTTAAACACCTCCACCGCCCCGTACTATTCAATCCATCCATCAGCACAATGTTTTGGGTGCGTTAAATTTAGCAAAACATGGTTTTTCACTCCAAAACAAAACAGCGTTTCCGAGAAATATTTTTTGCATAAAGTTGTTTAGTTTGATGTATAGAATGCTTGGTTGACGGCTTCGTGATGAGGTTGTTTACACCTTGTATATATATTATGTAATACAGGTTACCTTTTTGAATAACATTTCTATTATAAGAAACATCAAAAACATTCACACCTCGAACGATTAACGCTACGGTGTAACTTTTTCACGCAAGATAATAAAATGCTAGCTTATTTTTTCCGCAGGCCTAACGAGGAAAACCTCCCTTTCAACATATTCCCGTACAATTTTTTCTGAGTTTCATAAATACATACAGACTTAACGAAGTAAGCACCTCTGATGTTTTACATAATTTCTGCTGTGTGTGGTGAGATAATATTCTCAAGTATCATTTTTGTCGAGATTGAGTTATGATTTTCTTCGTAAAACAAGTTATTCAGAATCGATAATTGTCCATTTATGTAAAAAGAACATTTCTAAAATCACCAAGCAAGATCGTGAATGCAGTATTTATTTATGGACAAAGGGAAACTGCTGCATATCCTCTGGACGGGCTGTTATGGGTAGCGATACTATTTATCATATCCATCTCGTCTGTAGAACTCACTAGCTTATTTAATCTGACCTTGTTCAGATACTCCAAAACTAAGGACAGGCAAAGAATGAACCATTCACACTGAAAAATATCGACAATTTCGACCACTTCGAATCGAACGTAACTCGTAACTCGTAGGTGGACAAAGAAAAATAAACCAGCCCTAACCTGAATCCAGCACTTTCGATAAACATAAGTAAACGGAGTTCCCAGCTGAACTTACATTTAGGGTTCAGCAAGATAAAGTGGCCAAAATAAAAATCTTTCGCAGTTGTCAAATGAGGGCAGTTTGTCAGCCGGTAGAAACACGGTTCCGTATATATCATTACGGGGACAACGAATTGGGAATATTATTAAAAGTCCCGACTAACAGCGAGTACAATTTGTTACTTATTTTTGGAACCTTTTTTGTTGAGATTTTGTGTTTCTTTATTAAGAAATACTAAGCTTATACGTTTATCATCTTTTACTTTAGGTATTTTTTTTTTGTGTACATTAATGTTTTTAACTGAAATAAAATGACTTAAACTGAAAGAAAAAGGTTCTTGTATATCATACAATGTTTGCATGCTCATTTTCATATTATGTTAATGAGCTCGTGGCTAGATAATAACAGCCGCTCGGGCCGATCTTAAGGATAAGCCGTGCTTGCCCAGATTAGTCTGTAGATGGATGACCACCCCATTCCGAGTTTCCTTCGAGCCTCGGAAAGCACGTTAAGCTGTTGGTCCCGGCTGTCATTTGGCAGTCGTTACAGGTAGTCAGTGGCCCAAAAAGTGTGACAACCAGTCTTACCAAGTGGTATCGTATTTCCCAGTATTAACTGGGTTGTGGAGGTCAGATAGGCAGTCGCTCCATGTAAAATACTGGTATTCAGCTGCGTCCTGTTAGACTGGAAGCCGACCACAACATAGTTGGGAAAAGGCTAGGCAGTTGATGATGACGAAGTTAACGCGCTTAATTGTTTCGACATGGGTACCCAGGTTAAAATAAATGCTCACGATGATGATGACTCAGGTTAACAATGTCTAATTGCTCACGTAATTCTGTTGAATAACTGTCAAATTAAGTATCATCATCATCAAAATCATCTTCCTAACCTTGTCCCATTTTACTCGACGCAACACGTTTTTTTCTTCCATTCTCCTCGGTCAACCGTCTTGCTATCATGTACTCCTTTATCTTTCATATCATTCCCCACACAATGCATACATCGTTTCTTGTCAAAATAAGTAGATTTATTTAAATTCACCCAGTTCGGCTTGTTACACAGTTATATGTTTTAAAGCAACGTATGTCGAGCATGGCGGTGAAAGCGCTCTGATTAAAGGGCTTGCTCTGGGACAGTTCACATGGCGACCGCAGCTCGACGAGCCATCATATCTGATACTAGGATTGTAGATACGTAGAATAGAAACCATATTAATTAATTGTTTTGATTTATTAGATTGTGGTACCAGAGCAGCGGTGACCCAGTGGTGGCAGCCCCGACTTACGAACAGTAAGTGGTTGGTTCGAATCCAGACAGACGCATTACTTTGTGTAATTCATTTCATCACCACTGCTCTCAAAACGGTGTAGGAAAATATTGTGAGAAAACTGGCATGTTCTAGAACCAAAAACTCAAAGACTTGTGACATTACATCTACCATTTTGCACTGGGCCCGCGTGTTGGATTATAGCCCCTACCCTCTCATTGAGAAGAGGCCGTGTCCCAGCAGTGGGAACATTATAGGGCGATGATGATGATGACTTATTTTGAACTGGACGTATTTAAATCTTTCAATGATTGAAGAAAATCGCACTTGTAATCCACGAACAGTAACGCCGAGCAGTAACCCATTACCACCCACATTTTGCCCGTTATTTTTTAGTGCCGGCAACCCACCTGGAAGGTCCACTACCCACCTTCAACATGTATGTTAGTTTGTCACGTCATGTGCTGTATGAAACGAAGGTGGACACGAAAGTGTTAGGTCCCAAGAGCTACCGCTGATCATGAGGTCCTGGTGTTGATTTCCGGGTTGAGTTAAGATCTGTTGAGTACCACCAGGAATTTCAATGCGTGCTAACTAAAATATATTTGATCGTGTATCGCGGTAATGACGTTAACCCCAACCCCAACTCCACTCCCTTTAAAAAAACTGATTACATCGTCATTTCGCTACCGGTGTAATCAAATCTGCAATTTAAAGGTCCTATGGTGCGTAACAGACGATCCTAAGGGAGTCATAATTTACCGCTTGTGGCATTTTTAGGGCACGTTGGAATAATGTGCTCAACCCGCAACCCGCAAACGAAAACGACGTAAAAAAGATGAAACCTTCTGATCTTTTCCTTAAGATTTGATATAAATCTCTGGATGATTCTTTGTGAGTCTTATCGTGTAAACGGGTTTGAAATATTGCCGATTGTGCTGTATTCCATTTGTGCTCGTGATTTTATGTGTCAGTAAGCCCTATACTTTCATGAATTTTCCTGAAATCCTGGAAAAAGCCTGGTACAAACAGGTTAACAATGTGTGACGTAATCATCAATGACACACACACACAAACATCACACATACATACACCACAAACTTCACATGACACCACATCGTGACATGTTTGATGATGATGTTCTGGTTTAACCTATTTTGGACGCCATCGTCACATATACGTGACAAGCAAGCGCGTGCCCTGTACGTCAAACGACACAAATATGTGACAAAATAGTAGATGAAATTGTGGCTTGGCGTGGAGGGCACGCGCGTGCGTTTATGCTGTGGCGGTCAAAAGGTTAAAGTTAGTCATCAATTCTAGTCCAGTTTCGGCTAATCCAAGTAGATGGTATCGAAACAATAGCGCTGCAATCAGTGTTGTGGCTAGTACTCTCACTAACGGTTTAAAATTTATCGTTTTATAAACTATTTTATTATAGGCAAAACACGAATGTCCTTGGCAATACCTTTGTCCAGGTAAAAGTCGTATGTAATGTTAAAGTATAATAAAGTAAAAACTTGATGTAGAATTAGTGTGTTAGTGGTACCACTGAGCTTGCTATTAATAAAGACAGATAGGTCCTGCCTGGGGACCTGGGATCAACCTAATTAAGAAGTAACGGATATTTTTCAAAAAAACAGTCACGAAAGGACCGCGATAGAGTCGCGATGCTGTTACTGGTAGTATTCATTCGTCTACGACTGCTAGTGTCAAAATACAAGTCCAATAAAAACGTTTGAGTTTACAGCTTTCCAAGATAAAACCACCGGCATCCCTCACAATTTAATTGATACCAATGTGAGAGTTGTACAGGTATAGCCACATACTGGTCACGCAACATTTAAAGAAGGAGAATATACTCGTAACAACCAATTGACGATCGAACATACTAATGCCAAAAATGGTATTATTACGTTTCAAAAGTTTGTTAGAATTTAGGAAAATGGTGATTTTGGGCACAAAAAAAAAACATTTTAAAATCTATACTACCTATACTATTATTATAAAGCTGAAGAGTTTGTTTGTTTGAACGCGCTAATCTCAGGAACTACTGATTCGAATTGAAAAATTCATTTCATTTGCGTTGGATAGTCCATTTATTGAGGAAGGCTTTAAGCTATTTAACATCACGCTACAACTATTAGGAGCGGAGCATGAATGAAAATGCTGCAAAACGGGTTCTTTTTTTCCTTTAGTTTTTCTCTCTTATATGTGACGCAGACGAAATTGCGTGGGTCAGCTAGTCTACATTGATATTATGGAGAGGAAATATTTGATTTTTTATTTGTTACAATTTAATATAAATTAAAAAATATAAATATAAAAAATAATAGACTATATTGATATATTGATTTGAAAGAAGAGGCATTTATTAGCCCACCAGGACAAAACACACAAAAACAAAACGGTCAAATAACATATATTGATATCATGCAAATTGGTTTTGGAAACATTGGCAATACCCCTTTCGGATCAGGACAGGGGTTTTTAACATATTGTATGGACAACAAATAAAACTGCATCCCCTTTAAGTTAATGAACTTGGACTGACACCGCTATAAACATGAAAGACCGTTAACTGACAGAACGCTGGTTATAAAAACATGCTTTTATACAAGTCACCGCACAACACCGTCAGTAATACCACTCATCACCATAATTATGCATACGAACAATAAGCTCATTGTTTCCACTGCTGGGACATAAGTCTTTTCTCTGTTAGCAAAAATGGGCCATATGCCCAGTACTGGTCTATGGATTTCACATTCTTTGATTTTACACTATATTTGGTGATTAAATAATTCAGATAGAAAAAATAAGTTTGTTTGGCACAGGCTACAAGTGCACACAAAATTATACAAAAATAACTTAAATCTAAACTAAAAAACAAACGATAATAATTCTTTGTCTCACGGCTGCACTAAATAACCCCAGTTCATTAAACTGCCGAGGAGCTGGTGCCCGACTTTGGTGTTCAACGGGACCTGAGATGGTGATGTGGCGAACGTGAAATAGTTTCATACTTTATGTCAAAGTGCGTAAGTGAATAGGTACGTTTTATTTAAGTTCATCAAAACACAAATAAACACAAGACCAAAGAGAAGAGGACCAAAGTTATCCGAAGATTTGCCAAACTTAAGTGGCAGTGGGCAAACATTGCTCGCAAAACGGACGGCCGATGGGGCTGATAAGTTCTGGAGTGGGGACCGCGAACTGGAAGGCGATGCGTTTGAAAGCCTCCCAGTAAGGAGATGGACCGAGATGCACGGATCTATGTAGCGACACTTCAGGGAAGTCTATGTCCAGCAGTGGACGTCTTTCGGCTGAAATGATGACGTGTCTACCTGGACTTCAACTTCCATCCAACATCGTACTACTTTTAAACTCAAAGCCTACTTGCATACTATAGTAGCTTGTGTAAGCCTAATTAGTTTAATGTACGACTGATTAATATTATTATTTATGTCCTAGAATTATTATACTTCTAAATCTAATATATAGATGTTGTATTGACTGTATTAAGTAGCAACCGGTAGGCAGATGTTAAAGATTAAACAGTTTTGATTTATAATGAAATATATTACATTGTTAATCTAAATGATAATAATTAAATGTGTTATTAATTATCAACTAATTGTCGATGAATAATCGTTTGCTAATAGCCATTATATTAATTTAAGATAGTGTATTTATAATCGAAGTTAATGTCATAACTGACTGTCGTTGCGGCAGTCAGTCTTAGCGTGGCCGTTGTACAAGGCAGAGGTCAATATTGTGATTAAAGTGCTGTGGATATATTACTGGATTTTATTTGTGCAATACTTCTGAGGCTATCCCAATAGCTTCAGAAGTGGGATCAACGAAAAGTATTACTCTTTTCGACTTACGCCTACGAGAAAAGAAAACGTAAGTACATTTATTTGTATTGTAGCAACAACTTAATTGTTTGATTTGAATTTTGTAACGTGAAAAATGTATGACTGTTGCTTTTAAAAAAAAAAGTAAATCAAATATTACCACTACGTAATTACGACGAATTCAAATTGTGGTTATTTATCTCCTGTTTAAAGTGATAATTATAACGGGTTGATAGTTGGTTAGAAAGTTTACCGTAAATAAGAGTATTTAACAACTAAACATACTGATTCACAATAAGATAAATGGAATTATCATTTGACTATTTGGCGCTTGTGTAAGTACCCACGCTTGTCGAAAGTAACTAGTATTGTTTTTATTATGTATATAGAATTTCAGTGCTTGCTGTACAAAGCAAAGCACAACAAAAACAAAGCAAGTAATACAAATATTTTGGAAAGCATTATTTATCGTTGCTCGCGATTGGCAAGGGTACAGGGGTCGATTGTTGCAATCGAAGAGAGTAAATGTGTTCTTTTTTTTTCTTTCTCTTCTCTCCCTGTTTCTGAACATTGTGTGGTGTGCTACGGTGGTAGTAGCAGTAATATGTGAAAAAGACCGAGCTTAATCAGGAGTGATTCAGTTACTATTACCGAAAAATATTAAAGAAATAAACACATAGCTGCATAAACTTAATCTATGTTAATGATGTTAAAAATAATGGTTTACTAAGCTATCGTCTGTCAGTTTCAGTGCTTGACATGGAGAGAGAGAAGAGTCAAACCCGAGATTATAGGACTCTTAGTCCAGACCCAGGAGTACCCAGGTTTGAGGGTCAGGGTCGGGAAGCGGTAGATTTGAGGCGTGAGACTTGGCCAAGAGTACCCATGTATGAGGGTATGGCTAGAAAGACATGTTCGGAACAACCAGGGGTATCACGGGTGCGTGATACTGAGGTTGATAATAATTATGACAATATTGACGGAGAGCGTCAAGGACGAAGGGTGCTTCGTCCACAAAGGGTTAAGGAGAGATGTCTCCGCACACCTTCGAGGTCAAGGCGTAGCCGCTCGTCGAACGATGGATCCTATAGCCGTGAGGGTACCAGAGAGAGAAGTACGAGTCGACGAGGTAGAAGACCGGAGGACGATAAGGATTCAAGGTCGGGTCTTAGTCGTGACCGGAAGAGGAGCCATCATCTTGAGCGAGGAGACGAGGGTGAGCAACAAATGTCATCTACTTATAAGAAACCTAGGAGTGTAGACTCCACTGAGATTATTTTAGATAAATTTTTGTCAATTTTGCAATCAGTTAAGAGTTCAGACAAGTCGAATTTGCCTTTTAATACTAATATTGTTCCCGAGTTTGATCCTATGACAAAGGAGCAAACTATTTTGACTTGGTTGACAAAGGTAGAAGAATGTTCAGAAATTTATGGTTGGGAAGATAGAGAAATAATTCACTACGCCCTGCCAAAGTTGACAGGGGTAGCGAAGAATTGGTATCAGAGTTTGCCGACAATGATGTATACGTGGAGTCAGTGGAAAAAGAAGTTGATTGAATCTTTTCCTGTTCGCGAAGACTATGCTGAACTCTTGACTGAAATGCTGGGCAAAAGGGTTAAATATGGAGAGTCACTTGAACATTACTATTACGCCAAAATCAATTTGCTAAACAGATGTAAGATCTATGGGCGTCAGGCTGTCGATTGCTTGCTATACGGCGTTGAAGATAGGGCTGTTAAAATAGGTGCGCAGGCTGCACAATTCTCTGAGCCAGAGCAAGTGCTGAAATATTTCAGAACTGTGAAAATAGGGCACGGTCGGGAAAATTCTGATTCTAGTTATAAATCCCGAAACGAACGTAAGGGTACAACTCTTTTATCAAAACCAGCGGGTTCGAAAATGACGTGCTACAATTGCGATCAAATTGGTCATCCAAGTTTCCGTTGTGATAAACCCCCAGCTAAGTGCGTCACTTGCGATAAATCGGGTCATTTGTCAATTCACTGCTTTAAAAACAAACGCTTGAATAAAGATCGCGAGAAGGAAACCAGTCTGAATAATAACAAAACCGAAAAACAAGTGTCCCAATTATGTTTATCTGAAGACTTGACTGCTAATGCTAAGTACATGCTTGAGATCAAAATCAATAACCATAATTTAGATTGTCATCTAGATTTAGGGAGTCAATGTTCTCTGATAAAGCTAACAAAAGCTAGGGAACTCAACTTAGACATAGTAGTACCGGAAGATTTACCTGTTCTTAGGGGTATAGGCGCTAACCTAATCTCTCCAGTAGGTATGACGATTGTTTCCGTCGAAGTTCAAGGCATAAAGGAGACGATAAATTTATATGTAGTAAACGATTTCGTAATTAACCAGTCAGTTCTATTAGGACATTCCTTTACCGAGAAACCAGATATCGTTATTACGAAAACCCCTACCGCTGTGATATTTAACAAAATTCCGAGCGTTAAAATGCGTCTCTCAACTAGCAGCGATTCTGAAATCCCGTCGAATACTTTACGCGCTGTGCAAGTTTCTACTGATCCTCGCGTAGATGCACGCGTTTATGTTAATGGTTCCTTGCGAGGTCCAGAAGGGAAGGAATACTACCTCCTACCTGGAGAATATGAGGTAAAGGGTGGGCGTAGCGCGCTACTGATTCACAATGCATCATCCAGTTCAATCACACTTGAGAAAGGAACCCTTTTGACACGAGTACAATATAAGCACGTAGACAATTTGGAAAATATCTTAAACTCGTGCAATGTCACAATCTGTGAATCCCAAAACAATGACGTTTTCAACTGTAACGATACTCTAAGTGAAGGAGATAAATTAAATTTACAACAACTAATTAATAAATATAGTAACTGCTTTTCAAAGGGACTTGACGATTTGGGGTTCACAGATCTGACAGAAATGGTGATTGAGCTTGAGGATTCAGAACCAGTTGTTTATAGGCCGTATCGTATGTCTTACGCGGACCGCGTTTTGGTAAGAAATATGGTGCAGGAAATGATCGACCACGGTATTGTTAGAGAATCTACCTCATCTTACGCGAGTCCTATTGTCCTCGTACAAAAGAAAACGGGAGATAAACGTTTGTGCGTTGATTACCGTGCCTTGAACCGCAAAACCAAAAAGGAACATTACCCTCTCCCTCGGATTGAGGATCAATTGGATCAACTGTCAGGTAACAAAGTTTTTACGTCACTTGATTTAGCCTCTGGGTACTACCAGATACCAATCGCTGAAGAGTCGCGGCACAAAACCGCTTTTGTGACACCAGACGGCCAATATGAATATAACCGGATGCCGTTTGGTTTGGTGAATGCGCCGTCAGTTTTCCAGCGCACTATCAATAAAATACTTCTCGAGGCTAAGATCAAATATGCAATAGTCTACATGGATGACGTTCTTATTCCAGCTAAGGACGTTACCGAAGGGTTACAACGATTGGAGGAAGTTTTAACACTTCTTCAAAAGGGCGGTCTAACACTAAAATTAAACAAATGTCACTTTTTTCTTGAAAAAATAGACTTTCTCGGTTATGAAGTTAGTTCCGAAGGTATACGACCCGGTCAGAGAAAAATTGAGGCGGTATCTAAATTTCCGACACCCCGGAATCAACATGAATTGAGACAATTCCTTGGGCTATCGGGATATTTTAGGCGATTTATTATGAATTATGCTATATTAGCGGCCCCACTAACCGATTTATTAAAAAAGGATGTTAAATGGGCATGGGACAAAGACCAGGATTCAGCATTTAACAAAATTAAAGCTTTCCTGGTTGATAGACCCATTCTTGCGCTCTACAATCATAGTGCGGAAACCCAATTGCATACTGACGCTAGCAAAGCCGGACTAGCCGGTATCTTATTACAGGCTAACTCAAACGGTGTGTTCCAGCCAGTGTCGTACTTTAGTAGAAAAACTAACGTAGATGAACAAAAACTTCACTCGTACGATCTAGAGACATTGGCGGTAATTGCGTCACTCAATCGTTTTCGCGTCTACCTCATCGGAATTCCCTTTAAAATACTCACCGACTGCAACGCATTACGCGCAACGTTAATCAAACGCGATTTGATCCCACGAATAGCCCGATGGTGGATACAGTTACAAGAATATGACTGCACCATCGAATACCGTTCGGGATTGCGCATGTCTCACGTCGACGCGCTGAGTCGCAATCCAGTCGATGGAAGCGAATCAGAGCCGCCAACGTGTTTTGATGTCCTAACCATCGAAACTTGCGAGCAAGACTGGATTGCTACTGTACAGTCTGCTGACGAAGAGGTCAGAAAGATAAAAGAGACGTTATCGGATCCTGGTTCAGAGCAAGTGATGGATATTCACAAAAATTACAAATTAAAAAACAATAGGGTCTACAGAATAGTCGGGGATGAAATAAAATGGCTGGTACCGAAAGGCGTTCGCTGGCAGATTTTAAAAATGAATCACGACGACGTTGGTCATTGTGGTTATGATAAAACTTTACAGCGGATCCGTAAAAATTACTGGTTTGCCAAAATGCGCAAATTCGTGAAGAAATACGTTTCATCCTGCCTCGAATGCTTACACCACAAAACACCTGGTGGTAAGCGTGAAGGCGAATTGCACCCTATAGAAAGGCCAAGCGTACCGTTTCATACGGTTCATGCGGACCACTTGGGTCCATTTATAAAGAGTAAAAAGGGCAATTGTTATTTACTCGTTTTGGTCGACGGCTTTACAAAATATGTTATCGTAAAGCCGGTTAGAGACACCAAATCGGCGACCACGATAAAAGTACTCAAAGACCATATCAGCTACTTTGGTGTACCAACACGCCTTATCACCGACAGGGGCACCAGCTTCACTAGCGGGGTTTTTAGGGAGTTTGTAATGCTATACGGCATTAAGCACATTATGAATGCCGTGGCAACTCCTAGGGCCAATGGTCAAGTTGAAAGATTCAACAGGACCATATTAGACGCCCTTTCTACTTCAGCCCACGGTAAAGACGAAAAGTCTTGGGATGAACAAATTCTCGATATACAATTAGGTTTAAATACTACGACTCATAAAACGACGCAAAAGACTCCATCAGAGTTACTTTTCGGATTTAACATTAAGTGTAGGAGTGAAAGCATATTGAGTGAGGTTTTAGACGACACCGTGACCGTAACATCGGCGGAAAAATTAGTAGAAGTAAGGGACGTAGCTGGAAAGAAAATAAGCGAGACTCAGATTAAAGATAGGGAAAGGTTTAACCGTCGTAGGAAACCAGCGAAAAATTATTCAGTAGGAGACTTAGTACGTGTAGAGCGACAGGTTCCTAACGATGGACAATCACAAAAACTGGTTGTCAAATATCAGGGTCCCTACCGGGTAATAAAAATACTTCCCAACGATAGATATGTCATCGAAGACACTCCCTTATCGCGCAAAAATAATCGTCGTTACGAAGCCGTCGTAGCAATCGACAAAATGCAGCCCTGGTTAAATTTTAGTAGAAACTTAGAAAGTAGTTGTGAAGAAAGTGGTTCAGATAATGAGTAAAAATAAATTTATAAATAAAAACTAAATAAAAGTTATGTTCTTGTTCGTTAAGTGTTTATTTATATTAATCTAATATAAATATATTATTATTAAATTTAATGTATTATGATTAAATAACAATATTTAGATTACATTAGATTAGTGTCTCGTGTAATTATAAGCCTCAATCAGCGTTTGAGCTTGTTGTGTCTAGATGTCAGATCCGTATCGGTGTTTATGTCAGAACATTATATAAAATATTATTAATGTTTTAGTATCAGCCTGTAGCACTTACAAGCTACAGGTTCTGTTTGATTTGGGTTCTATTGTCATGACAATAATTATTTCATTGCTAAATTGTAATGTGGTATAATTATAACAGCAATGATTCCTTTCTCAATTCAATCAAGCCGTAATAAAAGTATTGAAAAAAATATATATATACTAATAATACTCTGTTCATCCCGATAATAGTAACGTCATTTTTCTCGCGAAGGGACTCGCTTTCACAGGAAGGCCGAGCTGTAAGCCTAATTAGTTTAATGTACGACTGATTAATATTATTATTTATGTCCTAGAATTATTATACTTCTAAATCTAATATATAGATGTTGTATTGACTGTATTAAGTAGCAACCGGTAGGCAGATGTTAAAGATTAAACAGTTTTGATTTATAATGAAATATATTACATTGTTAATCTAAATGATAATAATTAAATGTGTTATTAATTATCAACTAATTGTCGATGAATAATCGTTTGCTAATAGCCATTATATTAATTTAAGATAGTGTATTTATAATCGAAGTTAATGTCATAACTGACTGTCGTTGCGGCAGTCAGTCTTAGCGTGGCCGTTGTACAAGGCAGAGGTCAATATTGTGATTAAAGTGCTGTGGATATATTACTGGATTTTATTTGTGCAATACTTCTGAGGCTATCCCAATACTTGCAAGCTACTAACATGACAGTGTGTTCTCCATGTGCTTCTTAACTACCTCAAACTTATTCTGCCATATAGTCCTTCGGTACATAACTGCCTTATACGATCAACCCCTTTCCCTGGCTCAATGCCAAGCTGTAACCGAATGAGCCACGCACAAGGCACGCTTTATGTAATAATATATCTCTACTAATAAAGCCAGTAATCATAATAAAATATTGATAATAGTATTACCACAATAACTGCAATAGGGGAGTACAATAATTGATGTTATTTAGGGGTTTAATATGTTTGTGGAATTATATGATAATATCCCACTGTGTTTTGGAAGATTTTGAATGGTTTCTGGTTTAATCGGGTAATAGCGTGGTTTGTGAAACAGCATCCCCATTGAAAATTCACCGCTCATTGTACAAGGTTCTATACCTATAGGACAAACAGAAAGTAGTTCTCCCCTTTCTAGTAGTTCACAGTGTGGTTGCTCCATTATGTTTACAGACAGTATCGGAATAGGATTAGGAAAATTAATAAGTAACAATCTGAGTCATTCTTCCCAAAATTATTGTGCACCTCAGGCTTCTTACAACCAAATAATGACATCTATAACTCGGAAGGAATTAGATCCTAATGCTATATTAACTGTATTTGTTGGGAATAGTCTTAACGTAAAAATTGATGATATCACTGACAATGTCACTCAACTGTTGCAACTAAATTGTAGGAAAATAATTCTTTGTGCCTTTCCATACTTTGAGAAGTTGTCAAGCAGGCAAAATCATTATATTCATAAACTTAATAATCACATGCATTTACTAAGTCACTATTGTGACAAGTTGGTATTTTTTGACACCAACAGTTTCGTTCAGAAATTAAAGTCAACGAGGAATAATGCATATCTACCGATTAGTTTTAGACGTCAAATAGCGAGGCTATTAGCTTTTAATATAAACTCAGACATAAGTTGTATGTCGCAGTCTTTTGTAAATAGTTCCACGGAAATTAGTAATTATACTAATTGTAATTATACACATTTTAGCTTAGATTTAAACTAGTCAGTAAGACAATAGAAGGTAATAGAGACAATTTAGATAAACCGATATCTTCTAGCTCTCCATCAACTATTTGTAAAAAAGGGGCTGAGCAGAATACCTTAAAATTATTTCACCAGAATATTCAGGGATTTTCATCCAAACAATTAGAGATAGAATTGTTTTTAGAAAAAACCAAGTTTGATGTTATTTGTTTTACCGAACATTGGATGAAAGATTATGAATCAATGCAAATAAATTATGATAACTACAACGTGGGAAGTTGCTTTAACCGAAAATCTAAGATGCGAGGGGGTTCCTTAATCTTAGTTAACAATTGTATTAAATCTAAGTCTCGAAATGATATAGTCGATCTATCGGTCGAACATAGCATTGAATTGTCTTGTGTTGAGCTTGATAAGCATATAATAGTGTGCGTTTACAGACCCCCAAATTATCTGAACTACTCTATCTTTGAGTCAGTAATGGAAGATGCTTTAGCAAAACTTGTAACTGGTAATAAACCAATAATTATCTGTGGTGACTTCAATGTTAATATCTTAGAGAATAATGTAAATAGCAGTAGATTTTTAAGTCTTTTTAAATCATTTAATTTGTCAAACGTTTTTTCAGAACCAACCCGAATTACTACAAATACTGCTACATGTATTGATAATGTGTTTTGTTGCTGCGACTACATAGATAAATCTATCGTAAATTACCTTCCTTCAGATCACAGCGGGCAGACAGTTGCTTTCGCGTACAATAAACAATTACAAAAAATTCAGATTCAAACCAGACAAATAACACCCAGCAATTTAGAAAAGTTTAATAATAATTTAATTAGCAAGCTAAATATACCAGGCCATATTAGAAACAATGTAAATGAATTGTATGAAGAATTCTTTTCGGTAGTGCACACTGAGTTCAGTAACACTTTAAAAAAGAAAACTAAAACTATTGGCCCAAAGTTTATTTTCAGTGACTGGGCAACACAGGGTATTAGGAAAAGTAGGGAACGATTGTTTGAGTTGTACGGCCTTAAGCCTTACATCAAAACAGAATCTTTTAATAAATATGTAGCTACTTACTCGAAAATTTTTAAAACCACTTGCAAGGTAGCCAAATCTTTATTCATTAGCAAAAAGATTAAATCAGCCGAAAATAAAATAAAGACGGTTTGGAAAATAATCAACAGCGAAACAAATAGAAATAAAAAACAAAGTAATGACTTAACACTAGAGACCTCACGTGGCCTTGTCAGCTCCAACAGTGAAGTTGCTCATGAATTTGTAAATTTCTTTACTAGTATCCCAATTAAAACTACAGAAACCTTAAACTCTTGTCCCTTGCTTTCTATTGATTTACTGAAAGCAAACGTTTCAGCCTGTCCAAATGAATTTAAATTTCAGCATATTAACCCCATAACAGTCTTAAAAGCTTTTAAGCAAATCAAGATCAAATTAACTGAAGATCTATGGGGTTTGTCTATCAAAGTTTGTACCTCAATTATTGAGACTGTAGCTCCGTATTTAGCCTTAATATTTAATTTGTGCGTGGATCAAGGGGTCTTTCCGGATCTAATGAAGTTCAGTAAGGTAATACCGCTTTTTAAATCCGGGGACAGTAAAGACACGAATAACTATAGGCCCGTATCCGTGTTGCCAGTTTTCAGCAAGGTGTTTGAAAAGATAATGCTCAATCAAATGCTTCACCATTTTAACAACAATAAAATATTACACGAGCAACAGTATGGTTTCACCAAAGGACGTTGTACAACTGACGCCGGTGTCACTTTATTAAAACACATATTTACTGCGTGGGAAGAGGCACAAGATGCCATAGGAATCTTCTGTGACCTTTCGAAGGCATTTGATTGCGTAAATCACGAAACCCTGATCTTGAAACTTGAGCATTACGGTTTAGGTAAACTTGCGCTCAGCTTAGTAAAATCGTATTTGAGTGATAGACAGCAGCAGGTACAAATCAATGGTGTCAATTCAATGGGTTTAAAAGTAGAAATGGGTGTACCACAAGGTTCGATATTGGGTCCCTTCCTCTTTTTAGTTTATATTAATGACTTACCCCACTTATTTAACAATCACCCGCAAATGGTGTTGTTTGCAGACGATACTTCTTTAATATTTAGGATAAACAGACGTGCCACTAATCTTGACGACGTAAATAACGCCCTACTGCAGGTTCATAATTGGTTTACTGTAAATAATTTAGTTCTAAATGGGAAAAAAACTAAGTGCATCAGATTTGCTCTACCAAATGTCAAAAGTAGTGATTGTGACATAGTATTAAATCAAGAGAAACTAGAATTTGTCGATAAAACGATTTTCTTGGGAATCGCGCTCGATTCAAGGCTACAATGGGGCCCTCATTTAACATCTCTTGCAGGACGCCTAAGCTCAGCAGCATATGCTGTTAGAAAAATCCGTCAATTTACCGATGTTGATACCGCGAGGATAGTTTATTTTAGTTATTTTCATAGTATCATGTCATACGGTATTTTACTATGGGGACGGGCTGCAGACATCGAGTCTATATTTATTCTGCAGAAAAGAGCCATCAGAGCCATATATGATTTACGTAGACGCGACTCTCTAAGAGAGCTGTTTAAGGAAATTAATATCATGACAGTACCTTGTCAATACATCTATGAAAACATCATGTACGTTAGGAAAAATCTGCATTTATTCAGTAAAAGAGGTGACAGACACCACTATAATACTAGAAATAGGGACCAACTAGTTCAGCCAGGTTTCAGGCTTGCTAAAGTAGATTCCTCTTTCATGGGGTACTGCTTAAAATGTTACAATAAAATACCTCTCCACATTCTACAACTGAATGAGACGAAATTTAAATCTTGTGTGAAACGCACACTATGTAGTCAAGCGTATTATAAGTTGGTGGATTACATTGATGATAAAAATGCTTGGCTCAATGCCGGTCCTGCTCCACAACCATAGGAGCAAACTAATTGATTCCCAGTCAAGTTATTGTGGAAGCTGCAGAAGATTGTAAAAAAGATCGTTGCATTGTATAGATTCCATATATTAGTATTATATAACTTCATAGCGCATGTGTGAGTACTATGTACTGTAAAGCCACCATTTACATCTAGTTATTTTATTTTTTCTGACTTGAATAAGCCTTGGCGGCTGAGAGAATGTCATGCTCACTCAAATGTCTCGGTGATGGTGGCGGGTGTGTCGGGTCATTTAGTTCCCTTCAATATGGTTGAGCTGAATGGTGCTGATACATGCGTCATGTTCGTGAACGGGCGCTGTCAATTGAGACTGGTCAACTCTCGGCTGCCACGGTTAATTTTAATTTATTTATTTTTTAATTTGTTGATTTCATCTTTTCTCTGGACGCTCTTAATGTGCACGTCTGTCTACATCGTTCTCACATATATGTATAATCACAACATGAATGATGTAACCAAGATTTTGTAACAATATTTTGATTTAAAAGAGTGTCCATGGAGTTTCTTGCCCGTTCTTCTCCATAGAGATCTACGCTAGGGAATGGGCATCTACAGTACTTTCTCAAGTTATTATGCCTTGTGACTGTGACTGTAGCTTTGATTTAGTTTTGTATTTTTGACATTCAAAAGTGCCGTAATGGTCTAATTGAAATAAATGATTTGAGTTTGAGTTTGAGTTTGAGCAACCAGATGATATTTTATTGTCACCATTCTCCTACAATTTTGCCAATTTGATTGTGGTCGGCGCAACTTGTCTTTTCCATACTTTTCTACTAGCAATCATTTCAATAGTCACCTATTGGTTTATTAACTAGTTATGTCGGTTTTATAAACAGACGAAAACCTAGTTCTATCAACCTCACGAAATGATTGTATAGGCAATAGGAGAATCGAAAGTAAACTGAAACATTGGTCTATTCTAAAAGTTAACCCCGATTACTTAACAATACAAAAATCAAAATCATATCCAACAAAATAACAAAGATGAAATGTAGGAATTTTACATAAGGTGACATAATAGGAGGTCTTAAATCAATAATAACATAGCCTTGAATCAGATCCATACGCGCTTGAGGAAAATCCGGAAAAATAATAATCTGCCATCGAAAAAATATTGGCTTACGAAATTGACTTTGTCGTATGTCAAATAAGTGGCGAGAAGGAATCAAAGTTCCTGGATTGATGAGACGAAGCGAATAACACCGTAATGATGGTTTATAACTTTTTTCTCCGCATCTAAGGTGCTTATATAAATTTATTATTTCGCACTAGAAAGAAAAATGCACCCTAAATCCATTACCGTATGGTAGAGTTTCAGGAATGCATGCTAGAAAAAGCTGTAAGATTAGTTTGCAGGCTTTTATATCTTTGTAAAATATTCGCGGGCAGCAGAAAATTGCATGAATCTGTTGATGCCAACACATAAAAATATAATGTCTGCAATAAACGAAGATTTTTGTGGTTCCTCGTATTTTTAATGGTATGGTTATATAGTTCCGTACTTATGTTTTTGTGGAATTACTATCTAATAAATTGGCAAGTCAATAATATTGTTATTGGTGGCAGTTAATAATACTTATGATGTTTTGTTTTTCTGTTTAACAGCCAACAGTTAATTTGTAGAATTTGTATAGGCACAGCCGGGCAATAACATTTCCAGGGGGTGGGACACACGCTGACATATTCCATGAGAGGTTAGTACTACTATGTCGTGACGATTAATTATCGTTGGCAAAATTCATGGACGACAGTAATCGTGTCGTCCTATACGTGAACACCTCCATTTAAATACACAAACCACGACACTTAAAACTACACGATTATCTGTCTTCCACGACTTAGTGCGAACGGGGTCTTACTTAAATCTATATTGACTGGTTGACTCTATCTGTCAGTATCGACTGGATACATTGACGGTTACTTCAGAAATCTGTCAACAATATTATGTCCATATCGATACGACCAAACCTGTATCATATTAATATCATCACAAAAAAAACCTTGGTAACGCCGCCAGTCTTTTGGGGACATTAACAGTTGACAGCGTTGAGGAGTTTATTGACACCATTTTTCAATTTTATAATTTAAGTTAGTTAGTTGAGTTTATTTAAACAGATATGTTAAAAACTCTTAATCTTAATGATAGTTCAAGAAGGCGGCTCGGCAAATGTCACAGAAGTCGGTTGGTTGGACAGACGAGTTGGACCTAACGACCAATAATTCCCAGATAAGCCATGAAATTTAAAAAAAAAACTGAATGTCATGGGGAGACGCCTTTGCCCAGCGGTGGAGTAATGTAGGCTAGTTTTATAATACTATTAATATTTACTAACCAAATAATGCAAATATAAGAACATCATGAAAACAGACACAGTATCACACATTTCTATTACCATAATAAGATTATTTTTGGGCGATAGAGAATTAGCCCCGACATGTCTTCCCACACACAACATTCTACGAAGCGTACACAACGCACCAGTCATTACAGACACAAATCACATACACACATCCTCTTATGAATATTAATCGTTTGAAAGTCTATTAGCCTCAGTTCTACAGCCGGATTTGTACCGGCTCTATTACTTAGATGACACAGACTGTTCATACTGTGGAGTTTCGTGTTTGGAGCGGCCCAGATGTGAGGTAGGGAAATGATGAACATAGGATTAGGCGTATGGTTGTCTCTGTCTGTTAGTAAGAACTATTGTGACTATAATTATTGTGGATAGCTGAAATTGGGTTTCTGTTTACCTGAAACCCACGTTAATCTATTCAATAAATCATCGTCTGTTTAGCCTTTTCTAGTCTAATCGGATGTAGCTAAATACCAGTGTTTAATGTGGAGCGTCTATCTATTTGACCTCCAAAACCCAGTTAGTAGGTACGGGGTAATATTCATTTATTTATTTAAACTTCATGTACAAGAGTACCCTAAAGACCCCCCACACTCCCCTCATGATACCCTAAAGTAAAACTGGTTGCAATAAACCTTCGTCCATAATCCAATAATTGAAAAAAATTACAGAAACATTCTTTCGCTATAAAAATTAAATTTAATGAATGAAATATATAATGTTTTCAAACGTTCTAGTTTACGAAGCCCTTTGAACATTCGTGTTGCACATTATTTGCGCTGAGTACCTACTTTCATAGACTGTCGCACTATTGAGCATCCATATTTACACATACTGTTACCGAGCAAAGCCTTTAAACGTAGCAAAGTATTTCGAAACGTAAAAATCCAGCAACTATTCCAAGTAAAACCGCAGGGAAACCTGTTGTATCAATAAATTAGCGTGAAACGGATCGCCGGGCGGGGGACGCTGTGCGCGGGGCGGGAGGGAACAAAGCGACCAAATAACTCAGCGGCGACGTCTGAAATGTGAAAAATTTAAATATTTTACAAAGAAAACTAGCGTTTTACGGTTTTTTTCGTGGAATGGGTTACTTTTGTTCCTATTGTAGTTGTTATTTATAGCGAGAAAGATGCGGCTGAATGTTAACGTTAGTCGTTGTGGACTAAAGTAGTTCAGTCAAGGCGGAGACGGAGAGAGACGAATGGTTATTGAGGTTTTGTTTACAGAATACAGAAAGTATAAAACAGATAAATGCGCTTGACTGTATGTTTGTTGTGGACGAGTCGAAAAAGCATTTTCGTTTGTAAGATCCTAGCAAGAGGCGTACTATAAAACGAATAAAGGGTTTACAGAACAGTCAATCATGATTGCATTCATCAGTATTTCTAATCATATAGTCTGTCACATAATAGCATCACCTGTCATCCTAAAGAGGGGTTGAACAGAGGTGTACCTTGTAGTGGATAGTCCCACATTGCTGTTTTCAGCAATGGATAGAGTGGTTCTCGAGAAGGGTTTTAGTACATAATTTGTACGCGGGCAAAGCCGCGGACATCGGCTAGTTATTAAATAAACTAAACTAAGCGGTCGTGCTTGACGAGTTATTTCTGCTCGTGTAGTCTGTGTTATCTAATTTAAAACTTTAAAGACATCCTCGATTGGCCACTTCAGTACAGACGCTCGTGTAGGCTGCAGGCTCTTATATCACAATCATCTGATTCAAGTTCATAGAATGGAGATAATTTTGCTCAAACATTAACCCAATCTGTGATATCTTATCAAGAATTAATTGCTAAGGCGAACTCGGGCGGATGTCTAGTGTGGGCATTGCCACAGTGAGATTTAATTTTGCTCTTTCGGATAGCTAGCTATAAAGGAGAATGACGAAATGTGCCCAAATCCTATCCGGCTTGCAGATATAATGTTAGTAATGTTGTGTATAGCAATTGCCGTATCTATTATATGTGTATGTGAAATAAAGGAGTCTTAAGTTATAAATCGAGTTACCTTTTGATAATATCAGAATTTTCCCAAACAGAAGTAAAACACTTGCCAAGATCTTCAACTTCATCTCCCAAACATCCTCCAAGTAATTCAATCATAGAACTTCAAACAATTTACGATTATGAATGTGGTTGATGTCTACAACAACACATCCTAATAAACTAAAACTACAATCATGTAGCCCTACAACTATGTACCATTGCAAACTTTGGTGAAAACGTTAAGGTCAAGATAGTCCGTTTGAGAGGGTCAATTGACCTGTTTTGACCCGTTATGGGGTGCGGTCAGATATGGCAGCTATGGGTTAAATGATTTTGGGGACTGTTTATAGGCTGTTTGAGTTAAAGTTTGTGGGTAGCTGTGATTGTGGCTGAACTGTGGTGGCCGGGGAAAGGATGACCCTTTCTCTAGCCGACTGTGTCAGTACAGCCGGTTATAGGGTGGGAAAGATGGTGAATGTCCTTTTGTTTGCAGTTGACAATTCATTGAGATTAACATACGTTTGGTAAGCTGGTGAACTGTAATGTAGACTTGTAGAGGTTAAAGTCAAGACTTCGTCCGAACAGTGTTTTCTTCTTTGTTAAAGCAGTCAAACAAGTGGAGGACATGATGAGAGCTAGGTACCATTTGAAAAACTGGAATTTCTTAGAAATTAAAAGTTGAAGACGTGTGACATCCAGCCACCCGCACAGGGCCTCGGAGGACCCGCTCCCTCTCACAATGAGGAGCCCTAAGTCGAGGTAGTGGCAACTTTTTACGCTAATTTTGCGTTATTACACGTACTTACCTATTACCGGATTGGCGTAGTGGTAGTGACACTGCCTTACGTTCTTAGGGTCCTGGGTTCGAATCCCGGTAGGAGCAAATGTTTGTGTGATGAGCACGGACATTTGTTTCAGAGTCATGGATGTTTATATGTATAATAAGTATGTATTTACAAACAAAAAAGTATATATGTAGTATATCAACTATCTAGTGTCCACGACACAAGCTTTGCTTAGTGTGGCACTAGGTGGCGCTGTGTGTTAATGTCCAGCGATATTTATTTATTTATTTATTTATTTATTTATTTAAAAGTCCTTTTGTAGTCATTTCAATCTCACCTCTCATTACTCCCTCTTTTGAAAACTGAAAGCAAAATATCTTTTCAAATCGTAATTAAAAACGCGTTCGATCACAATCTACCGAGCTTCACCAGCAGACTTTTTAAAAACTTATCCTTTTGAGCCGTTTGGAACAATACAGCAATCAATGGTGGAGGCTTCTTTATTGCAGCTCCGAAGAGGAAGGGTCAAATATTTCGATTGCAAAATTGTCGACTTTCGCTCAAGTTTGAAGTTAAACGATCGATTTGACTGGCGTAAGTCAGACGTGGTAGCGTTTTTGAATAATCACCGCGGCAGTGACAATATCGTCAGAGAATACATACTGTGGTGTGTGTCATTTCATGCCTTAATTATTTTAAAAACAACATACCCGTAAGTTCATCAAATTATTGTAAAAATTACTCTTTTAAATGTGACAAGGGTAAATAAGGACAAACAGAGCAAAAACTAGCAAATTTTTAGCATTGCTTTTTTGTTTATATTTCGCCCAAATACCTAGTTCGTGAAGGTTGCAGGAATCCGTTGGATGCGAGTCGCAAGGGACCGGTGAATGTGGCGACACTTGGGGGAGGCCTATGTCCAGCAGTGGACGTCTTTCGAGTGAAATTATGATGATGATGATGATACCTACTTCGTACTTTATTGGATTATAGTCCAGCTTGCCTTATGAAATATTTTCACAATTGACTTGGAAACAGAAATAAACATCAATCATGGCAGAAATATCTCTCCCAAAGTTTTTACCTTGAGACAAACCTGGTGTCGACACTTCCTGACTAACAGGCGTCCATTACTCCACTCTATTTGACTCCTCAGCTTCGTAATTTCATTTATTTCGCTGTCAATGACTAATTGATTATGTCTTGAACACTGCGAACGGTAATTGATTGAGAACAAATGGCTAAAAGACGACTATTTAGATTTGTTATCTTCTTTTTCTTTAAATTAGGATACATAGAAAGCGTGTACCTACATTATAAGTATAAAGCGAGGTTGCACTGCAAGAGTAGCAGAACTTATTTCGACTAGTATTTTGTAAGGTAGAAACCGCGCCCGTTACCGCTTCCTCCATGGCATAGGCGTTAGTTTGGAAAATAGCGTTTTCACCAAATAATCGCGATGTGTATCCGATCCAGTCATCTTATCGAAGCGGTTTTTGTTTGAACCAATTCAATTGGAGGAGGTTCAGACAGTTCTAGACGATATTTGGTTTACCAAAAATCACGAATTCACGAGTCTACTTACATTCAATTGTTTTATTTAGGTGTTGGTCCAAGTTACTTCATGCTTCAAGTAAATTATTTTTTATTCCATTTGTGTACCTGATTACTGACAATAGTGCGTCTTTGAGAGATATCGTAATGTAGTGCTCATTGACTTATTCAAAGAGATTTTGATCATATCAATTATTTAGTCAATGAGCGCTGAGTCGACTGTGATAAGTTTTGGCTTGTAGGTAAGTAACACTGCATTCAAAATTAAGAAGTCGATCGCTAGTAAGCATGATGTCGCCTTTTGCATAAAAAGTGAGACTATGAGATTTTTATCTAAGTTTTCCAAAGTAAAAGCAAGAAGCAACTATTTTCCATTTGCGCCCAATCCATAAGGCAACGTAGTCGATTAAAATAACCACTGCTTATAAAAACGCTATCGCTTATACCTTGCACCGCATCCAATCGAGTAATGTTCAGACGCGGCCCACTGAGTCATGAAACGGATATTTTGTTTGAGGCAACTCTTTGTACACTCAACATTGTGAATTTTGTTGATGGCAACTTTCCGATATTTTCTTTTTAGCTCTCTTTAATGGCGGCGAGTTATCGGCTTTTAAATTCATTGGGAAAATGTGTTTAGTGAATTGAGTTTCTGGGTAGTTTCGGCTATAAGATTATGGTTGTAGTGGAAAGTTGTCTCAATTTCAGGTGTTAATAATATAGACACGCATGTTTACGCATTTTGCATTTAGTGTAATGAAGTAAAACGTATGCCCATAATTGTCCTGATGGACGCTAGTGACAGCACCAAACTCGTCACCTAAATAGGCTGACTAATTTAGTCAAAATTTTCATCGACGCTCTCAGAAGAAGAAACAAAATTAAATGAGCAAATTGCCTGAAAAATAAACTCGCATTAGTTATTCATGGTACACTTAAAATATATCTAAATTACATTTTAACCAAAGTGCATCAATGAATAAATAGTGAGGTGAAATCACAACAATATATTTCATAATTATTAGAATTCATATTACCATAACAAACAAAAGCCGCAAAATGTTATTAAGAAAAAACCTTATAAAAATCACAACCAATATATTTTTGTTACATTTTTCGAATAACATTTCCCCAAACTGTAGGTATACAAAAAAACTTATGCGGACTTTCGGCACCAAATAGGGTCACCCCGCAAATAAAGTTGAAGTTTTATAACGAAATAAGAATATCGAAGAGAAAGGTTGTATCTTTACCCCTATGTATCTTGTGTGATATTTAGCTGGGCTGTGGGGCGGAAGGGACGAAGACTACTAAATAATCAAAGGGCAGCCATAGGAACTGCGGACAGCCCTGACCGGACAATGGCTCGGTAGGGGTACCCGTCGGGTTGCCCCTGACTATAAGATAAGTTGGATGCTGCAGTAACTTGCCACGTAATGCTCGTTGGCGTTTAGTCTTGATTGGAATTCGGCGATTTGTGTGTTCCCAGTTGTCCTCAGAATTGTTTCTGATTTGTTTTTTCGATCTACGGGTTTTTATTCTATCTACATTCTCTTTGTTTTATATAGGAAACAAAAATAGAGTAGAGGGTTTGAAGTCAAAACTGGTGACTGGGCGATCAACTACATTCTACATTTATTTATGAAATTATTTTTAAAAGGTGCTAGGAAAATAATATAGGTAAATATAATAAATAAATGAATATTAATATGGTGCTTAATATATTTAAAAAGAGCTATCAAATCACCTTAATTTTATAGGAAAATCAGAAGAAACAATTATTTTGATTCTATCTTAAACGAGGCTTAGAGAAACATCAAGTAAATACTTAAGATCTGGTAGCTGTCAAGTAAATATTCATTATTATTACAGTGAAACTTGATTAAGTGGGACCTGGATAAGTGAGAAACCTTCATAGCTGGAACTCATGCTGAGCTCCCGACATTTATGCATGGATATCTGAGACACTCAGTAAGAAGTAGAAATGAAACTATAATTTGCAGGTCCCTTGAATGTCCCAGTTATCCAGGTTTCACTGTAATAATTATGACCTTTGTGCTTCTCCTACCGACCAAGAGGGCAATTAGCCTAAAAATATATTTACTACAATAAGAAAGTCCTGTAATTCATGAATAAGTTTGTTATTAATGTGTCTCTTTAAATATTATCTATTATTTACGTAAGTTTAAGTTTTTATACCGAATTAAGAGGTTTTCAGTTACTTCAATTACTTACGCCATGAATTTGATATCTGTACCTCAATATTTAGTCCTTTTTCAAAAGGATTACCTACTAACCTGTAAATATTTTAACTTGAAACCAATCGATTGATAGTTTTCGTGAAAAAAGTGATTTTTAACCGACTTCCAAAAAGGAGGAGGTTCTCTATTCGACTGTATGTATTTTTTTTTAATGTATGTTCACCGATTACTCGAAGACGCCTGAACCGATTTGAAAAATTCTTTATTTGTTTGAAAGGTTATACTTCCAAGTTGGTCCCATAGAAATATTGTCAAGATCTGATCACGAACTGCGGAGATATGGAACGGAACTCTTCAATAATAGACAGCAAATCTGTCGTGATTGCTGCAATCGCTTGGATGTTTATTGTTTACACAACATCACAACATAACATCACGCCTGTATGCTCTGACAAAAGAGTCGGTGACAAAAAAATTAAATCAATCAAACAAACGTCACCGACTTCAGAAGCTAAAGTTATTTTTCACGTTTTTGGTTTTTTTTTTTAAGTCGGTTTTATTTTTTGCAAAAAAGTTTTTGTGGTATTGAAATCGTATTGAAGAGTTTTTATTTGACCACTTGTAATTTGAATTCAAATTGGTTCGTAAGTTAATAATTGTTAAAACATCGCTACATCATATTTTAACTGCGAAGACCGCTGCTATGCCTGCTTATATATTATGTAAATAAGACTGTAGATTTTGATGCGCTTAGCTATATTCTGAACTAACAACTCTTAACTCAAAATTAATAAATAATTGGAAAATTATATCATGGAGTTAGATACAAGGTCGCTTTGCATCCTGCTCAAAACCAACATTGTGCTACAAACCACCAATCTGAACAAATTTCTCTATGGGACAACCATCGTAATCGCAAAAAAAATAAGCGACTGTCTCATACATTAATTTGATCCAGTAGTATTGGAATTTTGTATGGGGCCGCTGATTACTTTGTCGCGACTACGATGGTAGTCTCATAGAGAAAGTTGTTCAGTTTGATGGTCTGTAGCACACCTTTGAATTTGACAAGGATCCAAAGAGACACCTTTTATAAGTACTTGTAAATTCCCAAAAAGTTATACTTGGTCTCCTAAGATCGTTTACCTATAGCTACAATGGTTAAGGTACCTGCCAAATCTCAAAATAAATTCCACCCTATATTGTTTGCCTCTTAACCAAACATGTACTCGGTAACACAATAAGCTAACCGACAATCTACTTGAATCTACATGTAGTAAACCCATAAAACCACTCCACAATACATTTCCAGCATAACTTTGTTCACTTTATTCCGACTACCCGCAATTTGCAAGACAAATTACACAAAGGCTATCTCGCTGAGAGCCAGGTGAACTTTGACTTTTAAATAAATAAAACTGCTGGCCGGATTCTGCGTCCACTATGTACTGTAGGTGTACCTAATACATAAACGGCCATTTTTTGTTGCGGTCGAGACGCGAGGTCCGACCACCCAGTATAATCAGGCCTTATTAATATCATAATCATATGTAGTCTATGTTCGACGAAGTCTGATTTTAATTTGTTTTTATTTTTAAACAAAACCTACCTTTGTCACTCAAGCGTAAAATCATGGACAGGTGCATTCTTCCCATTTTGACATATGGATCCCAGACTTGGTCTTTGACAAGCATTCAAAAGTCCAAGCTCAAGGTTTGTTAACGTGCAATGGAGCGGATGGCCGTTGGGGTAGAAAAGTTCTGGAGTGGCGACCGCGAACCGGAAGACCTCCCATTAGGTGGACTGATGACCTGGTGAAGGTTGCGGGAATCCGGTCGATGCGAGTCGCAAGGGACCGGTCAATGTGGTGACACTTGGGGGAGGCATATGTCCAGCAGTGGACGTCTTTCGGCTGAGATGATGATGGCGATGAATGGAGCGCAGCATCCTAGGCGTCAAACTTACTGACCATGTACGCAACACCACACTGCGCTCCAAAACACAAATCACTGACGTTACTCAAAAAGCCGCCAAGCTAAAGTGGGACTGGGCTGGCCATGGCTGCCGTATGCCTGACGAGCTGTGGGCTACAATAACCACAATGTGGAGCCCTGACACACCCAGAAGGCGACGCGGTACACCTCGCAGGAGATGGCGGAATGAGCTAGACAAAACCAACGACCAGTTGGTCCTGGATCGAAAAATTTGGAAGTCACGGGGAGAGGCCTTTGATTGGATGATACAGGCTAACAGTAACAGTTTAGTTTTAAATTGTTTTATATTTCAATGTGTGGTTTCGAGTGATAAGTACCTGTGTAATGAAAGATCAAGGCTTTTTCAACCGTATTTTCGTTAATATAATGTATTTAATTTGTTCGAACGTTTTATTTTCTTTTAATATTAAAGCCCGCAATTTAAATTCTCGCGTATCAAAGCCTGGGATAACAAACATGAATGTCAAATGCAGTAACACTGTCGACACGAAAACAAATAATATCGTGTTAAGATTATAAATATATATTTTTTTCAAGATATATATGTAAAGAATAATTTAAATCCAGCCATAACTAGTATTACGAGTATTTAGGCATCTGGCCGACGATTAACGATAAGTAAATAGAGCGAGTGTGTGCGAGTTTGTCGGAGGGCCATGAGCGAGTAAGCGACGGCGATGGGCGAGTGTCTCTCTTTGATAGCTCTTAAAAAATAAGCGACAGCAAGGCGTTTCCTCGTCAGTGGCGGCACATGTACCTGATGTGCTAATCATAGGAAGGAACTTCCTATAAATAGTTAACAACCATACATAATTTGGTCTTATCTTTTCATTTTCAACTGCCTCAAAAGTATCACAGAACTTGGCCTTTTAGAGAGTTCACCCATAATTACGTGTGTGCTCAACACAGTGACTGCCAAAGTTGAGGCACGCTGTATATAAAATGTCAGCGTTGGCACATAATTGACGCGAAACTTTACACTAAGTTGAAAGCCAAGTTAGTGTTATGTTAGAATTAGTTATGAACTGGAAAATAATGTGAATATACTGACAGGGATACTGCTTGGAGAATGGTAAAGTCTTTTTATGCTGAATTCTTGACTATAAAGTACAAGAGATCACTGATCGTCGTTAGCAAAACTATGTAGATTTTAACCCACTTCAAAAAAGAGGATTCGGCATTCGACTAGTTTTTTAGGTAATCATTGGTGTTGATTGCATGGTCGCTTGAGGTACAGGCTAAAACTGCACAAAATAAACAACTTAATAAGTTTTCAAATATTTTAATAGGTCATCGTTACGGCAATGACTGCACATGATTTTCAGGTATAGTGTGGAATTTTTCACTCATTTGTGTGGGTCACACAAATGAGTGAAAAATTCCACAAAACGTTTATTGGATAAAACTTTTTCATGTGAAACATGTAATAGAATTAACTTTGAAAAATTTCAACCGATCTACTTACCCAAGTGTAAAAGAACATGATTAAAGCAAATAAAACATTGAAAGCGAAAATAAATTAACTGTAATGAAGTGGTGCCCGGTCACTCGCAGGCATAATTACTTGCAGGCGTTTCGAATAACTAGCATAATGTTCGAATAACTCGAATAATTGGTGTCACTTCATCGCCAGTGCTGTTTCCAGCATTTATTGCGTAATGACATCAAAGGCTTTTGGGTTTTGTGTGTTTTCGTCGGCAATTGGTAATTTTGGTATGGTTTTTAAGAGCTTTTAATATAATTCTCTTTATCCATTTTATACGTTCAAAGTGTGGCTTCGGTGAGGGTCCTTCCCTTACCGAAGCCGTCAACCATCAAAATCAAACCAACCAATGCAGCGTTCCCACTTTGTTGTGGCGACAGATAATCGTGGTTTTAAGTGTCACGGCGTGAGTATTTAAATAGAGGTTTGTATCTAAAGTAAAGTTATATTATATTATTAAAAACTGCAATAGAAAAAAAATACGGGTAGTAACTAGAAGGTTCACAAATAAATTGTTGCAATGACGAAGAGAACAAGTGCTTATCTGCTTCGTGAAGGGTGTTTTTACAAACATTATTGGCAGAAGAATAGTAATAAATCTGCATCGTTGGACTAACCAGTCACCTTGGTTATTTGCTATGCGGGTGTATTTGTTACTTGCTGGGTCTTGACTATTCAGTACTAACTATCAACACTTTAACAAATCAATTTAACAGTCTAAAAATTAGGCACAACATATCAAAACCGGCCAAGAGCGTGTCGGGCCACGCTCACTGTAGGGTTCCGTAGCTTCCCAGACCATTAAAAATACCAACATTTTTCGTCAGCAAAAATAACTTTGTTTTTCATAGTATTTGTATGAAAAACAAAGTTATCATTTGCGTTTTTTTGAAAAAGTGCTATATAACTCAAAAACTATTCAACTCATCAAGTTGAAAATAATTTTCCTAGAAAGTTCATATAAAGGTCTACTTCTGTGATTTTTTTCATATTTTTTAAACTTATGGTTCAAAAGTTAGAGGGGGGGGGACACATTGTTTTTGACTTTCGGAGCGATTATTTCCTAAAATATTAATATTATCAAAAAATGATTTTAGAAAACCCCTATTCATTTTTAAATACCTATCCAACAATATATCACACGTCAGGGTCAAAATTAAAAAAAAAATCGCTCCCCACTTTACGTCTGGGGGAGGTACCCTAATAAAAATGTTTTTTTAAATTTTTATTTTTGCACTTTGTCGGCATGATTGATATACATATTGGTACCAAATTTCAGCTTTCTGGTGCTAACGGTCACTGAGATTATCCGCGGACAGACAGACAGACAGACAGACATGGCGAAACTATAAGGGTTCCGTTTTTTGCCATTTGGCTACGGAACCCTAAAAAGGCAAAACAGTTTCGGAACTTTATCACATCGAAGTCGTTGAAGGACAGTCACATTTTTCTGACGTCGCTGTTTGCATCGTTCGATATGACAAGAAGCTAATCATTTTCAAAGCCTCTCGCATTTCGACAACAAGAATCAACAGGATTGGCAAAAGCTTTAGGGAATTTAGGTTACTTCAAAAAAATATATTGAGTTCTTCTTAATCGTTGTCACGGAGATAGAAATCCACTTTGTCAACCCCCTTGTCTGGTTTATGTAAAGGGATTCGCTCGTACCAGACAAAAACACATCTTCAATCATAACCAATTTGACCTTCGCAATTAAAATCCATTAAAAAGTTAGTACACCTCGACGAAATGAAATCAATCAAAGTGCGAGCGAGCGCCGGGCGGTGTAATGAGAATTTTGAACTAACGACCGATGTGAACGGGCCTTAATTAATGGATCCTGTGTTAAGTTGCTGATAATGATGGATGGGTGTGCGGTGGCAGGTCAGGGGGATGTGCTGTGTTTTAGAAGATGTGAAGTGAAGTTTAGTGTTTCTATCTGCAGTTGCTGCGATGAAGAAACACATTTCTTTTTCAATCGACAATTTTTTTGCCACTTACATGATGTGGTGATGGCAGGTGGAGTAGAGACCTCACTTTATGGTTACCGAAAGACAATAGAAGAAGTGTTGGCGGACCAACAGCCAGAGGTCGATGACATTCAGAAGATCGCGGGTAAAACTTGGTTGAGACACGCGAACACCAGGGAAGAATGTCACAACAGGTCTGGTGACGATGATGGTCAGGGTGGCAAGATACTAACAATATTTGTATTAGAGTTTCCCTAAAACTGGTACTGTAACCACTACCTGTCAAATGGCCTCTCTGCCTCCTACACTTTTGTGTTTTTATTCAACAAACACAATCTACCTACCTATAACGAGCTATTTGCACTCCCACCTACAACCGAACATTTTTACCTGCATCGCGTAATCCGAAAGCTGAACTGGAAAAAAAAACTTCATTCTCCCCGTCCAACCTTTTTACGCAAATCTCCAGAATTTCAGCAGTTATAAATCTCAGCCTAATTTAAAATCCGCTCACTGAATAACTTTGAAACTTGCCTAAAATAATTACAATTTAGTATTTAATACTAAAATATCTTTACTTAAAGGCCCAAAAGGTTTTTAACTAAGTTAGGAATCTCGGAAGCTAAGAGAATTAAACTGGAGTTTAGTTTACAAATGCCATTAATGTGAGAGCACTTTGTGTTTGGACGAACGCTTTGAATTTGATAAATTGAAGCCTCTGAAGACCGGAGATTAATACCAATGAGCCTCTTAAATTATTATGTTTGTTTGAATTATGTACGCGTGAACTTTCAGCCGCGATGAGTAGTGGAATGTTAGGATGATCGGGTTGATATTGTGAACGCACCAAAATGGAAATTGCTATTTATTAGTTAGTTTATTTATATTGAGAGGAAAGCATTAAATAAAAATTAACAACCACTTCATTATAATAATGGGACCAAAAGACTTCATCCTAAAGGAAAATGCGTTGCGGTTAGATTCCCAGACCGCGCTTTACTTCATAAAATAAAGATTGTTTTTGTTGAAACTTTATTCTGGCCCCCACTATGTCTTCATATATATGTGATTTCGTGGAAATCGAAAATGTTTCGAATTCTAACATAATTGCTATTGGAATTTAAATGATTTCCGAAATCACACGCACTAACCACAAAATTATCAGGCTTATTCCACAATATCAAGATAAACGCAAGGGATTAAGATACTGATAAGTGATTGGATAACAACGAGTTTGTGGCAGGAAGTCAGTAGTCCGTAGTGATGGAGACAAAGCACTTGATACTTCTGTGTGCGGCTGTGGTGGGCCTGGTGGAGGCAGGGAAACATGACATGTACTCCAGGTAAGATTGATCTGGATTTTTTTATTAGAAGTTCTGGTGGCCTAGTAGGTTGAAACCAAATAACTCAAGGAAGCGTTTTAATTTGTGCAATTTATTTCATCAAATTCAGTGTAGGTCAAAATATTCAGAGGACATGGTCATTTCTTAGAAAAATTCAATGGATTGGTGATCTACCAAACTGCAGTAAGAAGGTCCCAGCAGTCTCTCCTCCGGTCTTGGCCTTAAATACGTTAGCTGTGAAGAGCACAGGAACACTCGTTGTGGCAATGGGCACGGCCTTTTTGAGAGATTGTTGATATCAGTCTCTCAAAAATGTTTTAGTAATTTTTATTAATAATATTTGGCGTGTCGATGTGTAACGATAGCATCAAACACAGCTCACCAATACAACCTCTGCTACTTCCACAGATATTCAGTCTACAATGTCCAAGTCCGCGACAGATCCGACCAGAAGCTACTACACGACCTGAAAGATCAGTTGGACCTGGACATTTGGCAGCACGGCGTGGCCGGCATCAGGGAGGCACAGATCATGGTCAAGCCGGAGAAGAAAGCGGAGTTCCTGATGGCCTTGCATGTTCATGGAGTAGATAACTCTTTGCATTTGGAAGATGTTGCTGAGTAAGTCTTAGTTCTCTTTCTGTTAGATCTTCGAATGATTTAGTCAGAGCACTAGGTTCAATGAACTGCTCTGTCTCGCAATAAAGTCGTGTTTAGTGTTCGTCTTCGGAGGATATACACTGACCAGTGGGTCGTAACATGGTCAGTGGACCATGTTGGTGATTTTCTTCAAAAAGTGTTGCTGCGTAATACTCGATCGTACCAAGTGGCGTTCTGTTTAATATGCCTTTGAAAAAAGGTGTATACAATTTATGGTTAAAAAACCCTGTCCAACCCGAAAAGGGCATTTAGGTAGGTATACCAATGAAATTGTCAAATTAAATATAGAACAATTTTTATGAAAGTAAACATTAACCCTATACTTGGCAGGGAATTTTACCTTCAAAAAATTAAACTTTTACTACTTCCCTAATTTAATTGGATTATAAGGATATCGGGAAAAATAAAATAAAAAATCTCTGAATTTCAGTTTTCAGGATATATTATGTGTCTTCCAGTGCACACTGCCAAGCTCACAAGAAAAAAATTACAAACAAAAATGTGTCTTTACATGCACACTGCCATGTAACCACTAAACTAAAAAAGAAACAAAAACATAAAAAATAACATAAATATTGAAAATATCAACAACTTTTGAGATCTGTTAGGAATTAGGTCAATGAGTATAGTATGTTACGATATATGACATATAGTTAAACAATTTTTTTATACCAAAGTTAAACTTTCTATTATTATTTATCACAATATTCAGTCCTAATGTTCTGAGATCAAAGTTTACTTAAATATTATCTATTTACTATGTAACAATATAAAAAAAATACACTACTTGGTATGAAAATCTGTAAAGCAATTTCGCCCTTCAACTATACATAGTCGTGCATTACACTTTGGACAAAAATATTTGGTTTGATGTTTGGTACAGTGTCTACACCTGCCTTTTGTCGTAAAAGCAGGAAGATGTCCCATCAGGTCGTAACGAGTAGCATCATCAGGCCTCTCTGCAACTGGTTTTTTTACTATTCTCACAGATTTGGGAAGAGCATCAGGTTGTAGATTGGAACTCCTCTCAAAAAAACGCAGTTGCCTAAATAAAGCGACTCGAAACTTTTTGAGTGGCAACAGTTTTTGTTTACCGTTGTTCTCGTGACGATACAGCAACCAAGCATTATTCACGCATATGTCCAAAATCTGTGAAAATAATACTAAATACCAACGATGGCCTTTCAAATCAGTACGGTATAAAGCAACTAACATGTCAGCTAGATCAACTCCACCCATATTTCCGTTATAGTGCTTTATTAAATTTGGGCATGTGACTAGACCTTTCTTCTTTTCTTCTTTCTTGTATCGCATTATATTCTGCACAGGGTGGGCGTCCACATAAGTACTTGCTGCCACAACAAATTTGTTGTCGAACCACTTCACAACAGCGATATTGTGGTCGTTAGACACGACCTGTGCAAAAGCTCCCCTGCCCTTTTTCTTCAACTCCTTATCAGTTGGTAATTTTTTCTCTGCCCCACGAAGTCGATTTGCCCTGACTGTCCCTAAGGAGAATATACCATACTCGTTCCTTAGATGGTGCATCAATTCAATTGACGTAAAAAAGTTGTCAAAATATAGTACGGAGCATGGTTTTTGCTTGATAGATTTGGCCAAAGCTATTACAACTTTGGCTCCAAGACCCATACCTTTTTCTGTTTCAGTAAAAGTATGTAGTCTGAAAGTATCTTCTCCTCCATAAATAATAAAATCATGTACGAGGCCAGATGGAGACGCACGAACGAAAAACTTAAAACCCCATTTTTTGGGTTTATTCCGTACATATTGTTTACGGCTTCCGGCTCTAGTACCCTTGTAAGGTACCATCATCTCGTCGATGCTGAAGCGTTTTCCTTCAGGAATATTCGAGGCACAGTTATGACGAACTTTTTCCACTAGTGGCCTTATTTTATAGTACCTGTCACCGTCATCTTTTAAGTTATCATTAAAATGAATGTAACGTCGAATAGATTGAAATTTCTTTAGTGTCATGACGTCAGCAATTTTACTGTATTTAAATTCATTTGACCAGTAATCGGTGTATGCTGGCATATCTACAACACCCATTAGAATATTTATAGCTATAAAATCTTTTATATCGTCTTTGGTTATATTAATTGAAGTGCCCTTTTTCTGCACAGAGTACAAATTAGAATGATATACTATTAGTTCTTGTATATCGTCAGTAAAAAATAGTTTAAAGTAATCAAGCGGCGATTTTTCAATATCAGTAGAATCAAAAACCATATTATCTTCTATATCTGCTGATCCTTGAAATTTCATTCTTGTCCATTTAGGAGATATTTTGGTAGGTTTCAATACGGTTTTTTTTACGATTACCGGAGTTTTCTTATAACGCCGAAGACGCACAGTAGCTGCGGTAGGTGCGGCAGGCACTGAAGATGCGGCAAGTGCTGAAGATGCGGGACTGCAGATTGATTCTATAGATGGTGACGGTGGAATATAAACTGATGGTGAAGGTGGTATAATGTCAGGATCATGTTGCAGAATAGAAGGTGAGTATGGAGTAGAATCGGTAGTGTTGTGTCTGAATCTCGGCTCTTCATGGACTGAAGCAACGGCGTATATTTCTCGATACTCACAGTCATCACTATCGGAGATGTTCACATTATCGACAGAAGACGCTATTGATCGGACAGGGGAACTGTCTTCGGAGTCATCTTGATGAGGCCTACACATCTGGATTTCATCTTCCGAAGATTCGCTGGATTCTTCATCAGACTTAGCTCCGCATTTAGGCACCAAAGCTAGAATTTTTCGACTTCTAGTCATCTGAAATAAAAGTATTGCAAGCTAAGGAATAGGAATTTGGTGGAAAGTGTAATACGAATTGCTGTCATGCATTATGAAAAAAACTCTGTGTGAACAAAGGCTCGAGTATGTAGTAGCACAGTTGGCAATGTGCATTTATAGACACAACATTCATAAATAGTATTAGTCTATGACGTTGGCAGTGTGTATTTACATGCACACAACAAATAGGGTGTTATTCACAGCGAAGCAGGCAGTGTGCATTTAAATATACACAACAAATATTAAGTTATTCACCCTGCACCAGGCAGTGTGTATTTTAATGCACACCTAAAGAAAATCGTGAATTACTGTAAATTCAAAAAATATATCACAAAAATAATATTACCAAACAATTGCATAAAGCTTGCAGAAAGTAAAATCATAAAAAATTCATACATATAACTTAATTTAGTTGAGATAAAATAGGATACTTACAGAGCGTTGCGCAGGCACTGACCGACGGCTCGCCATTTTGTTCACCACTGACAATGCGTGAGCGAGACAGATATAGATTTCTTTTTCTTACGTAAAGAGACGTTTACGAAGTCACTTAGAGTTATTTTTATAACGATACGATGTAATATTTTTTAGAAAAAAATGACTGAATTTAATGTGCATGTAAGTGCACAATGTCAAGTATAGGGTTAAGAATGAATTTTAAAATGCATGATTTTCGTGCCCAAATCTAACTTGTCTTTTAAAACGTGACAACACCACCTTCGGTATTAGTATGTTCGATCGTCAATTGTTTGGTTATGACGTCACTACCCGGGAAGCGACCGGAGTGTCGCCGCCCGCGTCCTTGTGTTGCCATGTTTCCTTATTTTAGTACATTTTATGTAATTTATATCAGCTTATTTTTTTAAAGTATGACATAAATAGAATATACTGTCGATACCTCATAATACGCTCACGGATTGGACAGGGTATTACTAAGGACAATTTTGGTGGCACCCGAAATATTTAAAAGATCCGCTGAGAGTAACCACAATATAATTTCTAATTTGTTTTGTAGAGCTTTCGAGGAGCACGATCGTCAGATGGCCGCATGGAGGTCCACGAGGACCAACAGGATGATATTCCAAGACTACCCGAGATATGCTGAAGTAAGTAGTAGATATTACTTACTGCAGCTTTTCTGCCAGCGTGCTGTCTTCTCCCTTTCCACTTTCCTCCTACTGGTGCCATTTGAGCCCAATACCTAAAGTAGGAGTCTAATTCATCATGCCACCTCTTTGGTTCAGTAGAAAGAAATAAAATAGAGCTTCTGTTTACTTCAGAGTTAAGAAGATACCGCTCTCTAGAATCCGCCATGCTGCAGTGGTTCCTATGCTAATAGACCATCAGCATTTTGTAAATGTGCCTGTTACAATAATACATTATATTTATTTATTTAACACTTCAAGCACAAAAGTACAGAAGCGGAATTAATGCCACAGGCATTTTCTACCAGTCAACCTTTAGGTGATGCAGAGACAAGCAGTGGTAGTGTTTATAATAAAGTAGCAAGCGCCATTGTGCATTTAATTGTTATAGAGTAAATTACACTAATCAACTAAATTGCTCTCAGTGGCCCAGTTCTGTTAGATTATATTTATTATTGTTTTCAGAAACATTTTTGTAATTTCAGTGATAAATCACAAACTAACTAAATTCACTAATACTCCCCTAATCCGATGTTTGCGTGATATATCCCAAAACCGACTTCAAAAAGAAACCAAAAAAGTGAAAAATAACTTTAGCTTCTGAAGTCGGTGACGTTTGTATGATTGATTTAATTTTTTTGTCACCGACTTCAGAAGCTAAAGTTATTTTTCACTTTTTTGGTTTCTTTTTGAAGTCGGTTTTATTTTTTGCAAAAAAGTTTTTATTTTTCACTTTTAGTGGTTCACATGTGCTTGGTACACATGGAAAGTGCATACCGTTACAATTACAACAAGCCCAAACAAGACTAGGATACATTGTCTCATTATGGAGTTCCGTGACCCTTGGCTTCATCATCAGATCTGATGGTAGAATGGTTCTTATCAAACGCAAATGCTTCACTTGTTGTAGAAAATACCAAAATTGCTGTACGTTATCCTATAAAATTTGAAGAGTTCCCTCGATTTCGCCAAGATTCCATCATCAGATCCCGACTTGGCGACTATGGGACCAACTTGGAAGTATACCCTTTCAAACAAAAAAAGAATTTTTCAAATCGGTTCCGGCGTCTTCGAGTAATCGGTGAACATACATAAAAAAAAAAAAAAAAAAATTATACATACAGTCGAATAGAGAACCTCCTCCTTTTTGGAAGTCGGTTAAAAACGGAATAAATGCTAGTTCACAACTGAACATTATCTATTAATTTGTTCGTTAAAAGCTTTGCGGGTTATTCCGAACTAATTTTTGACACGATTCCGATGCCGCGTAGCCAATACATTATTAACGTGTTTCTATTATTTTGTTATAGATACACTGGTTTAGTTTTAGCCCGTTCTAGTGAAAACGCTTTTGACGCTTCAATAAATGGCCTATTACTGTTGAATATTTTAATGTGGAGGAGGAGCTCGTGACTAAATAATAACAGCCGCTCGCTTTTGGTTAAGCTGTGCTTGCCTAGGTTGTTTTGTTGATGGGTGGCCCTTACATACCAAGTTCCCTCCATGCCTCGGAAAACACATTAAGCTGTTGGTCCTGGCTGCCATTTGTCCATCTTTGGCAGTCGTTACAGGTAGTCAGTGGGCCAAACAGTCTGACAACCAGTGTTACCAAGTGGTATAGTATTACCCGGTACTAACTGGGTTGTGGAGATCAGATAGGCAGTCGCTCCATGTAAAATACTGGGTTTCAGTTGCATCCGGTTAGACTGGAAGCCGACCCCAACATAGTTGGGTAAAGGCTAGGCAGATGATACTGTTGAATATTTTCATCTGTTCTGCGAGCAATGTTTCCACAAAGTGACTGTTTGTCATTATCATTCTAAAATATGAATTAAGATTATTGTTGTATTGTTCACAGGTTGATGCGTACTTGGACAGAGTTGCCGCTCAGTATCCTAACTTGGTAACTCTAGTGAACGCTGAAAAAAGTTTCGAGCAACGGAACATCAAATATTTAAAGGTTTGTAATGAGCTTTTATATTTAAATATGCAGATATCATCATTATTTTGTTATGAACAATAATTTATTTATTTCGGCTTAAGAAATAACTACGTGTATAGTAGTTTGTATTATATCCTTTATTCACACTTCGCTAACTAAACTAAGTATAACTTTCTAAAAGATATATTCATACACGACACTACAGTTATGCGTGAACCATTAGTGGAGAACTTTAATTTTGTTTTTCTTTTTGAAAAATGGAGAACTAATGGTTCATGAACACGTAATTATTTACTATTATTTTTTAACATTAATCTAATTGTCTCCTTATGATCCCAAGGATGATCCCAACTAGCAACATCAGTACTTATAACGCTCTTGAGACTACTTTTTCTCTACTTATAACATGCTTATAATGCTCTACAAGCCTGGATTTGGGCGCAGTTATAAGAGCATTTAAATAAATATCGCTGGACATTAACACACAGCGCCACCTAGTGCCACACTAAGCAAAGCTTGTGTCGTGGACACTAGATAGTTGATATACTACATCTATACTTTTTTGTTTGTAAATACATACTTATTATACATATAAACATCCATGACTGGGAAACAAATGTCCATGCTCATCACACAAACATTTTTTTTTTTTTTTTTTTTATAATTTGTTTTCTACCGCAGACGTGGGGGTCCGCGCTCTTGTTTACATTTTATTAATTGTTTGATGAATTTAAAAGAAAAAATTAAAACTACGATCGTGCTCCATCATTGGACACGTTACATTAAACTAGGCTTATTATTAGTAACTTATGATCTACGTGAGTCCACCCAATTTTTTTTTTCTTTTTTTTAACCTTTACAGTTGTTGATGTTTCCTTAACCACTAATTAAAATTAACAAAAATCTACACCAAGCTATTTTGACTGCATGGCAATGTGAGTCGACCGGCAGCAACCGTCGGCACCCGTTCACGCAAACATTTGCTCCTACTGGGATTCGAACCCAGGACCCTAAGAACGTAAGGCAGCCTCACTACCACTACGCTATTCGGGTCGTAATTTAGTTCTATAACTATCTGATTATCAACTTTTTCAATGTTATTAAGCCCTATAATATACTTGACGAAGCGCAATAGCTTCTATAATGATCTGAGACTAAACAATTACCAGCACAAACGCTCTTGTTAGTATCTGGCATAAGTATCTTACCAAAGCAATATTGCCTATAATGCACTGGCAAAAGTATATTTCAAGAGCTTTTTTTGTTGAGTTTGTTGTTGCTTCGGCTGGTGGTTTTGTGGTTAAACTTAGTAATAACATAAGTTTCTATTACTTTTATTTTGTATTATTGTAGAACATTTAAATATATCGTAAATATTGTGTATGAACCCGTGGGGAAGTCATTTTTACTGTTAATATGTACTGCAATATAGTTAGTTTTTACAATCCCCTCCGAAAAATAGCACGTTATAATATTGTTATTAATAAAACATTTCATCAATTCTTATGAATATCTGCCATGATTACAAAATACTGTTCATTAAGTACTTTATAAGTAAAATCAGTACTTGTAGCAAGAAAGTTAAGTGCTTAACAAGTAAATTAGTACTTGTAGCAGTTTCAGCCCAGATAAGTTGCCTCCATCGGCCTCCGTTTTAAAATACATTAAGGGTTCCCTTAGAATATGCCTGCTAAAGTTTGAATTTACTTTTCTTAGGATTTAATTAACAAGATTGTTGTATTTCTTGATATCGACTGTTTTTTGACCAAATATTCACATTACCAATTATTCACCAACCAATTATTCACGACCCAAATGGCGTAGTGCTAGTGAGGCTGCCTTACGTTCTTAGGGTCCTGGGTTCGAATCCCGGTAGGAGCAAATGTTTGTGTGATGAGCATGGACATTTGTTTCCGAGTCATGGATGTTTATATGTATAATAAGTATGTATTTACAAACAAAAAGTATATATGTAGTATATCAACTGTCTGGTGACCACGACACAAGCCTTGCTTAGTGTGGCATTAGATGGCGCTGTGTGTTAATGTCCAGCGATATTATATTTATTTCACATTTTGTGTTATCAGAATGCTTTAATGGGTGTGGATTTCCAGTTTCTTTCAACAATCTGTATAGACCTACTCAATGACTTACTCATTTTATTTGTAGTCAAAAAAACATAATAGCCTTATTGCATCAAATCTTTTTTTAGTGCCCGACTAGCTCCCAGTACAGCATATATGACCATTAATTACATCGAAGATAAATGCACAATTTCAAATTCAAATTCTTTATTGACATACATTATGTTACATAAATTGTTTGAAGCCTCTGACCCCCGAACTAGGTTTACCTAAGTTTTAAATCGTAATCTTCGTCCCAATTTTCAATTTTTTCACTTTTTGAGTGGAAGGCTTCGGGTGAAAAAATAGTTTTGGGCGCGGAACCCTCATTCACTTTGCCTGCAATTGCTCTTGACGCGCTTCCTAATCCTGTTGAAGTTATTACTGAAGAACTAGGCTTCATTTCTTCACTTTTCTCCTGTAACCACCACTCCTTTTTAATCGTTTCCAAACGCTTAAATTCATGTTCACCTTATTCACTCGACAACAGAATTTCAACAAAATGGCTGAGGTATATTTATAAAGTTATTGATCAAGTAGCTTATAAGCTTTTTTTATCTGTATACTAACAAAATGCAACTATAGGATCAAAATTTTATTCCAGATTATTTAGTTTTACTGTAGGCAATTATAAGTTGAATAGTCTACCGCAATGCCTTTATAAGAACGTTATTAGTAAATATAGACTTATAGTCTTTTTATAAAGAGTGTAAAACACCTCTCAACGAATACGAAAGGCACTTGTTCTCCTTGTCATTCCGATCATTTTTTTGTTCTACACCATACCTGGGAACCTTCGTACTATTCAATCCATCCATCCGCACGTTTTGAGTGCGTTACATTGAGTTATACCACAAAACGTGATTTTTCACCCCAAAAAATAAGTTGTTTCCCAGCAATAATTTTTGCGTAAAGTTACTTAGTCTGATGTACAGAATGCTTGGTTGACGGCTTCGTGATGAGGTGATTTACACCATGTATAGGACTACTTTGCTTGTTGGGATGTTTTCACAAGATTGTATTTAAACCTTTATTGTTTAGCGGTGGGTGGGGGGAGGACTGGTGACCTGTCACACAAGCTTTTTTGAAAACATACTTCAGGCAGTCTCTTCCAATGGTAGATTAGAATATAAGTCAAAAAAATTTTAATTCTTAAAGAAACCAATGTGTGAAGAAGGAATAAAATAAATAAATTGAATTGAAAGATCACTTTACACCCTTTTTCAACCGTCCTCAGATTTCGACCACCAACTTCGAAGACAAGAGCAAGCCTATCTACGTGATGACCACGATGATCCACGCGCGAGAGTGGGTGACCACTCCAATTGCTCTCTACTCCATATACAGGCTGGTGGAGAACCTGAGGGCCGAAGACAGAGATGTCCTGAACGATGTGGACTGGATCATCTTGCCATTGCTCAATCCTGACGGCTATGAGTTCACGCATACGAATGTAAGTATTCTTCACTGTCTTTTTGGTCTGGTGTACGCAAGCACTACCAAAATATGGGTGTATGAACAACAGGGCTCTCTTCTAGCTAAACTTTTCAGGAATTATTATAATTGAGTATTTCCTGCATCACAAAAAAGGATAAATGTGAAAGCATTTTAGCAAGGTCAAAAATATGAATTGTCGAACTGTCACTTTTTTAGGCACGTCTTTGGCGTAAAACAAGATCATTCAATGAAACCAACCACCCATACTGCTATGGAGTAGATGGCAACAGGAACTTTGGCAGGAACTGGGCTACCATCGGAGTCAGCCCAAACCCTTGCTCGGACATCTACCCTGGACCCTTCAAATTCTCCGAAGTGGAGGTCAGGAATGTGAAGAACATTATGGAGGAGTACTTCGACAGGATTCAGTTGTTCATGGACATCCACAGTTTCGGGAAGTACGTGACGTTTGGTTACGGGGATGAGAGCCTGCCAGAAAATCCTGCTCAGTTGCACCATGTTGGATCAGCCATGGGCGCAGTTATTGATGCGAGGAAGCTGGCTCAAGCTAACTACTATCTGGTGGGGAACAGCGCTACCTTGATGTACATAACGTCTGGATGTGCCCAGGATTATGGACAGGTTTGTTGATCATACTGTTGTAATAGCTATGAATTATGTGAACATACAAGAACATCACTATTTTTACTTAAAGCGGAGAGAGACTCATTGCTGGTCTGGCCACGACAACGACTTAAGGCCGCAGAAACTCCGACCAGGAAAAAAGGTTGGTCGTAAGACCAACTTCGTACAAGGCCGGTCATCGTAGTGGGTGAGGTCCTTAAAGCACCAGCAGTTATTATAGGCTGAGAAATAATAATATTGTTGAAATCTTTGCTTTCCAACAGTAGTTTACACTATTCCCACTGAAAATGTATTTGATTATTATTCTCATGTAAAAATATCCATCTATCTGCATCAGACATTTTTAATCCACTAATAATCATAAATTGACGTCAAGTTTTCAGATTCAAAGTTATGATTAATATTAGTCTAACAAACTTAACGTCGTGTGTTTTATGTCTTTGATAATATTATTAATAATACGATAATAATAGGTTATCAGGCCTCACCCATCTTCTTACTACTGTCGTTATAAGATATCTAAACGGATTTTACCTGTAGACTATCGCAGCGAATACAAACTGGCAGATTATAGGCCTGTCCGAAACTGTCAGTGCGGTGATATGACTCACTAGAGTTTGCTAAGTGTTCATACAACTTCATAGTTAAGGGCTCATTAATGCCCTGACACTAACCTAACTGGACCACCTACTGGACTCACTTTACCTATAGAGTTAGCGCCATAGAGAAGGCTCATGTGTTTGACCGGTTTTTATGCCATTGTAGAAAGGTTGGAGCAGGCACAATAAACTCTGTGGTCACTTTTTAGCCTTGTAATTTACTTCTTGTAGCGTAAAAAATACTGTTACGCCAAGTAAACAATGAATTAAAGAACTAAAATCAAATTCAAATCCTTGCATATCGCTATTAGAATTCAAAGCGAGATGTAAAGAAAAACCGGACTACAGCAACGTTCAGGTATTTATTAGCCCACCAGACACAACACACGTCTGGTCGGTGGATCCTCCATTTTTAACGGGGACTGAGAAACTTACAAAGTGCCTTGCACCCCAAAAGCTTCAACTATTACTTGCTTCTAATAATCATTAAAATTTCTCCTCCAGTCGATAGGCCTTCCGTTCTCCTACACTCTGGAGCTGCCGAGCTACGGGTACGACTTCAGGGTGCCTCCACAGTACATGGACCAGATCAACGAGGAGACCTGGCCCGGCATCGCCGAAAGCGCCAGACTGGCCAGGGCCTACTACAGGGCGCGGTACAACGCTGCCACGACCACTCCTGCTCCTACTACTGCTCCTGTTACTGCGGATCCTGCTCCTGTTCCTCCTACTGACTCTACTCCTGCCCCTCAACCTTAGGTCGCAGACCCCAGGGCAACGAGGAGACGTGGTCATCGCTGGCAGGGTGACCCGGGTCTACTACAACGGTGCTGCTGCTGCTGCTAGTTAAAGCCTCCTCAAAAGCCTGGCTTGCACGAGTGAGAATGTATGAATGTATGAAGGATGACCCAAAGCGTCGTCTACAACGATTCTGTGTTATTATTGCTTCGCAGCCCGTTTTGTGAATTAAGTTATTGCGATATCATTGTTTTTTTTATTATAATTATTTGTATTTTTGTTAATTCAGTGTTTTTTTTCATTTATTAAACTGGATGTTGGGTTAGTAAAATGCCTAAAAGCCTACCAAATAACAAATGAATTAGGTTTAACGGATTAATACATTCGATGGTCAATAAATCTTCAGATGTCCAGAAGATAACAATTTAGCACATTTTTATTGGATCAAATAGCAATCAAGTCGTATCAATCATGTTAGTGGACCAAGGGACCTTAATCTATCAATTATCTGTCAATTTGTGACAGTTGTAGCGATCTCAAGCGGTTGGTTCAGTTGCAGACTTTTCTTTAAGAATGATAAATGAACAAACGGCACCTCATCTAAAGACAAATTGGGATATATTTTAATTATGTTTCGTTGTCCTACAATTTTTTTAATTTCCTTGAACTACTTTAACTTTACCCAGACGGTACAATACCTTATTTTTTCAAAAACAGAACATAATAGATTGCACTGCCTTTCGCAAAAAATGTATAGTTAATCATCATTTGCCTACATTTCTCCTAAATAATTATATTAGGGTTTTGGGAGATTTATTTTAAATGGAGCGACTACCTGTCTGAGCTCCAGTTACTAGTTGTTAAAAAAAAGCCGTGTTACATGTATGTACATACAAATGTACACAAAGTCAGTTGTTGAAGTCGGGAGTCAGTTTGTGAAACAATTACTTGATTTCCTTGAGTTCCCTAAAGGCCTAAACGAAGAAGTTTTCAAGGAGTATTATGTACTATCAAAAACGATTACTCATAGAGACGTAAATGACACTACCGGTGATAACCACTGCTTATGATCATATCACTATAAATATGTAGTTGCTAAGAAACTGAATGAAAAACAAACTGATATGCACGATATGATTGATGTGGAAGTAGATATGTGTATTTAATATGTTTATCTTAATCTACAAATAACCAAAATATGATTTACTAGATTATTATAAACACTAATAGAAGATTGAAGCATAGCAAAATAGTAATTAGTAAGTACAAGGGATAGGAATTGTGCTATTAGCAAGCTCTTGGCCTATTAGGGTAGCTATTTAGGGTATCGTGTTGTGCCGCCTTCCGTATCCATGGTAAGAAGTCCGCACGATCTTCTACTTTAAAGTGAGAAATACTAAATTACGTTTTCTAAAAGTACTCAAGTAAGAGTGTTTCAAAAGACAAATTTTTTAGTTCTCTGTTGAAATAAATTATGAAACCTGGTAAAATGGTTGATGCTTAAACGTAGTTAACCTTTCAGTACAGTTTGATTTTTTTTTTTGATTTTGAAATTTCTTTATTTTAACATAAACACAACAGATAAATGACATTCAGATCTTATTCTAAAAGCATTATACATTAAGATTGGTGTTTTGTGCAGACTATGGCGCCTATATAAAACATTTACGCATACAAATAAAATGTAATGTGGCTAAAATTTCCATTATGGGCCAACGAGTAGGAAGTTTTTTTTTTTTTTGTAGATAGTACTCATTAACAGGAGGCTTTTCACAAATTTTTAAGTTGCGGAGGCTCACGGTTTAACAGATATAATTTTTTAAATTTTCCATTGATATTGAAAAATAAAACGCAATTTATGTAGATTAGATGTCAAATTTGACGTTTCACGTTCCGTTGACCGATAAAAAGTGTTTCATTCAATTTTGTCGTATTGATCACCAGTAAATTGAGCACCAAATTATAATGGGGTGTTTGATGACAAGCTAGTTTTGCCTAAGCCGACTTGGGGCACCCCGACACGTATAGATTAGGTTAGAAGGGTATGGCGGGGTCAAATGAGCGAGCGAAGCGAGCGAATAGACCCCGCCATACCCTTCGTGGTTATTTTTTTATAAACCACTCAGAAGTAGGAGCCCCGCGAAGCGGGGCTCCTTCGACCGGTTCTCCCTCGACTCGGATGCAAGACCATAACAGTACAATGGAATTTTAGGGCACCCCACAGGTTAGGTTAGAAGGAGGTGGCGGGGTCGTAGTGAGCGAGCGAAGCGAGCGAACACAGACCCCGCCACCTCCTTCGAGGTTATTTTTTTTTAAACCACCCAGAAGTTGGAGCCCCGCTCAGCTATCGTGGCAGGTGTCGAAAAATACGCTAACCTAACCTCAAAACTTTAACCACGAATATCTCCATAACCATGGGTCTCTGCGGGGTGGGGATGGGACAGGGGGTAGGTACCTCCCACCTTCGCCCTCCCCGCCCCATAAATCTATGGAAATTAGAGTTCAAATTGATGGAAATTTGTGTTTTAACCCAACTTAACCTCAAAACTTTAACCATGGATATCTCCATAACCATGGGGCTCCGCGGTGTGGGGATGGGACAGGGGGGTAGCCCCCCTCCCCTCCTCCCTCCACCCGCCCTCCCCGACCCATAAATCAATGGCCCATAATCGAAATTTTAACCTGTAATGTTTAAAACTTATTCTTATGAATCAGAGGTATATTAATACTTACGGTAAACAAATGTAGAACTGTACAGCGCGAAGATTAGACACACACGCACTTTATAACACTTAATATACGATATATTTTATAAAAGGTTGTTACACATAACATACATATCACTAGAATTTTACTTTGACAGTATAATATTATGTATTAGAAAACGCAAATGAGTTTCGTGTACCGAGTATGATTCGTTGCAAATCTACCCTACATTCGGGCGAACGTAATAAAAATAGTCCGGTCATCTAGTCGCATCGCCTTTGTTATTCGAATAGCAGTAAGTGATGTGGGAGACGGTACCGATGATATTTGTCGATATATTTTAAGTTAATGGATCGTGTTCGGCCAATAGTGGAAATAAGTGGGTTATTATGTTTAGGATTAGTTACCAAATAAAACTTTTTTGTGAGTTTTGTAATGAATTGCTTTAGTGTTGGGAAACTTAATTGAGTGTGTAATGTTTTAAGATTTGTCCGAAAGGGTGTATTTAATGAGGTTTTTATTGCTTTATTCTGAACTACTTGTAGCTTGGAGTAATTACTTTCACATGTGCTACTCCAGACTGGTGCCGCATACGTAATGCAGGGTCTTACTAGGGATGCGTAGATTTTTAATTTGGTCTTTGAGCTGACTTTAGATCGCCGTTTTAAGATTGGATGAAGGCAGTTAAGAGCTTTTATTCCTTTGACGCGGAAGTACTCGGTATTTTTGGTCCAGTTCATTTTAGTTTTTTTTCAGTACAGTAGTTTGTTTTGGAACACAGCGGTTTTTACGTTGACTCCATGTGTTAAAAGACAAGACATCTTTTTAACATGATCAAGGCTAAATTTTTGTAACAAAATATACGTCTAATCCTTTCCTTCCTTGTTCTCTCATAACGTGTGGAGCACTTCAATTGGCGAAAGCGACTGGCGGGAATTTAAAACAAAAGAAATACTAAAATAACTGTACCACAGATTAAAAAAACACGAGGTGAGCGCGTGCGCAGCTGTTACAGATGACGTATGCGTGCGACGTTGCCGCTCCACGCTTGACATGCCACGTACAGTGTTCCTACTGTCGACACAGTGTAACACAGTGCCTTCATTCGGATGGTAAACCTTCATTGAATTCGAAGACTGTATTTGAGAGATATCATTATGACGTAGGCGACAGAGACAAGCATTCAACATCAGACATTTACGGAACGCTTATCTCGAAAATGCAAAGCACGCAGTGAAGGACGGAAATACCAGTGCTCTGTCTCTTTTTCTCTCACGCAGCTCACGTAAGCCCGTCTCTTGCTCGCTTGACAAGGAATGTGCGCAGTCTGTAGTTTTGTTTATCTATGCGTGTGTGTGACACACCTGTGCACAGTGTTTCTGTGTGTCACAGCTCAGTCTGTCAGTTCGTAGCGAGTGCACAGTCGCGTGCGCACCTAATGTTTACGTTTTTTATTTAGTTTTGCTGTGTTTTGACAAGTAATAGTGCAAAATGTTTATGTCATACGAAGTCTTTGCCACTTTCGGGATATCTGCTGTAAGTAACGTGTTAGTTTTTTTGTTGTTTTTTGATTATCTTTGTTTCAAGACATTGATATGGATGTTATTGGTTCTGAATAGTAATGAGGGTCGATTTGATGACTTGATCACGTTGTCTTCTTCTTCCAACCAATGTGTCAAAGTGATATAGTTTCCTTTTTTAATTATCGCACTGAGTTGAATACCTTTTGCTTGAAACAGTTCCGTGCTATCTCTTTGTTTACTGAAAAAGTGGGCGTATTGTAAAATATAAAATGAGGAGTTTTATGTTTTTAGGATTCATAAGGATTCTTGAGTTATATTTATTTATATTATCTATAATAAGTGTCCTTCATTTAATTTAATCATTTTATTCATAATACGCTGGGTACCTATGCCTAAAATTAAACAGCTAGGAAACCAAGAATGATCTTACTACACAGAAAATGTATATAAGCACGTACTTGTTTGATAAAGTTTATACATTCATTTAATGTTTTCAACTACATTTTGTGAGTCATGTATCATTTTCCTCATGATATTTTCATAACAAACAGACGAGATCTATACGTAGTTGTACTTAAACCTAGCCAAAGAAAATGTTAGTACCTAAGGACCACCCACCAGTCTCTTCTAGGTAATATTAATATTCCTCTTCTTTCTCTCTTCCTCCAATCTAAAAGATCTCGTGATTAATTCCAGATCCTGTCATTCACACTGTCAGTAACCCTGCTACTGATCCTGGCGGCCAAGCGGGGCCTCCTGCGCGTGGGTGCTGCCAGCAAGCCCGCCAAGTTCAACCCTCTCCTGCTGCCAAGCGCGCCCATCACCGCCAAGATCGTCGAAATGACGCCACTGAAGGATCATAGAGCGATTTAGATGGAGACAGGGATATGCAGAAAGAGAGAGTAGCAATATTTTTAAATTGCTTCAGGGTCTTTGAGTTTGACACTCAGTTTTTGTTAATTTTCCGTCCAAGCTCAGAATAGTCACAAAACATTCCAAAAATGAAATTATTATAGACTTACAGCGTGCATCAGACAGTTGGCCATTGAACAACGTCAACAACATAGGTATTCAAATTTTGTATGGGACAGTTGATTACTTTTTCACGATTAAGACTGTTCTGTTAAGAAAGTGGTTCAGTTTGGTGGTCTGTAGGTACCTCATTACCACTCAAATGGGATACCTGATACACGCTGCTTCAACTACACAATTTTCTTTGATGATGTGTCATTGTTAGAAAGATTTTATAATTTGTTACCTTCTGATTAGTTCTAGTCGAACCGTTTCCTCCCGAAAAAGTTCTTATAAAGACAAGATATAATGTCAATGTGTTAATGGGTATTCTATTCTAATGGAGAATCTCTTTCATCGTGTTTTGGTACTCCTAGTTTATTCGGGATATTAGGTAGGAGTTCATTCATTTGTTTGTGAAATTTTATGGTTCTGTGGTAGAACAGCATGTTTTACTAAATTATGTTCTATCCATTCCTAATGATATTTACCAATAGTTAGCCTTCCATTTTATAGCTTCCGTATTTTATAGTATTCAAAACTTTTACATTATTTCTAATTCCATAATTACGTATGCTATAGCGGTATTATCGCTAATAGCGATATCCCAGACAACCTTTGGATGGAAATACTGCTTGTAAAAATGTTATTATTTACCGTGCATTGTATAACTATCTTTGAGTTTTATCATTATCATCATCAAGAATTTACAAATCTCTTCATAACCCTTAGATTATAAATAAATAAAACCTAAGGGGCCGTTCAAGTATTACGTAAGCACTATTGGGGGGCGGAGGGGTCTTTGTTTTGCTTATTTTGGATGACATGGGGGGTAGGGGAGTCTAGATGATGATTACGTCATCGGTAGTTATTTACTTTTTTACACGAATGGCAACCCCCACATTATCTATGCTTGAAAGCGAAACGCATTTTCGAGGATTCCCGCAAGTAATGCATACGTTTAGGCACTCGCTTTAGAACCGATTAGGGGAATTACCGCGCGCTATTCACTTGTCTAAATTTCCTCTGTCAGTGTATTGTTTTGTTCAGTAAAATCTAATCTCTATCCTAAATCTATTCTTATTTTTGAAATTATAAATATAACATTATATGATTATAATCATAAATAAAAAAAGATACATTTAATAATTGAAAAATGTTTACGTAAGCCTAGGGGGAAGGGGTAAGAGCTTTGCTTACTTTTGCTGACAAGGGGGATGGGGGGGTAAATAATTGTAATAAATCTGCTTACGTAATATTTGAACGGCCCCTAAAATAAATTTGTATTATGTATTATAAAATTATATTTAGGAAAGAATCGAATATCTGATAAATTCTCCCGCATCTGATATGAAATACCATCAGTATTTAACCTAAGTTAATTACCAATAACGTTCATTAATTATAATTATATTACGCGGCTCCCGTAAAGCGGAATAACTTAATTATTAAATTAACATACAAATTAGTTCGTAAGTGCCATAATATCATAATGACTTATCGATCAATTTGAATGTTTCTTTTTATATTAAATAAAAATTGATTGAGTAGGTTGATGTTAACAAGACCATCCTAAATGTAGATTGTTTGGATAGATGTACAATTTTACAAAAAAAAAATTACTGAATTAAAAATTCAGATTTTCTAAGAGTAGAACGAAAAAGTATTAACTTTAAAATTATTTTTAAACTTGATACTTTTTTAAATTGCGTTTTTGCCTATTGCTTTTATCTGAGCAATAGTTCGTCGATTCATGATAATACGAATCGTTTGATAATGTGGCTTTTTCCATATAGAATGTGTATTTCTGTATTAATCAAATGAATTTCAGTAACGTATTAAGTTTTTATCAAATAATAAAGCATAAACATGTACTTATGTATATAAAAGCTCGTTAAAAATAAACTTGTAAAAATAATTGGTTTTTTTTTTCAATTTTTAGGTGTTCGTGGCTAAATAACATTAGCCGCTCGGGTCCTTCTTTTTTGTGGATGGGTGACCACCCATTACATAGTTTCCTCCGTGCCTCGGAAAGCACGTTAAGCCATTGGTCCAGGCTGCTATTTGTAGACCTTTGACAGTCGTTACAGGTAGTCACTGGCCCAAAAAGTCTGACAACCAGTCTTATCAAGGGGTATCGTATTGCCCAGTACTAACTGGGTTGTGGAGGTCAGATAGGCAGTCGCTCTATAGAGATGTACGCTTTGGAATGTGCAACTACAGTACTTTCTCAAGTTATTATGTCTTGTGTTTGTGATTGTAGTTTCGCTTTTTTTTGTGTTCTTTAAATTCAAAAGTGCCGTGATGGTCTAATTGAAATAAATGATTTGAGTTTGAGTTTCGGTAAAATACAGGTATTGAGACTGGAAGCTGACCCCAACATAGTCGGAAAAAGACTAGGCAGATGGTTACTTATTCTCCAGGAAAACTAAATGCTATGTTATATTTATTATTTATTTAGTAGCTTTTTCCTTACTATCTGTTCTAAAAATAGTGAACTGGTAAAATTTGGGTGTACTCTTACGTACACCTCTGCTTAACCTTCGGGGATTACAGGTGTTATGTTATGCTATGTTCTAGTTCTAGAAGTCATTCTGACTGTTGTGTGTCATTCTGACTAATGGGTACTTCAATGACTTCTGTAAAGAAGGATATTGCTATGAATATTAAGAAACGCATAGTAATTATCACGGAAACACATTGGGCCTCAAAATGGTACCAATTGCAGGTCAATTATAGCGCTGTGCTTCCAGAAGAGAAACTTAATCGAGTAGAAAATGTTTCTACTCGAAAATGTTTATAGTAATTGGACTATAGGTTTTGGTTTGTAATTACAGCTCCCTAATATACCACTGAAGTCAATGTTTGAAGCATTATGGACTCTAACATTTAGGGCGACTTTTACCAAATCTTATTTAAAATAGGTTTAAAACTATTTAGTTAAATAGGTATGTTTACACTTGTAAACATGATTAATTTAAACTTATTTAAGTTTGTCTTGCACCACGATTTTGAAGGTTGAATTTAACTAAACACATTTTAGAGTGTTCCCGCATTAATTTTTGTGCATTCCATTTCACGATTTGAGCAGTATGCAAGCAAGCAATTAGCGTTATTTCACGGTTGTTTGTCGATTTTGGTTTTGTTTTTTGTGTAAAACGTTTGTCTGATGTCAAAGTGTGAGACGCGTATTTATTTATTATTTACTTTATAATTAACTAGTATGTAAATAGTCGTTTATAAGTTAACTGTTTATAGTACCGCTAGCTTTAGATCCTCACGGCAAGACCAGATGTTTTATTGCGGGTTGTTTTCTTCCTTGGTAGTTTCTAGGGAACAATAGTTTATTGTCCAACTATTTCATTTTTATTGCATAACTAAGTTGTAAAACAAATATAAAAGTAATCGATGCAACAATAATTTAGGTTCAATTATTTCTGGCAAAAATATTCGTTGTCTTCTTGGTTAGGCGAAATCTTCGAAAGAACTTCTTCTCCGTCAGGGTTTCCAACAATGTTTATATTATGCACGAGTTCTGTTTATATAGTAGACAATATCTTCGTCGAAACTCAGACAAACTCATTATTCTTATCACAATCAAATTATTCACGTACGACGCACGACCAAAATATAACCTCAAATTCAACTGTATACGTGTTTAGCACCTTAAACAGCCATTTTTGACTGTTTAAATTTGACAGATAGTTAATCGTGTTTAACTTGTGGTGCAAGACAACTTGTGCAGTTAGACAGAATTTTGTCCTTAAATAAAATTTTAAACATGTTTAACCGTTTGGTAAAAGTTGCCCTTAATGGGTAAGTATGTATTTTGCTGCTACTTTAAACATTTTCCGGGTTTTCAAAACTGGAGTCTATTCAAATACTTGTAACCAACTGATGTTATTGCCAAACAAATATCAACTTTAAACTAGAGTAAATAAAGTTGATTGTATTTGTGTACTAAGTGTGGCGCAACCTGGACCTCATGTTGTGTTGAGTGTAGGTGTTAAACACTGTTTTAAGCTTTCACGGTTTGAAACTAAACTTATATTGTAAATTACGGGATATCTTCCGTGATTATATTTTTTTTTTGAGCTCCCGATATTTCGACGCTGTTGCAAGCGACCCGCGATCATGGCGCATCACGGTCTCACGGAAGATATCCTGTAAGCACAGATAATATAATACTCTGTAAGTGACAATAAGTGTAAGTATCTTTTATAGCATTTTTGGAAACTTAATTACGGACACGAAAATCATCGTAACATTTAATGCGTTTCTTTTTTCTATCATTTTCTATCGTAATTCACCTTCTGAAAAGACAAATTACAACGATCTAGGTACGGATAATTCTAGCTGTGTTCGCTTGGAGGCACCCCGCTTCGCGCTCTGAGGACTAAGTACACCACTTTAACTCCGTGTGACTAATGCGAGCGAAGTTCCCCGTCGTTTTCCAAAGGGTAATGCCAGGGCCGCCATATATTAACAGAAGATGATAAAAAACTTTTTATGTGCCGTCCCTTGACATCGGGATCTCGCCGAGTTATGGGCCAGGGGCATGTTGCTACTCATATTTCATTTTTGAGGTCGAAATCGTCGGAACTTTACTTTTTTGGGCACACATATGGTCCCGCTGTATTTTTGTTTCCAAAACTTTTTATGAAACCTAAACAGCGACCTGAATTTAAATTGGTTTAGGAAAAACTGTAGGTAAATGTAAAAATTGTTTTGTTTTCAGAACGTTTTGAAAAACGTTTTTGTTCTCATTTATCCGCAGCAAATAACGACCATTATTGAGGCGCAATTATTCAGCTCTGTTCGAAAAACTAATACAAGCTTTTGTCACGTAAAATGAAGTTTTTTTTAAAATTTACACTAGAAAATTAAAATAGAAGAGAAAAAGTGTTGGCAGCAGTTATTGATTAAATTAGAGGCAAATTGATTTGTGCGCACTCTCCGCTGACGTCGCCATCGTCGTCGGTACACATTAAAGGTCGAACATTTCCTCGGGACGTCTCCTCGACGTCTCCTCGGCGTTTCAACCCAATTTCCTTCAAAAGCGAGGCGATGGAATTCGATTGAGCGACGTTTTCCGCTCGCTGGCAGTCGGCTTGATTTTATTACAGCCTCCGTTGCTTCGCTAAAGCTCTTTAGTGGCTTTTTAAAAATATTCACGATTGGAGGGAAATGAGGTCCGCGAGGCTCGCGGAATAGTTGGAATTGGTTTACGTTAGGAGGTTGTTTAGATCCCTCCCGAGGGAGGATTGCAATCTTCTCGAGTCTGAATGTCGGGGAAAGTAAGCAATTGCGTCGTGGTGGCAGATTTATCTAGTTATGCTAACTGTGGAGCTGCTGAGAGTAGCTTGAGAATAAAGTTGGTTTGTTTACTTTGTTAGGGACATTATTTCATAAATATAATACGAGTAAACAAAAGCTCCTGCAAGCCAACTCCAAGGATAACTGCAAGAGAGTTGGTAGCAATCTCTTCTTGATTTCTAACACAGAAAATTGTGATGACTATTTTATCTGGATAGGTGGTCAAGAAGTTTTTTACCCGACTGCGCGACGCAAAGGAGGGTAATGTGTTTATCAGTCTATGTATGTATGTATGTTTGTTTCTATGTGGCGTTCTAGAGACCAAATGCGTAGGCCGATTTTGATAATTCTTACGTCAATCGATTCGAGTGTCACTAAAGACATAACAGTAATCAAAATTCACCACAGCGACAACCAGACGCCATATTGTCGAAAAGAAAAAAAAAAAGTCGATGAACTGTGTCAAGTGGGGTGTCATTGAATAGGTATTTTAAAATCATCTTTAGGTTCCTTTTATTATTTTTAATTTTAAATAATAGTTTAGGATATAATAACGATTTAAAGTTGTCTAACAAACCAATCATTCTCGCTAATTTTCTTACTCATTGATTCAAGTTTTTATTCGTTACTAAAAAGTATAAAATAAAAAACAATAATTTAAAGAAAAAAAATTTACCAATCAAATGTTCCCAAGGGGCCCCGACTGTGTGGCGGTAAGTATGAGGAGTGGCTGGAGAGGCGCCACGGCGTCCTCACCTTCCGCCTGACGCAGGTCCTCACCGGACACGGATGTTTCGGGAGGTACCTGCAATCGAATCGGGCGGGAGGAAACGCTCGGGTGTCTCCACTGCGAGGATCGACCGGAGGACACGGTGGAGCACACGGTGGAAGTCTGCCCTGCGTGGGCGGAGCACCGCCTTGTCCTCGTAGCGGCGATCGGCGGCGGCGACCTCTCGCGTCCGGCCCTGGTTCAATCCATGGTCCGGAGCGAGACGGAATGGGAAGCCATCACCTCCTTCTGCGAAGCAGTCATGCTAGCGAAGGAGGTGGCGGAACGAGAGAGGGAGAGAGCCTCTCTTCCCAGCCGCCGCGGGAGACGCACCGGGCGTCGGGGGCCACGTGGTGGCTACCGGCCACCGTAGCTGTGGACGGTTAGCTATGGGCTAGCTAGCCGTCCGTCCGTCTAATGACGACAGGCCGTATCGACGGAGCGTTCGTGTTCCACGCGCGCCTCAAAGAGATGTCAGCATAAGGAGAGGGGCCCGCAAGGGCCGAAGCCTGCCGGGGTTGCGGGCCTGTTCGAAAGAGATACCACAAAACAACAAAGGAACATAAAGGGCGAGGAAGGAACATGGATGGGTTTTAGTCAGTAAAAGTCTGACACTCCCTCCCGCTCCGCCCAGAGTGGGAGAAGTCATTAATTTTATTGATGATTTCTCATCCTAAAAAAAAAGTCGTTCTTTTCTGCATTAGAAATTATGATTTGTTACAGAATTCTAAACTACTGGGCTTGTTTCTTTCTTTTTAGTTTTTATTTAAGTAATTTTTTCACGTATTTTTCAAAATTCGTTTTTACGCAGTCGGGTTTTTTTTGTTTTTCTTTAAATTATTTTTCTACTTCGCTAAAGAGGTAATAATTACTTTGTGCTGAAATTATTACTTGCCATCCTGCATCATCTCACTACTGAGAAAAGTGCTCCCCGGAAAGGCAATTGCCCATTTTTGGCCATGAAACGCACACGAAAAAGATTTATATTGATTTATATTGATTCTGCTTCCGCTTCATCCGAAACACGACAAGCATCACGTAAACCACAGATAATACAAAGTTATCTCTCGACTCGATTTTTTTATCCGTGTTTGTTGTTGTTATTCTGGATTTTACGTAAATACAATGAATTAGCATTTAAAATGGACTCTTCGATTTTTCTCACCTTAACGACTTTATATTGATTCTGCTTCCGCTTCATCCGAAACTCCTCACAGAGCTTGTTGTCGGGTACGATGATGGTTTCTACAATGAAATCCGAAGTTTTATTTAACCAATTCTCTTTCTTTTCCAATATATTGACGATTTATCTACCATTTATTACATTATTTTATAAGTGTGTACCCAAGGCCAAGATCACTAAGAAACTTGGGCATGTCCCTTTGTGAATAAACCTTAGTTAGATACAGTCCTTCACCTCAAAAAAAATTCTTGGTAGTAATTCCCCACTATCGCCAACCACAAAATTTTCTTCTACATAAACAACACTAAAACAACACGGGCTACCAAAAAACTAAGCGTATGTACAAAATGTAGTGTACCTATCCAATATCGTAACTAAGTTGATAAAATAAACAAGTGTGATGAAATATGAAAACTAGTTTTTCCCACCGAGGAAAAACCGGGTGGAGGTCGGAAATTACTCCGAACATAGTACCGGGATAAAGAGTATCCTATGTTATACTCAGATTATGGTCAACCAGGGTACTGAATTCTGTCGAAATTCGTTCTGCCGAGAGGAAGAAACAGAACAGACAGGACAATAGGACAGGCAGGGTTACTTTTGCATGTATAACATTCGTTAAATATCTCCTGGTAGATCAATCCATCGTCATAGATGAGTAAACAATAGCTGCCGCAAGCTACTTTTACCTCACAGTAAATCTAAAACAGTTGCTCACAGCTATCGGTGAGTTTAATTTTCACATCAATTATATTCTCATACCTATGAAAGTTGAAACCACTTCCATAGTAATAAGCCTGAAAGTTTTACAATATGTTTGAATCCATATATTATGGTTAGGTACTATTAACTAAGTGATTGGATATCGATTGAAATTAAGCACTTCAAGACGTATTAAGGAACTAGGTACGTCAGAGAAGGCGACTAGGTAGGAAATAGAGACTCCGCGAGTGCCCTAAATCGTAATAAAGATGCCTTGAGGCAACAAAGCCTCTCACCGAGTTCCAGCTTATTTTTTCGGCATTATGTTTATACGGTCAGGAACTGGACTAGATTTAGGTGGTTAGGTAGAGCGAATAAAACTGTGAGACTAAAATGGGACTGGGCGGGCCATGTCTGGCGAATGCACAGCAGAAAATCGCTAGACTGGAGCAGCTAGGAGCTAGGAGACAGCTAGACCGGGTCGCGGCAGACATAGTAGAAGATGGTGGGACGTTTTGGATGGCTTCCTCGCGAATTGCCGAGAAGAAGCACATCATTGTGAGAAGTGGTAGGAATGCGGGAAGGCTTTCCACCTCCAACTTATCACCATCCCCTATTGTCCCACTTCTGCTCAGGAATGAGCCAATTGACGATAACTAAAACAACATGAAGTAAGGTACAACTAGCTTTACATAATAATACAACTGGAAATGGTGTAGGCATGACTCACTACATTATTTTATGCTCTTCGTTCTCTATAAGAAGATAATCCTCTGAGCTGCAGTAGGGAAATTACATTAGGCTTAAATATAATTCCTTTGTACCTTTTAACAGGTTTCCAGAAAAACATAAATGAAAAAAAAAACATTTTGGAACAGAAATCTTGTTTTTAAAACAAATCACAAAAATATTACAGCTTTGTACTTAACTTTTAAACAGATTGAAAGAAAATTAGTTTTCTAAAAGTTTACGTGGTACCTTATAACTAAAAATAACTAGTTTTATATCAAATTACGAGTAATTTGTCCTAGAAGTTTTGAAAGTGGACTATAATTAATTGCATTAGGTGCTTAACTTTTGTTTGGGAATATTACTATTAGTTTTTATAAATTATCTTAAGAGACCTGCGGAGCATGCGAATTTCATACAATCGTAATACCAAAATAATTTGCAAATCAAACATATTCTTAAGGTATGTACACTGATTTAAACAAGAGTTTTAAGAAAAATAAGTTTTATTTGTGTTTTAGTAGTACAGTCGAAATTGTAAATTCCTCATATCTCGTCTTTATATCTTTGTCCTTTCAAAATATATATTTGGGAACATATATTCTGTACTCCAATCGAAATAAATATACACTACCTTAAGAATATCTTACATTTACAAATTATTTTGGTATTACGTTTGTATGAACTAGGCATGCTCCGCCGGCCCCTTAAGTATGAGAGATTAGAGACCCATTAGATACTTAGATAGTTATGCCGTCAAAGTTTCTTTTGATACCTTTGACCTTAAGATAATTAACAAGATAAACTTTTCGTAATCGATCCGTAAATAAGTGATCAAAGTATCTGCTCAAAATGAAGTATTATAACTCTTGCGATCTAAAATAAAACAGAGAAGCTCGTGGCAAAATAATAACAGCCAGCCAGCTCCACGTAAAATACTGGTATTCAGCTGCATCCGGTTAGACTGGAAGCTGACCCCAACATAGTTGGGAAAAGGCTACGCAGATGATGATGATCTAAAATAAAACATGTTTCTATCAAAGTCAACAATTCCACAGCTTTCCCCGTTTTTTCACAAATAAAAGTCTAAACTCGATAAAACTTACTTTCATCCATGAAAAACCCTGAAAATAATCCTGACACCCGTACTTGTCTCGTATTTACGTCCTGTCCCGATTTACCGCCATCCTGCGATCCATTTAACCCTCCGCCGCTAACGGCCCACTTGCAACCGACCGATGAAACTGAATTAGTTGGGGACGAATCGTACCCCATTGTTTGGTGCCAATACACTTATGTTTATTCAGTGGGGTCGCGACGACCCGCGGTATTGACGGCTTGGGGTCTTGTTCTTGTTTAGTTTTAATGCAACTTCTGAATGAGGGTTATCCACAAGTTCGTATGGTTGTTTTGGTGAGTTCATTTGGAGTTCGCGTAGTGGGCTTTTGTGGGTGTTTTATTTTATCGATGATCAGGGTTTGTTTGTAAGATGCTATCCTGGTGTTGTTGGTTTTCAGTGGGAAATGTCAGATGTTTTGAAATAAGGTGTATTTTATGTCCAAATCTTGTATTTCATTGTTTGTATGTCATTCTGAAGTAGGTAACTTACATTTTTTAAAGCAACATTTTAGAAAACATTATTGGTTGTTTTTTTTCTTTAGTAACTTTCTACTGTCTTGTAACAGTAGCTGCTATAGATAATAAAAATATATACTGTTACAGTAAACAAAAATATTAAAAGCAGAAAATTAAAACTTGACACAGATTCCCTGATACGCCCGGAAAATATCAACACATTTTTAAACAAAAAAAAGAGAAAAAAAAAACTGACAAAACAATCTGGTCGACGATTATTCTTTCCACTTTTAAAGAGCAGCCATCTTTACGAAAAAGGACAATGCATACATTTTTCCTTACATTTTCTTCTTTGAAAGTCCGATGTCATTTAAAAAAGGAGTGCCCATATAATTATGAAGAAAGGTTTATAAGAGCATTGTGATAAATAAAGTTCAGAAGGCTCAGTCGCTGCATTTGTTAGATTCTAACTTAGAAACTTACAAAGACATGTTTTTTAAGCACCCCATAGGCATGCATTAGGCCACAACTCGCCTAATGTGAAGCTACGATGCTCTCGATTTCTCTTCACCCAACTCCCACAAATCGTTAAAGGTAGCAATAGACAGGTTATATTATGGTTATCATTGCGGAATGTTTTTAGAACGATTACTGCCAATGATTTTATTTGTGGCGATATTCCATGACAGCTGAGTCAATAACAACTAATTACTAATGCTATATGGGCCTTATCAAAAGGCTTAAAGTCACCCAAAGGGCAATGGAGAGGGCTATGCTCGGAGTTTCCTTGCGTGATCGAATCAGAAATGAAGACATCCGCAAGGGAACCAAGGTCACCGACGTAGCCCGTAGAATTGCCAAACTTAAGTGGCAGTGGGCAGGTCACATTGCTCGCAGAACGGATGGCCGTTGGGGCCGAAAAGTTTTGGACTGGCGACCGCGAACCGGAAGACGATGCGTTGGTAGACCTCCCACTAGGTGGACCGATGACCTGGTGAAGGTTGCGGGAATCCGTTGGATGCGAGTCGCAAGGAACTGGTCAATGTGCATCCAGCATAGTGGACGTTTTTCGGCTGAAATGATGACTATTGCAAACCTTACCAGTGTGTGATAATCATTATTACACACTTATCAGTTTTCTTTTCAGGTACAATTTTTTTTTTCTTTGCAATAATCTCAAAGGCCACTACAACTTTTGGAATTAGCAGTTTTTCAGGTCCAGCAAAGCAAAGTAAAAGCAAGTAATAAATTGTTCAGACCGTTGGAGTAGTCGTATTCCTGAATAGAGACCACGAATCGGCATAGTGTGGCTGGCATTAGCTGGATGAGCGGCCCGGGTCTAGTAGTTAACTGTTCTGGGCTGATGATGTTGATAATAGCCAAATCTGATGGATCTTCTGTCCCTTCTTAGACTATAGTAGAAAGGATCTCAGCGGCCAGCGAGGGTAGTTTAAAGGAGAATGTCTGGCGAAGGTAAGAGCTCACGGCGACCGATTATAATAACGGATAGCTTAATTAACTCGGCGCCCTTGTCGGTTATTTAAAAGAATATAACAGTAAACGGGCGGCTAGGACGCAGTGTTTTTAAGTACAAACGTTTGGTCATGAACAAGAACTGTACACGCAAGTAATTGTGTCGTAGAAAATGTTTTGATTTTGTTTGAAAACCAGTTGTTTCTGGGAGTGTCATAAAATAGTAACCTATGAAATGTGTTTAGCGGTATTGTTAGGATCACGTCAAGTTAAAGGGAAGACCAAGATTCTCTTTGTTTTCCGCCTATGAAGGATCGTTCAAACGGACAAACCGACCGGGACAAACTGATTGCGGATGCTGAACTTTGACAGATATTTCAGCTGTATAAGTCTACGTGAATGTGCTGCGGGAACTCTACACCATGGCCACTCTGCAGGTTCGCATGCACGCCCTATCTAAACCTGTACCTATCAAGCGGGGAGTGCGACAGGGTGACACCATTTCACCAAAACTTTTCACAGCAGTTCTCGAAGACATTGTGAAGTGCTTAGATTGTGGGACTGCTGTGGTGTTAACATCAATGGTGTTTACCTGTCGCATTTAAGATTTGCAGATGACCTTGTTCTCTTTGCTGAGAACTTCGGAGACCTTCAAGTCATGCTTCAAGACCTGTACGATGCTTCTTTTAAAGTAGGTCTTAGAATGAATATGACCAAGACGAAGATTATGGCAAACATCAACAGCTGTTCGAATCCTTCTGTCAAAGTTGGAAATGAGGAGTTGGAGATGGTTCTTCAGTATGTCTATCTTGGTCATATGCTTTCATTTGGCAAAGAGCACCAACAAAAGGAGATATCCCGGAGAATACAGCTTGGGTTCCACCCAAAATTCCGCTCTGTCTAAAGTCTCGCCTCTACAACCAGTGTGTCCTGCCCACAATGACGTACGGTGCTGAAACATGGACGCTCACTCAGGAGGCTGTGTACAAACTGAGAGTTGCACAGAGAGCCATGGAGCGTGCCATGCTCGGCATAAAGTTAATAGATCGGATTCCTAACGTCGAAATCCGAAAACGCACAAAAGTTTTCGATATTGGAAATCGCGTTACGGAACTCAAATAGAGTTGGGCAGGACACCTAGCAAGGCGCAGGGATGACAGGTGGAGCAAGGCTGTCACCGAATGGCGTCCAAGAAATGGAAAAAGGAACGTGGGTTTTCCGGCGCCGAGTTGGGCAGACGACATAGTTGCCGTCGGGGGAATAACCTGGATGAGGCTGGCGCTGAAGAGAGAGGCCTATACCCAGCAGTGTAATGAAATAATGTCTTCAGTTCGATCCGGAGAACAGTCCGTTTCGTTTGGCCGCAACATTTGAATGAGTTTCTGCGCGTTCACATAACTGCAGTATTTCACCCGCCCGTCTGTTCACCCCAAGATTTTAACGAAACCGTGAGGGGCCGCCACTCAACGGGCATCGCTCTCATTTTGCCGTGACTTCGACATTCAACCTTATAATCTAGATTCAAGAATATCATGAAAAATCAACTCACTAACGTGTCCGTAAAAAAATGACAAGATATTTTTATAAAAGGGACTCTTTTCTGCCCGACAGAGTCAATTTGGGTTTTACTCTGTAATTTCGGTAGAGATTTGTGAGTTTTTGTCGAAAAACGTAATAGAAAATAATATTATGATTTTTTTATTGGTTCATGAAGTTTTTCATGAACATTTTACACGGGTTTCATGAGTCAACGATGTTACGGGCTAAGTCGTAGGTGACCAAATGAACGAGTTCTTTTTTTGGAAATTGTAGACGGATAGGAACACACTACATAAGTAGGGCATTTTCTGGTTGTTATGGGATTTACTTTTATCATCAATATCAGCCTGTAACGGCGTTTACAATATCATACTATTCAAGTCCATTTTAGAAACTCCGACCTATCTGCTTCCAGCCACCCTGTTAAAATTAATTAAGTTTAATGATTCACGGTCTCCACTAAAGGACACGTCTCTCACATCCCTCACATCTGTCGTTGGTCCAGCGGCTATAGCTGTAGATATAACTAGCCTCTTTCATCCCTATTTTTCAATAGATTATTTTATTACATCGCAACCATTTTGTTGTAAACTGCGGTAAAAGCACATCCATACGCAAAACCGCGACAAAGATACTCCCATTTGTGGCCAAATTGCGGATATATTTATGAAAACAACATAATAACAATTTTTCGTTTTATAAATTAAAAACATAAATCCTTTGGAGTCGCGTGCACACGTCCATGGGCCCAATTCTGCTATTTTTATAAATTCGTCACTCCAACACGATTCCATTCCCATCCCATTGTCATTTTGCTTAAAGTTCGTAATCTGCCAAATTCACAATGATCGATCATTGGTCGGTTAATGGTCTCGTAATAAAATTGTGTTTTAATGACATTGTCGTATTGCCATTATTATAAAACCCTTAGCACAAATGGTTTTCGAAATTTACAACTAAATGCGAACATTTATTAATTCTCTGGACACTGGGGTACCCACCCGGGGTACCCAATGAGGGATTTTCTTTTTCAACTCTTCCCTAGTCGCTGGATAGATGGCGCTAGTCTGACTACGTTACTGCAAGGAACAGAACGTCACATAATATCACTTGGACCTAATGATTATTTCGACGAGCGTATGTGACGTGTGTTTTTTCAAGCGTTTTGGCTTTGGCACCCAGTAACGTAGTCGGATCAACGCCATCTATCGAGTTCATGGAAACTATTTTTTTTTTTAATTGTCAAAATGAAAACCTCTCATTGATGCAGCTCTATGTAAGTAAATGTAAAAAAAAATTGATCTTCGCTCTGTACATAAATATCAATCATCTCGTTTCGTTTATAAAAATCTTAAAAGAGCCTCTAAGAATTTTTTTTTTTTTTTGTGAAGGGCATCTCGCAGTTCAGTCTGAGAAGACTGGCTTTTGCTTAACCGGGCAAGTCCTGTGGATGCCTTGAATTTAAGGCCTCCAGCCAGAGCCTCTAACGAAATAAACAGCTCTAGCTTTATAACAAACGCAGTCTTCTCGCCCCTCCACCACACCCGGCCCCCCTCGCCTCTCGGGGGCCGTAACATGACAATAGCAGCCTGGTGACGTCATTAGCAAAATGGCGCCGAATTAACTTGTTCAACATTCAGCCACAGATTAACGTAATTGGCATTACAGACATCCTAATATTTCATTAATGCTTGCTTCTCATTAAGTTTGGTGGAGGAAGGAAAGTCAATGAAGTTTATTTTCTGGATTAAAATGAAGTGGCAAATATTGTAATCAATTATCATGTGCTGAAGTGGGAATGGGCGGAAAATGTCTGTAGAATGCATCAGGACCGATGGGCCAGAGTCAGTGGGCGCTAGAACACGGGCGTCGTCGCCAAGGGAGACCTAGGAAACGATAACCTAGAGGCGTTTCTGAGAGCTTGGCCTAACAAAACCGCACGTAGACAGGAGTGGAAGGCTTTTGGGGAGGCCTTAATTTGCTATGGGACAAAATAGGCTAATAAAATAAAAAAATATTTTTCATTACTTTTTTTATTATTTTGTCTAAGGAATATTTAAAAATATAATTTATTTGTTAAATGATAAAAAAATATCATGTGCATAGAAAGAAAGCGCTGTATGAGACTTGCACAGACCAGTGAAACATGGCTCAAAACAGCAGAGCGCTGTATGAGACTTGAGCAAAGACCAGTGAAACATGGCTCAAAACAGCAGAGCGCTGTATGAGACTTGAGCACAGACCAGTGAAACATGGCTCAAAACAGCAGAGGATGTACTTAGTTGTGGGTGAAACAATTTAAGGCTGCCCATGAAGGTGTGTATGCATACGTACGTATCCTGACCAATTCAGAATCTCTCTTTATCAGCTTGGTAATTTTCAAAACTCCTTTGGTCCATAAACCAGGAACTATTGTTAAAAAATTCCCATCAGTTTAGAATGTGCGCTACATTCTGTTAGTTCATTTAAGACATCGATTAAGATGCGAATGTCTCGAAATGAAACTGATTTTCATCCCCTTTCCCCGTAAAATTGTCAAATACGTTATATTGTAATATCTCTAGCGATATTGTAAAGTCTCGAATTATTGTCAAATGAACATACTGCTTACAATAAAACGCATTGTTTTTCGTGAAATGCATGCGATGGTAGTCAACTCACGCGGTGTGGAGAGAAGGAGGGGTCCCCCTTGCCCAGTGGTACCACTCTCATGAAAAGATACTGTACCATTCCTGAGAAATATCGATTAATATAACCTAACCTTAAAACACTTTACATTCCCCTAAAAAGCGTAGTCGACGGAGCCCCGCTTCGCGGGGCCCCTATTTCCGAGTGCAGGGTTTAAAGGAACCTAACTAACCTAACGGGGGGGTGCCCCAAGTCCCGTTTATGGGGGCAAGAGATACTTCCGTATGTTCAGTTGACAATAATTCGAGACTTTACAGTATCGCTAGAGAGATACACGTTATATTGTAATATAACGTATTTGACAATTTTACGGTGACATATACATAACGCCTCTTACACTAAAAGCCAAGGAAATAGAACACTCAACCCAAATACTATTTTAGTGGCAAGAAGGCATTTAAAGCTAATTACTCAATGGAATGCGTGTATATCACGAGATATCCAATATCACCTGATACACTTATGTCAAGTGTCAAATGTTGTTGTTTGTGTACTGAACATTGTCGTTTCATGTCTCTGTTGTGTGTCGCGTTAAATATTGATGGAAAATAGTGATTGTCATTCCGTTAAAGATCTTTGAATCAATTATTGGTTTAGCTTCATAAGGATCTTGGTATGAAATTGAAGAATGTGCTTTTGTGTCTTATTTTATAATGGTATTGGCATTTTAAGGTACCTAGTGAAAATTCATATCGTTATGTTGGATCGATTCTGATTAAGTAACTACAGCTGATACCTGTAGGGGCAGCCACGTGGCGCGGGGGGGGGGGGGCATCGCTATTGAATAATACTATAGTAAATGGTCGCTGTTTTGATTGCATAAACGCGTAACGTTTAGATTTGGAAGTAGTATAAACCAGTCAGTCATTCATTCATATGTCATGGTCTTTATTAGTACTTATGGTTTACAATACAGTTTACAAACGATCTTATTAATCACGATTTATGTCGTTACACAGGCAGCTATCGCTTTTACAAGCATTATAATATTATTGTTATTTAATATTATTTTACAATGATTTAACTAACTTATTACTAAATGTTCAACTACGGGGTACCTATGTGCCAGTCAGAATTTTTATTATAAACTTAACTGTCATACTTGCTCTTTCTAGAATATCGCCTACAATAAATTTAACCTTCAATTAGCGCGTCCCCAAGTTGTATCTCCACCAATTTGGAAGTTGTTCGTGTAAATCGTTCCAGTGTCACGGACGAGTCTTACTGTTAATCAAATATTAATATTTCTTCCGTCCCACTGAACAAGAACGTTTGTTAACTCGACAATTATATCAATTGATATTACTGAGATTTACAAATTGCTGACGTCTGTTTTGAGTGATCATCGAATATTATTTGTGATTTCAATTTGTGTTGTTTCCCGAATTATACAATTTTGTTTTTCATTCCGTTTGAAATACAATCAGTCCTTCCTACTGCTGGGATGCAAGTCTTCTGTTCATGAGAGGGCGCGGGCCGTAATGATTAAGTACTTGGGCCTAGTGCTGGTTGGTGACATGTCTTCAATTATTATCTAGAAGGTGCCGTTTTCCTCACAACGTAACTATTATTTCACCATTTTATGAGCAGGGTAGGAGACGCCCTATAAGGACACACTAATCGTATTAGTAAGGTTCTTCAGAAATAACAAGTGCGTAGTACTCGCAACTGGGGTGCGTGTACGTGTCACCAGATGTATGAACGTGGAGTAGACAAGTAAAGTGAGTGTATAAGATCGTAGCAGGTGTTATACTGAGGTTTCTACTTCCCACCTGTGGACACAAGGCGTTAGTTCTAATGTATACACCATGTTTCTACACGATATCGATAAACTTCGACTGGTCATTGTATCAGCTGTTCTCTACAATTAAGTATGTTCGCAGAACTCACCACATTGTATGGAACAGCTGATTTTTTTTCGCGATTCAGGGTTTGAGTAAAAGTTGTTCATAATGATGAGTACCTACAATCAAATGACTAGTCGATATTTACCGATATCGTCCGGAGACTCGGTGTATAGGTGATGCAACAAATAACACAAAGATTAAATCATTTACATGATGCGAGAGAGATGTGTCTAGCATTTAATTTTTAGTCCTGATTCTGCTGGATAGTGGCTGGTAGATTGCAAGAGAGATTCGCCCCTTATTACGAAGTTCCAAGACATGATTGGCGAAATATAATACAGGCGAATTTCTGCCTATCCCTTCTGGAAACAGGCGTGAAGTCAAACGACCTCGATCAATACTATTTCTCCTCCGTACAAAAAGGGGCCATTGAATAAATCGTTTGTTGTTTTTGACCTTATTTACTATTCGAGATTACCCAAACTTATAGAAAAGCGTCAACAAGAAAATAAGCTATTGTACGTATTCCGTCACTCACGCAGCAAGAAACACGACGCTGCTGGAAGATTCCATCCGCCCACGTAATAAATAAAAGCCAATAACGTAACCTAATATCATTTACATAAAAATTGGAGAAAAACATCGAACAATTTCTGTCGTTCCGTCGTGAACATTATGATTATAAAATTAATATCGGCCCTGGCTTATTTGGCCAGGATTAGGCCAGAGAAGCCAGGGTCGTCTTTAGGTCCATGTTCACCAAAAAGATGATGGTCTAATTATCTAAAAACAGCTGTTTAAAACACATTTTTGTATGGGAACATGTCACAGTGACAGCTGTTTTTAGATAATCAGACCGTTATCTTTTTGGTGAACATGGACCTTAGAGCTCGTTGGGTCGACGATATCGTTAAAGTCGCGGGAAACACCTGGATAAGTGACGCACAGAACCGGGTAGTGTGGCGGAAGTAAGGGGAGGTCTATACCCAGCAGTGGGTGATTCCGGGCTGATGTGATGATGATGATGATGATATGAATAAAGTGATAATAACATTAAAAAAAAATTAAATCAATTTTCATCTTAATGCTGTTATACAATAAGTTAAAATAAATCCAGTCCAGTCCATAAAGGTTTTATTAGTGTCGAGATTAGATTTTCATTTACATATTAAGTATAATCCTTTCGGTTAAAAAGTAAAACAAAAAATACCCCGATAAAAATACTGTACTAAAATTGAGTAACCCCAGTGGATGCTCTGGTGATGAATGTAGTGACGTCATAAACAGACAATATTGACGATCGAACTTACTAATGCCGAAGGTGGTGTTCTCACATTTTAAAAGTTTGTTAGATTTTAGAGATATGGTGGTAATTTTAATCGTAAAGAATCAAAAATCATGCATTTTAAAATTCTTTACAGTATATGTTTGCTTTTGTTTGGTAATGTTATAAAAAAACCAAGGAAAGGGACAGATTTTTATATTGTTTATGACGTTCCAAGGTAGATAGATAGTCAACTTTATGTCACTGAACCATCAAGTTACGCGAAATGAGTGGTTTCGGTCGATTTACAAAAAATCTATTGATTGGACTAAAAAACTAAAACACTGTAGGTAATGCTAGTAGAATTATTTGCCAAAAAATCAGAATGATCGCATGTATTTTAGTATGTATTTTTTTGGTTGAAAGAAATTTTTAGAGATAAGTTCGTGATTTTTTTTATCGAGTCAAATTAATTGTATTATGTTTCAAAACACTATCATAGGTACTAGCATACATATATCTTGAAGAATATCATACATTTTTCTGGTTTTGTTTATTGCCGTGAATCTTATACTTTTAAGCATTATAACACACGTGTTTAGCTCATGTAGTCGCCTTAACCACAATAAGGTATGTTTCGTACCATGCGTGTTTCCGAACGCATTTCTTGTCGTTCGAGCATCTGACAGTTTGTTTGACGTTTGGACTGTCACTGTTATATCAACTGTCATCGCTTGACGTTTTTGCACTTGTTTTTTTGATTCCTTACGAGATCACATCGAATTTGTTAGTTGATTGAAATAATTAAGAAATCAAAGTGAATCCCTTTTGTTTGCAAGATTTTGGTTATAATTCAGTTTTAATTGGACTAAACACCCCCATTTGTACCAAAAAACGGGTTTATTTGTTAATTGTCCACGCCTATTTTGAGGTTAACTTAGCCCGCGTGTGAGATGAAAATTGAAGAGAACAATTTATCATTGTGTTATGTGTCGTTTGAACTATTATTGTGCTTCATTCCGACCTGTTATACGCTGCTAAGGCAGCGTCTGTTGAAACATAGTCGGATCTGGCAAATCACCCGACCACATACATAACACTGTACACGCACGCCCACATACCAGACAATACCAGAACCGACGTGATCAAGGACAGGTCATCCCCTTCAGCCCACCGGCACCAGGTAAGTCACTTTTCATAAGGGCAATTTAGTTTGATTGTCTCCGCGAATCGCGGACAGTTCGGTCACAGCTTGCCCCTGGTTTTGGACAGAACAAGGTATATGCATGATTTTTTTACCTATCACTCTAAAGAAAACTTATTATAGTCAGAAACAGCAAAGTGAAATTATTTATTAGATATTTAAAAAATAAACTAAGTTATAAGCATTTAAACTGCTGATTAGACAGAGAGATCCAATATTTTGGTAACATCATTCGTCTTAGAGACGTACAAAATCCATACCTAGTAAATTCCGTTTATCGAGAAAGAGATAGAAACAAAAGTTGTTTTGGTTATAACTTGCGTTGTTTGGCCGATTTTGGTCTTGATTCCATTTTTGTCATTATTTTTATACTACATGCATATTTCGTATTATCCTGAAACGGTGAACATCGTGAGGAAACCGGCATGTCTTAGAATCAAAAAATTTAAAGACTTGTGACGTCTACCAATCCGCACAGGGCCCGCGTGGTAGATTACAGCCCATTCCCTCTCATAGTGAGGACGCCTGTGTCCCAGCAGTGGGAACATTAATAGGCTTGTGACGTTTCCTCTGGACCTGGTGTCACGCTGCTGGTCACGCTGCTTGCTTCTACTACACTATTCACTGAAGTAGTGGCCTCTGTTGATGTCTCGCCGCGAATATTTATTTGGAGCTTTTACAGGTCCAGGTGTCACAATAAGTAAGAGTCACAGTAGAAACTTCATTTTATTTATCACAAACAAACTGGTATCAGCAGATTCACCTTCAGAATATTAATAGGTAATAATTATGATGAATACTTTATAAAACTAGTATAGGCAAAATCGTAATATTAGCACATAATTATGTAGCTGATGAAGAACTGAGGATTGGTGTGATCTGAACCAGCTCCCCCAAGAAGAATCCGCTGTGCGAAATATCATGCCCAAAGGAAGGTTCGCAGAATATTCGAAACTTAAAAATACAAATTCAAATTAGATTTTAAAATTATAGAGTCGATTTAATTCAGCTAGTATTATTATTATGGCCAGGATGAAAAGAGGTAAAATATCACGGAGTCCTGAAGCACTCCGTTACAGGCTGATGATGATGATGATGACGTATGCAGAAAGTATCCTCAGTGTAGCACAGTGCCGAAATCTATGACATTGAGAGGAGTGGTAAGTTATCTAGAATGTAGAAATACAACTTCTGAGCCAAAAAAGTGCCAAAAAGCAATGCTCGACCAGAGTGATATGCGATAATGTCATAAATAAAAACAAATCCAACTGCGTAATCTAAAATACAAGGAGTTGTTATTACTCGTTCTAACTTCGTAATAGGATATCTGACGTATGGCGTGTCACGTGTCACGTAGACACGGATCTGTGCCGTGTCAGTCGTGTCAAGTCGTGTTAACTCGTGTCAATGGACACGAGTACTTTATATTAAATCTCCGCCATCCTACACACACGCTTATTGATATTGGATTGAAGAGGAAACCTCTTGAGAGGATTATTGTTTTTTTTTTTCAATATCTTTTTTTATTAGGTACTTCCATTGCGGTAAGAGTGTTTACTAAGATATTTATATGAAACTGCGATTATTGCTAAGTCACGGAATTTAAGTTCTAGTTGTTCAGATTGTTTTTTGCTGAATTTAGAAATACAAAGGCAAATGTAAAAATCTAATTCTGAAGTTGACAAAACCATTATCAGTCGTAAAAATTGTTTACATATAACTTGTACTTTTTTTAGAAAAAAAATCTGTTGTTAGCATAAATAAAAATGTCGCAAGCAAAACCCAATGCTTGAAAAACATTTTTGTTTCAATAACAACGCCAAGCAAGCGAGACAACGAAAAAAAAACATCTCAACGTTTATCGGGACACGACAGAATTGAAATCGAGAACCATTCTTAAAAAAACAACGTTCTTTTAAAGAAAAATATTCAAAGCTTCACAAAGTATCGAATAATAACAATTGAGTCTATATTCGTCCGTCCAATACTGGTGGAAAGAGCCCCAGATTGCGTTTATAGTCGCCATGCCAGCAAACGACTGTCTATATAAAAATCGTAACTCCTTTATGAAGACGTAAAAAGGTTTTATATGAGACGATACGAGATCTAACGACCACTTAAATACTACAAAAGGCGGGGAATCGGGTCGGGGAACGTAATGCATCCCGATTTTTAGTAACTGTACTATAATACAGGCTGTTAAAAATGCTGAGCTTTTTGGTGCCGATTTTAATTTTGAATTCAGAGGAATTTATGCAGAGATGTATCGTGGATTGTGATGACTGTGTCGAGGTGTGTTGTTGTTTGTTTTTTAGGCTAAACAACATTTATAATTTTACTTTCATGTTAGTTTATTATATTACACTATTTATTTTCTTTTATTTCCGTGCCGAACACACACATAACTTGCAAATGCATTTTTCCCTCCCAGTCTGCCAGTAACACAAAAAATTGATGCCTCTGTTATTTAGTGATCTTTCTGCGAGAGTTAGTGGACCAGGGGACAGGATAATACCCCTGTCGTAGGAGAGGGCAATTGTTGACGAAGCGATAGTGAATAGTAGAACTAGAAGAGTTTTAAAAAGCATAAAAATAATTTGATGGCGGTAAACTTTAGAACATATTAGTAATTTTTCTTCTTAATAGCTCCTACTTGTCAATTTCAATACTCTTTTTAAGAGTGGGCCCTATACCAAAAGCTGTAAAAGAAACACCAATTGTAACAAATTCTTATTAGATACTACTACACATTTATAATACTTTTACCTATATCTTCCTCACAACTCAAAAATCCTCACCACACGACATTATCACCCGACAAGAATACAATCAGCCGGATTCACGTGACGTATCAGTCTCACTCCGCCCTAATGAGAGACAAAATATCACCGTACGTGTACGTGTACGCGTACGTGTACGTATACGTTTACGTGCTTAGCAGTCAGATAAACTGCCTTGTTGGTTGCAAGCTATTCTGATAAACACAAGGGTCGTGGGTGCAATTCCCAGAAAGCATAGTGTCATTGGGTGCTTCTATCAGGAATCTATACTAATATTATAAAGCAGAAGAGTTTGTTTGTTTGTTTGTTTGTTTGTTTGTTTGTTTGGTTGAACGCGCTAATCTCCGGAACTACTGGCTCGAATTGAAAAAATCTTTTTGCGTTGGATAGTCCATGTATCGAGGAAGGCTATAGGCTATATAACATCACGCTATGACCAATAGGAGCGGAGCAGCAATAAGAAATGTTGCAAGCGGGAACAAAGCAGTTTAAACTTCCGTTGAGTAGGCGATGCGTTGCGATATCAAAACTTCACGCGAACGAAGTCGCGGGCAGAAGCTATGAGGCTATAATTTATCTTGGAAACTTGAACACCTGATGCAGAACCGCAACAGACCAGCTAAACTATAAGAGATACAAAAATGCCACCATAGCAAAAATTGTTCTACATGATGAGCATTTTCTGCTGAGAGTATAAGTTTGAAGATCTGGAACATCTGATGTGGAACTCCAAGAGCCCAGCTACACCATAACACATATAGGAATGACGTCTTAGCAAAAGTTGTTCAATTTTATGAGCACTCTCTGTTGGTTTATAAAAATCGAAGATCTGGAACACCTGTTGTGGAACTCCAAGAGCCCAGCTACACCATAACACATATAGGAATGACGTCTTAGCAAAAGTTGTTCAATCTGATGAGCACTCTCTATTGACTTATAAAAATCGAAGATCTCGGACACCTGTTGTAGAATTAATTTCCTTTTCCAGTTATCTTCGTGACTCGGTAGCCTACCCGGTAACGCAGGGGAGCAGTTACTTAGATTTCAATTGATCAGGTATCTTCACAACAAAACTATAACCATGCCTAGAAAGAGGTCAAATCTTTCCCAATGTTCCAAAGGAGCTAAAAGATTGAGGATCATAAGATCCCAAGAATCTACCGAAGAGCTTCAGGAGAGACTTGATGCTGTTCGAGAACACCAGGCTGCAACTTGCTCCGTGGAAACCTCTTCGGATCGCTTAGCACGCCTGCGTTCTCAGCGTATTTCTACATCCAGGTCTCTAGAGACCAGTGAAGAATAGATGCGCGACTGACCGCTAATCGTGAACGTCATGCATTGTCTTGCGAGTCGGAGCCGTTCACGGATAGAGAATTGCGCTTGAGTTTCAAGCGTATCTACGCATCGACTACTAGATCTCTAGAGACAAGTAGGGAACGTGATGCGCGACTGACCGCTGATCGTGAACGTCACGCATTGTCTCGCGAGTCGGAGACGTTAACGGATAGAGAATTGCGCTTGAGTTCTCAGCGTATCTACGCATAGCTTCTTCTAGGTCTTTAGAGACAAGTGCGGAACGTGATGCGCGACTGACCGCTGATCGTGAGCGAATCCGAAATGTTTACCGATACAGAATCAGGCTTGAGTTTTCAGCGTATTCGCACATCTACTAACAGGTCTTTTGAAACGAGTGATGAACGTGATGCGTATTGCGCGATGCACGTTCATTGAACGAACGTTTGAATTCTGATCGACGTCGACATTCTCTGAACAGAATGTCGATATCATCTGAAAAACCGGATGTGTCTCAAGATATAGCCGTAGGGCATGGCGACCTGCCGTGTCGACGGCGCGTTCGTGTTCCACGTGCGCCTCAAAGAGATGTCAGCATAAAGGGAGGGGCCCGCAAAGGTCTAAGCCTGCCGGGGCTGCGGGACTATTCGAAAGAGATACCGTGGCCCTGGAACGTAAAGGGCGAGGCAGGAACATGGATGGGTTTTAGTCAGTAAAAATCTGACACTCCCTCCCGCTCCGCCCAGAGTTGGAGAAGTTATTTGATTATTTCCCAACCGAAAAAAAAGGGCATGGCGACCTTCCTTGGGTTGATAAGGCACGGAGTGCATTTACGTCTCCTATGATTGAATACGCCACATATTCCGCCATCGGAGGTATGGCTAAAAATTGTACTTTTTGTGAAGCTGTTAAATGGCAAAAAGAAACAAATGGTATGTGTTGCTCAGGTGGGAAAGATCCGTTATTTTCCCGTCCCCGGGTTCTTAGAATTCGACATCAGACGTTTCAGATCTTCGACGACCCCGTTGTCGCTGGCATAAGCAACAGGATCCGCGTACGAAGTCGCGGGCAGAAGCTAGTTTATTAATTAAAACCTTTGATTTTTTCGATTTTCATATAATAAAAGTTGCACGCATTTGTAACCCATGAATTCATTACACATTTCATAATGATTCTTCACTCCCACTCTCCAATGCTGATATTGATTGTTGCACTGGCACACTATCAGCCAATTGGTGGGTAGTAGCTTAGCCCATCATACCTCGATAAACTAACTGCTTAAATAAATAATAGTAATAAATAAAAGCAGAAACGTACCGCCCAAAAATAATAAACTGAAAATTGATGTTAGCGTTTTGTAAGTTTTGCTTACCTCCATGCGAAAAGGATGTAAGTTTAGGCATATTAAAATTGATCTACAAAATACCAGTGGCCCACATTGGCCCTGGATCAAGAATTTGGAAGTCATGGGGAGAGGCTTTTGCCCTAAAGTGGGAAAATACACGCCATCAGTAACAATCCTTGCAAACCAGGTAGCCAGCAGCAGAAAACGCTATCTCTGCTTCCACACTAGTAGGAAGATAGGTCCCGCATGTTGCTTGCGGGATCCCGGGATTGCACCATACTCCAACTGTCTCTTTCTCATATGCATTTGTCCAGTCTGTGTTCCGTGTTCATATCCTGCTCATGTCTTAACATCTCACATTTAGTGAACGTTATTACAGGAAAAAGAATAACTGAAGAACATCAAGAAAATAAAATAAGGAAGTCTAAAAAAAAACAAAATGTGATACCAAAGCGTCGTGATGAATCATCAGGTATATTTTATACCTTTTTTTTTTTTAGGATTGGAAATCATCAAATGACTTCTCCTACTCTGGGCGGAGCGGGAGGGAGTGTCAGACTTTTACTGACTAAAACCCATCCATGTTCCTTCCTCGCCCTTTATGTTCCGGGGCCGCGGTATCTCTTTCGAACAGGCCCGCAGCCCCGGCAGGCTTCGGCCCTTGCGGGCCCCTCTCTTATGTTGACATCTCTTTGAGGCGCGCGTGGAACACGAACGCGCCGTCGACACGGCCTGTCGTCGTTAGACGGACGGACGGCTAGCTAACTCATAGCCAAACGTTCACATGCCCGCGTCTACGGTGGCCGGAAGCCACCACGTGGCCCCCGACGCCCGGTGCGTCTCCCGCGGCCGGCGGCCAGGAAGGGAGGCTCTCTCCCTCTCTCGCTCCGCCACCTCCTTCGCTAGCATGACTGCTTCGCAGAAGGAGGTGACGGCTTCCCATTCCATCTCGCTCCGGACCATGGATTGAACCAGGGCCGGACGCGAGAGGTCGCCGCCGCCGATCGCCGCTACGAGGACACGGCGGTGCTCCGCCCACGCAGGGCAGACTTCCACCGTGTGCTCCACCGTGTCCTCCGGTCGATCCTCGCAGTGGAGACACCCGGGCGTCTCCTCCCGCCCGATTCGGTGCAGGTACCCCCCGAAACATCCGTGTCCGGTGAGGACCTGCGTCAGGCGGAAGGTGAGGACGCCGTGGCGCCTCTCTAGCCACTCCTCAAAGAGGGGACTTACCGCCACTAATCAGGTGTATACCTTAACATTAAAAATTAAATATATCTTATGAAGAAGTTCAACCAGGCGTTAGTATGCGATAGTTTCATGACATTTCATGTAAAAATAAGAGGTTTAATGTGCTAGAAATTATGCAATCTATTTGACTCTACCGGCTGATGGGCTATTTTAGCTGCGCCAAGTACTTTGATAACAGGTCCCGGCCACGGTTATTAATACGTCGATATGTACAGGCAGCGTTGTTACTACACTTATGTTTTAATATCATTGGAATCTTTCATGTACAGTTGCCCGACAAAGGCATGACGACATTATCAAAAAATGCAAATCTATTTAGTCTGTCAGTCAGAGTACCTATTGGAAAATAAAGGACACATATTTTTGGTTTTTGTAAATCAATGAATATTCACGAGTTTCGAGTTTTGTTGCGTTTTATCTTTCTTTGTCAGATAAAACGCAACAAAACTCGTGGCGTCAGAACTCGCTAAAATAATACCATGTCGTGACTTATTGAGAATTTTAAAAGCGTCGTATATATCGTCGTCAATTTCGGTTTATGTAACAAAAGAAAAAATACGGGTCAAATAATTGTTGATATCTAACTGACGGACTTATTATTATTTTTCGTCGTCTACCCTATTGGTGGCTGCTGGCAATAATATCGCACCTCCGCTTTATCTTTGAGTAAATCAGTCATTCGGTATTTGTTTTTTTTTTGGATAATACTATTTACGAGATGGCGGTGTCTCCATTCAAACATGTTTGGTGAGCCGTCTGAGCTCCGCCGCCGCGCCGTGGAAAACATAAAACATTTCTTCCGCTAGAGTATGATCCTGGAACCTTAAAATATTCTGAGCTTAATTATAGTAGACGGATGGACCTTATTACACTTAAGCCAGGAATACAGAAGACAGGTATGTATGTGAATCGTCTTTTTTTTTATGTCACCCTGTTCTGTCCCACTGCTGGGCAAAGACCTCCTCCATGGCTTTCCAATCCTGTATACAATATGCCCTTTCCGACCAATCCGTCAATAACGAGTCCAGATCGCCACGCCAGCGTTTTTTAGGCCGTCTTTAGGAACCCCTGTGTGACTATCTTCGCCCATTTGTCCGGCCCCATCCTAGAGACGTGAATCGTCTTGGATATGAAAAACGTTTTGATGTATCAGATGATGACAATTCTTTGGTGTATTACCGTTGACCCCACTGGTTCGTCCCACTTGTAGCGTCAACGGGAAAAATCAAAACTGTCGTTTCGTTGACCCCAGTAGCCTCCCCCACTGGTGGGGTCAACGGGAAGTACTAGAAATTTAATAATGGAAATTTTTAACTAAAGTCCAAGTATGCACGACGAGTCAGAAATAAGACCTAGATAAGTGGTGGATATAGTTGTACGTAATGGATTCAATGATAGCGATGAATCAAGTTTAAGAACTTGTAAAAGTGCAAAGGTTTATAGTTTGAGATCCAAAAAATAATCAAGCGTACCCTCTACCGCATACAAACCCATTTAAGGTTCACCAGATTCACTTTTTTTTCACTTAATGATTTATAAGTTATAACTTAACGCCTGGTTTACATTATAGGGGCCTACTCAAAGCACTGCTTGCAGGGCCTGCTTGCAGTTAACTGCAGCAGAAGGGGTTGCTCCACAAAGTCCTGCGAATCATTAGTGTGGCTACTAGGGTTGCCACATTTTTTTTTAAAAGTAACATTGGTTATTATAAGTAGGGAAAAAAAGTACAGAGTATTAAAATCAATCAATCAATCAATAATTTTATTATCAGGCATCTTAAGGCCCATAGATTAAATACACAAAATAACAACATAAAAATATACCTACTAACACATAATAAATCTAACATATAAGCTATGAACTATCACACACGTAGTGGCGGCGGCGTCGTGTTACGCTGTGCGGTGTCATGTAGCCTGCCGCGAAAACGTCGGTAGACTACACCCTTCGGCCAAAACTCTTCCTTGAGAAACTTGTCGAGATATTGAGTCGGAACTCGCACCACAAACGACTTGAAGTTAGTGTTATGACGCGGCTCCAACCTCTCAACCCTCAAGGTCCAGCTAGTCTTCACTTTCATGTACTCAACGATCTCCTCAACCTTCGTGGAGTGATGCAGTCGGGACACATACAGCATCGTCGTTGGTGTCGCTGGACGCAGAAGCATGTAAAAAATAAAATAAAGAACCATTTGTTTTTTATTATTATTATGTTTAAATACATATTTTTCATTACATTCTGCGATTTGTATCATATTAGTATCTCTACAAAACAATTGCACAACATTCTTACAGTCTATGTTTAAATTAAAATAAATAAGTACTTAATTCGCTTTTTTTTCGAATTTACTTTTAATTATTTTATTTTATTTGTTCAAAAGTGTATTGAAAAACGTCATTTGATACACGTGGACATTTGTTATTGCAGTTCTGGGCTCAAAAACACCCTCGCCTACGGCTCGTGTGTTAATACCGCCTTATTTGAGCTACAATAACAAACTTTCTCCACTTGTATCAAAATGTACTATTACCCCTTTCCGAAAAAGTCGCATCGATATAACGTTTTTACTGTGAAATAAACGGAATCCTTCACAGTCCGTATCGCAGAGCGTAAATTCCAAATTGGGTCATATCGCCCATAGCCCCATATAGCCTACACATAGCCGTATATCGCCCTTGTATAAAGGAGCTGTGTCAAAGCGCGGAGGATATCTGTCACGGCGGCAGGCCTCGAGACAAATGGCCTCTCAGGGGAAAAACTGCAAACTATAGCATTCGTAGTTCGTGCTATTGTGAGGTTGGAGTAGAGAAGGGTTTACTGAATGAATAGGTACGTTGTGAAATGTGACCCTGTTTGTTAAGAAAGTAGCATCTCTTGTATTCAAAGGTAAAACTACTGACAGACAACGCAGAGCTTCACTACTTCATCCAGAAGCATGCATGTTTAACGAAGAAGAGCACTAAGAATTTTTTTTTGAAAATTCATCCCCTCATCATGATCAACCATCATTCTTCAACCACAACCCACCGTTCTTCAATTGTACTCTGATTGTATTGCCACTTCGCACACATCCCATAAAAGGATGAAATAAGGGAAATTCCTTCCCAAAGCGTGGACATGGCCTTTATCCAACTATGTTACGTTTGGCTACCAGTCTTACCGGATGCAGCTGCATACTGCATAATTTTCCGTTAAAAGTCCCACCCGTGTGAAACAAGCAGCTTGCTACCAAATATAAACAACACGATTGAAGCCATACATTATGACTTTTTTGAGCACAATTTAAAGCAATCACACCAGTTCTTGTTTCATCCCTCTCCGTTCAGTTTCCTTTCCATTGTCAGTGACAACGTCGAAGCGTATAAAAAGCATTCTGATTGAGAAGCCTTTCTACGTCCTCCCCTGACGTCACTCTTCGTTTGACGTCACGTCACGTTACGCTGACGTCAGGCGGTATATATCTCTTGAGGATAGAATGAGTTTATTTCAATCACAACTGAGACGTAAATGTTGTAACTAGCATAGTGTAGATACGGGTTATGGGCGAGTGTCCAAAATTGGAAGTAACGACGCCATCATGATGATCTTTTAAATGGTAATGATAAATTGTGTTTATTTAGCAAGTAAGTTTACACAAATCCTTTTACGCGTCGTTTTTTTAAAACTTAGTAGGGCCGGTGTTTCGTACCTGACTACTCTGAGAAGAAACAGCTGAAGCAAACTCAGAGGTCATACTCTCTTTTCAAGTCCTGACAATATTGCTCAATTCACATGAGGACTATGCAGCTTAGTGTGTGAGATGGTCTTTTGAAGAAAGAACCATACAGATTTGAGTGGACCTGTCCAGTCAGTGCAAGCATTTGATAATTATCGTGTAGCTCGACTTATAACTTTTGTTATAAGTGGCCGGTAAAAAAAATGAAGTCTTGTCTCTACCATTTTAGATTTTAATAGTTAATTTTATATTTACTCATTCTCTCTTTCTCTCTGTTTTGTTTGCATGCCTATGTTTTAGTTCACAATATTAATTTACTACTTTTCTGTTTCAATTATATCTGTTTCAACAGCTTAGAATAGCGTACTGTTAGATATAATTTCGTTATTAAAACATGCGACATACAACGTCATGTCATTCAAGTTTCAAACTCCATGTGCGGATGACCACTTTAAGTGTGAAGTTCAAGGTGGAGCTCTTTGTCAAGAAAAAGTGCATTGATATGTCAAACTTGGTACCTTTATTTTAGTTCTGTGTTTCCCCGCCTGCACAGATAAGTTGGTTGAAGTCATAGATTATGTTTAAGTGTAGCTTTACACGCCCCCCTTTGACAATCTAAAGGGTGTAAAACACCTCTTGTTCTCCTCATCATTCCGATATATTTTTTGTTCTACACCATACCTGGGAACCTTCTAGTTTCCCAGTATATTGGGCGTCAAAGTTACAACTTTTTGTCAAGTTTTTTTTTTTTTTAATACAAGTTTTTATTGATAGATTTTTACTTTAAATACTTCCACGAACCCCGTACTATAAAATTCATCCATCAGCACAATGTTTTAAGTGCGTAACATTGAGTTACTCGTATACCCCAAAACATGAATTTTAACCCCAAAACTTTACTTAATTTGGTGTACAGAATGCTTGGTTGACGGCTTCGTGATGAGGTGGTTTATACCCTGTATAGACAGTTAATTATACCCCAAACATTATCAAACTTTATGCAACATAAATAAAAAGAGGTTACTGTGTGCATAATGTGAAACACGCGTACTTGAAGCTCTTTTAGAAAAAGCGTCCAAATTGTGATGTCAAAAAATTTAATATTGATGTTTCTGGTTCAAATTATTTGTTTTGACAAACCATCTTGGTAATAGTATGTTTTATAACGAGGGACTAAACGAAGCCATAATATACCCGAGGTGGTGTTAAGCGAGGGTACATTAAGTTGGCGTTTAGTCTCGAAGTGTGCGACGGAATCAATGAAAGCGAGGGTATATTAAGTTGGCGTTTAGTTTCGAAGCAAACTGTACTTTTCACTTCGAGTGCGAGAAAAATAGTCATTTAAAACCGAACAAATTTACACTCGACAAAAATTCTGAACAGAGCGGTCAGTTTTTTCTTCTATCAGGTCAGTCACAGATTAACAATTTAAAACACAACACAAACTCTCAACATTTTCGCAATGAAGATGATCCACACTCCACAGTTAATTAGTACCTCGATTACTGCAGCGGCTAGCAACAGAGGCATTACACAGACTTTTCAAATCTACGATGCACACAAACAACAATAATTTTTCTCGTGTTGAAGAGTTCATTTATTTTTTCTTTCAATAAACCGCTTTCTATTTGCAAGCCAATTCGAAATTTAAATAAATCCTTTGAAAAGTTACTCTTTTGTCACCATGTTTCAGAGTAAAAGATCGTTCCATTTTTAACCGACTTCTAAAAAGGAGGAGGTTCTCAATTCGGATGTTTTTAAATTACTTTTTACTCCCTAGGGAGTAAAGTGGTCACTTTAGTCCCGCTTCGTTGGGCTATATTGGCGTACTTTTAGAGCGTGAGAAGAGAACAGACTTTTTTGCTGCGATAGATTTTCATTTTGTACAGCTTGCTCATTTTTCTCGGAGCAGCCAATATTGGTTGATAGCACAAAATGGCTGTGCATAACAATAGGAGTATCAAGTAAAGTAAACTTTATCTCCGCAATAAACTTGTACCTACAGTGGACACGGGTGGGTTAAGGCTTGTCCTCACCCGGGCACATTTAGCAAAAGTGGCGCAACACAATAAGTACAGTCGAACAAGCTCTTTGGTTTACATTTTACAATGTGATTTGTTAAACTGTATTTTGTGCCTTAGAGTGTGCACTTCCGAGCATTAAATAGACAAGAGAAACAAGAACTTATCTTTTTAAACCAGCAGATGTCTGTTGTTAACAACCTGACATGTTGACACTCTACAAACTGTATATTTTGGGGCGCATTTCGGGGATACACTTTTTTCGGCAAAAGAGGTTAATTAGTTGAAAAGATGGTGATGCACCACACGCTGCGCCACAATACTCCGTCCTCCGTTTCCCGCAACCATTCCGTTAGGTCGTCGTTCAGCTAGCTACCTACCAGCAAGCATACCTTCCTTTAGGTGCTAAGCAGTAAATGATGCTGTTTTTCAAAAATATGTCGTCAAATATGACTTGCCAGGATAATATTTAAAATAAAGATGAAGGCTGACGAGTTTAGAATGAAATAATTCATAAGCCTCGTCTGATACCAGCCTTATTCCTTGAATTTCAGATTCTTAGTTCTCGCTGTCGCGCGCAGCGTCCCGGTACAATAAGACATGTACTGTTCAGTGTTGGGCTGTGTTCGAGTAAGTACATACCTATGTAGTTGCGCTTTGTTATAGACTACAAACTCACAACACGCAACCAGTAGAAGAACTTCTTTCACATCTTCGTATCAAGTTTTCCGGGAATGTAAAGTATCTTACGTGGATGTAACATTTTGTTAGGTGTGAAGGGTGTTATTTATAAGACACAAACTCTTCACCTCAAAACTCTAATGCCCGTTATCAGAGTCGGGAGATAAAGTTCCAACAGTTCAATAGGGCATGCAGGCGTTACTTGATGTGTGTATGTATAATTATGTCACCGTAAAATTGTCAAATACGTTATATTACAATATAACGTGTATCTCTCTAGCGATATTGTAAAGTCTCGAATTATTGTCAACTGAACATACGGAAGTATCTCTGCCCCCATAATTGGGACTTGGGGCACCCCCCCGTTAGGTTAGCTAGGTTCCTTTAAACCCTGCACCCGGAAATAGGGGCCCCGCGAAGCGGGGCTCCGTCGACTACGCTTTTTAGGGGAATGTAAAGTGTTTTAAGGTTAGGTTATAATAATCGGTATTTCTCAAGAATGGTACAATATCTTTTCATGAAAGTTGTACCACTGGGCAAGGGGGACTCCTCCTTCCCTCCACACCGCGTGAGTTGACTACCATCGCATGCATTTCACGTAAAATAATGCGTTTTGTTGTAAGCAGTATGTTCATTTGACAATATTTCGAGATTTTACAATATCGCTAGAGATATTACAATATAACGTATTTGACAATTTTACGGTGACATATATAAGTATGATTTACGCGGAATTGGGATTTAGTGCTTTCATTAACCTGTACCTAAACCGGTTTGGTTGAAAAAGCCTTTTTGAAAGTAATAAGGGATCAAATGTATTTTTATAAAAGCTTATTTTATGGTTCGCGTTCGCTACTCCAGATCTTTTCTTCCCACTAGGTGGACCGATGATCTGGTGAAGGTTGCAGGAATCCGCTGGATGGGAGTCGCACGGGACCCGTCATGTGGCGACACTTGGGAGAGGCCTATCAAAATCAAAATCAAAGCATTTATTTCAAGTAGGCCAGTTACAGGCGCTTTTGAATTGCCGAAACAAAGATGAAAATTAAATGTAGCTACAGTCCCAATCACAAGACATAAAATCTGTGAAAGTATCTGTAGTTGCCCATTCCATAGCGTAGATCTCTATGGAGAAGAATGGGCAAGAAACTCCATGGACACTCTTTTAAATCATTATGTTGTTACAAAATCTTGGTTACATCATTCCTGTTGAGATGGTGCATTATGTGAGAACTATGTAGCAAGATGTGCACGATAAAGTGTGTATATGCTGAAATGATGATGATGAAATATCATCATCATCATTTCACAAGTATTTAATTCCTTTTTATAATAACAAAAAGGAATTAAATACTTGTTCAATAATAGCTGAACATTATGCGATTCAGAAGTACCAGGTTTTCCATTGACTGAATATAAAGAGTCAATAATTGAAGCTCCAAAAATATTAATATCGTATGATCAGTGAGTTACCCCATGATTTCCCGCCGGACCCTCGGACAATTGAGTGATGATACCACAATAATGAACAATGACATTGGCCTGTGTGGGACCTCGAATAATATATTATTTGATAATATTTTCATGATAAAGAATAACCACAACTTTGTTGGTCAAAATACTGAAAATATTAGGTATTTTGACTCCACATAAAAAATAAAGAAAGCTTTTTTGTGACGGTTTTTCTAACGGTCCGTATAAATATAAAACAGTTAGAGATCAACAGTAATATAAGTTATTGAAAATGGACGTAGGAGTTTTTGAGGTCTTTGCAAAGTAATGAGACGGAACACCAACACACTCAAATTTGTAATAACCTAGGTAAAAGAGGATCTTATCTGCTCAAATTAATCTTATGACAAGAAGTTTTCTGAAACTCCGACTACAAAAGTCTACGCCAGTATTTTACAAAGAGCTATTGCTTAAACATGGCAATACAATACCCTTCGGTAAGACTGATTGTCATAATCATAATCATAATCATAATCATAATCATAATCATTTATTCATTTGCGAATATGGGTACAAAATAAAAGGTCTTAAATAAACAAAAGTTTCCATTAGCCATATCCTACCATAAGGCATGCAAATTTATACACATTATAAAAGTTTGTCCTGCAAATATTCAGTGACAGAGTAGTACGCTTTTTTTAGTAACAGTGTTTTGACATAGTGTTTAAAAATATTCATATTATTTATCTCCAGCAATGAGTTTGGTAAATGGTTATATATGCGTGGAGCCATACAAAGTACACTTTTATTTAATAACGCTGTTTTATTGATTGGTAAACATATATTGAACTTGTGTCTTTTGTTATGTAATTTACTAAAGAGGTTTGTATTTTTTCTTACAAACATTATAACCTCTAATATATATAAACATATATATAAAGAGGTTTGTATTTTTTCTTACAAACATTATAACCTCTAATATGTCAAACTTTCGGGCCACTGAATATCTGTAACGAGTGTCAAAGATCAACTTAAGACAGCCGGGAAGGCTTAAAATGCTTTCCGAGGCTCGCAGGCAACTTGGTATGTAACGGATGGTTATCCATCTACAGACCGACCTCAGCAAGCGCGGCTTAACCTCAAGGTCGACCCGTGCGGCTGTTAGTATTGAGCCACGAACCCAATATTGTTGCGATAGTGTCAGGCGAATAGGAAATGTTATTTATAAATTCTCCGCCATCTATCCAACATTGTTGTACGAAGAACACAAATCAAATTAGCACATTACCCGACGTCACCGCTAATCAACGCGCTGACGTCGCGACGTCGACGTAATGACAAAGTTGCTCTGCTCTCAGCTCGAAGGTGCGTCAAAGCGGAGCGAGCAAAGAGCGGGAATTCGATTTAAGTTGACGACCGACGGATCGCGATGTACCAGGGTAACAGTTACACCGAGAGGTATCAAAGAGAATGAAAATTGGTGATGCTTTGTTTTCTGTGAGTGGACTAATCGTCTACCAGCCATTTCTCAACTATGTTGGGGTCAGCATTCAGTCGCACCGGATTCTGTTTGTTACTTAGAGCCCGTTACCACTGTCGTGACGACAAATAACCGTGAAGCTTTAGGTGTCGTGGCTGAAATGTGTACTGAAATGAAGGTGTTCACATATAGGATGATGCGATTACTGTCGTCCACGACTTTTGCCAACTAAGAACCTAACAATAAATTAATTGTCACGACATAGTGGGATCGGGGTTTTAGACCGATTGCCGATCTGTTCTCAATAACCTGGTTCCCGGGTAATAATGATAGTTATACGCTTTGGTAACCGAAAATTGTTCTTCATCAAGATAATCAAAAATGTAATCTTCTATTGTATTAATTGTTTGGTGATAATTTAAAACACAGCCTTCTTTTCTTTTGCATGTAATTGCCTATAGAAGTTTTAATGGCACTGAACTTTGCTGGGCTCCTGCTACAGATCTAAACGATTGATTATGTGTTCACCACGTTAAGACCATTCTATAGACCAGTATTCTTATAAAGATAATTATGTTACTTATGTAATAGGTACTTCATTAACTTAAAGTTTTTGTCTCTCTCGCTTAAAAAGAAAAAATAAATACGAAAGCAAGTTCGCTACAGTATAGAAGACTGCAAGATTTATCTTATCGTCTAGTCATTAGTAGAGTTAAGAGAAAATGAAAAGCCGTCCTTTCTCCCGAGGATTAACAGTCGTAGTTCTCTGCCGAGCCCCTTTGTCCACCGGCGTTAGTGCCTCGCTGTTATTGCCGGAGATACAACTAAATAGGTGCCGCCATATTTCAAGGAATGGAAGCTGCTGAAATATTTCAGGGAATTATGTTTTATACCTTTTTAATAGCGGGCTGTTGTAGGTTGAAACTTTTGTTCCTTCGTCTGTGAGAATGTTCTGCTTTAATAACTACGAGTATGTTCTAGTTATAATGGACCTTATCGTGATCCTAGAAATAACTTTTATCTTATTTGTTGGATGTGCTAAGGGTCTGCGAAATTAGAATTTTCTTTCGTTTTTGCTTACACAAAATCTGTATCAAGTTGTATGTTAAACAAAATATGATTGCACCAAATAAGTGTCCACAAAATTAAAATAATTATTCATGAAAAAGTCATTCAAAAAGATATTTGAATTATTTCGTATTTTTAACTACAATAATAATATAATCTCATTACCTCACGGTTTAACCCAGGCTGGTTTCGGCAGCAACCAGCAGGCGGCGTGTTCGACTGCAAAGCGAGTTTGTGTCACAACAATGGGGCGCTGTGGAACTTTGTTGACTGGCTGTGATGTGTGTACAGTATACGCCCCACAAGTGAACAATCTGTGTCCGCACTAAATGCGCTACTCGAGTACAATCAGCTACGTGTATATGAAACATTTTAACTTATTTGCATTTAAACTACGAGTACTGTTTTTTTTTCCGATAAAACATTATCGAGACGAGTAAAAGTTCCATCAAACTGGCTCCGGACATCACGGACGATATTGTCGGATACTTCAGTACTTTATTTGTCAGAGTCCGGTCCACTATCGCAATATTATGTTATGTCTGTATCGGTTTAATCGGGGTTTAGCTATCTTCACTCATTTCAAGGGACTTCAAAAAATAAATGGTCGATTATATCGGTAACATTAGAAATTATCAAGTTTTCTTTTGTAAAACTTTTTTGGCATTAGGAGGACTATCACAATTTTTCTTGTATGTGTGTGTATTTGAGTGTTTTAAGAGTAACACTCTAATACAAGAAAAATTGTGATATTTATTTGGAGCACTCCTTAGAAAAATAATCAAACTTTCTCGAGCATATTTTATTTTTTAATTTGGTGGCCATAACTAAACCATAATCACACATCAAAACTGAGAATTTAGATGTGTGATTATGCCTTCTTAACTGAAAGTGGACCGTGAGCGGTCGATGTGGCGACACTTGGCCTATGTCCAGCAGTGGCCGTCTTTCGGCTGAGATGATAATGATGATGAACTGAAAGTTATTTTACAGAGCATGTTGATGAGCATCGGCTATCACGTTCTTGTGACTCAGTGAACCAGCATTACCATAACTATTTAGTGTAACTTGAGTCTTAGCTGCTTCAATCAGTGGCTGAGATTGTGAAATCACTGCACATTTCTTTAATGTCCTCCCATCTCTTCAACCTGTTTCTAAGCATCCCAGTCTAGGTAAAGGAATACAATTGGGCTAGAAATCCCTAGTAAAAACCGAGCTTAGGTAATATTTGATTTCTTCATAGTTTCATACTGGGTACATCAAGTTACCTACTTGTTAGATATAGATTTTTTAAGGAAAACTTATCGCAAAATATACGAAAACATTTTCTTCTTTTTTCGCAAGCTTAACTAACATGTGATGTTCAGCAATATTTCTAATCTACCATCTATCCTCAGGGCGTATCTTTGATTTACAACTAGCTGCGTTAACTGTATAAAAATATTAAAGAATTTCTTCTTGGGTACTAGGCGCGCAGAAAATAATTGGAGCTAAATGATTCTGAAGATGTTGGGGCGAGATAAAAAGCTGGAAGCACGCGCTGTGCCGGATATCGAGTGTGATGGAAAAGCGCTTTATGCTGGAGGTAATTGAAAAAGCATGACAAATCAAAATTTAAGTTACATAACATGAAGCGAGGTTTTGCCTTAATAAACGATTAAATCATCTATTTAAAAAATACCTTCCTTTTTAATGCCTGAGTACAAAATAGGCACATTTATTTAGAAGTTTTCGTGTGTAGATGCATAACACTTGAACAACTCCCATGTGCAAAACAAATTATTTTCCACTGCGACCCCTAAGTACGTACTTTATATTATCTGGAGCCGTCTCCTCCACAATCTTATGCTCTTCATCATATACCGTTAGTACGCGTCCCTCGGCACCGCTTGGCAAACTCCGGCAATGATCGGCTGTTATCGGGACCCCGTAATGTTTACATGTTTACGTTAACTCTACACTTATCTACTTGCCTGGTATAATATGAAGAAAGAAGGAAAATCATGGGCTAAACTGTGGTGTTGTTTTAATATGTCTTTTGGGTGTATTTCTGGCAAAGAATGGGCTTTCCCTGTCGTAACCTCATGGGACTCATGGGTATTGTAAAAGGCAAAAGTTATGTCGAGACAAAGATAGAATCTGGTCTGCTAATAACTACATGAAAAATGTTTTGAGCGGATTTTAAGTAGATGTTAATGGACTATGGATGATGACAAGACTAGAAAGGGGTGACTCATGAGATAACGACAAAACAATAGAGAAATATGGAAGAAGAAGCCATGCTGTGCCAACCCCGAACAAATGGCATAAAGGCGGAAGAATGCTGATGGAGTCAGTATGTTAATCTGTACGCTGGCCTATAAACTGCATAAATAATCTAATTTCCAGTTCGCATAAAATTCAGATTATGATAAATCCATTAACACTATTGTTACGTATTATTAAAACCACAACTCGAACATATCGAACATCCATATGAAAACCGCCGGAATATCTCCTAATGTGTTGCAAATTGATTTAAACCCCATTAGCGAGAGCTAACCGCCGTTAGCGAACGTTATGAGCGATAAAAAGGCAATTAAATAATATCATTATAGCCGTTCAAATGCTGTCATGAATTGTGGCCTCAGATACAATAGGCTATATAGTATTTTAGGGGTTTAGGCACCTAAATAATAGGTGGGTTACAGATAACAGCATTTTCACTGTTGTTCAAAGAACTTATTTTGGAGGGATTACTTATAATATCTATGGTATACTCTTAAAATATACTGACGTAAAGGAATTTTAATGTCATTAAAATTCGTGAAAACTCTGCGTAGTAGATGCGGGTTGCTGCAGTTCAATCGGAAAATTAATATTTGTCTATGCAAGACCTATTATATTGTTCACACCGCGACTGAAAATAATTTATTGCAAACATTCCACTGCTAGTGAACCAACCCCTCCCCATTTTTTATAATAATCATTTTCTTCTAGTTTCCTTTTATAAAACTAAACGCGATGTTAGTAACGCAAAGCTGTTCATCAGCATATTTTTCATTTTCTTCGTGACGTCACATTTTCCACTAAATCGCCACTCTTTGACAATTCTCTGTGAAAGTATTCAAGTCTCATTTATTATTCGCAGCAACAGTTACTCCTTAATATACACTCTGTAGCCCTCCTCGGGGAAGCGCCAACTATCCGGGGTACACTTTAAAATCTTGGAGGCTCATATTTATTTCATAATGCTACAGTTATGAGCCGGGATGAATCGCTTAGGTACTAGTCAAGTGTCTGATAGATGTTTATAAATGTTGAAGGACTTATTTTTTCTGTTTTTAATTTTTGCACAGTGTTGTCATGGATGAGTTCGTCAATCAGAAGAGTTTGTTTTATGGCTGATTTTTGTAAAAGATGTTACAGAACTTGGATATATTATTGTATGAAAATGGAACTGTTACACTGACTAAACATCATTCGTCTAATAGTAGTGTGGCTTAGTGAAATGTTTGACAAATCATTAACGTCCCAAACGTTTTGTGTCATTATAATAATCAGCTTAGCAATAATTCCACCAAATGAAACGTTGTCGTACAAAAATTTGCTAATCGTTAGTTGTCAAAGTGAAACATCGGCGAAACGTTGGTTGGAAAGTGATAATCTGCTAAACAATTTTCGGCAAAAAGGCAGGGACAGCAAAATCAATGGTTACCCAAGATGGTAGAACTCTGTTTAAAATACCATCAAAATAGGTCCCAAACAATAAGAACCCCATCCCTCACGACTGCTAACCCGAGTTTAAGTCAGCTGTGCACAAACAACGCACTCTGACAGACAATTAATCGCGTTGGGCTAATCCTGCGTTATCTCAGAACATGCTTATTTTGCTCCTCTAATAAATAAACTGGCTTTTTACTGTACTTGAAATTTTCCGCAAATAATAATAAAGATTTTAGAGACTTCAGATGTTTTGTAGTTGAATGAATGGTTCGATCCTGGCTTTTTATAACATCATCACAAATACAGAATCAAATGTTTTTTATGCTAGCAACAGAACTAAGATGTTCATTAGACGATGTAGTTTTTCTGTTGGAATTTCTCAGTAGCAGTTAACGGAGTCTAGATTTGTGTCCGGTTGGTGGCTATTGGCTCACCCCCAAATACATGGTACTTTCTCGTAAACATAGCTGCGACATGTCTGTGAACTATAAGGTATACCTACAAATACATTATCCCCGGATTAAACCTAATTCGGAGAGCTCACGAACTCAAAGAACTGATCGCATGGAAAGGTTGCTGGATAGGACCCAATTTATCGTTAGCGACACTGAAGATATCCCTCGGATTGGCTCGGGTTCGTCCGGAAAAGTGTAAGTAACTTAACAAAACTAAGTTTGATGATTAACAGTACATAAAAAAAAAGATAAATATATGAGTTCACAAGATTTTTAACAGACATCTAAATAAACGAATAATCCAAAGTTTTATTGAAATTCCTTTGAAAACCTCCTTCCTCTTTCCTTTGAAGTAAGTATAAGTATTTTACACCTTTACACGAGTGTACGCGTAGTGTACAGACACTGCGCCGACAGACTTTACTTCGATGGGACTCTTCACCGACAGGACACTCCGTCGACAGGACTCTTCGCCGACAGAGCTCATCAGCGACGCAACTTATCTCCGATAATCAGATGCTTACTTCTGCAAAGTCCTGTCGGTGTTTAGTCTGTCGGCGTTTAGTCGTACACTTATTTTATGAGTGACACTGGGCCATATAAAATGCTGGTATTCAACTGTATACGGTAAGACTGGAAGCCGACCCCAAAAAAGTTGGCACGGGCTAGGCAGATGATGACAACTCTGAAAACTAGTGATAGTAATGTATTGAATACCTTATTCTTACTACAAATCTTAATTAAAGATATAAATTTTAATTGAGGTATTCCTCAGAGCGCACCTATTTTTAAACGCAACCATCGGGAGGAGGATCTCTGAATTTTAAGCTATTTCTGGACACGTTTTACACAACAACCATAGCGCGCATAGAATGCTATCTCCGTCGTGTAAGACAAAGATGTCAGGCCTTTGTCACTCCAGACAGTACCACGCTAAGGCATTCTGCACACGAACATAAAAGAGATCTCTTCACGACTATACGACCACAGTTACTGTTGTGTCCATCGCTTCGGGTCTCGTTCAAAAGAAGCCTTAGCCATGAGACATTCGTACGTAAGGAACATTGACGTTGAGGGGTCTACAATCATCTGTTGAATACGTGATGTCCTCAGATCACCTACTATATACCTCAGTCCAGATTGCCACCTTCATACAAATACCCTTTACTATGAAGATATGCCTATGTTCTTCATTTTGTAAGGAGTGGTATTCGAAATTGTGTAAAATCGGTTCTGATTCAACGGCGCAGCTTTGATGGCAGTTGAAACAAAGGAATGCCTTTCATTCCTCTTGCTGTAGACAGTTCGCTACTCTAAAGGGTTTATAGTGTTTTCGACGAGTCTGTATCACAAAGGGTTTGGTTTGGTGAGTAAGTAACAAATAATATTATTGACATATGTTATGGTACATATTAGTTTCCTAACAAAATCTTTACAACACCTTTTTCTTGATTTAAAAATTCTATAGTTCCAAACAGGAATAGATGTTTGTGTTATTTTCTTTTTTTAAGATTTGGAACACGTCAGGAATGAATGCACATCGACCTCTTCGCTTAGGTCAAGCGTTGGCCTAAAAAAAAGTGCCATTCAAAATTCTTAAGAGGAGCTCAAGAATTTAAAACCCGACTTAAAGATTCATAGACTCGTCGAGTACCGAGTGGCCAATCAAAACAGTGCTTTACTGCATTAATCAGAACTAACACAAACCCATTATAATTACACATTGGGATAGTTAACGTTGCCTAAGTAGTGATAATTATCTGTGTTATGTTTGTCTTAATTCGAAATCAAAAGTCATTTTTTATTCAAACTAGGCTGCACTATTTATGCACTATTCAACAAAACGATGGCATCGTTGCAAATAGCTGTCAAATATTTATCTATTTGGAGCAGCGGTGGCCCAGTGGTGGCGGCCCTGACAGTAAGTCGTGGGTTCGAATCCAGACAGGCGCATTACTTTATGTAATTTATTTCATCACCGCTGCTCTCAAAACGGTGAAGGAAAACATCGTGAGGAAACCGGCATGCCCTAGAACCAAAAATTCGAAGAATGTGACATCTACCAATCCGCACTGGGCCCGCGTGGTGGATTATAGCCGATTCCCTGTCATTGAGAGGAGGCCTTATCCCAGCAGTGGAAACATTATAAGCTGATGACATCATCATCAGCTTATAATGTTTCCACTGCTGGAATTTACTTATTTTAATTAATTTGGCAATATTCTCTAAGGAAATAAAAAATATGGCTAACTAGTGAACTAGAATATTATTAGTGAATTGCAATTAAAGCACTGAATCGGATGTTGTATGTAACCGTTTGAGGCACAGAAAAGGCAGTTGGAAAGTTTCAAAAAAAAAAAATTGTCATCTAAACTGATTATTCGGTGTTGCGATATTCATTATTGCATTTTATAATCAATATTCTAGTTCACTAGTTAACCATATTTTGAATTTCATACAGCAATAATGCGAAATTAATTAAAACAGGTAAAAATTTGACAAATATTTGCGAGGTTGTCAATTTTCAGAATACGCCCTCTTAAAAACTTACAGACAGACAGTCAAACCTTATAAATCCGTTTCGACATAAATGCACAGGCCGACGCGACGGTTCTCAGTCTACTGAAAGCCGGTCGCTGAGGCCGCATGAATAATACACCGATTCACATTCGCTAATTCAATGATGTATCGAACACCCTTCCAATTACATCGGAGGTCAGACAGTCGGAGGTCGAGTGTCGTGGGAGAGGGCACTAGTTGACTTAGGTTCCATATTGACAGCCAATTATGTTCATGGCATTCGTAACTTGACGTTCCAGACTAATAATAGAACTGTGAAAGAACTCTGTCTGTATGAGAGTGTGTGTGTGTGTGTGTGTGTGTGTGTATCGAACGTCTGTTACCTTTTGACACCTTACGGATGGATTTCGACGAAAGTCACAATGAAAAACCATAACCTTAGGTAGGTCATAAGATGGCGTCGAGGGCCACGTGGTAGCCCCCGGCCACCGTAGGCGCGAGCCTGTGAGCGGTGAGCTATGGGCTAGCTCGCCGTCCGTCCGTCTTATAATGACAGGCCGTGTCGACGGCGCCACAGTGTTCGCCTCAAAGAGATGTCAACAAATGAAGGGGCCCACAAGGGCCGAAGCCTGCTAGGGGCACTGTTTGGAAGAGAAACCGTAGCCCCGGAACATAAAGGGCAAGGAAGGAACATGGATGGGTTTTAGTCAGTAAAAGTCTAACACTCCCCTCCCGCTCCGCCCAGAGTGGGAGAAATTATTTGATGATTTCCAATACGAAAAAAAAAGGTAGGTCATAAGAATAAGACTTTTTATTCTGGTAGTTCGTTGCCGTGGGATCATTTTCAACCTTAATGAGGGTGAAACCACGTACAGAAGCTAGTTATTATTGTGTGAGATATTTGAGTTTTCTGTGAGTGTTATGAAATTATTGAAGGTGTTAAGGTGCTTTATTATAGACATTTAAATAAGAGAAATAAATTGAACGCATTTTTTGTCAAGGTGAGGTTAGGTTAGACGGGTCACATTTCATTACATTTTCTTTTAATGTTAGGAGTTTGAACACTTGTTTTCTTGGAAAAATGTGAGTGATGAGCGATGAAGTATAGATTCATGTAAGAATGTACCTATTTAATTTTGCACGGTCATGTTTGAATAATTACCTAAGTGCAGTGTTTAATACAACAAATCATTTAAACCGGGCCGGTTTTCTCATATGGTAAGTCGTTACCCACTTGTGAAGTATCAAATAGCCATGTTTAACGGCGAATTCATCTCATGAAATTCAATAATGCTCGATAAGAGGTTTCCACCACAACACCTAAAAGGGAAAACCTTTAAACGTGCATACCCAGTATATCTAATATAATGAATCAAGGATTATGGTAATAATGTGTTAAAACCTTTACGACAATCCCATGAAAGTTTCTGAAGTGCGAACACCCCGGCGATAGTTCGACGAATAAATAAAGTGTTGTTTTATTACTGTTTTATACTCTATAAATCTTTTGGCGTGATTTTTATGGGCTCTCTCTATCGCCAATATACTTCACTTCGGAAATGCCTATAAGGTTGTTGTGTGTATAAAACTATTTGTTCACTATAAATAAATGAAGTGACGAAGAATATTTAAAATAAAACCTAAATGGGAAGATAATTAAGTAGATAGTGCCCACCTATATGCCATCTAGTTTTTACATAATGACCAAAAAAGTGTACGTGTAAAAGTACCTATGAATAAAATGCCATTACATTTCTAAATTACAAATCGTTAAAATCCGATCACACTTTACCTTCGCGTCTTCTATTCCACGCCAAATAATACGACGTAAAACGCACACAACTCTGAATTAAATTAATTTAAAATTACCTTTTACCAGCGAACACAATTTCATTAAACGAAGTCTTCCTCATTACCATAGCAAAGCATAATGCTCCGTATGCTCATTCTTACAAAGAAAGCAGGCTTCCACCAACAATGATTAATGAAGACGAACGACTTTGAAGTCGCAAAGACAAAGTCGGAGGGACAACTTCACAAAGAACACAAAAGACCCACAAAATATTAATGTAGGTAAGCGCTGTGGAGTGTAAAAATGACGCGCGTAAAATGACGTGAAACAGCGTCATTTGGGTAATTGCGCCATAGCGTCGTGGCGTTACGCGTCATGGCGGTATGACGGCTAACTAGCGGTTGTAATGAGCAATTAATTCGATGCGAGTCGCTGCGTCAGCTAATGTGGTGATATCTTGTGATTGTGGGTATCAAGGGCTTAGCATTAGTCGCTGAGCTCAGTAACAATAGTAAGTAATAGTTTGTCAACAACGTGCCAACTTCATTATTAGTACAATGTATTGTTGTGTTGTTGAAATAATGAATGAGTGGAAGATATTGAAATGTTGTAAATTGCTATTAAAATTTAAAGTTTCTGAGCAATTCAAAAGTAAAAACAGAAATGATGTTTCAAAATCGCAACATTTTCTTTTTCTGCTATATCAAATATTTAAGAATAACTAATGCTAGTTTGTGTAAGCAAAATGTATTACAAAATATAATCTATATCATCTTACCTAAAATCGACAATTAAATAGTGTACAAATATTTTTACTACAAAAACCAGGCATTATATTGAGCCAAGAAAATGTTTATTTAGAAAGCGAGTAAAACCACATCATCTGTCATCACTAACAAGGTATTTTAGCCGACATTACATCGCTAAACATCGCGGTATTAACTAGGTCGATGTTTCTCAAACTATCGACGGAATGACGCAACTCTTTTCTTTGAGAGTTACGATGAATTTTGCCAGTCATCATCATACATCATAAAATTACCCCTGTTGGCTTTGAAAGGGTTCGATAGCAGACGATGTTATTTCTACTAACCGGGCAAAATATTAACTCACAAGGTCAAGGTCAACAAACCTATTACCACTGACCAGGCGGAAATCCAGGATTCCAAAACTTCTTTTTTTTAAATAAAAACCTTTACGAGTACCCTAACTGGAATCGAAACCCAAAACCCTGCGCACAACAACCACTTAAACTTTCAAAAGCAGGCTACTGAACCACAAACTTTTACAATCAAAATCGTACATTAAAACTTCGACAATGAACCGCAGAACCAAGTTTGAGTGCCTCAGTCCTAAGTAATATGTTGTGTAGGAGCTAATCAATTCAGTCGCTCATAAGACACTCGATCATCTCCCAGCCGATATCTTCGATCGAAGGTCAAGGTTGGAGTTCAAGGTCACGGGTAATTACATGTTTGTGTTGAATGTATAGGATTTATTTATTATGTTAGTGAATTTAGATTAGTAGTGTTATGTTAGGAAATGTTTTTTGTTGTGTAATAATTTTGGAATGGGATGGTACTCGTATTTGTCAATATTGAAAAACGTCATGTCTGTTGAGTAGTTTTAGGTCTTACCTCGCGATGTCAGCATAAGGGGAGGGGCCCGCAAGGGCCGAAGCCTGCCGGGGTTGCGGGACTGTTCGAAAGAGATACCGCGGCGGGTTTTAGTCAGTAAAAGTCTGACACTCCCTCCCGCTCCGCCCAGAGTGGGAGAAGTCATTTGATGTTTTCCCATCCGAAAAAAAAAGGTCTTACCTCGCGTTTATGCTTGATTTCGACAATTTTGTAGAAGATTTGTCAATAAATATATTGATTGATGTTATTTTTGCCGTGTACACTAATTTCTTTTTGATGATTTTTTTCAACTTGGTTCACTTTTTGACATCTTTTTTCCTATTTTTATAGAACTAGTTCTTACAAGTATTTATTTAACGTGTAGACGATAAACAAAACTAGTAGAAACAACATGTGGAATACAATGTATTTGTACTTCAGTGTAACAAACTGAGTAGAAACTACTGAAAACAATGTTGCGATCAAAATATTCGCAATCTGAAAGCGAGTAGAAACAATGTGTATCTACGAACTTACAATAACTGACTAACGGTTAACTCGAACAATTCTGTTTTTATTCGCTTAGAAAACTGTGTGGGAATTGATTTTGATGAAATTTCTGAACAGAACTTCCTCTTCTTTGTACGATCGGAAATATCCCACTACGTGTGAGTCTATGCAATGTAGTGAACAAGGTTTTCTCCACGATGAAAATTATCTAACGTCATAGTCCGCTCGTCTGCCGAAATAGTGACAAAATCCATGAGAAAATAAGAAACAGATATACTAACAGATAGAGTTACTTTCGTATTTATAATATTAGTTTGGATGTCTTCAGATTGTACATGTTCATTATTTCAAGGTAAAGTTCGTAAAACATTTCAGACTTGTTTTTGCGTCTAACCTCGGTTTCTGAGAATCTTTAGACAACTATAGGCAACAGTTTTAGGTATTCCTTTTCAAGTGTTTCAAAATTGCTTTGAAAAGTTTCAGATAAAGCAAATACCGTCTTCCAAAATAGGTACTCAAATATTTATCTCTCTAATTCGTTCAAGTTAACTCTTTTTATTGAGTAGGTATAATCTCTATGAGAGAGTGCGCTATAGTCACTGCACGGCAATAGTTCTGGTTAGTGCCACATAACATTCGTTTTTTCTTTTTAGGAAATTCTCCAGAGAAAGAGAAAAAAAAAACATTTCTCAACTGTTTTTCGGTGTTCGTCAATAACCAATCATACGTTGACTTATGAGACACTTAAAAAATCATCTATAGTTATGACACCCTTGGGGCCTTGCGACCAAGTCTAATGCAAGTAGTCGCAAGCAATGCAAGTAACGACGTCATGGGTTATTTATCGATTTGGGCATATTATGGCAACTTTAGGGAATAGAATAGAATAGAATAGAGTAGACTAGAGTAGACTAGAGTAGACTAGAGTAGACTAGAATAGAATAGAATAGAATAGAATAGAATAGAATAGAATAGAATAGAATAGAATAGAATAGAATAGAATAGAATAGAATAGAATAGAATAGAATAGAATAGAATAGAATAGAATAGAATAGAATAGAATAGAATAGAATAGAATAGAATAGAATAGAATAGAATAGAATAGAATAGAATAGAATAGAATAGAATAGAATAGAATAGAATAGAATAGAATAGAATAGAATAGAATAGAATATAATAGAATAGAATAGAATAGAATAGAATAGAATAGAATAGAATAGAATAGAATAGAATAGAATAGAATAGAATAGAATAGAATAGAATAGAATAATAGAATAGAATAGAATAGAATAGAATAGAATAGACTAGAATAGAATAGAATAGAACAATATTTATTTGCTTACAAACATGGTATGAAAGATGGTCAAATACAAACAAAAAACAAGTGCACACATGTTTTTGCTTAACAGTGATAAGACTACGTCGAGCTTCAATGTCTCGGCCGCTTTTCTGGTGGTCGCCACTGTTGATTCTGGCTTTGAGGAGTTATAGTGGTTTGGGAATACTGTGGTGAGCTTGTCCCAAAAAAAAGTATTATGGCAACAAACTTTTGTGCCAAACTCATAAAGGCTTACATCGCTTCATGAGTGCAGCATTACAGTTCCAATTAAAACGATTAGTTAGTAAAAGTTATGAAACGTACTGCGTCAGGCAGGCAGCGGCGGCGGGTGGCGGGCGGCAGGCGCGCTGTTAGAGTGTTAATGGCGACAATGTGCCGCAGGACGAACTTTAGAGTGCTCCTACACTTGCGTCTGAAGCTGCGAGTAGCTCACTCTCTGATAGTGTTACGAGTTACTATAACGATTTACTGCATTCAATGTTGGCGCATGATTTTACTGCGCTTCGTGGAACATAACTCAGGAAAATTTTAATTGAGTTTCGGTTTCGCAACAATAAAATAACTAAAATTTAAAAACCACTTTCGTAAAAAAGTTTGTAAGGATGTTAGTAGTGTTAAGTAGTTTCTTCCTGCTCTCTTGAAAAATGTTTCACTTTGTGTGAGAATATTATAGTTTAATATTTCAAAGCTTCTAATTCGGACTTAGAAAACCAAGCTACGAAACAACGTAGCAACGAAAGCTCGTAGCGGCTACGTATCGGTTTCGTAGCAGAAAACACTACGAATACATAAATAACACACTTGTGCAAGAATGCTCAAACTGGCGCCAGTCAATGTAAGAAAATGAAATATAGCACACGAGGTACCACAGTTACTAAAAGCAGGTTCCTATGTTTTACGGATACGCTCTTTTGAATGTAACGTAAATCCTGTGTGTTATCAGCACCCGTTATTAGGTCATCCACGTAAAAATCTTTTTGGATGATGCATTTAATTGTTTCATCATCCTGTTCCTCACCCAGTTGCCATAGGCAACGTGTGCTTAGATAACTGTGATCTGATAAAACGTGTATTTTGGTTTAATTTCTCTACACTATAATTATTCCATCATTGTCTTACATACTTTTAACATTTTTAAATATTTCTATACAAAAGACTTAAAAAATATGTAGATAAAAAAGCGACCAAGTGCGAGTCCGATTCGCCCATGAAGGGTTCCGTAGCAGCAAGTAACATAATATACAAATATTTGAGTCGATTGAATGCAAGGGAAATTGCGGTTTACGATTTATGACGTATTAAAAAAAACTACTTATTAAATCTCGTTCAAACCAATTTTCGGTGGAAGTTTACATGGTACGGTCGAACAAGGTAATTGGTATACATTTTACAATGTAATTTGTTCGTTAAACTGTAAACCAAATAGCTTGTTCGACCGTACATCATGTTTTTTTTTTCGTTTTATCGTTCTCTTATTTTAGAAGTTACAGGGGGGGGGGGGGGGGACAGACATTTTACCATTTTGAAAGTGTCTGTCGCGCAAACTGTTCATTTTAGAAAAAAATGGTGTTAAAAACCTCAATATTATTTTTAAAGTTTAAAGACCTATCCAAAGATACCCCACGTATGGGTATGATGAAAAAAAAATTTTGGGTTTATTTATCACCATGGCCAAAATTTATTGTTTTTTTTTTCTATTTTTGTTTGAAAATTTTAATGCAGTTTACAGAATATATCTACTTACCAAGTTTCAACAGCACAGTTCTTATGGTTTCGGAAAAAAGTGGCTGTGACATACGGACGGACAGACTGACAGACAGACATGACGAATCCATAAGGGTTCCGTTTTTTGCCATTTGGCTACGGAACCCTAAAAATAGTAGCCCACCAGCGCTGAGAACAGGTCCCAAGCTGCCGGTGGTCAGCGCTCTTGAGAGAGGAACCTCCTAACAATACGCGCCGTGTCAAGAAGTACTGCTTTTTCAATCAAGCGCTTGATCCAGCTTTCCCGTGGGACAATTTACGACTACCAGGAGAAGCCTCGTGCAAAAGCTCGTAAGTAATGAAATCAATTCGTTTTTATGTAAAACCGGACATAAGCCTACATAAACCAGCGCATTTGCCATGCTAAGTCAGTCGGTCAATTTATTCCGCCGTTCCCCGAATAATTCCAAAAATTCGTAACAAACTCATGCAAAGCGGGTATTAGAAGACCTTTTTATGTACTTTCTTGTTGCTTGTTGCTGATTTACATACTAATCCGGGAATCGGAGACACGATGTCAGCTGTTTCCATACCAAAGAGCATAATATTAATTTATAACTGACGAAAAAAAGAGAAGGAGGTTCTTTTCTTTTTGCTTAAATCATAGGTTTAAAGAGTTGCTTGTCACAGTACAGTATCGCAAATGATCAGGTTATCCCTTAACATTGGAACCACCTTGTCACCGGTGATGGCCGGTTTTCTGTTCGCCTTGCACAAATTACAACACTTTTTTTTTACTTTTAGCCTAATAACAACATTTTGGTTGATAAACTAACAGATAACTCTGAATTTTTTTCTCATTTTATGTAAGGAGTTACTTTGCTGCTACTGTTACGACTAGTAATTTACTCCGAGGTTGTTGGTGTTTTACAAACAACCCTGTATATTTACACAATATGTACGAGATTACCATTCTATGACATTTATTTCAATGGAGTGTCAGTGGTTCACCGTTGGAAAGTTATAATGACGCCACTATATTAGAAGATTACGAGTACCAAACTTGTCAAAACTTGACTGAACTTGACAATTACGAAATCAATGATAGACTATTCTGACACTTACAATAGCAGACTTGAGGCCCAGTTGTCTTTAGACCTACTTACATCACACTCTAACAATCGCAGTATCATCTCCACCAATCATACCCGCATTACTGCGGCCATCCCTCACGCGGTGTGCTACCGTGACGTCACTATACGTCGCGTGTCGTGTGACGTCACCGTGATGAATTAGCGCGCTTATTACAAAGCGTTGCATGATTTACGAGCGCCGATTGCGGTGGGTAGCCAGCGGCCTAACATGCGTTGCGCCTGATGCACCGGGTGATGCATTTAATTAAATTATAGAAAGAAAACAGACAATTCTGTAATGTGACGGTGATCACATCGGCAGTTTTATTTCGGTTTATCGATTATTGATTGAACCTGTGTCTGAGAGTGTCTGAGAGTAGTGATAGCCGAATATAAATGGCCCTGAGTTACGACTAGTTGGGCCCTAGTGGTGGATGGTTATAGCAGTAGGAACATTAAAGGCTGATTATGTGCTATCATGTTATATAAGACATAACTGACGGAAAGGAAGTGAATCTTACTTATATCCATCAGCCTAGATTGTTGGAATACAGGTAAGACGTTATGCATTTTGTATTTTAGGAATACCAAACCAAAATCATTTGAACACGCCATAATTGTACAAGATAATCATAATTAATTGGAGACAAATCTACGTTCTAAAATTATGAGCGTTTAAATTCAAGTAAGTACCATAAACATTTTAAGCTTTGAATATTTACAAAAAACTGTCTGTTTTTTGTATCATCAAGAGAAAACTAACATGCTAATATCTTGAAAAGGTTTTGTTTTTAAGATAAACGTTGGCTTCTACAAAAAAAAAACCTTAAATATGGTATATTGTTTAGTGATTAATTACCGAAAACCTACAAGAAATAATTCTGTCAAAAATCGACTTCAAAAAAAAAAACAAAAAAGCGAAAAATAACTTTAGCTTCTGAAGTCGGTGACCTTTGTTTGATTGATTTAATTTTTTAGTCACCGACTTCAGAAGCTAAAGTTATTTTTCTCTTTTTTGTTTTTTTTTTGAAGTCGGTTTTATTTTTTGCAAAAAAGTTTTTATTTTTCACTTTTTAGTGGTTCACATGTGCTTGGTACACATGGAAAGTGCATACCGTTACAATTACAACAAGCCCAAACACGACTACGAAACATTGTCTCATTATGCAGTTCCGGTGCCTGACACTTGGCTTCATCATCAGATCTGATGGTAGAATGGTTCTTGTCAAACGCAAATGCTTCATTAGTTGTAGAAAATACCATAATCGCTGTACGTATTCCTATAAAATTTGAAAGAATTATAAGATTTGAGTTCCCTCGATTTCGCCAAGATTCCATCATCAGATCCCGATTTGGTGACTATGGGACCATTTGGAAAGTATACCCTTTCGAACAAAAAAAGAATTTTTCAAATTGGTTGGCAAACGACGGAGATATACGCGAACAAACATATAAAAATAAAAAAAATTGAAACATCCGAATTGAGAACCTCCTCCTTTTTTAGAACTCGGTTAAAAACACATTTATTTAATTCGAAAAGAATGTAAATAAACTTTTTTTTATGTGCTTTTACATTGACCATGACAGCCCAGCTCTGTTCAACCTTAAAATATACTAAAATTATTTTAATACTTAAATCTTTACAAAGTATTCGGTCGTACGAAAGGGAATATTTGCGCAACAAACGATAAAATTAAAGAGATTTCTACAGAGAGGCCATATAAATCATAAAAAGAATGCCTTGAAGCAAAATTACATCATACTAGACCTAAACGACCAGCAATAACTAGTAGTCTCTTATTAGCAGATGATGACTTTATGTGCCTTTGTTCATAATCATCGCAACAGACAGCTTGTACTCTCAGCTTCTTTCAAAACGAAAACGAAACAAGATCTCAACGTCCCAGTGTAATTTATTTGGTGTAGTTGAGAAGTCGCGCAGCCGCGGGACGTCCCGTGAATATTATAAGTGCAATATGTCTGCAATATTCATAAGGTATTACGGGCGGTGCAGCAGGGCAAACATCTGCAGGCGGGCTGGGCTTTATTACTTTAGACCTTGGTAAAGTGACGCTGGGTTTTAGTGTACTGTTGCTTTATATTGAAAGAATTTTTCTTAGTTTTATATTGAGCTGTGTTGATTGGTATAGTTAGGTATACTAAAGATTTGTATTTTTGTATGAAACGAATAAACTTAAAAACTTCTGGACTGATTTGAAAAATTCTTTCAGCAATGGATAGCTACATCATCAGCGAGTAACATAGGCTATATTTTATCCCCGTGCTCCCACGGGAACGGAAACTACGAGGGTGAAATCGTGTGACATTTGCTAGTAATAATATATAGAATAATTACTGTTGTTTGAGAGGGTGATCATACAGCTAGAGTATTCCTAAATTAATTAGAGTAGCATTGCATTATTTGAACCGAAACACATCAACTGCAGGTAATGAATCTTCCACCGAGCGTCACGTCGTTACCACGCGCGTCTTGTTCTTTAGTGTCTGTGGCTGTACCTATACCTATTTTAAAAATTGCATCGAAAACTCTCAAAAATTTAATGGATAGGTAATTCTAATGTGTACCTTTATTATTTATTTCTATGCCATTCAAGATTTGAAATATCTACTCCGTAAAGGAAATAAATTGCATTGTAATTTATTTAGTTCCCAGAAACAACAGATATTGACAACGTAATTTTCGTTCACCTCTTTAAAACATTTTCGCCTTTCGACAGAGACAATGCCACGTCGAAATAAAGGAAGCTTCAAAATATTAATGAGGTAAAACTTCTTAACACATCCCTCATCTACTCGATTCTAACGCTAAACTCAATTCTCGAGTGATTCGCTTTTCTTAATATAATTGATTCTGAATCGAAATTGATGGCGACGACGACCCGTTACAATTTCGGTATAACTTGATTATTTCAACTTCTTGAGTAAATTCATTATACAAGAAGTCATTACTTTTGCCGGGTTTTGATTCATCGCCAATCACTATCTTTTGTTAGAATTCCAAAAACTATTACCACTGCGTTTATGTAAACTTTAATTTGTACTGAAACTGAGCATGCGCCGTCTGGTGAGAAAAATGAGGGAACAATAATTCCATTCAAATAAAAGTTTACTTTATTGAGACCGAGTAGGGTTTCTCGGTGATAATGAATTGTTCTAGATCCTCAGATCGTTTTTTGACCAACTTTTTGATGGAATTGGGAAGCAGGAACCGAGTGTTGTTAATTCTTCTATTTTTCATGTAGTTTGCCCGGAGCGTTTGCTGTCCGCCGCCATTGTTTGAAGACTGCTGTGCCAACAGAGAGCGCACACAGCTCGACACTACGTCAACACGATGGGGTTCAGCTGCTTCCAACAATAAACTACGTGATATACGCTGTAAAGGCACCGCTCCACAGCTGCCCATGGGTAACGTACACACGGGAGTTTTGCTTGATTGAGCTTTGCTTGTACGAAAATGCGACGTATGCCACAGAACCGGGGAAACTGCGGCCCACGGCTACGCACGAAACAAATGCGGGCAAAACAAATGAATCGCATTGTGTATTTCTTTTCCAAGTAAAGTTACACATGCAGGAATAGACCTCAGGACCTCATGGTGAGCACTTACTCAAGTGTCTAATAGTTATTCATGAGCGTGAATTCTGAGTTCTACGCGGTGCAAAAAAAAACGAAGCGAAGTATGAATATTGACACCTTTTTTTGTTTTACGGATGGAAAATGATTAAATAACTTCTCCCTCTCTGGGCGGAGTGGGAGGGAGTTTCAAACTGACTAAAACCCATTCATGTTCCTTCCTCGCTCTTTACGTTCCGGAGCCGCGGTATCTCTTTCGAACAGTCCCGCAGCCCCGGCAGGATTCGGCCCCTTCAATGTGCTGACATCTCTTCGCGGCGCGCGTGGAACACAAACGCGCCGTGGACACGGCCTGTCCAGCGAGCCAGCCCATAGCTCACCATCCACAGGCCCGCGCTTACGGTTTCCAGGTGCACCCGGTGCGTCTCCCGCGGCGGCTGGGGCAAGAGGTTCTCTGCCTCTCGCGTTCCGCCACCTCCTTCGCTAGCATGACTGCTTCGCAGGACGAGGTGACGGCTTCCCATTCCAACTCGCTCCGGACCATGGATTGAACCAGGGCCGGACGCGAGAGGTCGTTACCGCCGAGCGCCGCTACGTGACACCTCTGCCAGCTCTTTGGAGAAATCAGGCGTGATCTTATCATTATTACGTCGATCTAGCTTGGTAATACTCATACCGATAGCCGTAAACCAGACAATAGGTGTCCATTAACCCGTCTTTGTCTTCCCGATGATAAAATACCCTTACAATATACAAAGAACCCAACATCTCTAAACAACATTGTACCACATAATGCACCTCTGATACGGCTGATATATTCATTCCTCCCTATTTCCCCTAGGTGGCGCTTACGACAATTTACAAGCCACCTACGCGCGAGTTTGTACTGAGTGGAAATTGCATTATAGATTGTGATCTTGTGTTTTACTAATGTGATGTAGTTTGGTGATCACGAGGTTTATCTTATTATTTTGTTACGTAATAGAGAGAAGACAATATCAGCGATAATTATGATGATAGTATGAGGCATCCAATTATGTCAACGCTGTTTTAAATCCTCGTAAACGACTGTCACTCATCCTACTAGACTCTCAAGAGTACCGAACTACTCTTTCGATATAAATCTGTTCATATCATCACGAATCATGTCTCAATTCAATTTTTGCATGTACGATATAGTTGCCAGCAATGAAAATGAAATCATTGTTGCGTTGTATTAAAATACCTACTGCAGAACCTCGGTTCAAGGGCGACGAAAAAATGTGGCGTAGCAGCTTTATTTATTACACCTAAACAAATACATCTCCTAATCAAGTCAGTCGCATAAAACCGAAGCCCATTTGAAACCACAAACCACAGACCGATCACCCTTTCACAAAATACCGGTAAAACTTTCTGAAAAGTCTCCAAACCTTCGTTTACCAAACCTTTTACCCTCCGTGCACTGATCGCGTGTCGCATCGCTCGCGTCGGTCGCAGTCGCGATGTCCGGCGACGCGACGCGACATGAATATTTCATGCGACAGGCCGCCGCTGTGCCACGCACACGTCTGCGACGACGCGACGTGTCGTGAGCGAGACAGCCCTGAATTTTAACTAGCTTATTTCTTTTTTAAAGCGCTAACGCCTCGTGTCGTGGATTTTTGAGTAATTTTTATCGGTGTTGACTATACATTTTTAATAAATACTTACATTTACGTATGGTGTATGTGTATGATTATCTATTTACTTTAAGTGCCGTCAATGTGAGTATGATAGGATTTTTAAAAATAAATCAGGTCGTACTTTTAATAATAAATTGCTCTTTGAAGTTTTTATACGTGTTCATTTTCATGGGTTTTCCCGCATGGCACAATTGAACCCATACGTGTTACTGAAACATACTTCTGAGTGAATACCTGCGGCGTTTTTAGGAAACATACATTGTAACAATTTGATGTGTATTTTGTCTTCATTTATGTTTCCAAACGAATGGCTTTGAATCCTACTTGGTTTTTATTGAAGCAATATTCAGACTCGGTTAATGATGGCGAAACATAACATAATACCCGTAATAAGCTTGCCCCTTGTCACACGGGACATAAACAAGTGGGTAAATGTTATTGTACTATACTTTGGGTTAGTTATAGGTGCCTTACACTTCGAAGATACCGTCGTGATTATGACGGAAAGGCTGTTTTATCCAAATACTAAATTCCACACCACGCTATAACCATAGTTTTCTCCAAACACCTTCAAGATTTCCTATTCGTTAGTGTGTGCGTCACGTGCCGCGCGACAAACACGACAAACGCGACTGCGACACGACACGCGACGTTTGCGTTTCTCATCTTGCGCCGTTTGTTTTGTGTCGTCACGTACAAAGTGTTCCGCGGCGCCCGGCGCGAGGCGCCCCTAGTGTGCCGACGAAGCGTTTTACACCGACAAGCCATATTTTTGTGATAGAGGATGGATTTTTATATGTTATATTTTGAGTTTCTTAGTGGATTTTCAGATTTGCTTTTCAATAAACAAGAATGTTTAATTGTCTTGAAAAAGTATGGTTTATACAGTTTTTTTGGAATCAAGGTTTAATATCGCTGTATTCGATTTTTTTTGAGAAATATAATCCAGATGGTTTTGACCACTGGCAAAAGCTTTTAAAGCGTTCTGAATACCTACTAAGACTAAAAACCACGGTGGAAACGATAGTTAATGTCAATCTACAACATTTCTGATTATCTGTTTATTCTAGCCTCTGAATTCATTACAAAATACTGGCATACAATATCACTCAACCACTATATTATAATTATTTGCAAAATATTATTACCATTTCTATATTATAATGACGTATTCTAATAAAAATAATAATAGGGTCCCAGCTCCCGGCGGAAGTGTGCAGCGCATGCGATGGACGCAATTAAACAATGAAAACGTCATGCGCGCATACTATGGGGCTACAGAGGGGGGAAACCACCTGACCGCGTACCGTGTTAGGATGCTCTCTCTGTTTCAGGTGCTTGAGCCAGCTGTCAACGTGTCGGCACAAGGACTGTCGGATCAGGTGCGAGTCATCCAGCGTAATCGTATGTTGGATGACACCGTACTTGATCGCTTGCGGACTAAAGTGCAGAGTAGCCATGTCACTGCCACCGCCGACACAGGCTGTGGTTCCACCACAGTCTACCACAACAGCATCATATTGCGATGGCGACGTGAGTAGTGACATGGTTACTAATGTTAGTACCCAGTGCAGTGAGGATATGAGGAGTGCTTTGGAGGGTGCGATTCGGGAATATCGGTTCATGACACCCGAAGTTAGACCACGCTTACCTCGTTTGCCCATGCATAACAAAAATAGGATGCTGGTGGCTGTTCTGGATTCGCAGTTGTCGAATTATTTTGATAACTACGAAAGACCTCACCGACGTTCACTCAGTCCTGTATTGTGCGGCTGTAGCGGCATGTCGTGTAGCTCATGTCAAATTTTCTGATGACAGAGCTACACGACCAAAACCAACCATACCGGCGTGGCAGTACAGGATTGAACGACGTATTGGTGGGGCCAGAGCACTCATCGGCAAATTGATCTGCTTCAGGGAGGGCAATACTCGCCCTAGAGTGATGCGTTTTGTGAGGCGGGCGTTCTCGGGGACTGATATCAGTCCGCGAGACTACATGTCCCGTGCCACAGAGCGCATCGACTTCCTGAAGCAGAAAGTGTATGCATGGGCAAGCCGTATTCGTAGGTATAAGCGGCGGGTGGATAGATACACTCAGAATCGTACATTCCAAAGAGATGAAAGGTGGGCCCTCCCTTGTGGGCCACAAGGGAGACAAAAAAAATTAAGGCCAGCCAAAAGGTTCCTCCCAAAAGGTTGCCGACCGCTGCTATAAGGGATCTGTTTTTGCCAATTGAGGTACGGAACTCTAAAAATAAATAAGACAAACCGTTTCTTTATTTTCGTAATACAAATCCACTCTGACATTTCGGCTTAATAGAATAACAAACATCTTGGCATCCAAACCCTTGCATTATAAATATTTCCACCGACTCCACTCTACCTTCGATGGTCCTCACTCATCCGAAGGGATGGCGGATCCTCTCCATAATATCTAAGGTATTTTATCCGATATACATTTTATGTTCTATAGCCGACCCTATGCGGCCGCCATATTTCATTACCAAACGTTTCCGGTTCCGGGGAACCGATTTAGAAGTGCGGAATTATTTTTGGATTTAGAAGCAGGTGTTCTTGGGATTACGGTTTTCATAGAGATGGATGGGGATAGATTAGACGTTTGAGAATACGTCATTATAATATAGAAATGGTAATAATATTTTGCAAATAATTATAATATAGTGGTTGAGTGATATTGTATGCCAGTATTTTGTAATGAATTCAGAGGCTAGAATAAACAGATAATCAGAAATGTTGTAGATTGACATTAACTATCGTTTCCACCGTGGTTTTTAGTCTTAGTAGGTATTCAGAACGCTTTAAAAGCAAACGAGGTAAGCGTGGTCTAACTTCGGGTGTCATGAACCGATATTCCCGAATCGCACCCTCCAAAGCACTCCTCATATCCTCACTGCACTGGGTACTAACATTAGTAACCATGTCACTACTCACGTCGCCATCGCAATATGGTGTTGTTGTGGTAGACTGTGGTGGAACCACAGCCTGTGTCGGCGGCGTGGCAGTGACATGGCTACTCTGCACTTCAGTCCGCAAGCGATCAAGTACGGTGTCATCCAACATACGATTACGCTGGATGACTCGCATCTGATCCGACAGTCCTTGTGCCGACACGTTGACAGCTGGCTCAAGCACCTGAAACAGAGAGAGCATCCTAACACGGTACGCGGTCAGGTTGTTTCCCCCCTCTGTAGCCCCATAGTATGCGCGCATGACGTTTTCATTGTTTGATTGCGTCCATCGCATGCGCTGCACACTTCCGCCGGGAGCTGGGACCCTATTATTATTATTATTAAACAGTGATTACTGCACTCATGATAATAAACAACTTTTCCCATGGGACATCCATAGTAGAAGTTGATAAACACAATCACGTGTTTAAGTATCGTCTAATTACCAGTCCCCCTATATTTTTCTACTTGAGTATTTTTTTATTTGGTTTTACAAACCAAGCTGTCAGTCAGTTCTTCAATTTTGTACTTTCTTCATATTTTCTTCTTCGGTCAAGTTTAGTAGCATGCGAGCTATTGTTTTATTTTAAATAACTGGCCAAGTTCCGAAGGTTCTGTATAAACTTTTGGTATTTATTTATTAAACTACATACATATTTACGTCTTTCAGTTTTTCTTTACATGACATGTGCTGTAAGACATTAACTTCTTGCTAAATTCTGGCTTCATTAATTCAACTGAAAGTACCATAAAGATTTAAATTCCCTTGTGAAATCACAAAATATGCGCCACAAACGGTTACTTTTGTTCGCAATGACTTACCAGTTAGTTGTTAGACCTGAATATTTGTTGTTAATTTCAGCTGGATACCTCCACGCGCTCCTGAGAAAAAGTGTCTTAACAGTCGGATAGACAGACAATAAAATAATCCTCTAAGGCAGCGGTCGGCAACCCGCGGCCCGCGGGCCGCATGCGGCCAGCGGACGTCTTACTTGCGGCCCTTGAATGTTTTGTAAATAAGTTATAAATATCAAAATAAATGCATAAACGAACCGAGATCGACCGTAAAGTGTGGAGGAGGCCTTGAGAATATCACAATTTTTCTTGTATACAATGTGCGTTACTCTTAAAACACTTTCTCGACATTTTTTTTTGAAAATTTCGGGAGGTACTTACTCCACTGTTTGAAACTGTATATTTTATACAAAGTTAAATATTATATCGTCGTTTTTTTTTCATATTAATTTTGTCTGTGCTGAAACAGAATAGTAAAATAAAAATCAATTAAAAAGTTAGGCGCTATCAAGGATTCGTTTTCAGTGCCAGTTTTGACGTTACTTAATAAGTAAAGAAGTATCAAAATTCCAAAACAAAGACCGACACAGCACAATTATCGAAGAATTGAATTTTTATTTGTAATTGATTTATTTGTTACAGTGGTTTTTTTTCATAAAACTAGATTGTTCAAAGACTTTTTCGTTTTTTTTTCGCTTTTCATTTTTTCTATGGGATTTGACCAAACATATATAGGTACATTGAGCTTTTGGGGTTAATATCACAAGTGCGGCTGGCCTTAATTTTTTTTGTCTCCCTTGTGGGCCACAACTTTGACACTTCTTTACTTATTAAGTAACGTCAAAATTGGCACTGAAAACGAATCCTTGATAGCGCCTAACTTTTTAATGGATTTTTATTTTACTATTCTGTTTCAGCACAGACAAAATTAATATGAAAAAAAAACGACGATATAATATTTAACTTTGTATATAATATACAGTTTCAAACAGTGGAGTAAGTACCTCCCGAAATTTTCAAAAAAAAATGTCGAGGAAGTGTTTTAAGAGTAACGCACATTGTATACAAGAAAAATTGTGATACTCTCAAGGCCTCCTCCACACTATACGGTCGATCTCGGTTCGTTTATGCATTTATTTTGATATTTATAACTTATTTACAAAACATTCAAGGGCCGCAAGTAAGACGTCCGCTGGCCGCATGCGGCCCGCGGGACGCGGGTTGCCGACCGCTGCCTTAGAGGATTATTTTATTGTCTGTCTGTCCGACTGTTAAGACACTTTTTCTCAGGAGCGCGTGGAGGTATCCAGCTGAAATTAACAACAAATATTCAGGTCTAACAACTAACTGGTAAGTCATTGCGAACAAAAGTAACCGTTTGTGGCGCATATTTTGTGATTTCACAAGGGAATTTAAATCTTTATGGTACTTTCAGTTGAATTAATGAAGCCAGAATTTAGCAAGAAGTTAATGTCTTACAGCACATGTCATGTAAAGAAAAACTGAAAGACGTAAATATGTATGTAGTTTAATAAATAAATACCAAAAGTTTATACAGAACCTTCGGAACTTGGCCAGTTATTTAAAATAAAACAATAGCTCGCATGCTACTAAACTTGACCGAAGAAGAAAATATGAAGAAAGTACAAAATTGAAGAACTGACTGACAGCTTGGTTTGTAAAACCAAATAAAAAAATACTCAAGTAGAAAAATATAGGGGGACTGGTAATTAGACGATACTTAAACACGTGATTGTGTTTATCAACTTCTACTATGGATGTCCCATGGGAAAAGTTGTTTGTTATCATGAGTGCAGTAATCACTGTTTAATAATAATAATAATAGGGTCCCAGCTCCCGGCGGAAGTGTGCAGCGCATGCGATGGACGCAATCAAACAATGAAAACGTCATGCGCGCATACTATGGGGCTACAGAGGGGGGAAACAACCTGACCGCGTACCGTGTTAGGATGCTCTCTCTGTTTCAGGTGCTTGAGCCAGCTGTCAACGTGTCGGCACAAGGACTGTTGGATCAGATGCGAGTCATCCAGCGTAATCGTATGTTGGATGACACCGTACTTGATCGCTTGCGGACTGAAGTGCAGAGTAGCCATGTCACTGCCACGCCGCCGACACAGGCTGTGGTTCCACCACAGTCTACCACAACAACACCATATTGCGATGGCGACGTGAGTAGTGACATGGTTACTAATATTAGTACCCAGTGCAGTGAGGATATGAGGAGTGCTTTGGAGGGTGCGATTCGGGAATATCGGTTCATGACACACGAAGTTAGACCACGCTTACCTCGTTTGCCCATGCATAACAAAAATAGGATGCTGATGGTTGTTCTGGATTCGCAGTTGTCGAATTATTTTGATAACTGCGAAGACCTCACCGACGTTCACTCAGTCCTGTATTATGCGGCTGTAGCGGCATGCCGTGTAGCTCATGTCAAATTTTCTGATGACAGAGCTACACGACCAAAACCAACCGTACCGGCGTAGCAGTACAGGATTGAACGACGTATTGGTGGGGCCAGAGCACTCATCGGCCAATTGATCTGCTTCAGGGAGGGCAATACTCGCCCTAGAGTGATGCGTTTTGTGAGGCGGGCGTTCTCGGGGACTGATATCAGTCCTCGAGATTACATGTCCCGTGCCACAGAGCGCATCGACTTCCTGAAGCAGAAAGTGTATGCATGCGCAAGCCGTATTCGTAGGTATAAGCGGCGGGTGGATAGATACACTCAGAATCGCACATTCCAAAGAGATGAAAGGTGGGTTTACAGGGCTTGAGAGCGACCGGACCAAGGTGTGGCTGACACGCGCCTGCCGGATGGTGATGCAATGTGTTCATTCTGGTGCAGCATCTGGTCGGTGCCTGTCAGCCATGCTGAGGGTGAATGGACTCGGGTGGTTGAGCGAGCGTGCGATCCAGTACCAGAAATGGGGGCAATTACTATCAGCCCCCTAGACGTAGCTCGTGCAGTCCGTCCGTTGCCTGATTGGAAATCTGCAGGGCCGGAAGGGCTGCACAATTTCTGGATAAAATGGTTCACAAGGTCGCACGCTCACCTGGCAACCCTGTTCCAGTCAGCCTTAGAGTCGGGGTCGCTGCCAGAGTTCCTGACAACAGGCATAACCCACCTGCTCCAGAAATCGGGTAGTACTGCGGAACCCGAAAATTATAGACCGATCACTTTTGTTTTGTCACTATGTTTCTTCTGTTTGTATATTTTTGCAGGATTGTTCATGTTCACGTCTTAATATTGATGAGAGCGGTGTTGGTTGTTTGTCATTCGTTATTGCTAAGTCTGTGTTTACTGTGTTCTGTGTTTTGTTCGAGCAATGTGCGGTGGGTGAAGTTCGTGTAAAGGAAACGCGCTTAGTGAGAGTGCGACAATTGAGGTGCGCATCATATTCATATAATCTGGTCGCTGATTATAACGCGAGCGAAAATACGATATTGAAAAGATTATCTAAATGGTTTTACAATGTTATGGCTATCCTAATCATTAAAAGAAACGTTAATCAAATATATATATATACTACGGGATTCATAGTAACACGTTATTGCCATCGTTGCAATTATATGGAATTACAGTGGAATCATATGTTAGACATACTGCATACTCATTTGACTTACCTAAAATATAAAATCATTATTGCTGCAGTAGTCGTATCTCGGAACGCACCTACGCGTAGCGCATGTGTTTTACTTGTTAACCATCTTACAACGTACTTTTATAACTTTTTAGCAACTTACCCACATTATGAATCTATATCAATTTATTTATTAAGTAACCCAAACATAAGTAGTGATTATCTGAAGAATAAGCTATTTTTTTTTATTGTAAATTGTCGTACGTTGGAGTTGAATCACTCCTCCCCGGGACTCATGCAGTCGCAAGACCCGATTAATATTCATTATCATTATCCTACCCACAAGTGGCTCATTATGTTAGCTCAGTTTTTGTCGTATCGTCCGTTGTTTGTTATTTCTCTTGGATATACTTTCTGTAGAAGACATCTTTTACAATGAAGCCCCGAATTTTAAACGTTTACTATCAGAACTGCCGTGGTTTAAGGACTAAAACTACAGAATTCCAACAAAACATTATGTGTAATTGTTATGATATAATTATTATAACGGAAACATGGTTACACAGCGGCATTTTTGATGGGGAATTGAGTGACGATAGATATGACGTGTTTCGTAAAGACCGTGATTTAGGCGCGACTGGCAAATCCTCAGGTGGCGGTGTGATGATACTCTCGCGTCACGAGCTGGGTGCGTGGTGCGTTGAGCACGAGCAAAATACAATTGCTACGGAATTGTTGACCATAGTAATACCGGCTCGCGCGCTGTCGGCGACGGCTGATCTTTGCATAAGCGTTGCCTACGTACCGCCGGATACCCGTCGGATACCCTTGGATATCGACTTCGTCTTGCAAGGTGTCGTAAAGGCATTTAATCACAGTACGAGTATGTGTAATTGCTTACTTGTGGGCGATTTCAATCTTCCATGTATAAAATGGAATTTAAATGGACCGACTTTTTTGAAACAAGGTGCCGTCGAGGTGCAGAACGCTGCCGCGCGCTTAGTTAATGAATTGTCGTTTTTAGGAGTAACACAGTATAACACACTACCCAACCACAGGGGGCATACTCTTGATTTAGCTTTCTCCAACTTGCCACTTGAAATAACTGAGTGTTCATCACCCCTTGTGAAGACTGACCTACCTCATCCAGTAATTACTATCGAAATGTCGGACCTTACAGTTTCTCCGCTCCGTGAGTTGTCCACTCGTAGACATAACTACCGCAAAGCTGACTTCGAACTGTTGAATAGTTATTTTTCTGAACTTGATTGGCGCTCAATTTTAGACGACACATCAACAAATGCAGCCGTGGAAACATTCTATAAAGTAATTCAAACGGGAATTGATAAATATGTACCTTTTAATCGAAGGCCAGGATCACGTAAATATCCTGTCTGGTATAGCAACTCTTTAATTAAAATTATAAAAGAAAAAAGCAAGGCACACTCGCGTTGGAAACGGTATGGTAACTTATTAGATTATGACGAATTCGCATTATTACGAGATAGAGAGCGACAAGTTCAAGAGATTTGTTATAATAAACATTTGCAGGAAATGGAACGCAATTTAAAAACTGATCCAAAAAAGTTTTGGACCTACATAAAAAACATGCGTGGAGGCTCCAATTATCCAAAAATGTTATCTCACAATAACATCAATTATTCGGAGGGTCGGGAAATCTGTGAGGCTTTCAATGACTTCTTTCACGACGTATTTGGTGAACCATCAGACTATAGCCTCGCTGATTCATTGACAACTGACGAAGGAGATCACTGTTCTGACATAATCTCCAACTTACAATTCACTTCGTCAACCGTGGAGAGGTCGTTGAGTGCCTTAGGCGTGGATAAGGGCCCTGGATGTGACGGTATACCCCCAGTATTTTGGAAGAACTGTGCAAAATCTTTGGCAACTCCAATTAATACTGTTTTTAATATTTCTTTAAAAGAAGGCACCTTCCCGAAGGAATGGAAAAAAGCTCTCATAGTTCCAATTCATAAAAAAGGTTCGCGGACAATGATAGGAAATTATAGGGGTATTTCTATACTAAACGCAATTGGTAAAGTATTTGAAAAACTGGTATACAACGCTATCTATCCATATATTCTCAGAGGAATCTCTTGTAAGCAACATGGTTTTTTAAAGAAACGCTCGACTGTCTCTAATTTGGCCAGTTTTTCTAACTTTGTTCTAGAGAATACAGATAACGGGGGGCAGGTTGACGTGATTTACACAGATTTTGAAAAAGCTTTTGATCGTGTGGATCACGTGATCTTGCTCAGAAAGCTGTACAGACTGGGTATACGCGGGGATCTTCTACGATGGGTACAGTCATATCTATTTAAACGTTCACAAGCTGTTGTTCTAGGAGGTTACCGTTCCGACTTTATTGAAGTCCCTAGCGGTTCCCCAGGGATCTCATTTGGGACCTCTATTTTACAACGCATATCTATTTGACATCACTGATTCTTTTGAACATTGTGATCACTTAATGTACGCTGATGATAAAAAAGTATTTTATAAAATAACATCACTCGATGATTGCAAGGCCCTTCAAGAGGATCTTAATAACTTAAATAATTATTACGCAAAAAACAAGATCACTGTAAACGTGACAAAGTGTCAATGTATCAGTTACACACGTAAGAGGAACCCAATAGTTTACCAATATAATTTTAGTGGAATTGTCATAAATAAAGTCAACATGGTTAGGGATTTAGGAGTTATGTTTGACAGTAAATTAATGTTCTCGGATCACATAGACCTTATTAGCACAAAAGCTTATAAGAACCTAGGATTTGTTCTTAGGTCATGTAAGGTGTTTAAAAATATTGGAGCTCTTAAATCTGTATATTTTGCTTACGTGCGCAGCGTTTTAGAATATGCGTGCCAAATCTGGTCCCCCCAATACATAATTTATAAGAACCAAATAGAAAGGATTCAAAGAAAATTTATTAACCACCTTAATTATCGCCTCTGTAAACCTCCAATGTCTTACGAAGATAGCTGTCGAACCTATGGTCTGCTTACACTCGAAGAAAGGCGTAAAGTGATGGACATGTGTTTGCTCTATGACACTCTCAATGGACGCCTTGATTGCCCGGAGTTGGTCGCACAGATAACTTTTAACACTCCCCTACGGCGCACTCGTCACACGCCAATGCTGCGCGTTCCTAGGCACTCCACTAACTATGCCAAGAACTGTGTACTGACTCGCATTGCTCGAACTTATAACTCGGAATTCTCTGAAGTTGATTTATTTAACTGTAATAAACCGACTTTCAAAAAACAAATAATGAAAATTATAAACGGAGATAAATGACAAGCAACCAATCTTCTTCTTCTTCGTGTATCTTCTCTATCTTTGATCATTCAATCCTTTAAATTTAATTTTTTTTTTTTTTTTTTTTTTAGTTTTTCAAAATTGTAAAAATGAAAAATAATCTAAATCTAACTTAAAAGTAATTTTGTATTGTAATTTTATTTTGTTGTTCGTTTGGAAATATCTAGCATTAGTCCGTTCGCATGTATTATGATAATATCCTAGTTAAACAGGGAAACCTATAATTGGCCATAGTCACTGTCACATGCATATTTTGTATATCATTTTTATGTATCGCTGTTGGTTACCTAAATAAATAAATAAATAAAAAATCACCTGTCTCCCGACACTATAAAGTTCTTACATCCATTTCGAGAACTAAAATTAGCAATCATATAGATGATAATTCTGTCATGTCTGCTTCCCAAAATGGATGTAGGAATGGGTCCCATGGTACTAAGGAGCTACTCATCATTGATATGGCCATTAGTCAACAGGTTCGCCGTTCCCGAAAGGATCTGTCGACATGTTGGATAGACTATAAGAAGGCCTATGACTCGGTGCCACATACATGGCTCATGAGGGTGCTAGAGTTGTATAAAGTTGATGCAACTCTACGCACCTTCCTGATGTCGTGTATGGGGCAATGGAGGACAGTCCTTCGCTATCCAGGATGTCGGCAAATTCAGAGGAATAGCGAGCCGATAAGGATAGAGCGAGGTATATTTCATGGTGATAGTTTGAGTCCACTTTGGTTTTGCTTAGCCTTGAATCCTCTTAGCACGCTGCTGGAGGATTCAGGTCTAGGCTATCGGTTGCGGAAAGATGGTCGGGTTATATCTCACCTCCTTTACATGGATGACTTGAAACTCTTTGCCCCCAATGATTTGCAACTGATGGAGCTACTGAAGGTAACTGAAACCTTCAGTAGCGCCATCAGGATGGAATTTGGAGTAGACAAAAGTGCGGTCATGCATGTAAAGAGATTGTGGAATCTGTGGGAACCCAGCTCTCAGATTCAATAAATCTTAGATCCCTCTCAGCAACCGAAACTTATAAGTATTTGGGTATGTCGGAAGCGTTGGGGATCAATGTTGCTGACATGAAGCAATCGTTGAAGGAACGCTTCTTTGGCCGCCTGAAAAAAAGTATTTAATAGTCTTTTATCGGGCGGAAATAAGATGCGCGCCTTCAACGGTTGGGTCATGCCGGTTTTGATATACTCTTTCGGCATATTCAAATGGACTCAAACAGAATTAGACGCCCTGGATATATATGAAGGTCCGTAAATTGTTGCCGGCATATCGAATGCATCACCCGCGTTCTTCGGTAATGAGACTGTATGTCCCGCGGATGTGTGGGGGTCGAGGCTTTTTAAACGCTAAGACTCTCCACAATCGTGAGATATGCAGTCTCAGGGAATATTTCCTAGCAGCCGACGTGGGGATACATCGAGATGTGGTCGCGATGGACAAGGGCCTCACCCCGCTCTCCTTGGCTAAAGAGAACTGGCGCAAACCTGTAGTACTTACTACTGATGACCGCAGAACAGAATGGCAGAGCAAGGAGCTTCACGGGCGCTTTTACCGGGCTCTTCATGGGCCCGATGTAGATTTTCTAGCGTCCGTGTCCTAGCTACGATCCGGGGACCTCTTCGGAGAAACCGAAGGTTTTGTCTGTGCAATTATGGATGAAGTAATGATGACGAATAACTACCGGAGATTTATTGTGAAGGACGGCACGGTTGACATATGTCGGGCATGCCACCGTCCAGGCGAATCAATCCGTCACATGGTCTCCGGGTGTTCTCGTCTAGCTAACGGAGAGTACTTGCATAGACACAACCTTGTAGCCAGGATTATCCATCAGCGACTTGCTCTAAAATACTATCTTGTGGAATCGGAAGTGCCCTACTATAGGTATGTGCCCGACCCAGTTCTCGATAATGGCAGTATCACACTGTACTGGGATCAATCCATCATCACTGACAGGACTGTTATAGCCAATAGGCCTGATATAGTGGTGGTGGATCGATCAGAGCGGCGTGCAATGATTGTTGTCATAACGGTCCCGCATGATGAGAACCTCGTGAAAGCCGAGAAAGATAAACAAATCAAGTATCTTGACTTGGCTCGCGAGGTTGTCGACATGTGGGAAGTGGACTCAGCGATCATTGTGCCGATAGTCGTGTCAGCCCATGGCTTAATTGCCAAGAGCCTCGACCAATACCTGAGGAGGCTCTCGTTAGGCAGCTGGATCAAGGGCTTGATTCAGTAAGCGGTACTTCTGGACACGGCTCGTATTGTTAGGAGGTTCCTCTCTCTGGAGCCCTGACCGCCGGTAGCTTGGACCCTGTTCCCGATACCGGTGGGCTACAATTTTTTATATTTTTAAATGCTTTTATATATTTTTTATGCTAATATTTAAAAATGTAAAAAGTTTGTTAAAATTTTGAACAAAGGAAATATTAATAATCATTTTATTTTCAGGCAACTAGGGCCCATAGTGTAGTGTGTAGTGTGTGTGTGTGTGTGTGTGTGTAGTGTGTGTAGGGGCCATAGTGGTAGTATCATACACTAATAATTGCCAGTCACCTTATATAAGGATGATTCCAACCTGAAGTATAAGTGTGGCGCGGTTTCACAAACGATGAGACACCTGATATCGTGTCCTGCATGCCCTGATGCCTGCACACACCGGGAATTGATGGAAGCTGGTCTAGCTATGGTCTGGGCTGACTCAACATTGATTACAGCGAAACGTCAAGAGGCAGAAATGCCTTAATGGAGCTCCTTCCATTTTCATACAAAAAAAAAAATTGCAAGGGCATAATTTAATACTTTTAAGCGAAATAAATCGTCAACGCAGACATCACAAGGCTCCATTCACATAATTCTGTTGTATTTTCCTCGCAAATCTTCGAGGAGACCATTAGGGGCTTACAAGATTAGCGTCAACTGCTTTCAAAGATAATATCATTTCATTTGATAGCGCTGACGATTACCCCTAACAAAATGGAGGCTCGATTCAATTTACTGGTATTATGGTACGGTTAATTGTTTGATGGGCTCGGCTCGGTATTTCAAATGGGAATGTAAGCTGCACTTGCTATGGGGAGTTGTGGATTGGTGACCTTTTAAGGAATATGTTTTATTACTTGTGCCTGTACCTTGTTACCTACTGTCACGACTGTCATAAGAATATCTTTATCTAATGACTGTTATGTGGTAGTCTGCAATATTTTTTTGTGAAAAATGAATTTTCTCATATACCTTTTTTGGAAATGTATTTGAATTAGGAAGGCTTCTGGTCCAAATATATATTTGTTCGTTATAATATGATGAAGAATTAATTAAAAATATCAATAAACAGATTTACACAAAAAATAGAGTCTTGGCCAAAGCTGCGAAAGTCGATGCGTCAACACTTCTATCCGTTTAAGTCAATGTCTTTCCTTAGGTTTATGTGTATTTATGTACTTCTACTGTACTGTTACCCCATGTAACAATTTTGTTGCGCATTAAAGTATACCCCATGTTTTATTTGAAAAAGTAAGCATTTTCCAAAGCAAATGTTTTCCCGTAGTGCTCATGTAAAGGACTTCCCCCATACTGACCCAGTTAAACAGAACACAGTAAAATATCGCTGAACATCGGAAAGTCTGTCTGATCCACGTCACAGCCACCACGGAGAAGCACTTGACGATGAAATTTGTCATGGGGGACTTGGGGGACTACCCTAACAACAACACAACGTTTTTTACCCCCAACGAGCTGCCAGTCCCCGGGGGAACGAACATGGCAAGGGAAGACATGGACCGAATTTGTGTAAGGAAAAATGTTTTAAATAATAAATATTTGAACATGAAAACATGGGTCCATGGCATGGCATGAGTTGATTTTATTTGAAACCATGTACCCGGGACACTTCGGACGGAATTATTACCTTTAAAAAACTGGGGAGGGGAAAAAACTTGAAATGGAAATTAGAGAAAATCTCTAAATGACGATGAAAACTGAAGCATAGAAAAGCAACGGAAAGCGGCTTTATAAACATGGTTTAGATACACCAGGTTTAGGTAGAGGTGAATGGGCCAGTAGGACCAGTAGGAACTCTGCTCTACTCTTTGGGAAAAGTGTCTTTAACAATACGAGTGCATATACGCCTGAAGAAAAAGATAGGCACAAAAACACTAACAACAAAAAAGACATTTTCAAAATCAGATTCAGTAAGTAAATAAACATTTACACAAATATTTTCATCCAGCTAAGCCAAGATTCGAGATTTGAGTAAAAAGCTATGTTTCTTATCTAGATGTCTGTCTCGCAAGAATGATTTACATAAATATCTGATGTACAAGATATATTTATGTAAATACCGCATAAATATGCTTTGTATACTTACAGATATAGTCCTGAACAAAGACGACGTAAATAAATGCGGATGAGAGGTAGATGGATGATGCTAGATCTCGTTTTGTTTCAAAATAATGTCAATAATTCTACTCAAGCTTTTCTTACAACTAACTGTGACAAAAAGAAAGAACTCAATGAAACTGCCTTAGTACAAATATGTTTATCTGTACTGTTACCAACACAGGTAATGTGCCAAAAAGGATGGCAGTCAGTGTCACCGAGTGGGATAGTTGTATTAATCGAAATATTTCATGAATCAACTTTGCCTGAAAGGCCAAGTTACGTTCTAATACATTTATACTTCTGGCTTTATCGTAAGCTCGTTGTGGCGGTTCTTTTTTTTAAAGGCCCTTGCACGATCATCTTCGTCACCATTTAAGTCAAGAGGTGTCGCGGTTAGACATAGGCCTCCGCCAAGTGATGCCATGCTGACCGCTCTGGTGTTGATATAATGACTGGCAGAAAGCAGCAACCTTCACCAATGATTTGGACTACCTCGTGGAAGCCTTTTATACGCTGGTCTCTCCAGAACCTTTGGTCTCCAACTGTCATCCGTTCTGCGAGTATGGTGCCTTATCCTGTGTCACTCAGGATACGTTCATAAAACATGATCATAGTTTTAAACTATGTACATTAGAATTTAGAGTATACAATCAAAAATCAAAATACAAGAGAACGATGTATTCTGTCTTTCTTAACAGCACGCACAAACGAATATATTCCCGAATTAAATTCCCTCTCACAACATTATGCCTGCGTCTGTGAAAACAGTAATATAATTAGGTTATTTTCATTAAGCGGAAGCTTACACATTTGGCCGTAATTAACGCAGCAAATTGCCAATGAATTTAAAATGGATCCCTTCAATATGGAATGAGCCGTAAAGGGAGAACACTCCCTATAATTAAAATAGCATTATTATATTCTACGTTACCTTTTGTTGGACGGGACTTAGGGAAAGGTGTTAATGTATATTTTAGTTGGTATATAGGTACCTGCTGTATACGCGTTATATCAAAACGGTTGGCCTAATTTTTGAGGAAACAAAAACAACGTGGAAATCGTTTCCATCAAAAAGAAAACCAGTGATATTAAAACCACAAAGCACATCCGATCACGTCCCACAGACCACAGTAACACCAAAGAGATTTAAAAGAGTTGTTATGTAAAACAGAGCAGCCATTGGGAATATTATGTCAAACAATGATCTCGAACATTTTAGATTGTGACATAAACGCTGCCTGACAAGCGGGTGTATGACACTAGACAAACCGACTTTTTAAACAGAAGTAACAAGCGGAAGATTAGGAATTTCTTTGTCTTGTCCCGTCTATTGTTCGCAAATTTTTGAATCACTTTGAGTAACACGAACGTAACTATAAAAACCGACTCCAAAAAACACAAAAAAGTGAAAAATAACTTTAGCTTCAAAAGTCGGTGAGTCGGTGTTATTTTTTGCAACAAAGATTTTATTTTTCACTTTTTAGTGGTTAACTTGTGCTTACCCCTTCACAGCGTATCGGCGTGATGTTAAGTTATGAACTGGTGTAAACAATTGATATTTTCAGCAATCCCAGTCCATTTGCTATCATTTATTGAGGAGTTCCGTTGCCTATCTCCGAAGTTCTCCATCAGATCGTCACCAAATTGAACTGGAACCACTTTCAGAAAGTACTCTTCCAAAAACTACCCAAATCACATCAAGTGTGCTTATAAAATTTGAAGAGTTCTCTCAGTTTCTCCAGGATCCCATCATCAGATCCGGACTTGATGATTATGGGACCACCTGGGAAGTATACCCTTTCAAACAAAAAAATAATAATTCAAATCGCTCCAGCCATCTTCGAGTAATCGGGGAACATACATAAAAAAAAAAAAAATCCGATGAATTGAGAACCTCCTCCTTTTTGAAGTCGGTTAAAAATAATAAAATAAACGCCTATTATGGTTTAGAAGATGGCATCCTGTGGCAGACCGACAGACAGACGGTCAAACTGAAAAACTATGATTCTATTTGGTCCGTCAGTAAGATTTTCGAAAAATATTGGTTACGTATTTTTGTTTTAGTACATTACTAAAAATTTGCAAAAATAAAACACATCAAAGATGAGGCTTGTGATGTCAATTGTGGGTAAAAACTAATACAAAGTGTACCTACGATTTTCAACGCACTGTATCTTCATTTTTTGTTTACGAGAAAGAAGAAAAATGTCCAATATATTTTGGAAATCTATGTGACGAACTAATTCGATTTTTTTTAGTATTATTCCCTACTATTAGATACGGAATCCGAAAAACCAGACATACTATGTTCGACCTATAACCTTTACATGGCATTTTCCCATGTTACATAGGATCTATTCTCAGAGGCAGACAGATCTTAATCAAAGTACCTTGCCCTAAATACACATGGATATGAATCATATTCCTGCAGCATCACAATCCGAAAAGAGCTCGCTTTATCTGGAATCGAATCCGAGCGCAGGAGTGAGTTATGTGAACTACCTTCTGTGATTGATTGACTTTGTGAATCTAATTATAATATACATACATATACTTACGCCTATTTCCCATGAGAGTGAGAGCAGGCAGAATATGAAAAAAGTTTGGCGTTTATGTAAAGATTTTAACAGATGTGCCATCAATATCTTTTCATATTATTATAAACCGAGCTTTCGAGTCAAAACAATTTTTCATTTAGCGGACTTAGTTAAGTTTTGTTTTTTCAGTATACACACTAAAGTTAATGCGAGATTTTTTATTAGAATTCGATTGATTCGAGTTCATTATGCTGTGTTTGTGACTACGAGATTTAAAAAGATAGTCGACATAAATTAGACTTGTCATAATACCCCGCTAAACTAAGTGAGTCACTACTTTCACATCTTAAATACACAAGAGTACTCTGGATACATCGATTCTGTAATTGCTGAACAAGGCTACTGGTTCATACAGCATCCGCAGCGTTCTCAATCCAAATGCAACTCTTCCTCCCCAGGGCGAGCTTTCAATGTAGAAGCAAAGCGTGTTATTTGGGAGCCAACAAACATCGCTATCAGTGCTGGAATTTCTCCCGGGAATCGAACCCACCACTTTGTAAGCTGCACTGCTCCAACCGAATCTTGGATATTGCTGTTACATTACCCTCAATCTTTCCTGTCAAAGTAAATTCCACCATGGATCAGTTAAGACAAAATTGAGTTTAGATTGTAGTTTCATATGTGGTATTTTGAATAGGTTTTGACAAGAGAAAGTCGCAATTAGTGAAAGCTCACACTCATGGGTTGCATGAAGAACGTTTTGGAGTTACGGTCGTTTAAGTATATGCATATTAGTGCACAAACTGTCGTGCATTTGCGTGGGATGTGGCTCAGGGTTCATTATGCGGGGAGCGTCTTAGCTATAAAGACACGATGAACTATGGGGTAACTAAGTTGTCCTCATTTGGGTTAATGCAGCGAAATTTTGAGTTTACTTTAGAATATTCAGCTTGGCTTACATGATTAAAACACTTGTTTAGGACTAGAGCCAGCGTCTCGACGACTTTATTTCAGTTTTTAGATGATATACTCGTATATATGTACTTATACATTAGCATCAGGTTTTACAGTCTGAGAGTGTAAGGTTTTCTTGCAGGAAAATACATTTTATGGTTGATTATTGCAATACCATCGATTTTGGAAGAACACCAAAGATTGAATCAAAATAAACAGAATTATTATCAGATATCGCAAACCCTGCTAACCAGAGACGAATGAATGCGGTATTCATGAAACCGCCACGATACCGCCTTTTGCAGAAAAATTGAAATCTACGAAAGATTTTTCAAAACTCTACCCTGAGTGGAACAAACAGAGTTTAAACTTTAAAGCGAACAAACTCACGAGAAACAATAGTCTTGCGTAAAACCTTTTCAGAAGTAAAAACTTAAAAACAAGTACAAGTATACTTGTTACGGACATCGAGACAATCCTATAACAAAGCGCGGGGCAATAAAAGCAATCGCTGGAGCAACTTGAAGCGGGAACTTGTAACTATAGCCCAGTACGAGTGAAGACCGGCTGGGTTGTTAGCGAGCTGTGGACGAGTGAGCTGGCTATGATATCAGTACCTATATTTCAGCAGTGTATTTTACAGTGGTGGATTTTATATTTATCTTTTTGGTAATTACAATAACAAAAGTAAAAAGTTTGGAGTCGTAACCTTAAACGTTTGAAAAGCATGCAGCTGAGCGATGTCCAATTTGCGCGGATATGCAGACAGATAATTGATAATATGACAGGTTTGGCTCAAATCATCATCTATATGACCTTGTTCCATGTTACTTGGGGTAAGCCCAACACGTTTTCTTCTTCCATTCTCCCCTGTCAGCAGCCGTTATCATGTTTGGCGCAAACAGTTAATCTTTTTTCTTTCTTGCAAGCCTAAATTCTCCAATATCGAACTTACGGCTATTTGACCACTTTACTGTTTTTCTTGGGATTTTGTCTTGCCATTCGATACTGATAAACGCGACTACTTAGTTGGCGTCATAATATCACTGATAGTCGACATTGTTACTTCTACAAATACGTAGAATTTACATCAATAGTGAAAACCTTCCCAGTATTGAAAACACGAGGAAAGCTGTGAAGTGTTCTCAGAACACAGCTCTGAAGTGTATTAACAAATGTAGGCACAAGATGTGTCGAGAGCCCACTTCAGCAACCTTGTACCGTACTGAATATCGGTAATATGGCTTTGAATATTGATACCTATGTTCTTGGGCGAGCTCTGACACTTCTATTGAACATAAGGTTTGTGATTTTTATTTAAAATATGTTGGAGCAGACAAAAGGTTTGAGGTTAAGGGCCGAATCAGAAATCGTGTTTAAAACACTAGAATGAATAGTATAAACGATCGTAGGTACAGCACTTTTTTCATTGTCGTTGTTCTTAACAAAGATCTGAAAAATTACGTCTTATTCTAAAGGAAAGTTAAAATTTTAATTAAACATACAGTTTACAGTATTGTACTAGGCCACTATTGTCATGCTGCAAAGTAAATGCCTCTTCTTACATAATGAGGCATGCAGCATGCAATGAGCTAGCGTGAAAATTCGTTATGTATTTTTATTTTCAGGTATGTTTTTTGCAGATTGGGACACTCATTTCAATATATTGGGATCATAAGCAGTAATTAATAATAATAATATAATATATCCTTTATTGCAGGCAACTATGGCCCATATACACAACTACATATATAAAAATAATAACTATAAACTAATACATATTTTAAAACAATAAACTTAGCACAAAACACTAATTCACACGAAAAGTCGGCGTCGTGTGTCGCGCAGTGTCAGGTATCCGGCCTCGGAATCGCCGGAACACAACACCTTTCGGCCAAAATTCCTCCTTCGTGAAAGTCGATAGCTGTTCAGTCGGCACCCTCACCACAAAAGAATTGAAATTCACGCTGTGACGAGACTCCAACTGCTCGATCCTCAGAGTAAACTTGGTCTTGATGCGGACATACTCTACAATCATCTCTGCCTTTTTAGAGTAGTGCAGCCGAGACACGTACAGCAGTGACACTGGAACTGCAGGACGCAGCAGGTGATTCGGTCCGGTCGGTGCGGTACCGCACTGGTTCCGTCGAGTGGGCTTTCTCCTCTTCTTCTTCTCAACTTTAATAAAACCATCCTCGTCGCTCTGGTCTGTAACTGGACCCTCCTGAGGCAGATCCCTTTGGATAGGTTCCTGCTTTTTCCCTTTTTTTTTTTTTTTTTTTTTTTTTAGGATGGGAAATCATCAAATGACTTCTCCCACTCTGGGCGGAGCAGGAGGGAGTGTCAGACTCTTACTGACTAAAACCCATCCATGTTCCTTCCTCGCCCTTTACGTTCCGGGGCCGCGGTATCTCTTTCGAACAGTCTCGCAACCCCGGCAGGCTTCGGCCCTTGCGGGCCCCTCTCTTCTGCTGACATCTCTTTGAGGCGCGCGTGGAACACGAACGCGCCGTCGACACGGCCTGTCGTCACTAGACGGACGGACGGCTAGCTAGCCCATAGCTAACCGTCCACAGGCCCGCATCTACGGTGGCCGGTAGCCACCACGTGGCCCCCGACGCCCGGTGCGTCTCCCGCGGCGGCCGGGAAGAGAGGCTCTCTCCCTCTCTCGTTCCGCCACCTCCTTCGCTAGCATGACTGCTTCGCAGAAGGAGGTGACGGCTTCCCATTCCGTCTCGCTCCGGACCATGGATTGAACTAGGGCCGGACGCGAGAGGTCGCCGCCGCCGATCGCCGCTACGAGGACACGGCGGTGCTCCGCCCACGCAGGGCAGACTTCCACCGTGTGCTCCACCGTGTCCTCCGGTCGATCCTCGCAGTGGAGGCACCCGGGCGTTTCCTCCCGCCCGATTCGGTGCAGGTACCTCCCGAAACATCCGTGTCCGGTGAGGACCTGCGTCAGGCGGAAGGTGAGGACGCCGTGGCGCCTCTCCAGCCACTCCTCAAAGAGGGGACTTACCGCCACTATCGTGGCGTGCCCTGCACGGGGTTGCGACAGTCGCTCTCTCCATGTCGCCATGAGATCGCGCCGGAGGTCTGTCCGCTGAGCGGCAATTTGCCGCGGCAGCGGAGTTTCCCCCCGGCGTAGTGCCTCCGCGCGCCAGTCGTGCAGGCGCGCGAGGACTATCGCCTCCAGATCCCATGGCGGCAATCCGGCAAGCAGGCCCGCCGCCTCGCGGGAGATCGTGCGGTAACCACGGACCATTTTTACGGCCACCACTTTCTGGGGCGCGTTCAGGTAATGGGCGGCTCGCCGCCTCAAGGAACGCGCCCACACTGGGGCCCCGTAAAGGGCCATGGACCGCACGACCCCCGCATAGAGCCTGCGGCAGGAGGCGTTTGGCCCCCCAAGGTTGGGCAGGAGCCGCCTGAAGGCAGCCCCGGTCCGTTCCAGCCTGGGGGCCAAACGTCGGAAATGTTCCACGAAGTTCCATCGGCTGTCGAGTACGAGTCCCAGGTACTTCAACGTCGGCTCGACGCCGATGGATACCCCTCCCACCGTCAGTGTGGATCCCGATGGTGGCGCATTCCGAGGCCCATGAAAGCACATGGCCTCGGACTTGTGCAATGCCACCTCGAGACCCAGTTGCCGGATCCTCTCAACGACTATCGCAACCCCGCGTGTCATAATTTCGGCCGCCGCCTCGTGCGACCTCCCCTGTGCCAGCACCAGGGTGTCGTCTGCGTAGCAAACGACGCTGACACCACTAGGGAGGTCGGCGCGCAGCACCCAGTCGTAACCGATGTTCCACAGGGGCGGTCCCAGAACCGATCCCTGTGGGACACCGCACGACATCTCTCGCCGGTTCCAATCTCCGCAGCGACTGGGGTAGATGACGGCCCTGTCCGTCAGGTAGTCCCCGATCACACGACGGAGGTAGGTCGGCACCCGGTGATACCGGAGTGCCTCCCTGATGCAGCTCCAGGGCAGGGAGTTGAAGGCGTTGGCGATGTCGAGAGACACCGCCAAGACCACCCCGCCCCGGGATATCGCATCCCCCGTCGTGAGGGCTCTCACGCGCATGATGGCGTCCACAGTGGAGCGCCCCCTGCGGAAACCAAACTGGTTCTCCGCAAGATTCGGCCCCATCCCCTCAAGGTGCTCGGCGAGGCGGTTTGCAATTACTCTCTCAAAGAGCTTGCCCACCTCGTCGAGCAGCACAATGGGCCGAAATGCGGACGGAGAGTCCGCAGGGCGCCCCGGCTTCTGGATGAGGACCAGTTTCCCCGTCTTCCAACGAAGCGGGAACTGGCCTCTCTCCAAGCATGCGCTTAAGAGCCCTTTCAGTCGGGGCCCGAGAGCCTCCGCATCCGAGGCCAGGACCCAGGCTTTGCCAGGCAAGCCATCAGGTCCCGGGGCGGTATTTTTGGCCTTGAGCCTACCTACCGCCACTCTCAGGTCTACCCCAGTCACTTCCGGAGTGTCGTCGTCGTCATAGGGGTCCTCTTCCGGCACCGCAGGTGGCGGAGCCATAGGCGGGGGCGGATGTTCCCCCCGCGAGGGGAACAGAGCGCTCACCACGTCCTCCACGAGCTCTGGCCGGAGACTCTGTGTCAGCGGGGGGGCCCAGGTGCGGAGTTTATTCCGCACCATCTTGTAAGGGCGCCCCCACGGATCTCTGTCGAGAGTCTCCAACATCTCCAAGCGGGCCAGTTCTCTGGCCCGCAGGATAGCCTCCCGGAGGGCGGTCTTCGCCGCTCTGTATCCCTCGTACAGCTCCGCCTCAATGGCTGCCGCATCCGGCGGGCGGATGCGGAGCCTGCGATGCCTGGCGTACAGGCGCCGCGCATCAACGCACGCCTCGCGCAGAGATGTTATTTCGCGCGACCACCAGTACACCTGACGTCGGGCGCTTCCTGGCCGGACTCGGGGCATTGCCACGTCACAAATATCGGACATGGCCTCCTGGAACCACTCTGCCTCACTGTTAACGTCGGCAGGCCTGTCCGGTGATGTCACCCAGGCCTGCACGATCGAGGCTTCCAGGAGGAGCTCCCGGTCCAGCTGCTTCAGCGCCCAACGCGGACCACTCGGGGCCTGTTGGACTGGCGCGCTTGAGGACTGGGTGGAGACGTCAAACCGAATGTACCGGTGGTCGGAATATGTCTCCACCCCCTCCATCACACGCCAGTCGACGACACGCGGCGACAGAACGGGGCTAGCGAACGAAATGTCCACCACCGACTCGCCCCGCATCCGCACACACGTGGGAACAGAACCCCGATTAAGGACGTCCAGGCCCTTCTCCAGGGCCCAGTCCTCCACCATCCTTCCCCGCACATCTGTACAACGAGAACCCCAAGCCAAGTTCTTGGCATTGAAGTCCCCGAGGACAAGCACGGGGAGGGAATGGTTTCCGACGACGACACTCAACTCTGCGAGAGAGTTGTGGAACTCGGCGAGAGTTCGGTTCGGGGAGAAGTATACTCCCACCACGTCGATCTCCCCGAACCGTGCCGCTACGCACCCCCGACCCTTCCTAACATTTTCAAGGGTCGGGGTACCGGCGGCGGCCGATGAAACTATGGTCACTGAGCCGTCAAGGTCCGCCACCCAGTCTTCCCTGGGCATGACAAAGTACGGCTCAGCGACCACAGCGATGTGAATCGACCACTGCGCCATGCTCTGGAGCAACAGATTCTGAGCACAGGCGCAGTGGTTGATATTCGCCTGGAGAAGGCGTAATGGTGCCGTTATTGGCATTCCATTATCGCCTCCTCCCCCCGGACCCCCTGTGAGGGCCCCTCCGCAGGCGAACTTGCCGCGCTCTGGGCGGCGGCGGTGGCGACAGCGGGAGCGGCTGTGGCGGCCACGGCAGCGGCGGTGGCGACGGTGGCGTTGGCGGAGGTGGCGGAGGGCCTTCCCCTGCCTCTGGCTCTGGGCTTGGCAGGCGCGGCGCAGGCCTTGCTCCCGGCGCGGTGATCGGCCGGCTTGCGAGCCGCCGCACATGCTGGGCAGTGCGGCGCAGCGTTGCAAGTCGCCGACACGTGCCCGGGCTGTCCGCAGCGGAAACAGAGGCCACTGCGGTCAACCTCCGAGGCGCACTGCACTGACACGTGGTGACCCACGTGGCAGCGATAGCACCTCAGAGGTCTGGGCTCCAGCAGTTTCACCTGCGCTGATACCCAGCCCACCAAGAGCCTTCGACCCTCCACTATCGTTTTCGCCGCCGCCACGGGGCAGCTCACCGTAACGGTTCGCATTCCCGTAGGGTCCGGGCGTAGGGTGCCTGCCTTGATCTGCTCGGCAGAGCACCCCCCGGACCTAGCGACGGCGGCCACTACCTCCTCCTCGGTGACCGAGTCGTCTAGACCCATGACGCGCATGTCTGCGCATCTGACGGGTCTGGACACTCGGGCCTCGTCCGCGTTTAGGGACGCCCTCAGCTTTTCAGCCAGAGCGTCAGCGGACGAGCCGCTGGTTTCTCCGGGGATCTCCAGCATACGAGCCCCCGTCGCGGTGACCTTAAGCCGGAGGCCCCCGGTGATCCCGAGCTCCCCGAGATTTACCGTCGCCTTTGCCTTCGCCAACAGGTCGCGGTAGGTCACGCCCTTCTTTTCCGCCTCCGGCTGTAGCTTTATAACTACAGCTGCGGTCTTCGGGGCGCGAAGCCTAGCCGCGATCTTTCGCTCCCGTTGTTGGCGCTGCCGCTCCTGTTTACGGGCCTTTTTGGCCGCTTTTCGCCTCCTTTTCTTCTCCCCGGACACCTGCCATCCGGCTTCAGCCGTGGGAGGTGTAGGGGGCTGGGGGGGCGGTGGCGGCGGCGGCGGCCGACGTGCCGCAGGCGCTGGCCCATTTGCCACTGGCGCTGGCGCAGGCACAGTGGCCACCTGTGCCGCTGCCTTGCCCTTCTTTTTCCGGGCCGCTTTCTTTTTCCCAGCTGGCGCCGTCGCCTGTTCGGCCGGAGTCGGCTTTACAGGAGGCGTGGGAGGCATCGCAGCCCTGCCGGGGGGCCGACTGGATGGCCCCGGAGCGGATGCAGCAGCCGCATACGAGGCACTGCTCGTGCCCGCGACCGCCTTGTTCGCGCCCAGGGGAGGACGCAAAACAATTCCCTCCAGGACGGAGAACCGCGCCTGGAAGGAAGCCATCTCCTTTCGAACCAGGTCCAAGACCTGGTTCTCCACCGGCACAGGCTGGCTTGCCTCCTGCGCCTGGGCCCCTCCATTTTGAGGCTGCGCCGCGCGGGGGTCAGACCCCCGCAGACTGGCCAGGTCCGCTTGAAGCTTGGCATTCTCCTTCTGGAGTTGCTCCATAGCGGCCGTCAGGCGGGCCACGTCAGCCCGCAGCTTGGCCACCTCGTCCCCTTGTGTCGAAGGAGGGGGAGGCCCCCCAAAATTAGCCTCCGCTGCCGCCATGATAGAGGCGGAAGCCGCAGGTATGGCCCTGAGTTTCGATGAATTTTTCACCTTCACGGCCACACTCTTTAAGGCGGCTTCCACCTCCTTTGTGAACCTGGCCTTACGCTCCGCCTCGGAGCCGCCAGGTGCACCAGCCTCGTCGCCTGACCCGGGAGCTGTCATACCCGGGTGGCGCCCCTCCTCGGCCAGCCTTGCCGACCTCTCGGAGGCAGGTAGCCCCCCTCTCCTGCCTCTGACCCCCCCGCGCTTGCTGGTGGGGATCTTGCGAGCAGAGGCCATCTGCTCCTCTTCAGACGACGACGCCCGGTCGCCATCTTGCCTGGGACGCTTCCTGAAGAACTTGCTGCTCTCCGCAGCAGTCCCGGCCCTCTCACGGCGGGAGCTCTCTGAGCCTCCCGCTGCGCTCACCTCACTCAATGCGGCTTCAGACTCCGACGCCACATTCCTCCTCTCCTCTTCTTTGCCGTTTCCGGCGGTGTTTTTTTGTTGTTTGTTTTCTTCCATATTTGAACCCACGAGTATGGGGGAAATAAACTCCTAACTAGGCAGAGACCCCTGTACCTAGAAGGGCAGATTTTTAGTTTTTATTACTCGCCAGGGGGTCTGCAGGTACCCCAGCGAGGATAAGCAGTAGCGACTGATTCGTCCAATAGGCACACCCGTCAGCCATACGTCCCCTCGCGCTGCGTCGCCGCTTGGGATTCGGGGTAACTTTTTATAGAGGTTTTCTACCTCGCAGTCCAGGCGGTTAAGCCAAGACCCTCGGTCCCTGTCCAAAGGACTCGGAGTCGCGAGACGTGATCCACTGCACTCCGATACGGGATTACGATATCAACGGTGACAGAGAAGGACGCATCCTTCTCTGTCTGCTCGGCGGCAGGGTTAGTGCACACCGAGCCCGCCGTAACACACTCCTCCGCCGTGCCCTCTGCTTAACAGAGGGCATGCCGAGGAACCCACCGATGGTCCATATTGGACCCCGCTCGTGATGCCAGACTCATTGGCCGCGGCAGTGCCAATCCCAAGGGATGAGAATTTCTTCTCATTCCAAGAGGAAGGACACTGCCGCGCCCGGGGTGCACCGGCCCAGCGGCTGCTGTTTCCTCCAGACGTATCGAGAGGAACCAGCAGCCGCCGAGCACACGTGGAGGACTTCTGGCATCGCACCCCAACCCTGCTTTTTCCCTGCAGCTTAGATTGAGGCGCAGCGGATTTGTTAATTAATTCGAGAAGCTCGTGGCTAAATAATATCAGCCACTCGGGTCGATCTTTAGGTTAAGCCATGCTTGCCTAGGTTGGTCTGTGGATGGGTGACTACCCTTACATACCGAGTTTCCTCCGTGCCTCGGTAAGCACGTTAAGCCATTGGTCCTGGCTGTCATTTGTCCATCTTTGACAGTCGTTACAGGTAGTCAGTGGCCCCAAAAGTCTGACACCAGTCTTACCAAGTGGTATCGTATTTCCCAGTATAAACTGGGTTGTGGAGGTCAGATAGGCAGTCGCTCCATGTAAAATACTGGTATTCAGCTGCATCCGGTTAGACTGGAAGCCGACCCCAACATAGTTGGGAAAAGGCTACGCAGATGATGATAAGCAGTAATTAATTTTAACAATACTTTTGCTCGTGATGAGGTCAGCGAAGACTTTGATGTCTATGCTATGTATAAGTACAAGAATAAAAACTTTAAACTTGACACTTGTTAAGTAGGTACACCTTCAATCAGTCCGAAGCGTGATGTAATTTAAGCGGTTTAAATTATTTTTGTGAAAATAAACGTCATGTCATAATTATAAGAACTCAAAGAAAATGGTGGGCCAAAATGTAAAAAAGTTGAGATATGGTCTAAAAATTAGTCATATTGTTCTATTTTAAAATATAAAAAATCAGCGCAATTCTCAATCTGGAACAGGAGAAAAATGAGAACGATACTTTTCATAAAATTACCGATCGAAATAATCGATTAGAGAATTACAAAAAGAAAAGCTGTGCACAAGGTAGTTGACTCAAAGTATTTGAACACACTTTTAATCCTTGTTCACATTATAGTGCATTTAATTAATAAAGAAAATGTCAATTTATAGGTGAATAACCTAAGTGATTATCGATTTCGTATCGATTAAAATTAATCTACACTAATAATATTATAAAGAGGAAAACTTTGTTTGTTTGTTTGTTTGGTTGTAATGAATAGGCTTAAAAACTACTGGACCGTTTTTAAAAATTCTTTCACCATTCGAAAGCTACATTATCCACGAGTAACATAGGATATATTTTATCCCCGTACTCCCACGGGAACGGGAACTATGCGGGTGAAACCGCGGGACGTCCGCTAGTCATATATATAATAACAGCTTTAAAAAAAATATAGATTATCTGTGACAGCATTGACACCGGACCGACATTGACACTAGCCAATTGGTGTTTACCGTTATGTTTTGAGTGCTTTTCCGATTTTTTTATAAATTCAACGACCTGCTAACGACAATGCTTTGTTTATTACGGATTCCGACCTTGCCTACCATGTACGACACTTGCTTCCGTACTGGACACACCGAATACGAATACGAAACACCGAATACGTTTGACTTAGATTTTTTTTTTGGATTTTGCCACCGGCTTGAATTTTTTAACAATAGTTTGAAATATGTATCGCTGTGTGAATAATTCTGGGATTGCAACTAATCACTGCAAACTACCCTCGGACGTGAAAAAAATCCGTCAGTGATTCGTCAGTGTGCTAGGTACCAAGATCATATTGTTTCACCTGTACAATTTCTAGACGACATTTGAATAACAATATAAGATGAATAAACCGTCCACCTACTACATTCAAATGTGTTTTATGTTTATTCTGGACGCCTTTTCGATAAATCCATTGCTGATATATATTGATGGCTTTAAGTCATTGATACTAAACCATAATATGACTTTTCAAACATTCTCCACTGAATATAACATACATTAGTGCTTATAGATGTTATAAGTGATCAGCTCTTTTATAGAGACTGTAACATAACCGCACTTTTACTAAATCTCAAATAACTCAGCTCTCCGATTGTCAAAACTTACAGATTTTCAGCAAGGGACTAATAAGTCTGTATCTATTACTTCATAACATTTTCATCTCGTTACATCTAGGACTAAGAATGTATGTAATCGTTTCCGTCTCCATTATAAAATTTAGAAACCCGTTATCTCGAAATAGTTTTTGGTCAAGAAATAAGACCTGCTAGAAAAATGGCCTGGGCATCATGAGATCACAACTAATTTAGAAGTACGGAAGAAGTCATGTTGCCCCAAACAATTAATATCCATATAATTGCAATAAGAGCAGGATAATGACACAGGACAAGTAAACTCCCTATACTCTTTCTAAAGCTTCTAGAACTTTCTTTAAAGTGCTCCTACCTGATGGAATATCCCCGGTACGATATTATTAGAAGGTAGCAGGTACTCGCGACTCGGGATAAAATAATATTGTACATTATTAATCTCGAGTAATCGAATTAGGTATAGAAACGAAGGGAAGAGCATTCTTTGCCAACATCACAGTAATGCGGAAATGGCGTCATACAATATTGTAAATTTGTAACGTCTTTGGAAGTGTTTTCATTAATAATGTAGCAGCGATGCCGGCTCGATAATATTATGTTAAATATTTGATGAAGCATTGGAATGGATGGCTTTTCTTGTCAGAGGAAATAATATGTACCTACTTAACTTGTTTGGGAAATTATGTTCCTTTGTTGGCGTTTTGTTAGAAATTATATTTTTATTTAATTCCAAGGCGGAAGTTTGTAATTATTTTCCCAAGTATAAATTGAATTCGAAAATTTGTAATAAACATTAGGTCGAAACATAAGATTGGCTTTTGATATTATATACGAGCTCTCAAAGACTGCTTGTATGTACTGAAAGTCGAGAAAACACTATCATTAACTGTGCACTTTATAAATAATAACAATAATAAAGACGCTAATAAATTAAAATACACTATAGGAACTCGTCAAAAAAATATGTCCTGAAAGTTCACGTAACGAGAAAACACTGAAAAAAAAAAAAAAAAAAAAAAAAACAAGCATCAAACATGCATTAATGCAATAATTAATTAAAATGCATGCATTAATGCATGCATTTATTAATTAAAATAACATAAAGGAACTAACTTAACAAACAAGAAAACCCTGTTGCAGATACAGGATAAGACGGATGTACAAAAATAAAATTGTCTTCGCCAAAACCAGTTTCTAGTAGTATAACTAGTAGGTATTCTGTAGGTAGCCTGGTTTGGACTCGTGCGCAAAGCGATGCACGCCATCGCGCGCGAGCTACGACGGACAATCCACCTACCGTCGCGGCGTCGGTTTTACGAATGAACATAATATTTCGTGGATAGTTTTGATAAAGCAAAAAAAAATAACGTAAACAAAATAAGTGAAAGTTCTTCGGAGAACGTACTTGTGAAACTTAAGAACTGGTTAGAAAAATGTTTTGAGTGCCCTAAATAAGATAAGGTAAGCGTTGTTTTGTTTTTAATCGACTTCAAAAAGAAGGAGGTTCTCAATTCGTCGGAACCTTTTTCTTATGTATGTTCCCCGATTACTCGAAAATGGCTGGACCGATTTGTTTTTTTTTTGTTTGAAAGGGTATACTTCCCAGGTGGTCTCTGGATCATCAAGTCGGGATCTGATAATGGTATCCTGGAGATAACTCTTCAAATTTTATTGAAGTGGTTTGGGTTGTTTTGGCGAGAGTACCTTTCGGAGTTGTCCCATTTTAATATGTTGAAGATCTGATGAAGAACTTCGGAGATAGGACACGGAACTCCTCAATAAATAATAGCAAATGGACTGGGATTTCTGAAATCTCATGACACAAAAACTTAATCAATCAAAGGTCACCATCTCCTGAAGCTAAAGTTATTTTTCACTTTTTTTGTGTTTTTTAAGTCGGTTTAATTCTTTTTTATTTTCAGTTCCTGTTAAAGAAGATATTTTTTTTAATGATCGACTCGTCGTCGTCGTAATAATAAATAATAAATAAAGGTCAGACCAGTATGTAGCCACCTGCACAGCTCTAACATTCGGTTAGATCTTGGATTGGTATTGTTTAATACTTTGTGGCTAGTATCTTAGGTTATCCCAGGATATCCAGGTGTTAATTAGGTCAGGGCAAGAAACACTGTATTGGTACAGAGGGTGTTTCATGTGAGATGTGACTATTAGGTCTAATTAATTAAATGATTTAGTTGGAATAGGGTAAGCCTACAGTGTTTCATTCAGAAAAATATTCAGTGCAATTATTGATTTTGAAAATACATTCATTTAAAAGTAGACACCCGAACTTTTTCTTTCCCTCGATATTTCATATAATTATATTTACTTACATAGCGTGTTATTAGGTGCAATCCTGGTGCATTTCCATATTATGCTTTTGTCCACATTCACAAGTCTTCTGATAGATTGAACACGTAACGAGCAATTTGTAACTGAAAATCCCTTTGTGCAGAAGGAAAACATCAGTCTAAGGTAAAAACTTACGTTGCTGAAAAATATCTTGTGGTTGAAATAGACTCGGGAAAAGTTTCCATTCCCCAGTTTCCTGCATTCTACGTAATTGGCAATTTTGTTCTATCCACTGGTGAGTACAGGCCTTCTGCATTTTGTAGTATGCTACCGTGACCTGGACTCAAAGTCTACACAAGCCTCAACCAGGTCTCATCAGCAATCTCTTGAATGTCATTCACCCATCACCCATCCACTTGTTGTGCTGCCAACTCTTGAAAGAACAAAGGAAGAAGACTTCTTCCACCGTCTCTCGGCAATCATACCTACTGTTATAACTTACCCTCTTCCCTAGCTCAGTATTTTGGAAAACATAACATCCAAGCGGACATTTGTCTCAATAACCAGCATCTTTTATTAACCAGATCTGATAATAGATCGGAGTCAAGCTCGACTCCTTTCGGAATCGCTGGCAGTCCGACGTTGGGCAAAGTTGCGCGACTAATGAGCAAACTTTGCTCCTTTAACATCTAGACAGACGTGCGTTACACTAGCTTTCGTTCCAGACTTAGAATTTAAGAGTTAAGTCATGTTTTATAAGACTACTTATATCCATGTTCACTGAAAAGATAACGGTCTGTTTATCTAAAAAACTTTAAGGTCCATGTTCACCGAAAAGATAACCGTCTGATTATCTAAAAACAGCTGTAACTGTGACATATTCCCATACAAAAATGCGTTTTAAACAGCTGTTTTAGGTAATCAGATTGTCATCTTTTTGGTGAACATGGACCTAAAAATAGAACCGACTTCAAAAAAGTGAAAAATAACTTTAGCTTCAGAAGTCGGTGACCATTGTTTGATTGATTTATTAAGTTTTTTTGTCACCGACTTCTGAAGCTAAAGTTATTTTTCACTTTTTTGAAGTCGGTTCTATTTTTTGCAAAAAAGTTTTTTATTTTTCACTTTTTAGTGGTTCACTTGTGCTTACCCCTCCACAGCGTACCGGTGCGGTGGCGTGATGTTATGTTATGAACTGGTGTAAACAATAGACAGACAATAGATTTCAGCAATCCCAGTCCATTTGCTATCATTTATTGAGGAGTTCCGTTCCATATCTCCGAAGTTCGTGATCAGATCATGACAATATTTCTATGGGACCAACTTGGAAGTATACTCTTTCAAACAAAAAAATAATTTTTCAAATCGGTTCAGGCGTCTTCGAAATACATACAGTCGAATAGAGAACCTCCTCCTTTTTGGAAGTCGGTTAAAAACAGCTGTCACTGTGACATGTTCCCATACAAAAATGTGTTTTAAACAGCTGTTTTTAGATAATCACACCGTCATCTTTTTGGTGAACATGGACCTCAAAGAATGTTACAGAATAGGATAATTATAGATTGGATTATAAGAATATTGTCTCCAATACTGCCTCGTTGGTTTAGTGGTGAGTCACCACTAAGTCGGACAAATTGTTGTAAGTTTTTGGTGGCAAGAGTTTCTGAGTGGCAGCCGGAGCGCAATACGAATAACTTACTTAAAGAAACCAGTCGTATGACCGAAATTATATTCAGACATCATCATCATCTGCCTAGCCTTTTTTCCCTATTTAGTTTGTATCTTTCAAATTAAAGATATCGCCTCTATAAAAAAAAAAACACCCGCTGTTATACCCTTTTTTTTCGAATGAGAAATCATCAAATAACTTCTCCCACTCTGGGCGGAGCGGGAGGGAGTGTCAGACTTTTACTGACTAAAACTCATCCATGTTCCTTCCTCACCCTTTATGTTTCGGGGCCGCGGTATCTCTTTCGAACAATCCCGCATCCCCGGCAGGCTTCGGCCCTTGCGGGCCATTCGTTACTATACCTGAGACTGGAATCTTCCCAGGTGGTCTAGACTAAAAAACTATTTGCAATAAAGGGGAAAACAAGTGCCTCTCGGCTTCGTTAGGGGTATTTTTACAACCATTGAAAAATCGTTTCCCGACACCTATTTTTGATCAAGGTACATCTAGGAAATCGGAAAATTTTAGAGGTACTTACACCATACTTGAAAGATCAATTTTCACATAATTTCAATATTTGTTAATAACGTTTTGCGGCTTTAAATAGGTATTTTTCTTCAGTTTGTCTATTAAACTCTAATAGATAACTTAATTTTTCCGAGGCAAACCTACTAATGATCACGGTAAACCAATGTGCCGCGGCACACACTTAGCAGAATACTGATGTACAGAATACTGATGTACAGAATGCGTGGATAACGTCTTTGGGGTGAGCATTTTCGCACCTTGTACAATTTCAAGATAATAACTAGGTATCTAGTTTACTTTCAGTTAAGTAAAAGATCCTCCAAGTATACCTACTTACCTAACATACTTATTATAGGTAATATTTTTTTGCAACAATTTACACTTCTTACTATCTGAAATTTCATGGAATTTGTAATATTTAATTGAAGTTAAGTCAAGATCTCAAAGTATTAACAAATTAATTTTGTTTGGCTCGAGAATGATGCGGAAAATCTCTCAATTAAAAGTTAAGGAGAATTCATTAAACAAATTAACAAGTTGCTGGGTTTGTCGAGCTTACCTACTCGTACCTACTCGCTGCTCACTAGTTGTCACCCAAAATGAGTTATTTTCCGAAGAAATGTTTTTCTTGACATTAGTGACGATACTGAGAGTAATTTTCCATAAAATGGTGTTTATTATGATACGAGTACGAGTAGTGCCGACCCGCTCTCCATCCATCATCATCTGTCTAGCCTTTTCCCAAACATGTGGATTTTAGTCTCCAGTCTAACCGGATGGAACTGGATATAATCAGTATTTTACTTGGAGCGACTACCTATCTGACCTTCACGGTCCAGTAACAAGATAACCCCTGCAAAAAACTGGTTGTCGACGGGTTACTGACTACTAGTAACAACTGTTAAAGGTCTACTAATGGCAGCCGGGACGAACTGCTTAAAGACGCGCTTGACTGAAGACTAAAAGATAGTCACCCATCCCCGAACCGGCCTTGGCAGGCGTTACTTAACCTTGAAGATCGACCCGTACACCATTTATTATTTGCCTAAAAACCTTCTCAATTCAATAACATGCAAATGGCAAAGGCGGGTAATGTTGTGTTTCTAAATTATGAATCAGTATGACGTACACTGACCTCTTATTCATCTAGAATCTCAAGTTCTTCCAAACGTTTTGCAGTTTATATTGTGAGCTCTAAAACCTAGATCAACGTGGATCCATTCTTCGAGAGTGAACAAATGAACTAAGTTTGATTAAACTTGGATCACGAATGTGGATGCTTTATAGAAATGCATAAAACTAGATGAACAGCTACATTATTTGAAGTTTCTCGTCGTTTTTATTACTTAATCATCAACATTTTCAAATGATGTTATCGCCAGTTTGTAGGGAGGAACATGACAAAATTATTTATTTTGTGAAACATAGGTATGGTTATAGATAGATTATTATAATTATATTTGTGAAACAGGTGTAAATTAAAAGCCAGAAAGGATAATATAGGCGTCATGGTTTGTTGACTAGGTAACCTAAGGCTGAAAAGTCTCTGTTCTTTAGATATCGAAAATTTGCTCGATTTGCATCTTCCGCGAGTTCGTTCCTGGAAATCAAATATACCTATCGTTTTGTTGAAAATGACATTTGAATAGTAATGTCTCGATCACTTTCCGTGAATATCCTATCAGCAGTGGTACCACTTTTTAAAGTGACCTATGTACAGTGAGAGGACATTCGAATATAATTATCACAAAACTATGAAGCTACTTTCCGAGTGTGCCACAATAATGTGGGAATGTCATAGTTTCAAAACAACAAGTTTTATAACAAATAGTTTCCTACATACGAAACAATACAATGTACTGAACCCAACTAAACGGTTTAGTCCAGAAAACGATGAACAAAACGTCTCGAGAGCCTCTTAGACCATTGTATCCTGAAAGCCATTATCTAGAAAAGTGCATGTTCGGCTACCCTCGTCCAACTTCGTGCATTGTCGGGCATGTCCGTGCATTGTCGTGGCCTTTTGTGTTGTTATTGGAGCACTCATTAGCCTGTGCCTGAATATCCGCCATTTTGCTCGAGTGTGCTCAAGCTTTTAACCGGTCATTTTGCGATCAGATGGCTCATTTGTGGGTACTAATAATGCTAATGGACGGTAAAATACGTGAGCTTATCTATTTTTGGATTAATTAGGTATAGGTTTTTATGTATTGTGTTTTTTTTTGTTTTCTTGATTTTGTGTAGGGATTTAGAATCTTAAGTTATTTGTAAATGCAAAAGATGCTTGATGATATCTGTTTCTTTTCATTTCATTTCATAATCTTTTCACCGTTAACTTTTTTTAGAGCGACTTAAATAATGTGAAGACATAAATTGTACATAATAATATGTAGGTATATGCGATTAGTGCAATTTTAGCTACGAATGTACAATAACAACATAAGTGGCTTCCCATTCGAAAATAAACTACTCGGCAATAACAACGTGTTGGTAATCTCCTAATGTGGCGTTCATCTGGCTCGCGGGCATACGGCCCGGGACGACCCCGGCTTAGATCGGCCTGGCCGGGCGGACCCAGCTTGTGGGAGAATACCACACAATACCATCGAGCAAAAGGTAAAGAAACAAAAACTACGACAGAGGTAATTTCTACTAACCCTTTGGCCTTAAATGGCATGCCTTTAATGACTTGTCTTGTGTCAGCGTCTGCGGCGGAACCCAAAAAATAACTTGTGCAGTGTCATTATGTCAATATTCCGGTCACACCCGGTAATAACTAATTGTAGACGTGGTGCCTGACACAGGAATTGATAAATTATATACTGAATTATATGTCCGTCTGACGTCCATAGCCAGTTTGGACGGAAACAAATGATCAACGATTTGGCGTGACGGAATCAAATGTACTAGCTAAGAGGGTGTGATCGTTGAGCGTTATCTGGATAGTCGCCGTCACCACTTGCACTGACGGATTGTAGAGTGGTATGAAATAGTGCGCGACGCTAATCGCATTTCGCATTGCACTAATTTTTCTTTCAAACTAAAACTGACTATAGCCCGCGGAGCATGATCATATCGTAGAAACGAGTTTTTTCGAAGAAAATATCAACAAGTCTTTTATTCATCTTTCATTGAATCGACAAACTTACAAATGTACAAAAGATTTGTCGATTCTTTCGGTGGTCATGCAGTTGGAGATATTATCGTCTTCGAACTTTAAAACTCCTGAACATACACATTTTCTTCTTTGATAAAGTGGGTCTTCTGAACGTTCTTATTACATTATGCTAAGTAATATCAATAAAGTGCGATCGCTATGCTAATACCTTTCCAATACTCCACGTTGTTTAACAACTTACAAGTAATACGGTAATACCCAACGACAAACTAATTAGGAAAATAAGGGGAAAATATGCGACATTCTCAATAATTGCAGTCATTACCAAACTACATTCCCATGGACATGCATAACATAACTAATTGTTTCGGTAGAGCAAACAATTAGAACAAAACTGTACAATTTTAGCTATCTTTCTCATTAACAATGATAAGAATGTAAAGAAATAATACACATGAATATACTATAGATGAACTGATTTTAAAACCTTCATTGATGCTAAGTCAAAGGACTGCTAAAGCAAAGTTAGTACAACTGACATGAGATCATTGTTGGTCTACTTTCTACCAAAATAAAAAAGAATCATGAAAATATAACATGAAAGGAAATAGTCATCTTATACTGTTTTAGGCTTTCACGGTTTAAAACTAAACTTATATTGTCACTTACGGGATATCTTCCGTGATTATTTATTGTTTTGAGCTCCCGATATTTCGACGCTGTTGCAAGCGCCATGATCGCGGGTTGACTGGAGACTGCGGGTGGATGGAAAATAAAATTGTTACGAGCAGACAAATCTGTCTACCCTCTTTCTTTGTCTTTTGCTACGCGCTCTATTGGAACGTCAACCAACTTTCTTGCCATATCTGAGAGGGGTAACGGACAGGATAGGTCGTTTACCGAGTAAATACTCAATTAAGACCGTGTTTACTCCCCATGAGAAAATTGCGCAAAGTCTGCGTTCCCCGAAGGACAAGATCCCTCTTGAACATCCTGGCGTGTATAAAATTGACTGCAGTTGCGGCAGTTCATACATCGGTCAAACCAAGCGAACCATCTCATGCCGCATCAAAGAACACATAAAGGCTGTGAAAAATAAGGATGAGCAAAAGTCTGCCATAGCTGAGCATCTACTGCAGTCAGGGCCCAATCACTGGATCGAATTTCACAAGCCACGTATTTTGTCTAAGGACAAACATTACCTACCAAGGCTGACAAGAGAAGCAATTGAAATAAAGAAGTATAAAAATTTCAATCGCGAGGATGGCTTCAAATTGTCGAGTACGTGGAATCCAGTTTTGAGTATGCTCAAAAGTAGCAGCCGGCATCATACAAAAAAACTCCAAAAAACCAGGTGATACTGTGAGTGCGTTTTGTCGTGACTTAGTGTCGAGTTCCAATAGTGCGCGTAGCAAAAGACAAAGAAAGAGGGTAGACAAATTTGTCTGCTCGTAACAATTTTATTTTCCATCCACCCGCAGTCTCCAGTCAACCCGCGATCATGGCGCTTGCAACAGCGTCGAAATATCGGGAGCTCAAAACAACAAATAATCACGGAAGATATCCCGTAAGTGACAATATAAGTTTAGTCATCTTATGTTTAAAAACTACTCATCTCATGGCTTTTATTTGAAGTCGTTTGAAAAAAAAAATAAACAAAAACAATTCCTTTCGCATTACAACACAATGGGCAATAGGATCGTTTCGCTAAACATTACAAAGTATCAGTACGGGGCAATAACGATCACAGCCAGCCGGCAGTCCGCGCTATCTCACACATTACGATACGACTACGGAACGGATACGGGGCGGATACGGGGCGGATACGGGGCAATGTAGTCCATTACGTATTAGTCCGTTTATCGGAAAGCAAAGACGTCGCTTTGCAGAGATTTAGACTTTATTAGGAGAACAATTTCTAGTACAAGAAGTATATTGCAATAGACGTTTTAACTTTAACTGTTTCGTAAGTCAACTGTCTGAACATGTAACAAAGAGGTGTATTGTATGGGATTTTCTCAGTTTTGAAAAGCGTCAATACAAAATAAGATTGTGAGATATTTAACTCTTATCAAAGCACATGATAGATACGAGTAACTATCCTATTTTTTCACGAAGTTTTTTTTTTTGCATTTATGATTTGCAGATATTTATTTAAAGCTTACATGTACTATTTTAATGCCCATAATTACTCTTTATCATCACCTCGGCACCCGGCAAATCTTTGCACATAAAAAACTGATAATATTTAGCATATCCATAGCGTAAAAAGCAGTGTAGCATACCAGCACGTATTTATTTCTTGACCTAGAAGTACACAAACATTTTTGAAAGGTTTAAATAGATCCTAACGAAGCCAAAAGGTACTTGTTCTCCCCGTCATTGCGATATTTTTTTGGTTCTACTCCATACCTAGGAAACTTCCAGTTACGGATATATGGTCATAGTTCCAACATTTTCACAACTTTTTATTCAAATACTAGTTTTAAGGCTGCTAGTTTTAAGGTCACAACATTACTTTAAATGCCTCTATAACCCGTTTACATACGTCCATTAGCACAATGTTTCGAGTGGCATTGAGTTTTACACGTTTTGAGATTTTTCACCACATAAAAAAATGTCGTTTCCCAGCAATATTTTTTTCGGCAGAGTTACTTAGTTTGATGTACAGAATGCTTGTTTGATGGCTTCCGGAAGGGTCTATTTACACATTTTAGAATAAGATGAAGTCCTATGTAATAGTGGAAAAGCCCACAGCCAACATCATTATCATTTGCTAAGTTTTTTCCCAACTACTCTGAACGAATTTCCTGGAAGCCAATCCGAAGCTTCAGTTTTACCATGTAAAGTATTGGTATTCCAGTTCATAACCTAGTTACTACGTGTCACGGTACAATATCTATTGCAATGACTTTAAAATTCCACTCTGAGATATTCCTGAAAGAAAAGGAGCCGTACATAGATATTTATAGATGACACAAATAACTGCGCTGTGGCCTACATCTCGGTCCTCCAGTCAGTTTGTACGAGACCTTCATTTAGCTTTAAACGCGGCGAAAGCTTTCTGTTCGTTGTTTTGTCGCGAAATAGAAGACCTTTGTGGTAAGTTGTCTTTGTACAACAAGCAGCAAAAATAAATTAATCTATATTTTTTCGAACATTTGTGAAAGTAGATCAAAATTTTAGTTTTTTTTGTTCCCAAGAATGGAATTATTTGATGTGCGAATGAGTTAACATAATGATTGTATGTAACTAATGGTTTTCAATTTTTATCGATATACATAGTTCGAAGTCCAGAAAACGATCCCGAATGCCATGGAACCACGGTAATTAAAATTACCCATGAACCTGTTAATTGATCGACCCACCGGGACCACGGGTAACCACTGTATTTTAAGATTTTGGACTGTTTGCATACTTCTCTTTAATGGAGTATCGTGTTACCCAGTCAGATAGGCAGTCTCTCACATGTCAAATATTGGTATTCAGTTGCATCCAGTTACACTGGAAGCCAACCCCAGTATGATTGGGAACACGTAGACAACAGACTGTCATCCATGAAGATTATCTAAAAAAAATGGCTGTTCTGAACAGCCAATTTTTTTACAAACAAGCCACCAAAAGGTGAAAAGCAAGCTGCGGGTAGAGAAGCACCCACCACCTCCCGATATCGTTAATCCCAAGAGCATTTTCTTCCGGGACATGATTCACAATAAATTAATGAAACACAATTTGGTGAAATTGGGAATTAAAGATACTTTCCACATGCAGTGTGAATGTGGTGCTCCGGAACAGATATGTTCCACTTGCTGTAGTATCCAGTGTCCCAACACCTACACTTTATAGTGTTTAACGAAAATTTTGGAGGTACACCATAATTGAAAAATCCATTTTACATACCTAATTTTAATCAACATTTTGTAACTAATTTTTTTTAAGTAGGTACTTTTCTTCAGTTTGTCTATTTAACTATAATAGATAACTTCATTTTTTCGAGGCACACCAACAATGACCACCGTGCACCAGTGTGCCGCGACCTAAAAGGCGCTACAGACGCCGTGATTAACGTGGCCACATACTGAGCCCAAGAAATTTAAACAAGTACCATCGACACAAAAGAAGAAAAAGATCTAAGAACTGTAGTCTTTATTTCTGCCTGGTTGCTGACAATAGGCTCGTTCTCTTTGGAGATGACATGCATGATGTTATATAAAATGGAGAAAATAGTTTATTAACTGGCTCTTAGTTACAATATAGTTTGACGACCCCAATGGCGTAGTGGTAGTGGGGCTGCCATATATTCTTAGGGTCCTGGGTTCGAATCTCAGTCCAATGTCCAAGTCCAATACATTTGTTTCCGAGTCATGGATATATATGTATATAAAAATGGAAATATGTATAAAAATTTTGTATTTACAAATAAAAAAGGTGTATATGTAGTATATTTTTAACTATATGGTGTCCACGACACAAGCCTTGTTTAGTGCAGCACTAGATGGCGTTGTGTGTTAATGTCCAGCAATATTTATTTATTTATAATAATTGTGTGAAGGAAGTGTTGGAAACAGAACCTCATAAGATTCGAACAAACACACACCCACACATCCATCAAGCTTCTATCAACTCATTTTGTGCAGAGGAAAGATAGATACAGTCTTCACAGATCATTTGGCTAATCTGTTTTATAATCATGCTTGTATGGTTGCTAAGTTTGATAAGCAACAGAAAAACACCAACAGTAATGCAGGATATCAGTCGTTATGCCTACAGCTCTAGTTATCCTTACGATCCAATTCTCAGCTCACAACAGCTATATTACGGCTTAAGATTTCAATCAATAATATTACACAATGTTTTATTGTTTTGCCTCAAAATAATTTAAGGTTGTTCAAAACAGTAATATCTGGTTGGAACTGGAAAGTATGAAACAGTAATATCTGATTGGAACTGGAAAGTATACGTCTAATCCGGTAAAGATTTGGAAAATTACTACATTTTTGTATCAAATCAGTCGTAGCAGGATTGTTATCAGTACGCAGCCGATCAACATCTGTTCAAAGTACGTCAGCTGATAAGAGCAATCTGTAATCAAACGATTTAATTTTGAAGGTGTGCGCTGTTGTTATGAGTAAATTAAATGCGGTGTTGTGCAACATACGAAATGATCATGGAATCTCTCTGTCACCTTCCAACTATCTAAACATCATAGAACACAACCTAGTTCCTGAGTAAAACACATACTCCTCCACCCTTTTGTACTTGTACTCTATGAGATGCCTCGGCCTGGGGAGACATCTATTAGGTTTGATTGTGGCCCCAACACCAACAATCCACGACTACTCCTTCTACCTAACCTAGTGGCGCTTCAGAATAACATCAACCAATCAATCTCAGTTGACCAAGTGTTCAAAACCCGTTCGTGTACGACACCCTGTAAATCTTCTTCTATATATATAAAATAGTAAACTGACTGACTGACTGGGTGATATATCAACGCACAGCCCAAACCGCTAGGTCTACAGATTCCAAATTTGGCATGAAAGTTCCTTATGTGGTGTAGGGATGCACTAAGAAAGGATTTTTCAAAATTCACCCTCTAAGGGGGTGAAACGGGCCCCCAAAGTTTGTATGGAGAAACAATATTAGTTAGACTATTTTATTCGAAACTTCACAAGAGTACTCCTATTGATAAATGAGAAGAAACGGGTTTCAGTTTTTTTCAAAATTCAACCCCTAAGAGGGGTAAATGGGGTGCCAAGTCTAAAAATCAACGCACAGCCCAAACCGCAGGGTCTACAGATTCCAAATTTGGCATGAAGGTTCCTTATGTGGTCTAGGGGTGCACCAAGAAAGGATTTTTCAAAATTCACCCTCTAAGGGGGTAAAACGGGCCCCCAAAGTTTGTATGGGGAAACAATATTAGTTAGACTATTTTATTCGAAACTTCACAAGAGTACTCCTATTGATAAATGAGAAGAAACAGGTTTCAGTTTTTTTCAAAATTCAACCCCTAAGAGGGGTAAATGGGGTGCCAAGTCTAAAAATCAACGCACAGCCCAAACCGCAGGGTCTACAGATTTCAAATTTGGCAAGTAGGTTCCTTATGTAGTCTAGGGGTGCACTAACGCAATTCTCTCATTTTTTAATTAAAATTACCCCGAATTCAACGCGAGCAAAGCCGCAGACAAAGCTATCTAATACATAAAAATCTCGTGTCACATTGTTTGTTATCGAAGTCCTCCGAAACGACTTCACCGATTTAATATTTTTTTTGTGTATATTTGGTAGGTCAGAGAACAAGTCGAAGGCTACTTTTATACCCTTAAGTGACAAGGGTGGTTTACGCGGACGAAGTCGCGGGCAACAGCTAGTTGTGCATAAAATCACCGTTACCAAATATTGTCTAGTAAGAACAACATCTACAAACGTCACTTAGCAATTGTTCGACAGTAACAGACGTAACGTTTCGCCTCAGTGTATGCTGGGTAATGTTAAAAGACCGGGGCCTTAGTACTCATTCACGTTGACTCGCGGGCGCGGTGGCGGCCGCGGTCACGAAATATCAAACATATGGCGTAATGTCCAAGTGTTCACGTACACAACGCACGTGCGGTCTAAGTAGCGGGCAAGCTAGCGACTGGCGCGCGCGGCGGGCTCGCGGCAATATCAAACGCGTGAGATGTTTGTGTGTGTTCACGTCGAACTAGCGGCGGAGCGCGCGATTCACTCGCGACGTCAGGTAAGTTCAACCAGTATGAACTTGTCGCTAGAAACGGACTCGCGCAAACGCCTGGCGGTCAATGTGAACACGAACTCGGCTGTCTCCGCGCCCGCACCCGCTTCCGCGCCCGCGCGTTCCTACGTGAACAAGTACATAGTGTTGACAAAATCAACACAACAGCTCACAGTTGGTACGGTCGAGGGTCATTCTGTATTTTAACCACTATCCTATCCACCAGAAATGTCGGTTGCAGAAATTCAGATTCCATTGAATGTGAATTCCCTTCAATTAAAAAAAAAATAGCCTTTATTCTACCACAATTTAACAGATATTTAACAAAACTTTCAAAATAATCACAATTGATGAATGTAAATTTAGTAAATTTGAATTTAAGTTTTTTTCATTTTAATGCAAAGCTGGCAGAGGTGGAATACTCTGTTCAATAGAAAAAATGAACAATTTTGAAATATCAAACAACGAATTACTTACAAATAATTTTGGTTCAAATTGAGAAATCAAAACGAAAAAGCAATGATAGCAGAACGAAAGCTTGCAATTGAAAAATTTCATGAAGAAAGTTTCGTTCGTAAGCGGAATAACATACGTTACTCACATGTCTAACAAATAATCAAGAAGACTTATTAATAGTTTACGATTTCAATTATTATCTGAAGAAATCATTAAACAGCACAAAGATTTGTTCCGGGTTATAATTAAAAACATAATTGATTATTTTATGTTTGTGGTCTGTACCTAAAACCATAAAGTGAAATTCAATTATTATTGTATTTCAGAGCAGTATTATGTCGAAGGAATGTTCTGTCGAAATAGAGATCCGCCACACAAGTGCATATCGAAGTAGGGTTCTGAAGAAGTAATTTTTTTCGAAGGTGACCGTGTTGAAATATTGACTGTCGAAATTCAGTATGACACAGGGCATTCAGTATGGTCAGCAACGAAAGATCGATTTCATTCATTCATTTTCACGTACACTTATCTTAATAATTCTTAAAAATTGAACACACTCACATAATTTCATAGAGTTTTTTCTTGTAACCTAATTATGCTCAGACTTCATGTTTTTAAGTTTAGTAGCTACGTTTAACCGTAATATAATCCTTTGATACGATTACGGTGTAGTACACCTATTCGTCTTTTTTCCCCTTTTTTTTGACTAAAACCCATCCATGTTCCTTCCTCGCCCTTTACGTTCCGGGGCCGCGGTATCTCTTTCGAACAGTCCCGCAACCCCGGCAGTCTTTTTTCCCCTAAGACTATAACTATTTCTGAAACTAAAACAGTTTTAAACATCTACTTTTGTTTGTAAACTGTACCTAGATACATTGGCCAAAATTCTCGTAGCAGAGGTTATCACACCACATTTACAAACTTACAATATTATAACTCGGTTGTTATAATAAATTGTAAAAGAACTGTTGTATTTTGATCGTTTATGAAAAATACTGTTTTGTTCTCAAGCAAAAAAAAATATTTAGTTTTGGTAAATACATTTTTAATTATGAAATCATAATCTGCCTAGCCTTTTCCCAACTATGTTGGGGTCGGCTACCAGTCTAACCAGATGCAGCTGAATACCAGTATTTTACATGGAGCGACTGCCTATCTGACCTCCACAACCCAGTTAATACTGGGAAATACGATACCACTTGGTAAGACTGGTATCAGACTTTTGAGGCCACTGGCTACCTGTAACGACTGACCTGTGACGAATTTTTAATTATGAAATAAAAACATAACAAAAAAGGAAAAGTTAACAATATCTTATCATCAGTGCCAAAAATATTTCCATAGCCCAAATGGGTCTCAATCTCGTCACTCAACCCCTCCTACGAATCCATAATCATTGTTTTGGTGATAACAGAGATACAAACATAGTATATTAGCATTAACGTGCGCAAAGTAGTGATAAATTAGTACATTCCACGCTCTCCGCGAGTCAGTCGTACGCGCAGTGATCAGTGCCACTAGTTCTACGATCGAAACAACTGTCAAGGTAAGCGATTTACTGCAAATAAATAATATTGACTTTGACTTTGAACACCTCTTTCTATCTCATGTGGCCCTGGTACTTCGTGGTGCTAAATCTTTTCAGTGTCAATGAAATTAGGTTAGTTTTATTAGGTTAGAGGTATGTATTATGTATTTACTATTTATTATGGGCACTAAGGAAATGTTAGCAGTAAAGAGCATATTTTTTACAATGATGTCATATTCATTCAGAGTTCTGTTAGGTAATACTTTATTATGAGAGACACTATTCAACAGAAATTTAAGGCTCATTGTTATTTTTATAATAATTATAATCAAGGTCACATTTTGACGTTTATAGAGTTTTCATTTTTTCGAAGCAGTATGGACGATTTTCATAGTGCAAGTCTTGCCAGCCCTCCACGTGAGTGTTAGTCAATCATATTTTATTTTAGTTGCATGACTAATTGACTACTGCTTTTTGTTACTACCTCTTCGTAATTAGAAGATATTGTCTCCCTGGCATAGCTACTTTTTTTGCATGTCGATTGTAAAAGCAATCAGCTGTGCAAACATTTTGACCATATCGGTTGTTATGTAGGTAGATAATACACTATATTGTTTAGGAAGAAGTTGATTCTTGTTTTTTATAACTGACCAATAGTAGATTAGTAGCCAAGGGCTGTAAGGCATAATTGCACCCTCGAACTATAGGCGCCCTCGCTGCGCTCGTGCGCCTAAATATCTCGGGCTGCAATTGATGCTTACACCCGAGCTAACTACTCTGCTTTACATCTCGATTGTAAGTTAAGTAGAAAAAAACCGGTATTACAAGAATAAAACATTTTATTAGGTAAATAGTGAAATGAGAACAATTTTCAAATTTTAGGGACAGGTGTTTTTTGGGTATGTTAATAGTTTGAGATTGTGATATTTGTTGGTCATGGACAAAATCTGACGGGATGAAGCTTTCTTCAGCAGAAGTTGATGGTTGCGGATCAACTCTTGAGAAAGATGTTTCATTTTTTGAAAGCTGAATAGTTTTCGTTATTTGGTTGGTAATTTTACATTTATTTTGTACTAGCTTCTGGTCGCGACTTCGTACGCGGATCTTGTTGCTTTTGCCAGCGACACCGGGTTCGTCAAAATTGAAGATCTGAAACGTCTAATTCTAAGAGCCCGGGGACGGGAAAATAACGGATCTTTCCCACCTGAGCAACACATACCGTTTGTTTCTTTTTGCCATTTAAGAGCTTCACAAAAAGCTAAATTTTGAACAATACCTCCGATAGCGGAATATGTGGCGTATTCAATCATAGGAGTATACGTAAATGAACTCTGTTTCTTATCAACCCAAGGAAGGTCGTCATGCCCTACGGCTATATCTTGAGACACCCGATTCTTCAGATGTTATCGACATTCTGTTCAGAGAATGTCGAAGTCTTCGCGTTCTTCTTCTGTCTCTTCATGCCGTACTCCAGAAAATTCTTTCTCCCTCACTTTCTAACAGATTATGAATATTTTGTTGTGTGCGTGTTCAGCGCTCTTCTTCTGTCTCTTCATGCCAAAAACACTCAAATAAAATGTATGTGTGGGCTATTGTAGTTCCACGACAGGTGTCCCAGATCTTCGATTATTATAAGTCAACAGAGAGTGCTCATCAGATTGAACAACTTTTGCTAAGACGTCATTCCTTTATGTGTTATGGTATAACTGGGCTTTTGGAGTTCCACATCAGTTGTTCCAGATCTTCAAATTTATTCTCTCAGCAGAAAATGCTCATCACGTGGAACAATTTTTGCTATGGTGTCATATTTGTATCTCTTATAGTTTAGCTGGTCTATTGCGGTTCTACATCAGCTGTTCAGGTTTTCAAGATAAATCATAGCCTATAAAATTATATCTATACAACAAAAAAAAAAAACATTCAAATCCGTCCAGTACTTCCGATGATAAGCGTGTACAAACAAACAGACAGACTTTTTTTTTGGATTCGTGCTCTATTACTGTTTCTAAACCCGCTTCAATTATTATTTTTTAAATATATTCAATGTATAGACACAGCTTTTTTACTCTTTTATTATATGTATATATATATATATATATATATATATAAATAGATTACGGTGTGCAGACACCGTGCTCTGTTTCGATTTTGTTTTTATTTTCATGTCGCCACGGATATCGTGATCAGTGGGTAACACGATAACGAGAGAAACGGATAACGATATCAGTGGATACAACTAGCCGTGATCCGTGGCTAACGTGATCTGATACTGTGATCGGTGGAGACATACCCTTTTTTACCCCCTGATGCATGGAAAACTGGAAACTTTCAGAAATTTCATTCTTTCTCTTCTGTTCTTTTTTAATAGAGACCAATGCTTAGAATCGAATTACACTTCTGACAGATGTGTGCGTGGGAGATTGATGCGTCACTTTTTCTAATTATTTTAAAATCACGAAAAACTTGTGAAGAGCAAGCGTTTGTGTGGGACAGTGTTTGAATTTTTTGATGTTCCTAAACCAAACAGGACTTTTCGTTTTTAGAGACAACAAAAAATATAATTAAATAAATAAATCTCTATTGACAAATGATTGCTTAAACATCAGTGTGGCTCTGGCTCTTGTACTAGGAGTTCCTGTATCACAAGAGCCATTTACATATATTTACTTAAAAAGGTGCGATAACTAACACTTATGATTAAACATAACAAACCGAGAAATTACATAACTTTTTTATGTAATGTAACTGCCGCAAAGTAACGCCTGGTTACAGTTATCTATCGTATATTCACAAATTTCAGTAGAGACCCGATAACGGCAAAGTATACTATTTTGATAAAAGTCTAATTTTAGTCCGCGACTCCCTTATCAAAATATTACTCGATTAGATCAATAAAACGGTGTACTAAAATAGAACTATTATACAAGTCTTATCAAAACGCTTTCCTAATCTGTTTTTAGGTATTTGCTTTTTAGTTAATACTTATCAACAAAAAGTGTGTAGATCTACCTACATTCTTTTCTAGTCTGTCTATCAATCCGATATAGATTTGGATACTTCTATGAATATTAAAGTCACTGTTCTTCTATTTGAAGCAAATGTTAGAGCTGTGCAGGTGGCTACATGCACGCTACATGCTGGTCTGACACAATTTGAGTTTCATCGACACGTAAAGAAGAAGGCTGTTTTTATCATGAAGAGAATTCAATTTGTGTAGATGACATCTTTGTGCATTTGAAATATTATTGAACTCTTCATATATGACTTTCGCTAGCGGAATTAGCTCGTGCCAATAGGGTAGATGAGAAAAAAAATCTTATTAGTCCGTCAGTTAGATGATCGAAAATTATTTTACCCGTATTTTTTTATGTTTTCTTTTGTTACGTAAGTAAGTAAACCAAGATTGACACGACGCTTTTAAAATTCTCAATAGGCACGCTACTTACGACGTGGTATAGTTTTATTTATTAAAAAAAATACGAGTCCATTAATTTCCAATACTCTAACTGATGGACTAAATATGTAGATTTGCAATTTATTGATGGTGGAAACTAGCCTATTGCGTCGACTATATTGTGTGGAGGCGTTCAATCTAACACGAACAGCGCCTAATTGCGGGACTTACTAATTATAAAAACAAATATACCTGTGCAGTCGCGACCTCGCTTTCAATTTATGTCATCATATAGCATGTTTCACATATTAAAATCATAGTGATGCCCAACACAGAATCGTATCCAGACTTTTTGATGCACTGCAAACGATTACATTCAGGTCATTCAAAAACTTTTAATGCAACAAATAAAACCGACTTAAAAAAAAAAAAAAAAGTGAAAAATAACTTTAGCTTCTGAAGTCGGTGACCTTTGTTTGATTGATTTAATTTACCGACTTCAGAAGCCAAAGTTATTTTTCACTTTTTGTTTTTTTTTGAAGTCGCTTGTTACACATGGAAAGTGCATACCGTTACAATTGCAACAAGCCCAAACACGACTAGGATACATTGTCAAAATCGCTGTACGTCATCCTATAAAATTTGAAGAGTTCCCTCGATTTCGCCAAGATTCCATCATCAGATCCCGACTTGGTAGCTATAGGACCATTTGGAAAGTATACCCTTTTCAACAAAAAAAGAATTTTTCAAATCGGTTGACAAGCGACGGAGTTATGCGCGAACAAACATAAAAAAAAAAAAAAGAAACATCCGAATTGAGAACCTCTTCCTTCTTTAGAAGTCGGTTAAAAATGTGCTAACTCACTTTTCACATTTTCAGTAGCTCGATGCAATCTTATCGCACTGACATTCGTGTAGAGTACAGTGTTAAGTTCAAGAAATCAATAACAATGGCAATGAATTTAGTAGATACAGTGCCTACAGTTATTAAGACCTATAAAATTAGGACAAATGAAAACAAAATTAAAGCGAACTCGCGCGTTTCTCCAATTTTATCAACATTGTGTATTGATTAACTTGTTCAGCGGTGTTTAAACTTATGATATATTGAATAGTCGCATGACAATGTTAATCATGACAACCATTTGCACAATCGCATCCCGCGATGTAGTTGGTTTGTTTCATTGCGGCCAGCTTTAATTGATTGTTGGAATCAATCAAGCATTATCAGCGATTAGTATCAAAATACATTTTATTTTTCTTCTTGTGTTGTGTCTTCACAAGCTAAACATTTAGAGATCATGGTCAGAACTCTGACTCAGTAAATCAGTGAACTTTCAGAAGACGAACAGAATAAAAAAAACATGTTTAAATAAAACAGAAGTGTCGATCAATTACTGATATTATTTTCTAGCAGTCGCTTAATTATTTCTTAATCAAAACTTTATGTTAAACTAGCTTCTGCCAGCGGCTTCGCCCGCGTGAAGTTTGATTATTGTCCCATGGAATCTTACTGCCGGGATAAAAAGTATCCTATGTTTTAATCCAGGTTATAAACTATCTGTGTGCAATTTCATCTAAATCCGTTCAGTAGTTGTCGCGTGAAAGCGCAACAAACAAACTTACATTCACATTTATTCTCCGAACTGCTAAGCTATCGGGAGTTACACGTGTTATTGTGAGTCAACTATAAAAGATAGACTTATACATGATTTCTATGTAGCTTTAACCATTAAGGCTGCACACGCGACGGAAGCTAAAAAAACCAAGTAACTTCTCCCGTTTTCCCAACATTTCCTTTCACTGCTCTGCTCCTATTAATGGTAGCGTGATGAAAAGTATGCTATTACCTGCTCAGGAGTATGTAGAATAATTGTACCAAGTTTCGTTAAAATCCGTCGAGTAGTTTTTTTTTCTATAAATAACATACAGACAGACAGACAGACAGACAGACAGAAAGACAGACAGACAGACAAAAATTTTACTGATTGCATTTTTGGCATCAGTATCGATCACTAATCACCCCCCGATAGTTATTTTGTAAATATATTTCATGTACAGAATTGACCTCTCTACAGATTTATTATAAGTATATAGATATATAGATAAAGTGAAATGACTGTACAAAGAGCTTTATGCCTAAAAACACAACATAATCAGCCAGCAACGTTCCCATGGCTGGGATACAAGTGTCTTCCCTGCGAGAAGTGCGAGAGGTAGTGCGCCATAATCCACCACGCGGGCCCTGTGAGGGTTGATAAAGATAATTTTTATTTGTCAGATCTTGCGAATGGTATGGGATGGTGCATTGGCAGATTCAACAAAAATCCGTCAATATTTCATACAAAGATTCTTTACAAAGAACCTAATATAACATGTTAAACGTCCGAGTTCTTTGCCTCCAACAAATAAAATAGTTCCCAGAGGAGAATTTCTGTCTTATCAAAAAACGTAGTGCCTTCGGGGCGTAATATTTCCAGCCGCCATGTATATTACGTGCGCGAATATGTACGGAATGTCTTAGTAAAAGCATTAGGTATAGCTAGCTCTGAGAAATAGGCATTTTGATGTAATATTTGGGTAATTTATGTTTCTATTCAATTTGGAAGGTATTTCAGGTATCCTAATGTCATTGGAAGGTGAAATGGTTTGGTTTATATGAGATATGGGCGGGATAGAATCATTTCACATTTTAGATACGATGAATAAATCGAAAAAATGTCCAATAAAAGCGTTTTGTTTTTTAGAGGACAGTTTTCACAGCAATTTGCTAAAAAATCTCTCTAGTTTTTTCCTTTACCCTCAGATGTCTCACGCAGTGTTAAGAGGAAAGCCGACCCCCGCCCAGCTGTACCTGGATGGGGTCCTGGACGCCATTCTGATAGAGAAGGGGATCAAGCCGGACCCCACAACGAGAGCCAACATCACGGCCACTGAGATCTTTCTCCACAGCTTCAAGCAAAGACCGAAGGATATTTTCCTGGTGAGTTTTAAAATGGTGTTAAAAAATGTTTTAGGTTATTATAAGAAACCGGTGATGTCGTATTGTTTTACTGTCTGCCTTGTTGGTGTTGTGATCTACTCAAGTGCTGCTCAGCATGAAGTCTTCGGCTGAATTCCTAGGTCAGGTATTTTTGTTGAGGTTTTCCATCAGGAACTTCTCAGTAGTAACCTGAAATCTTGATTCATGCCTGGCAATAGGCTTGTCCACATAACATGTGACTTAAACATAGCTGTCTAAAAGGTGGGTGTCTTAAAAGTGCGTCTCTGCCGTATCCTTTGGGTATTATAGCCGTAATGTTATGTTTTGTAATTTGTTTTTGCCAGTTCCATCATCATCACCAGCCTATTAAATGTTCCCACTGCTGGGACACAAGCCTCCTCTCTATGAGAGTGGATTGCCTGTTTTATTTTTTCGTAACAATAAGTGGGTTTTTCGTTGTTCAAGTGTCTGTCAAAGAAATTAAAAATGAAACGTTACCTTGACTACTTATCATGGAATCTCGAGATAAGATAAGTACCAAGTCGCAGTATTTTAACAATAAATAGTAACCAACTAAGTTATCTTGCTTGTCATTGTCACATGAATGCCTCTTGCCAACGATATTCAAGTAGTCTGTCATTCAAACCACATGCAGCTGATGGTTATTATTCACTGCCTATCTAACCCCCGCAACTCAGATAATACTCCTTGGTAAACTCACGTAACGACTATCAAAGATTCAACAACATAACACCATGCCTGTAATCCTCATAATTATCATCATCATCATCATTTCGGCCGAAAGACGTCCACTGCTGGACAGGCCTCCCCCAAGTGTCGTCACATTGACCGGCCCCATGCTACTCGCATCCAACGGATTCCCGCAACCTTCACCGGGTCATCGGTCCATCTAGTGGGAGGTTTTCCGACGCATCTTCTTCCGGTTCGCGGTCGCCACTCCAGAACTTTTCGGCCCCATCGGCCATCCGTTCTGCGAGCAATGTGCCCTGCCCACTGCCACTTAAGTTTGGCAATTCTTCATGCTACGTCGGTGACCTTGGTTCTCTTGCGAATATCTTCATTTTTGACATATGGTTAGAGAGAATTGTATCTCGTAGTACATCCACATTACGGCAGTTATATATTGAAGTCCCATGCAATAATAGGCGATCCTAGCTCTTACTATCAACTGGAAAAACCAAATTACAGTATTACCGATTTAAAATAATTATGTAACAGCCGTGACAAACGGGTGGGTGCTTTCGCAACAACTCCTCTCGATATGTTATGGATAGTCGGTCCCCCATCCACGGACAAACCTCCTCGGGCGTAACTTAACCTGCGAGCCCCTTTGTGCCGAGCCCATTTTTGTCTTATCACAAACAATATTCGACTTACGTCTGCAATATGCTAATCATCTGACAGCCAAAATAGATAATACAACCACAAGTCGAATACGTAAACGTATTGTCATCGTCCAAATAAACGCCTAACTACTAATGGATAGTAGTTTCGTATCTTATGTTTCAATTATTATGACGATTGCTATGCGTAATAATTTCTAAACAAGATAAAGAAGTACAGTTAAGTGAAATTCTCGTGATTCTGCAACCAAGCTGGGCGTTTAATATTTAAGTCAGTGTGAGCTGAATCTGGGACTTAAACACTGCAAAGGGTCGCGGGTCAGTGCGATGAAACTGGCCTTTCAAAAAGTTTTGGTTTAGTTGAAACTAGGGTATTAAGGTCCATGTTCACCGAAAAGATAACCGTCTGATTATCTAAAAACAGCTGTCACTTTGACATGTTCCCATACAAAAAATGAGTTTTAAACAGCTGTTTTAGATAATCAAACCGTCATCTTTTTGGTGAACATGAACCTTAGTCTATTATTCTAGCTTTCTAATACATGCGCTGTACATGTTCGGGCAGTTAAAACAGACTGTCATTTATTTCTGTAGATTGGTTTTTAATAGGTTAACACGTCAAATTATAATCGTTTTACAACTAGAATTGCTCTTTTTTCTTAAACGACTGACTTTTACCAAAAAAAAAGTCCAGCAACCTTATAAATTTCAGAGAGTTCTAAAGTCGTGTAATTTAGACAGTGCGAACCAAGACGCAGTATTTCGCTCTTGAAATGCTTCCAATATTCGCTCTCTTACATATTATTACTTCAGCAGGGTTTTACACAACGATATCAGTTAGATATTAATCCATTAAGCACTAGTTTCAAAGCCCCGTGACGTCAGAGGTTCAGGCAGATAGCGTTACAAAATGCCCGGCCGGCGCGGCTATTGAGCAATTTCATCTGTTTGCGGCGCTCAATGGAAATGACGCTCACATAAAAAAAAGGATCGCAACGGATTGTGGCTTATCGCTCTATGACATTTTTTAATTGAGCCGCTTTAAAAAATCTGCCATCTAAACTGAGTTTAGGTTTAATAAAGAGTTTTTAATTTCAATTTTTTCTGCAAAATGCATCAGAAATACTAGGATGAATTTAAAACATAAGTTCTAAAATAAGCAGCATAAAATTGATATAAGTACTAGATCAATGTACAAAATAATGTATTTCATTTCGAATTCACTACATTTTCGACGATTTATTACCATTTTTTTAGTACTTGCATTTGCATGTAATCCGCTCTAGTGCTGATGACATTACCCTGAAAAATTGTCAACCAAACTTTTTTTGTCATAATCCAGATCAACGCTGCGACTGGTGCAGAAATAACAAACGAGCAACACCTCAAGAAGGTCATCTCGCTCTCACGCGCACTCACAGCCAAGGGTGCAAAAGGGAAGCATGCTCTGGTGCTGATGAGGAACCACGAGGACTCAGCTGCGACTTACTTCGCTGCTTTGTTCACAGGATTGATTCCGTTCATGATGGACCCTAATGGCACTGTTTGTAAGTACTCATGCTTGGGAGATCGTAAGGCCTCACATACCAGCATTCTTATGCGATGATAAAGAAAATGTATCAAGGGTACCGAAATTAATGTTTATTGATGTTATTCCTCTTGTAAGTCATTATAAAATACAACTTGCTTGGCAAACGATTACCGCTAGTCTGCCCTTACATAGTTTATATTTCAGCACTTATTTCATACTAACCAATGGTTGAGATAGATTCGGATGTGTGTAGTCACAGCCCTGCAGACGCTGTACCTCGACCTTCCCATCTCATCTTCTTGTTCCTAAGCGGAGACAGATGTTGAAAATTTGCAAGTCATTGTATAAATAAGACTTCTTCTTGAGAATCACCTCCGAATCTGTTAGTTGTTTTTGGTCTACACTTTTTTCATGCTTACCCATAACAAAGATGGTGGTGTAGTATTATAATGGTCAACCAACTCAACGTGTCGCAGTCCACTGTAGGGCATAAGCCTCTGCCAAGATGAACCATAACACTCTGACCTCCTGCCACCGGATCCAGACTGACTCACATGCTTTAAAGTCATAGTCCTGACAACAATTTGCCAAGCCTAAGCATGGTGATTATGGTCCCTTACTCTTGCAGATGAGCTGACCCACTTCCTGGAACTGATCGAGCCAAGTTTCGTCTTCTATGACCAGGAGTTTGACGAGGCTCTAAAAGAGGCGCTAAAGGGATGCAAAGACCTAAAGACTGAGGTATTGATGGTGAACGGACCTGGAGTCTTGCAGCAGTTCACTAACGGGTTCAGCGATGATATCGACAGTTTTCAGTAAGTGCTCTCTTTTGATTTGGTTTGATTTGATAGTCCAGTGGTGGCTAAGCACTGCTATTGAACACGAAGCATGGGTATCGATTTCTATGTCAGACAAAGTGTTATCAAGTTCTCCCGAATCAGTTAGTAGCAGCCTGGAGTTTTGATTTGTGGCCGAAGTTCTGGTTGATGACAATACGCTTGCCCTTATAGCATTTAAAAACAAGGTGTACTTAGAGATCACACGCATTTCATCGTTATTGAGAAAATTTATATCTAATCACGTTTCCTCGTGCAGGGTGTCTCCAGCGGAGATGGATGATGCCGCACTGATGCTACCGACCAGTGGCTCCACGGGAATGCCTAAAGCCGCCATCCTGCAGCAACGGGGACTCGTGACCCATTTGCCTTGTCCGTGGTGAGTACTATAAGATATTTCAAGAACATAAGAACCATGTAGGTAGAAACATAAGAACGCCATCTGCTATATCTTTACCAACTCTTTTGGCTTCGTCCACGTTATAGATCAAGTCTGCTCGTACGTCGGTAACAAGTACTACATACCTGGTCTCTCCATAGTGTCTGCCTGCCCTCTTGTGAAAAAGGCGTGAATGTCTAGCCTTGGATTACAATGGACAGAATTAGAAAACAAACAATATTAAACCTTTACATGTCCTACAGGACTTACCACTCGAAGTTCCCGACGCCGACCGCGAGGGTCATGGTGCTGACCAGCCTCCAATGGGTGACATTCACCATGTTCGTCACCTCCAGCGTAGTGAACCACATCCCCATCATCACGACGCCGAACAAGATCACAGCAGAACATGTTATAGAGATCCTGGAGAAATACCGGGTAAGAAGAAAAATTTACACCACTGAATTAGTTCGTTAGATTCTTTATCAATTAAAATAAGTCAACGAAACATTAATGATATTAATGATATTACAATAAAATTATAAATGTGCGGGTTGTATGCGCGCTTCGTAACAGCCTGGACACTTTTAGTTACTGCGAAATCAAAACGGTGGAGAAGCGTCAAGCGACTAAACCAAATGTACTTACTAAACATGTCACTCATAGCGGCGAACGACGGAACGTGGCATGATGAATAAATTGTAAACTTTTATTTTGTTGGCAATTCTAGAAAAAACAAAACGAAGAAAATAATGCTTTACGGGTATTGACCATTCCATGAAAATGTTTAAAGCATTGCAAGACAGCAATATTAGGTTTACCTGACTTGTAAAAGAAACGTGCTCCTAAGAAAATTGAGTCTTTTATCCCGTGCTTATGTTAATGAAAACCTTTTTTTAATATCCTGTTTATTATTCTAAGGGTCTGTGACCTCTCAAACGCTCCGAACGCTAGACTGGGCGGGGAAAGAACGCTGCTAACGCTACAAGGTCAAGGGTTATTTCGTGTAATTTGACCCTTGTATATAAAAACACTTGACGATCGCAAACTACAAGACTTAGACCAAAATAAAATTTACTGTGAATAGCTGAATAGTTAAGGAATCTATTTAACCAAAAACCAAGAAATATAATATTAATTTAATACTCTAAAATAAATGTTGAGTTTGAAAAACAGTCACGTAACGGCTACTTCGCGATTAAAAATATTTTTTTTACGAAAAACTATTAATTCCTTATCAATAAAAAAAATCTAATTAGAAACTAGATTATATTCCCTTTCCAATAAGACCAAAATCTTATTAGATTCTAATTGGAATGTAGATCCTATTAGAATCCAAAGTTACTGGGGAACCTATATCACCAGTAGCAGTTGGGCCACTGGTACTTTTTAACACACATGTTTACGTAACTTTTTAACTCTACGAGTCCTCTTTTTGTTGTATCTAAAATTCTAAAATGTACTCACCATACTTAATTATTGATATTTCTCGGATAATATACACGTTTTAATCACATAAAATTATATATTCAATGTTTACATACAGCACGTTAGGTATACATACCTATCACTTTTTCACAGGAAAATTACTGCAACTTTGAGATTCCGAAACTAAATTGCTTAACCACTATATTGTAGCACGGTTCTTCACCTTCATTTTGATGTATAATACTATACTAAAATACGACTATTTCGATAAGAAAACAATTTAAATACGAAACGGCGCCGGCGCAACACGGAAAAAAATGGCCGGATTTGTTTACACTAAAGTTTTTTATTTTATTTTGACGTTTGTCGATGCATTTGGGCACAGATAATTATTATAGAGTTGGGAAATATTGTTGAGAATGTAGTGGAGACCATAAATGCATGGCCATAGTAAGTACAGTCGAGTTTTAATGCATTTTTTGAAGGCGGGTATTTGAAAATGCGAGTGGTTAAAGGCTTTAACCAGCAGCGTGCAACTGGAAAATGAAGGTGGTTAAAGCCTTTAACTAGCAGCGTCTCAAAGGGTGAAGTTCTTAAAAGAAGCAATTTGCCGAACTTTGAAAACGTGACGAGTCCTAACGTTAAGGAAGATTACGGTTTTACGTAAAGACAGTGATTAGGACTCGTTCCTGAATACTTCGGTTTATACTAATGACTACTTTAACTTACAATATTGTAGGCACGGAAAACTTTAAAGGTAATTAAGGTATTTAGTTGCAAGAGTTGTTCATTGTAGGAAGTTACAAAATGAATTATAAATTATAACTTTGTAAATTCGTGAGTTTAAACTTCAAAAGGTAAAATAAACAGATCTCAACATCCTACACAGCATGATCATCAATACAGATTTAATATTATTTTACAAATCCGCGATGGTTTGTGTTATGACGCAACAAAAACTGTCGAATGGAATGTCAATGCCGATCCGCGTGAATATTGAGATCAAACACAGATTGTGATTTTTGGCTATAGTGTCATAAAATAACAATACATAATTGTATTGTATTGTAACACCAATAAATTCCAACTGAACTCGACCCGCCACCGTTTCAATACCAAATTTTAATGATCTAAACCGAATATTTTGATTGCAGCCAACGTGGGGCTACCTAGCTCCTTCATTCGCTGTTGCCCTGGTACCACTGATACGATCAGACCAGCTGAGCTCATTGGAGACTTTGTTCCTGCTGGGATCACCCTCCACTCCTGAACTTATGGTTTCGCTCAAAGTAAGTACTTTTACCAACAATATACACTGCTGGTTTGTATTACATCTTCAGAATGATGGCAGGGTAAGAAAATATTGAAGCTGCAAGCAAGGATCAGTGGCATCCTGCTGGTAACAGTCTCGTAGGCTGTGAGTTCGGACCCAGCCAGCCACTACTTTGGGTATTTTATATCATCATCCCTGCTCTTAAAATGGCAAAGGAAAACATCGTGAAGGAACCGTACAGTCCTAAAGCCAAAGATTCTAAGACATTGTTGCATCCACCGACCCAGATTGGGCTGGTATGTGGCTGGTTGGGATTATGATCCACTCGCTCTGACATGGCAAACGCATTTGTCCCAGCCGTGAAATGTTGTAGGCTAATTTTGCTAACGCTAATAGTCCAATAGTCTAGCCATCGAACTACCAATCGTCAAAACATGCATTTAAAACCGACACTTTTGCTTTTGCTTTTGCACTTTTGCTAACGGTAGTTTAGCCCTTTTTTTTTTTTTAGTATGGGAAATCATCAAATGACTTCTCCCACTCTGGGCGGAGCGGGAGGGAGTGTCAGACTTTTACTGACTAAAACCCATCCATGTTCCTTCCTCGCCCTTTATGTTCCGGGGCCGCGGATCTCTTTCGAACAGTCCCGCAACCCCGGCAGGCTTCGGCCCTTGCTGACATCTCTTTGAGCCGCGCGTGGAACACGAACGCGCCGTCGACACGGCCTGTCGTCACTAGACGGACGGACGGCTAGCTAGACAGTAGTTTAGCCCTAACACAAACAAAATAGACAAAAGATTAAAGGTTTACTAGCAACGTGTCCGCTGTATTTTATTAAATAATCGTTCAACTACACTGTGCTGGTCATGCAACATTCGTCTACCATGTTAATTGTTTTGAAGTCAGACCGTACAGAAAGATTAATTGGTTGAAAAACCAATTTAGTAGTAAATACATTGTAATGGAACACTAAAATTTGTTGTAGGACCATAAAAACAATTTGTGCCCAATAGGCTATCAATTAAGATTCACATTTAGATAGCTTTCCAATTGCCTTTCTTGGCAAAGGTCACTTGGGCTGTTGTCTTAATGGACCTGATATAGTCAAAATGCATGGTTGAGAGTAATAACTAATTATTGTAATCTCGAGAGATGATGTAGCATCAAAATTAAATAAAACAATCACGATATCACCAATTCCATTGTGGTTTACTGATTGCCACAATCACTAATATAACATAAGTATTTGAAAAGGTCGCTGTCAAACTTTACCGGGATTCGCAATTCCATAAAGTACTTTGGCTTTAATTTGGTATCAACCACAGAGAACAGAAAACTGAACAAAAAACCGATTCTCTGAAAAGTTTTTGCACCTTTTCTATGTAACACATGAGTTTTTTTTTGGTTCCACCTACAATTCTTCTGGTCCACATTCCATTAGCTAATATTATTAAAATTATAAACATAGTGCTTGCAACATACATAATTCTGGTCTTGGGTTCACTTGCCGCGTCAGTTGAAGTACTATTGAATGTTTCCATTAAAAATCTTCCAGTATCAGTCTGGAGTCTTGAACCTGAGATTTGAACCTTGGCCGTGGCAGTAGATTCTCAGCTATTACATGGGATTTAAACACATAACTGACGAGATGTGGCAAGCTATTTGCCATTTACCTCTGCCTAACTGTATAGAAAATATAATCGATACTTGAAAGTAAAGCATGTTTATCAAAAAAAATTATGTTATTTATTATATTTTTAGGAAAAACTGCCGAAGAACATCCACTTGTGTGACGGATATGGCACGACGGAGACACACGGCTTCATCGCCATCCCCGACAGAGAGGCGCCCCAGAAGTGCAACGGATGGGTCTTGAACCATATGATTTACAAGGTATTCATTCTATAAACTGGTTGGTCCTAGGTCTGCTAAGCAGAAGAATCTAAGCAGTGAATTACATTTCATCGTTAATCACCAGGCACAACTTTAAACGGTCATCAACTAACATCTTGTGTCTTGCTTAGTTAAATAAGCCATAATCAATTGAACTGAACTCGTGTCCTTAAATAAAAGTGGCAAATCGTCCTTTTCAGGAGTTACATTTTTATCTATTTTATGATAAACCAAGTCGACAGCAAAACTCCAAAAAATATAACAATTTCGTCTCGCTAATTCTAATGGATGGCCTATTTATTGAGCTGGGAACATTTGTGTCAATGTAATTTATACCTTGCCGTGACCTTTATAAAAGCTAAATTACTTTTACCTAAAAAGATTTCTAGAGACGAAAATAAATATCGAATGATATAATTTCACTTTTCCTATTTGGGATAAAGTCTGATCTAGTAAATTGACATCTACTAAGCCTATCTACATAATATCTAAATTTTCATTTTTATCGCGTAATTTATCAGCCTTTAAAAGTCTCGCCATTTTAATCTGAACGAGATCTACGTAAAAGCCATTTTTTCAATTTCATTCTTGTAACAGGCATATTTATGGACACTTTTCAGATTACAAGTATAAAAGAAGTTCTATCCGGTAATGGCTCATTAACATCCTATCTAGACGAGATTAACTTGTAGATCGTCTCAGGAATGATCTAGAATTTCTGGCGGTTGTAAAAAATGATGTGTTTTTCCAGATCGTTGATGATCAAGGTCAGGAGGTGGGACCTAATGGATACGGAGAGCTGTGGGTGAAGGGCGACAATGCTATTAAGGTAACACTTTTACTACTCACTGATTAAGGTAAGAACCTTTTTGGTGCTTTCTCTTCCAATCAAGAGATAGTGAAACGCTGTTCTGAAAAAAATCTGCATTAGCCAAACATAGGGTTTCGTTTTGGATGTTTTTTTTTAACATGGAAAGTAATACTTAACTAAAATCTTTAATTCCTTGTATGCTCACTCACAAACAACGCACTGACTAAACCGTTGGCTAAGCTTGATACGAGTATTTGGTACAAGGGTCCTTGTAAGGCGAGTTGAGCAAAAAAGAATGGTTTTTTGTAAGACCATCCTCTAAGTAAGGTAAAAGTTTTGCCGCTGAAAAATACTATCGGGCACTTGGTTTCTCTATAAAAAAAGCGGCCAAGTGCGAGTCGAACTCGCCCATGAAGGGTTCCGTAGCAGATTGAATGAAAAGTAAATTGCTGTTTACGATTTATGACGTATTAAAAAAAACTACTTACTAGATCTCGTTCAAACCAATTTTCGGTGGTAGTTTACATGGTAATGTATATCATATATTTTTTTTAGTTTTATCATTCTCTATTATTTTAGAAGTTACAGGGGGGGGGACACATTTTTCCACTTTGGAAGGGTCTCTCGCGCAAACTATTCAGTTTAGAAAAAAATGAAATTAGAAACCTCAATATATTTTTTAAAGACCTATCCATAAATACCCCATACGTATGGGTTTGATGAAAAAAAAATTTTTGAGTTTCAGTTCTAAGTATGGGGACCCCCAAAATTTATTGTTTTTTTTCTATTTTTGTGTAAAAATCTTAATGCGGTTCACAGAATACATCTACTTACCAAGTTTCAACAGCATAGTTCTTATAGTTTCGGAAAAAAGTGGCTGTGACATACGGACGGACAGACAGACATGACGAATCTATAAGGGTTCCGTTTTTGCCATTTGGCTATGGAACCCTAAAAACAATTGATTCATTTTGAAGAAGACTCGTCATCTCATCAACTGCCTAGCCTTTTCCCAACTATATTGGTGTCGGCTTCCACTCTAACCGGATGCAGCTGAACACCAGTATTTTACATGGAGGGACTGCCTATCTGACCTCCACTACCCAGTTAGTACTGGGTAATACGATACCACTTGATAAGACTGGAAGATGAAGACTAACCCCTATAGAATCCAGTATTATAAAATACGTAATGCTTTCCATCTGATCGCAGGGCTACCTCAAGAACAAGAAGTCATATGAGGAGTCGTTTAGTCCCGACGGCTGGTACATGACCGGAGACGTGTTCCACATCGATGAGAACGAGAGGCTCACCTTCACCGTCAGGAAGAAGTTCGCCTTCAAGTTTATGGGCGCTCAGGTACACAACTACTACTACTACTACTTCTACTACTTCAACTACAATTATTACTATTTTAAAATGTTTTAATATGTCTTAAAAAAAATCCTCTAATTATCCAACATTTTTAACTAGTTGTTTATCACTATCCTTGGTTATCGCTGAGATGAGATTGCTACTAGATTTTACGCGTTTCATCAAAATAGAATTGACTCGAAATCCTTTTGAAACATTCATTCATACTGTATACAAGCCATTCGTTATAAATTCTCGAAATTCCAACATCAATTGAACCATGCTCAATACAAGAAAATAATAATAATAAAGTTAATTTTGTCCAAAAGTTAAAATGTTTCGACGATTCTTATAGGAAATCACGTCTCACGGGCATATACTTGTATCTCAAAGGGATGGAACCGCCTTAAGAGACTTCTATTTCCATTGTATAAAGGAAATGTCAGATGTACCTCGTAGCTCAAACCTCCTTTGTGAATGGCAGCCTACACGCCAGTGTAGCCGTCTCGTACTCTTACCTGACCCTACCTAGATATTTTAGTATTCCCTTTCCATGCAAAGAGAAAATATAGGCCGTGAAGATTACCTAATATGTAGTAGAATGTTCGCACGAATAATTATATTATGTTAAGCAGGACGACCCTCGTTACTTCGTGACGGTTTATTACCATATTTTGTTAATTTCAAAAGAACTCCGAACACAAAATGAGGACTTCAAATATAGATTAAAGTCGTAACTAGCCTCCCAACTGGAGTATTGTGGGAGAGTACGGAACCGTTGTACAATATTGGATCTAATTTGGTTTTATTTTGTAGCTAGATGTTCTACTTTTTGGGATGTTCGAACTTAATTAAGCTGACTACAAATTCGTAATGAATTTGAAAGTATGAAAATAACGATGCTTTCAATTTGTAGACGACGATGTCTAGCTTATTTCTGCTCTCTTAAATAATCTTTAAGAGCACTTCGTCTCGAAGGTAGTTAGTCAGGATAGTTTAATATTCTGTAGCTCCTGATTTTCACCCTTTTGAGCCTTCCATTTCTTATTAAATGGTAATTTATCTTGAAATTTTCCAAAATATTCTTAGTGGCAAAGTGTCTTTAACCTTTTATCACGATTTCAAAATTCAGTGTCTCATGTATGTCTGTTAACACAGGTAGCACCAGAAGAAGTGGAACGCGTAATCGGCTCGGTACCAGGGGTGTATGAGAGCGTAGTATGTTTATCTGACAAGGGACCTGTAGCAGCGGTGGTGTTGGAGCCACAAGCTACCGTCACCAGGGAGCAGATAAAGAATACTGTTGCTGGTGAGTAACTTTCATATATTTATTTGGTTAAAGTACCAGGCGCCCATGAGAGGGTGTAGGTGTATTTAAAGATACACACAAGGCAGTTTTTGAGTCACTCTCATTTTTTTTTGTTACCAAGGGAACAGGAGAACGTAATAGTACCGATATTAATGTTCTTCTTCGCATGAACAATAATCATCTTCTGCCTAGCCTTTTCCATACTATACTGTTGTCGGCTTCCAGTCTAACCGGATGCAGCTGAATACCAGTATTTTACATGGAGTGACTCTGCCTATCTGACCTCCACAACCCAGTTAATACTCGGTAATACGAAACCACTTGGCAAGACTGGTTGTCAGGCTTTATGGGCCACTGGCTATCTGTAACGACTGTCAAAGATGTCGCATAAGGGTAATAAATAGCAAAATGTGGATGAACCTTAAGTTATTCCTTGGAAATACAGTCATGATGTTATGTTATGTTGTAAAGTATCAGAAACGTAACGATGTTTTCTCATACACGTGCCTGCTAATGAAACAAGGCGTATAAGAAAAAGCTTAATAATGAGTATAGCCCAGTAATGTTAACAAAAATAACATAGCTTTGCGAAAACATCCCGCATCGAACATTACCGTCATTAGGAGATAAGGCTATCCAAAGATACAGATGATATTGCCACAATTATGCGGGCGGAGTTATATTAATCACTGGAGAACGTAATTAAGGTTAAAAGATGCTGCTATTGAGTCTTTTATATTTCGCTATCTTTTATATTATTTTAAGAAAATCTTGAGTTATTTAACAGAAAAGTAACAAATATTTTTTTTCTTACTAGTATTATGATTCCGTGCGTTTTAAAATTGTTATCAAATAATTATGTTACAATAATGTGTCTTGAAATAGTACAAATATAATAATACCAAACATCCGGTATACACAGTATATGTTGTTGCAACCAACTTGCCAATTTGTGAACTTCACTGTTATTGAAAATGCTCGAATAAAGTACGAAACGGAATTGCTCGCTGAAAACTAAAAACCAAGAGAGAAAACCAAATATGTAATTGAAAACATACTTGGGTTATATTTATAAAATTAAGTGAAGAAAATAATTTTAATGTACTTAGTTTGTTGTTTAGTCGAGACATAATCCGTCTATCTGCATAGACAGTGATACAAGGCTGCAGTGATTAAAAGACTTGATCTAGCAAAATGTTTATCATGTAAATATTCAAAAGCGGTAGATTTCATCCTAGATATTAATGGCTCAAAAGATCTTCCTATTCTCAGAATTAAACGCTTCGTTTATAACATTCAGTATCCTGTGCTCACTGTGGCAACACTTCACACATCCATAAGCATGTTCATCGATCAGCTTTTCATAAGCCAAACCTCTTCTATTGCGGTTTATGTCTTGGAAACACCTTCTTTGTCAAGAAATTCTTCATCCACTCCTTTGCAAAATAAAGCTTGTCTCTCCATTTTTAAAGTTTCTTTTCCTTTGTGCTCTTTTGTCTGGTCCAGTAACTCCATATGGTTTGCATGTCAGACCGTCTCATTGAAAATTCAACCTTTTTTCGTTTAACTTAAATCTTTATTTCGTTTCCAGCGGCCCTGAGTGATCACAAGCGGTTGCACGGAGGCATCGCGTTCGTGCCTTCCCTGCCTCACACGCACTCCGGAAAACTGCAGAGGAGTGAATGCAGTGAATTGATCGACGAGCTTTATAAGAATGGAGAGTGCTATTAGATATTAGACTGCTGCTGTGATGTTAACGTATTAAATGTAGTTGTTTAAGTTTATTGGTGTTTGATTTTAAATTATCTAATGGAAATGACAGGTTAAACTTACTGTTAAGGAAACACAGGCACGAACGGACTGTTCAAAATGAGCGCCAGAAGAAAATAAACTCTATCTCAATTCAATCAAGGTCAGAATGATAGTTAACTTTGCCAGTTAAGTATTTGCGAAATACACTTGCGTTCTTAATACATCACCATTGTAACAATTTAATAACATTCATTGTGTGTTTGACTTTGTAAGGTTGACGATTTTTTGAACGTGGATGAAATGTATTCTTAAAAATACGATGGTAACGTTTGTAAAATAATTGGCGTGCAGCACTGTGTTCCGAATAGCAGATATGTAGGTAACCGTAAAATTGTAAAACCCGTTAGATTGTAATCTATCTAGTGAGATTGTAAACTCTCGATATATTGTCTCATTTCATTTCATTTCATTTATTTATTTCAGTAACAATTTTTACATTGTATCGAAAATTTACAGGCAATCATATAATTAAAAATAGGTACAATAGAAATCATAATTACATTAGAAAATCATTATAAAGCAGTAAACAACATAGATTAATTAAAAAAAAATACATTTGCAGTTCCCCTGCTATAGTATGTAAATAATTATAAATTCATTATTATGACAGAAACCAAGATAAATTAAATAAAAAGCAAAACATTTGCATTTGCCCTGATATAGTATGTTGAATAACAAAAATATAAAATAGAACAAACAAATTAAGATTTTACCATTACAATTAATGTCAGAAGTATATTTAAATGTCAGTAAAGTATAATTAAAATGTCAATAGTAATGTTGTAAAAAGATGTATGTCAATTAAAAGATGTTAAACAAATTTAATCAGACATAATAATGCCAAAAATATAAATATTACTAATATCTGTACAAATGTCAAAAAAATAAAAAATAAATAAAATAAAAATAAAAATATTGCTTAATTCCTGTACAAAATGTCAAAAAAAAAATGTAATAATATGTTATTAAAAATAGTTAATATAATTAAGTCTATTTGCATGTGTCACAGAGAAACTCATCAAGGGTGTAGTAACACTTTTCTAACAAAAATGATTTTAACTCCTGCTTAAACTGATTTAAGTTATAAATTGACTTCAAGTGTACAGGTAGTTTATTAAACAGTTTAACCGATTGATAACTTGCTGCATGACTGACTACTTTTAAATGAGGTTGAATCTTATTTTGTAGGTCCCTACGCCTAGTAGCTTCCCGCTTACTTCTTTCCTCTGGTGTTTCTACCGAACATACTCCTTAATTACGGGGGCAGAGATACTTCCGTCGCATGCACTTCACAATGTTACGGTTTCACTTCGTTTTATTACAATTTACCGAAAAATAAAGCGTTATATTGCAAGCAGTATGTTCGTTTGACAATCTATCGAGAGTTTACAATCTCGCTAGATAGATTAAAATCTAACTGGTTTTACATTTTTACGGTGACAGATACAAAGCTCCAACTGAAGAGAAAATAAACATCATTATACTGCAAACGTATTGTTTCCCGTCGTACCTTTAAAGAAAGTTCCAAAGAACATTGGCTCGAGCTTGGCATCCTAATATCCACTGCGTTCTTTCTACATTGTATAATGACGAGAATAAATATTCATAATAATCGTGCCGTTATGTCAATTTCTTGAGAGTCAAAACTTTTACACGAAAGGTTTACTTTAAAATGGTCAGTTAAAAACTATGTAATTTAAACCATCTCAAAGTTATTCGCATAAAATCTGCAATATTATGGCTTAGTCATCGCCCTTTTGTTTTGTTACAGTATTGTATCTTTCAGTCCTGGTCCTCACTCGAACAAATTGCTAGACACATCGTGATTATAAGGCCTTCAGTGTTTTTACATAAAATAAAACACAACGGACACTGGGATAACCGGACACCCGGACAACAACATCTAGAATAATACAAAGTTTTAACCAAAACAAGACTTAATGTCCTAGCTGAATCTCCTTGAATATTTTAAGGACATTAAAATTCTGCTTCATGAGATGGACATTTTCATCTTTTCAGCGCATAAAGAGCTCATTTCTTTCAATGTAAATTGACACATTTCCCGTCTTACAGCAACTCCCTACGTTTCTGAATAGGATAACGTTTAGTACTCACATATTTTTCCTTTTACGCAAGACTATAATCTTGGAGATATTCAGAGAATGCTCAAAGAGATCGTTTTCCATTTCTGTTCACGTATTTCTTTAGTCGGCTGTATGGCAACACAGAAAATTACTTGCATGTTCGGAGCAATCACGTGCGCTAATAAATTTATACGTCTCTTGAAGAGGCGGGACCTTTACTGCCACATTCACCCTATCTTGACTTCGTACGCTGCAGTCTAATCAAATTGTGGACGCATCGCTTTCCCGAGCAACCATTGCTTTTGATATTCTGCATTCATTTCTTTCATGAGAGTAAAACCTGCAATGGATGTAGTACTATGAGATGTAATGGATGTTATTTAAAACACGGATCATAGAAGTAGCGCATGGGGTAGGGTGGGTGCAGTAATAATGGCTCATGTGCTTGCCACTTTAATTAAGGAGGTGCCAGTGGTTGCTCTACCTAATTAGTGTTGGGGCACAAAGGTGAGTTCCGAAAAGTTATCGCATAATCCCATTATGGAATTTCGCGTTATTATATATTTATACCTCAGGACGGTAAAGCAATTGTAGGTTCATTAAAATGAGAACGGAGGATTGTGTGGTGATAATGAAGGGAGAGTCAGTTGTTAATTGTTAGTAAATGTGAGCCGTGAGTAGTAACAGTGGCTTACAGTACTAATTAGTGTAGTTTGCTTTGATGCCACAGATAATAACTATGTTAATTTTTACAACGGGTTAACTCTAATTGTGAATTGAGATGGAAATAGTTTTTGCAATAATGTTATGATGAAATATCAGACCTTGAAACATCAAGTCGCGGAAAAGGAAAAGTTCCTGCTATCCTGGAACTAGCTTCCAATTAAAATGCCCTACAATGTTGGGATCGGCTTCCAATCTACTACTACTACCTGACTACCTACCTGAACTTCACAACCTACTGGGTATCACGATAACAGTTATGTACCAGGGTATACATACAGGTGTGTAGGTACATACTCGTACCTACCAGACAATGAAAAATATGTATAGAATGATTGACAATTAAAACTAGAAACAATAGTAAAAAAATAACTCTCACATTAAACTACAATACACTTTGTTTCTGTGATATATGAGTTTCAAAACTAATTAAAAAAAGCGACCAAGTGCGAGTTGGACTCGCCCATGAAGGGTTCCGTAGCAGCAAGTAACATAATATAAAAGTTACGATTTATGACCTATTAAAAAAAAACTACTTACTAGATCTCGTTCAAACCAATTTTCGGTGGAAGCTTATATGGTAATGTACATCACAATTTTTTTTAGTTTTATCATTCTCTTGTTTTAGAAGTTACAGGGCCCCCCCTGTAACAAGTAAGTAAAGTAGTGTAAGGGGGGGGGGGGGGACACATTTTACCACTTTGGAAGTGTCTCTCGCGCAAACGGCTCAATATTATTTTTGAAGACCTATCCATAGATACCCCACACGTATGGGTTGGATGAAAAAAAAAATTTTTGAATTTCAGTTCAAAGTATGGGGAACCCCAAAAATTTAATGTTTTTTTTTTCAAATTTTGTGTGAAAATCTTAATGTGGTTCACAGAATACATCTATGTTCGGTCCAAACCAGGGCAAGCTGTGACCGAACCGTCCGCGATTCGCGGAGACAATCAAATTAAATTGCCCTTATGAAAAGGAACTTACCTGGTGCCGGTGGGCTGAAGGGGATGACCAGTCCTTGATCAAGCCGGCTCTGGTATTGTCTGTCTGTGTGTGTGCGTGTTTAGTGTTATGATGTGGTGGGTGGATTTGCATATCCGACTATGTTTCAACAGACGCTAGTCTCAGTAGCGCGTAACAGGTCGGAATGCAGCACTGGTAATAGTTCAAAGGCACCACCGTCAACACTTTTCACAATTATAATGTTCAATTTTCACCTCGCACGCGGGCTAAGCATAACCTCAAACCGGCGCTTTACAATGAACAAATAAACCCGGTTTCGGACACAAATGGGGGCGTTTTGTCCAATTAACACTGAATCACAACCAAAATCTTGCAAACAAAAGGGATTTACTTGGATTTTCCAATTATCTCAATCAATCAATAAAATTCGATGTGATCTCGTAATGAATCAACGACAAGTGACGAAACGTCAAAAAACAAACTGTCAGATGCTCGGATGACAAGACATGCGTTCGGAAACACGCATGGTACGAAACAATCTATTTACCAAGTTTCAACAGCATAGTTGTTATAGTTTCGGAAAAAAGTGGCTGTGACATACGGACGGACAGATAGACATGACGAATCTATTCCGTTTTTTGCCATTTGGCAACGGAACCCTAAAAAGACTGCAGAAGCGCGTTAAATAACAAATACTAATTAGAAAGAACACGATCGTAGCTGTACGTTGTTACTGCTTTTGTATGCACGTTTTGAGATAAAAACTGCTGCTGTTTCAAAGTTCGTAGGTACAGAGAAGGAGGGGACGCGAGAAACCACTTTGCAAATTGCATTTTATTTTTGGGTAGACATCGAAACGACTAGCAAATGCTGAAAGGAAGGCAGAGGGTAAATTCAGCGGTGGAATAAATTGCATTTAAGATGGTTCCATGTGCTTGGTAAACAGTAAGACTAAACGAACTTGGGCTTGTTGTAGGGCGTTCAGCTCACCCTGGGCAGTCTACCCATTAAAAAGTTTACATCGTCCATCAACACAATTACCCATGTACATTAATTAGTATATCGGTTGCAAAGTAAACAAGTGATGCGGCCCAAACTTGTGACGTCTAAACAGGTAGCCGCACCAGTTACCGGCCAGGGGTAATGCATAATTAAGGTAAATTCACCAACTTGCTAATTCACTAGTTGTTTGTTCGCCGCCATAGTTGAAGGCTGCCCTAAAGTAAAGGTGTTTGTTCTACTAAATTGATATTGTCTTTAAGTTTTGATTAGGTTTTCGTGATGGAGATTTCCTTTGAAGGGTAGTTGCGGACTTTGTGCAAAGTGTTGTTGGCGAATATTTACATTAAGGCTATTGAAATGGCGGGTCTTTGCTTCGAGCTAGACGGCGGGAGACGACAGCAATACGTGGAGATATGTTCTTTGCGAAAAATTTTCGTTTGATCGTCTGTTTGAAAGGGGTCTGTTGGCTTGGTATGCATACTTGCATAGTACATGCATACCAAGCCATTGCGCTAGATGGTTGTGCTTAAAAATAGGTGCGCTCTGAGGAATACCTCCAACAGAAATGTTGTAACTGATTTATTCTAGTCTCAAATGTTTTAATTGTGTATAAGAATTTTACAGATTCAAAATTAACCGTCACCGTCGTTACGGCTTTCTGACATAATTATAATTTTTTAACAGACTTAAAGAAGGAGAATACTAAAATAAATCTGCACATATGGAATAATGGTGCATCCACACCACATGTTGAGGTAACGTTCTCTAACAATGTTATTGTTACCACGTGTTGACTGCTTGCAAAAGGCAACATTACTTAACATACAGCAACATAATTATGCTCGACAAAAACTGCCACTGTGGAAGCACCATAAGTGATCACTTGGGTTTTTTCTGGCGTACGTCACCTCATAAATTAGTTATCTAATAGTAGTTTGATAAATTGAAGTTTCGGTTCTTTTTAGGTGTCATCAAAAAAAGTAAATCTGCAGCAAAAAAAAATTTGAGGCTTAAAATTATGTATGTTAGCTACTACTAACCGGTTCACAGACAAAATAAAATTAATTTCAGGAAATCCCACATCGCAGATATGTAGTTCGATTAGACCTTAACAATGCTAAAGTACAAACGAAACTATTATTTGAAATGATAAAACTACGAAACCCAATTGAAAAATTTAAACGAAATGGAGGATATATTTAACTTATATAGTATCTATTCGATTCGAGTTTTCAGTAACAAACAGTCATGACACAACATCTTCGAACTAGTTACCTACATTATTTCTCTAGTCATGCATAAATCAAATAATTATTGACATTAAAATGACAACAGAACGTAATTGTTTGAATTCCGAGCGTTCGGAATTCGAAACTCGTATATGTCACCGTAAAATTGTCAAATACGTTATATTGTAATATCTCTAGCGATATTGTAAAGTCTCGAATTATTGTCAAATGAACATACTGCTTACAATAAAACGCATTATTTTTCGTGAAATGCATGCGATGGTAGTCAACTCACGCGGTGTGGAGTGAAGGAGGGGTCCCCCTTGCCCAGTGGTACCACTCTCATGAAAAGATACTGTACCATTCCTGAGAAATATCGATTAATATAACCTAACCTTAAAACACTTCATATTCCCCTAAAAAGCGTAGTCGACGGAGCCCCGCTTCGCGGGGCCCCTATTTCCGAGTGCAGGGTTTAAAGGAACCTAACTAACCTAACGGGGGGGTGCCCCAAGTCCCGTTTATGGGGGCAGAGATACTTCCGTACGTTCAGTTGACAATAATTCGAGACACGTTATATTGTAATATAACGTATTTGACAATTTTACGGTGACATATATATGTCGGGTTTGTCAGGATTTATTTAGTTAGGCTCGAGCATTATGTGGGCAGAAGACGGGTTTCGTGCTATGAAAACTCACTAAATGCGATACTTTGTTTATTGTCAGGTGCTCGGTTCGGGTTGGTTGTTTCCATGGAGAAGAACCGGCAAGAAACTCCATGGTTACTCTTTTCAAACATATCTACACTGAGTAAACTAACGAATTACTTGACATTACACTTTCACACTAACACTGGTCACAATGAATCGGATACAGTTTCTAGACGTCTTCACTCCGCTGCGATCCGACCCAGAATGTCGTCCTCGCGGTGATCTGTTAACGTCAAGACTCTGTAGAAGCACGCCGTGGCGGGGTAGACTGGTATCTAGGTCGCGTGATGTCACCACTGGCGCGCTTTGATTCATTCTCGTGTCCATACCAATGACCGGATCCGACACGGCCATCCTGCTTGCACACGTCCTCGTGTGATGATACCTGCAACCAAATACTCCACCACAGAATTTTGTTCCACTCGGTCACTCCTGACCAAACCCTATATTCATCGGGTCGATGAAAGTCAAGAACTCTATTTTGTCTTAACCGAATCCTACTTTAATAAAATCAAACGTCATCAACTCATAACATAACGCCTGAACTCCCCAAAGGGTTAAACAGAGGTGCACCTAATAGTACACTCACACTCCGGTAGTTATGTCCAAGTCCCATGTACCATCAACTGGGCACTAATCCAGACTCCGTGGCTTCACTGAGAAATTCTTGATGGAAAAACCCAATAGCACTTTGCCCGATCTGGGAATCGAACCCAGGACCTCATGCTCAGCAGTCGTGTTTGCCACCACTAGACCAACGACGTAGTTTATTAAATCAAACACGGTTAAATTGGTAATACTTGAAAATAGGTCAACCCTTGGGCCATGTACCACAGTCGTTCAAATCAACCTTTATAACTCAACTGCAATAATAACTACTGGTACGGTCAAACACACTACTAAACCGATAGGGTACTAAAACAGTGGTACACAACGTATGCAACGCACACACTACGCATGTAACGCACACACTACGCAAGCTACGCACGGACTACGTCTGCAACGCACACACTACGCAAGCTACGCATGGACTACGTATGTATCACATACACTACGCATCCACTACGTACGCACTACGTATGCACTACGTCTACACCACGCATCCACTACGCACGCACTACGTATGCACTACGCTTACACTACGTATGCACTACGTATACACTACGTATGCACACCGTTAAAAGTCTCAGCCCTACAGGTGCCACACAGGCTCAGGTTGCCACACAGGCTCAGGTTGCCACACAGGCACAGGTTGCCACACAGGCTCAGGTTGCCACACAGGCTAAGGTTGCCACACAGGCACAGGTTGCCACCACTTAAGCTTACTCATCATCATCAAAATCCTTATCAACATCGACTGGTACGTGACCCACTGGTATCTTCCTTAGCCTACCCTGTACATATTTGTAGGCACGCCTAACGTTCAAAACTTTCAGTTGATGACGATCAGCGTCCAAAATCTCTAATCACTACAAGCAACATTAAAATTTACTCTTTCATTATGGTCCATTGAGTTCCAGAATCAAAATCGAAACACTCACCAAAATACTTCCATATTCCGACTCGACGGTGCAAAGGTCGACTCGCTTCTCCACCAGCACAGCAGCACTCGAACAACGCTGTCCTGCTGCACAGCGACTAGCAATGTGCAACAGCGTGCCACACTTGGAACACACCAGTGAACTGCTGCTGGCCTGCGGTCGCTGCCCAACGCCTGTAGCAGCCGTCACAGGCAACCGCTTCTTGACGGGGCGGTCGTCTTCGTCCGAAAATCCGCTTGTTTGTGTCCTTGTTTGCCGCATTCATGACATTTGATTGGTGGTAGTGTCTAGCTCCCTGACGACGGGCGCATATTTTACTTTGTTTATTTTTGTTTTTCACTATTCACGTAAATGAAGGTGGTCGAAAATGTCTCGACGTACACGAATCTGGCCTTGAACAATTCTTTAAAATGGTCCCACGAAAAACTCTAAGCGATACAAAGTCTTTGTTTTGCATTTCAAATAGTAACCCTCACTGATTGTCATTAACACTAAAAAACGATGTGTATCCCGTTTTTTTCACTTGGTAAATAACACTTGTTTACTGTCTGTTTTGAGTTTCCGATATTTCGGCGCTGTTGCAAGCACTACGATCACGGATAAACTAAAGGTATTGCGGGTGCGTGTTTATGCAGACAATTCGATCTACCCTCTTTCTTGTCCGTTTTTTTTTTTGCACTCAATAACCGACACACGAAACTCATCGCGAACTAAGTTTGTTTTCGACACTTTTTCGGTTTTTACGCAGTTGACACTGATTGTTATTAACACTGTCCCCGCAGCATGATTTCATTAGCACGATTTTATCCCAATTCTGATGTCGGGTTTGTCAGGATTTATTTAGTTAGGCTCGAGCATTATGTGGGCAGAAGACGGGTTTCGTGCTATGAAAACTCACTAAATGCGATACTTTGTTTATTGTCAGGTGCTCGGTTCGGGTTGGTTGTTTCCATGGAGAAGAACCGGCAAGAAACTCCATGGTTACTCTTTTCAAACATATCTACACTGAGTAAACTAACGAATTACTTGACATTACACTTTCACACTAACACTGGTCACAATGAATCGGATACAGTTTCTAGACGTCTTCACTCCGCTGCGATCCGACCCAGAATGTCGTCCTCGCGGTGATCTGTTAACGTCAAGACTCTGTAGAAGCACGCCATGGCGGGGTAGACTGGTATCTAGGTCGCGTGATGTCACCACTGGCGCGCTTTGATTCATTCTCGTGTCCATACCAATGACCGGATCCGACATATATAATATGGTGGACGATCACAACTAATCCGCTCACATAAAATTCTGTTTGATAGCAACAGCAATTTGCGTCGGTCTAAAACTAACATTTTAAAATTGCCAAAATGCAAATGGCAACGTATCGGTTATTCGGGATATTTGGTTAATTTGCATGTTTTGAGTGAAGTGGCGGTTAATACTCGTAGTTGCCGCAAATGGTGAGTGCCAGATCGCTTTTTACCCTGATGTTCTATTTAATTAAAATTTTCAAATTTTGAACGCAACGTTTTTGCTGGTAGACTACCTATTAAAAACTTTTGCCGTTTGGTAGGCATCGTGCTATTTGGTAGCGTTTTGTAGTTTCTGTCGACGCCTACTAAAAATAACTTACCACTAACCGAACTCTTATCATCTGTTTGTTTGTCTGTCCGTTCGTATGTCACAGACATTTCATTCCGAGTCTGTTGTTACCACTCAGTTAAAATTTAGAAAGCAAGTCTTATAACAAAAATATTATTTGGTGCAACGGAACTCTTTGTCCGGCTCGCACTTGGCTGGTGTATTCTTAGGGAACCAAAACTAAAATAGGTATAGGTATAATAGGTATTATTATTAACTATTAGAGGTGCACGCTGGTGTAGTAATGCTCCATACAGTGAGGAGTCAGGCGCCCGTCGATGTGTTGGAATAAATTATACTTAGTATTCTCCCGTGAGGGTTCCAGGTAACGTAATTGGGTACACGCAGTTTTATTTATCAATCTGCTTTTTTTGCTACTATTTGGCCAGATATTCTATTTATTATTATAAATTGCAGAATTTTTCAAACAATCAATTAGTGCATATTAAAAAACATTTCTCCGAAGCACGTCTAAAATCACTCGAATAAAGCCTTCTTCATAATTGTATGTACTCCGGTATATACTGGCTCCAGCGTTTACCATGACTGCCGGTCTATTAACTTAGCCAACAGGGCGCTAGTGTACGTAGCGTTTAGGATGAACGTATGCACTGCGGAATTGCAGCCCTCTGCCCGGATATAGTGGAAATTCATGACGTAATATAGACATGCTTGTAATGGAACAACGATGGCTGTAATAGATTGCTGGTCTGCAAGTTTTCGATGGAATTATTATTATTTTTAGGTGTTGTTGTATTTAATTATTTATAGGTATTGGTATTTTCAGGCTCAGTTCAATTTAACAGTCGAATTCCGAAGGTTGACTTGACTGATTAAGTATGTTGTTAAACACGAGAAAAAGAAAGAAAGAAGACGTACCAACTAAACTAAACCATTATAATTATTTTGGGCTCCGCCAGGGTCCCGGTCTGGCACAAAACGCGATTAAAAATATTTATCGTAGAAAAGAGGGTGATTATAATGATTACAATATTTTTTTCAGACATTCAAACAATCGTTCCGAAACAAACTTTTCCAAAAAAGAAAAAACTTAAATCCCATTCAAGTCGAATAAAATCTCCAGAAAAACGTCTTTTTTAAACCAAAAAACGTTCTTTTCCCGCAACATTCTTTCACAAATTACTTTGTGAACCCTTTCTTGTTTGAATTTATGACCTCCCAGTTGACGAGTTTCAAACAGTTTTAAAGTGAATCGAGTTACGGCTGGCTCGTTCAAAGCCGCACTGAGCCGCATACTAAACAAGTACGCAACAGTGTACTATATTCTGTATTCATCTCTTTACGAGACTATTTAACCGTTTTTTGTTCAACTCTTGTTACTCAGGCCTAGAGAAAATGTTGACAATAATCCTCTTCGGGCCTATTCTATTAATTGAGATCTATTTACAGTTATACTTAGGCTTGTTAGGCTGATCAAGGAACGAATTTTCTATAGAGGGCCACATTGTAGTAATCATTTTAGTTTACTGAGACTGTTTTTCTTAAGATATCATCTGTTTCATGATGTAGTAATTAGTACGTATTCATCGTTTTCAAGAAAAAATAATTTTCAGTAGTGTAGCTAATTCTTAACTAGAAGCAGGATGGAGTTTGAGTAATTGAAGAACTCATTAAAGTCGTAAGAAGTGTGCTCATTAAAGAAGTGCCGGGAAAACTACTACCGCTGTACTTATTACTGCCGTCAAGCTGAAATACAGTTTCAGTTTAAAAATTATATGGATACCTTAAAAAATATCGGTGTAAGTTGGTAACAGTTGGTCCATTGTCAGCCTATAAAAAGACATGCTTATTCGAGGGGATATACAAGCCATTTCCTCACGTAAAAACCGTTTACAAATCTTGTATAAAGGCCATAAGGGGATCCCTTACGTAACTTGAGGATTATATTTTTATTTGACTCCTTGGGGCCTTTGTGCGCCTGGTAGTTAAGGTAAACATAATCTCATTACGGAAAATAGTTTTCTTTGAGATATTTACAGCGCTCTTTTTCTTGTAAAATGTATTTGACATGAATTTATTATTTGACTAAAGATGTTCTTGGGAAAACGGTCAGGTGGCTATTTTTCTTTGCTTAACAAATGTATGTTCGAGTATATTCGTCACACTTATGTGTTGCTCTTTGTGTTGGTAAAGATGTTTCCAAATAGGTACTGATGTAGCTTCTGCGTGAAATTTAAAGCTGCGTCATTATTGTGAAGCCAATATTGTAAATTTTAAAAACCAGTGATTGTTTATCACTTTGGTTTATTACACGTTCAGGAAACGCCAAATATAGTTAGTGTGAAAACGATAGTTATGCAAATCATAATAATGAATAATTCTGTGTGATTGCAATAGGGAAGCGGGTCGTGTGGTCACATACCACAATTCTAGCTGAACGCACAGGTACGTAACCCTCATTACTATGTAGATATCGTACTTCCTGATCGTATTTACTTTGTGCTGACTACACTTTACCTTGGAGCTTCGGGTGTATGATAAAAGAACAGTAGCATTTGGACCTATTCACGGTAGTTGTGTTACTTATCGGTTATTTCTAGATTCATGTAGGTATTCATAATTAGCTGAAATAAGGAATGAAAATGATAAACCAACCAACCAAGTGATATCGTATTTCCCAGTGTTAACTGGGTTGTGGAGGTCAGATAGGTAGTCGCTCCATGTAAAATACTGGTATTCGGCTGCATCCGGTTAGACTGGAAGCCGACCCCAACATAGTTGGGTAAAGGCAGGCAGATGATGATGATGAGGGAATGAAAATGATAAAACGGGTCAATTACGGCCTCGAATGAGAAGTATAACATCGAGTATAATAGAAGGCTTTTCCCAGCAGTCGAACAATTAAGGCCATCAAAAAAAAAAGCGGCCAATTGCGAGTCGAACTCGCCCAGGAAGGGTTCCGTAACAGCAAGTAACATTTATTATTATGGTAAATTGCGGTTTACGATTTATGACGTATTAAAAAAAAATACTTACTCGATCTCGTTCAAACCAATTTTCGATGGAAGTAAACGTGGTAATGTACACATGTATTTTTTTAGTTTTATCATTCTCGTATTTTAGAAGTTACGGGGGGGGGGGGACACATTTTTCCACTTTGGAAAGGGTCTCTCGCGCAAGCTATTCAGTTTAGAAAAAAATGAAATTGGAAACATCAAATACCCCCACACGTATGGGTTTCATGAAAAAACTTTTTTTGAGTTTCAGTTCTAAGTATGGGGAACCCTTCTATTTTTGTGTGAAATTCTTAATGCGGTTCACAGAATACAAAGGAGATATTTTGTTCGGAGTTTAGGCCACCCACATAAATTGTAGCATTTAACAATGAAACGTACATTGTTTTTTTTCCTTATAACCTCTAGATTACAGTGGTTAAATTAGCTAAGCCATGTCTAACCGGAATAAATACGAAAAATCTGCAAAAACACTTACGAAAACCAAAATAAACAGAAAAAGTAAATGTCAAAATAATGAAGTTGTCTGTCAACCACTAAAAAAGTGGATTTATAACGTTCCGTGCGACGTTGATTGTTTAAACCATCTATGCGATTTTAGTTTAAACCTTTAAATTTGCATTAAAAATGCTTACAGTTTAAAAAAATGCTTACAGTTTGACTTGAATGTGCCCTGGCGGTTGAGAGTATGTCATGCTCACTCAAATATCTCGCTGATTATGGCGCGTGTGTCGGACCATTTAGTTCCCTTCAAAATGGTTGAGCTGAATGGTGCTGATCCATGCGTCATGTTCGTGAACGGGCGCTGTCAGTTGTGACTGGTTATCTCTTAGTTGCCATGGCTTATTTGAATGAATTATTTTGTTTTTACTATGGACACTTTTAACGTGCACATCTTGCTACATTGTTCTCACATAATTTACCATCTCAACATGAATGATGTAACCAAGATTTTGTAATAATAATTTGATTCAAAAGAGTGTCCATGGAGTTTCTTGCCCGTTCTTCTCCATAGAGATCTACGCTAGGGAATGGGCAACTACAGTACTTTCACAGTTTTTATGTCTTGTGACTGGGACTGTAGCTACATTTAATTTTCATCTTTGTTTCGGCAATTCAAAAGCGCCTGTAACTGGCCTACTTGAAATAAATGCTTTGATTTTGATTTGAAAATATTTATTTTTATATTCTGTTCTGATTCTATTATAATTATAGCAATTAGGATTACCAATGGGTAGGTACCGTATTTTTTTAGTAAACGAAATAAACGCCCCTATTCACGTAAGTATTTTCTGTCAAATGACATTGACCGCAACGGGAATGATTCGACTCGAAAAAAAATATCATAACATAGCTTATTTATTGTGATTTGTAAGATTCCGGTTTCATTTTTATGTAATATTTCGTTGAAATACTTAATATTTTTTTGTTGTAATATGAATAATAAATGCAATGACCAGGGGGTCTAAAATGGCCGCTTTAGCAGAATCGTAAATGAATCACGTTAAAAAATTTAAATTCTTAAAATGGTCTTTGTAACCATTTTCATAAAGTCCATTTTAAGAATTTTTAATTTATGTGATTCATTTTATGAACAGAATGCTTGGTTGACGGATTCGTGATGAGGTTGTTCACACCCTGTATAAATGCTAATGCCCAACAGTGTATGAAGTGGTATACAAAAGAAGAATCTTGGAATGAATCCGTGCACTTCTAACATAGCCTCACACAACAAGACAAGACAAGCAATAGAACTCACCATTAAATCCAAACAAACAAAAACACGGTGCGATGGCACTGAATAGTTCCGCTTCAATTAGCGCCGTGTTCCACCCTTGTCAATGTGGTCTGCCCTAATATAACTCCCGTGATGCCCCTTGATTAATGTGCGACGAGCTGGCGCTTGGAACGAAGCAGAAGGACCGCTGTTTTCAGAAGTGCTAGCCAAGATGGATAGAAAACATTTTTCGAAAAAGCATTGCTTCAATCCATTTGAGATCCATATCTGGACATCGAGGCGTCTAATTATACTGCTAAAAGAAAACATATCTATAAATCCTTATCAAACAAAATTATTTACAATATTAAATGTGACACAACGCATAAAAAGGGATAAATCTCAGAGCTTCTCCTGAAAAAAGTAACTTTTATTTTTTGGCCGATTTTTTGGGGTACAAAAACGCTCTTCATAGCCAGCGACGTTGCCGCCTGCTGCCAATTTTATCTATTCTGTTGTTGCTGCGGTTGTCGTCGAAATTGTACCTCTAATCTTTTAAACCCTACTGTGTCGAAACCCAAAAGTTTCGTGGTTATTTCACGGTTCTCTTCATGTGTTTTTCGATCTTCGTAGACTTATTCTTCTCCTTTCTTTTGACTTCTTAAGTCGTATCTTGGTATGAGTGGAAGTTCTGTGCCTGTCTATTAGGTGCTTCAAAGGGCTAATAATAACAGGCTTAATCGCCTTATATCGCTTTATGTGAGGGATTGAGAGCGGTCCTTGTATCTAAGGTGTTTGAAGGTAAGGCCTTGGTAAGCAGGGTTACGGCAATACCCGTTAGTGACGGTATTGTTAGTAAGGAAGAACTCATGAGTCATCTTCATAATTTTAGGATAATTATTTGGAGCATAAAAAATAACTCCAATAATTCCAATAATATTTAAAAAAATAACTCCGTTCCAATAATAATAAAAAAAATAACTCGGTTCCAATAATATTTAAATAAATTACTCACTTCCAACAATATTTAAAAAAAAAAACAATCCGAGTTCCAATAAATTAAAAAAAATACCTCATCGGCCTAGTAAACAACTGCGACAAGTAAGATTTGTTGACTTTTTTTCCATCAGGATTCCTCAGTTATAGCAGCCACGGAACTAGGATTTATGCCCGGTTGATGGCAATAGGCACTATTAGGCACATATCTGCCTAACCCTAAGTAGATTCCAGATGTTATGTTATGGTAACATTTAAAAGAGTCCCTTTTACTAAAATACAAAAGAACATTTTGGTGCAAGGATTTTTTTACCACCCACCCAGCGACAAAGTTGAGTCATCTGTCAAACACATTCACGTTAGTAATGTATTTTCAGTCCAATATAAGTAACATTATTTCACAAATCCTATTCTTGAATACATTATTGGATACGAAAAGTTCAATAAGCCATTGACTACGAAATAAAATAAACAATGTCACAGTTGATTGACTCAGCCTCGTAAATACGAGTAGCTGAGACATTCAATATTTTCTTTTTATACGCAAACATTTGGAGTAGCAATAAGAATAAATTACATTTTGTGAGAAAGGTAAAAATAAATGTTTAAGTAGATGGATTGACGGCCCGTCAGGAACATTCGTGTTCCTGACGGGCCGTCATCTTACGAGACTCACACTTCGAACGGCGTCTTCCTGTTGGCTCACAAATACACGGATCTACAATAATCACTCGATTAAAAAAAACCAGCGAAGACTAGCCCTCTTGTAAAAGTTCTCAAGTCTCTGGAACTAGTTGTAAATGTTTCCAATTTCTATTATTAGTTAGTCGGAGAGTTTCCACTGTAATATTATAATGAGTTTGCTATTGCCGCCCCGTTACACAACTTAGTTTTATGTAGTGATTTACATTAAGAAATTATTATATTAGTTGAATTCGCTGCGTAGTATTTCAATGTTGTGTTAAATCACAATTTGGGGCATTGACTTAACTATTTGTTCATTGAATATTTGTAACATAAACACGTTATGATAATGTTGTGTTTGTACACTTGTACAATTCCGTTAGTGTGTAAATAATAATATAACCATTCCGGCATTGCTCATGGTACGAAATTCGCTAGAGTGACATGTTTGTTACCCCTGTGGGTATCGTAAAAGACGACAACTTACCTACAGTGGGTAAGTTGCACACACTGAAGGTGCACAAGCATGGCTCGAATAATGTTTACTGCACTGTAATAACTATAAATGTTTATGGATGAAGAGGGAGAGAGAGGTCAAAAAAATGTGTATGGATTATGTAAAGAATGAGATGAAAAAATAAGAGAAAGTAACTGTAAGAGGGTAGAAAGATGTAACTAGCGGACGTCACGCGGATTCACCCGCATAGTACCCGTTCCCGTGGGAGTACGGGGATAAAATATAGCCTATGTTACTCGCTTAAAATGTAGCTATCCATTGCTGAAAGAGTTTTTTTAAATCAGTCCAGTAGTTTTTTCGTTACATACAAAAATACAAATCTTTCCTCTTAATAATCTTAGGTCCATGTTCACTGAAAAGATAACAGTCTGATATCTAAAAACAGCTGTCATTGTGACACGTTCCCATACAAAAATGTGTTCTAAACATAGTATTACCTTAGTAGACCTTAGTATAGAAGTAACGATAATCATGTGCACCTGGTTTCCTTTCACAACAATTTATATAAAAGAAAGAAAATACATTTATTTGCAGGTGTTTGATTCTAGGAATGGGACAAACCTCTCCAAATACCCGTAACGGTGGTAGTTAAAGCAATTAGCGGGGAGTGTCGGGTGCGGGTTCAATCCAAGCGGCGGAGGCGGTGGCGGTACAGAGGGATGCGACAATTACTTGAGATTGGTGACCTGAGCTTAAGGAGAGGAAACGCCGTTTTAAATGAACGTGAGTGAAATATCCAGCCAATACAATGATGGAGTTATCAATACTGCTTGCAAGCTGAGCAAGCAGAAGTGGCAGGGAGCCGACCACAATTGTCAAAAGATTCATTGCAGTAATTGTGTCTTGGAGTTGAGAACGTGCGTCGGCTGGTGAAGTGTGGAGCAGACAGTTAGATGGTCCGACAACCTCAAAAATGTTGCTGAGTTCTGGTTGAGGATGGCGAAGAAGAAGGCTTATTTCCGGCTGTGGACTGCAATAGTATTGTAGTGCCCTGTATGTGTCCAACTATACCTGACGTTCGTTGATTAACAGACTAAGGTCCATGTTCACCAAAAAGATGACAGTCTGATATGGGAACATGTCACAGTGACAGCTGTTTTTAGTTAATCAGGCGGTTATCTTTTCGGTGAACATGGACCTAAGCAGTGCCGTGGTCATTAATTCTCATTCCTTCTCTGTACTCGAAGAGACCTGCAGTGACAAAGTTGTAAAGAGTATCCTAATAACAAGATTAACGAACGTCTTATGAGTATTAACACTTCATTTATATGATAATAAAAACCCCTTTTAAGTCCTAATTAAAAGCTGAAAGTACCGATAAAATGTACCTTCACAGAACTAATCAGCAATCAAGTGGAAACATATGCTGCTTATAGTTGTAAACATGACGTTTTAATTAAGATATCTTCTTCTTAACTGTAATACTTAAGACGATATTGTTCCAAACTTATCTCTTAACGTAACACAGTAATCGAGTTATGAGAAAACTTTAAGTAGATTGTTTTGAGTCGCGTTAAGATTGTTAAGAAAGTTAGTCGCGTGTATTCTGCAGAGGAATGGAACTTTACTTGGTTGTGTTGTTTCGGTTTTCGGCTCATCTTCATGAATATGAGGACTGAAAAGTATTATAAAGACAGTCCCACAGATACAGGTATTGTAGGAAAGTTTACGCTTCAGCATTCATCATTTATCTTTAAAAATATTATCAATTCTGTGAGGAGATCTAATGTAGAGATGTTTAACCTCAAATTAAGTCAAATTACAAGTGCTCGGAAAGCGCGACTCTACAAAAAGCAGAAGCGTGCAAATCTAGTATTAGTTGTAGTTACTGAAGTGCACACTTATTCTGGTTGAACAGTGTATTAGAATAATAGACACTAACCTCTACGATCAAGCTCAATGTACCAAATTAACGAGCGTGTACAGTCGTTCCATGTTATTACAGGTGACTAATAGGCAACCCCTTTGCATAATAACTCGGAACACGGGCGTCGTAAAAGATAACTAAGGGATTAATAACATCAAGAAGTTAACTAGCAGTGTCCTAACATAAACATTTTACGATCACTAAGCTGTCTGTCAAGTGTTCATTGTTGTCATTAGGAAGAGGTGGTTCGGAGGTTAAAATACTTACATCGGCATATTATTCGTGTTTAAATTCGAACATAAAATATACATGAATTACAAATACGTCTACAAAAAAAAACAAGCGGTGCAATCTTTGGGGACAGCCGATAGAAGTGTAAACTCGTAGCCGATCCGCTACGGCGTAGCTGTTCGGCTACGAGTGCTACGAAGCATTAAGTGACGGTCGCGCGAGTTTCATGATTTTTGTTCACTCAAAAAGTACTCAACGCGCCTAAAAAGTTTTCACTTCAAATAAATGTGTTTGAAGCACCATCACCATGAGCACGACTGCTACTGAGAAATTCCTGGTGAAGAATCCCAATTATAATAATTTTGCTCGACCTGGGAATCGAACCTACTTAGTACCTCTTGCTCAATATTCGCGCCTGCGGCCGCTAGACCAACGAGGCAAGATAACTATTTCACAATTTAAAACCACATTCTCCAGCACGTCTCAAGTTATTACAATTACTATGAAGACTGATTGTCTCTCCTTACGGCGCTCATGTGCGGTACTGAGCAAAATTGATCGGTTGCTAAGCCGAGCTCGCGTAATGGAGTGGCCAGGCTGGCCCACTGTGTAATGACACCACCATCTTACGTCATTGTCTGCCAAGGGTTGAAGAATTTTCATTGTTCTTGAAAATTGGAGTTGAAATTATGGAGGGTAAATCAAGCAATTTCTAGTCGTATTCAATCTTAAATCTCAATTTTTGCTTTTGTTCGGTTTTCTGTGTTAGATATTACTCTCTTATCTTTGTGATTAATTTTTCTGAGGTTTCACTAGTGGACAGATGTGGTCGAATCAAATTTAATAATCGGGTAAATGCATAATATTATAATCTTTATTATAACACGCAAGCTACTACTTACGCTACTATCTGAACAATCTTGTAGTAGTCAATGTCATTATTATGACTATGAGCATAATGCTTGCCTTTTCTCTACGTTCAACAAATTAATAATAATTTTTCTCTTGAGATATCTTTTGTAACTTTGAGGCCAGACCCATCTGACTATTTATGTTAAAGTAACAAATAGTTGATTTACATTTGGTATGTAACAATAAACAGGGTTTTGGTCTGTTAATCCATTTCAGTCAAACACTACAAATCTTATTTACTGAACTTATTTGCACAAATTAAAGTGGTCGAGAGATGAATTGCTTACTAAGCCGTCTTCGCCACGACGCGCGGCGCGGTGTACGATCGACCCCTCACTGCTATTGAATGGTACAAAATCACCCCGCACCGAAGGCTGATTGATTGGACCCCTTGAGCGATGGCGGGGGGCGATGGATAGTGTCTTCTTTATGGAGTGCTGTAATTAAGCGTTTTGTGATTAATTTGAAAGGTAGAGGTTATTTGGTGATTGTGAATAATGATAGTGGGGAGGGTTTACATAATGGTGTTGGTGGAAGTGATTTTTGTTGATGCAAACTATTCCTATTCTGTAGTGCAAATACACACAGTATTAGTCAGCAAAATCGGGTAGAACCTGAACAGGCGCAAGAGCATAACGATTGTCATAATCCAATTTGCCTTTGAATGATTAACTCAGGATTCAGAAGAATCGGGGCTTCGGGACTGTTCGAAAGGGATACCGTGGCCCTGGAATACAAAGGGCGATGAGGGAATATGGATGGGTTTAAGTTAGTAAAAGTCTGACACTCCTTTACGCGTCGCTCAGAGCTGGAGAAATCATTTGATTTGATGATTTCTCATCTGGAAAAAAAGGATTCAGCAGATAGAAAAAAGTTACTGGCCTGAATAAAATAATTTCATCTAACTCATTAAATCAACAACGCACCACGTGAATTAATTTCTCATGTATCAACTTGTTACCAATAATTCCGACAACTATTCCCCCGCAAACACACAGACAGATGTACTGAATCAAACTGTTTCTAATAATCGTCGCCTCACCGCCTCACCGCGGATCGAGACCAACAAGGATTTATTATTATTAGCGCACGCATTTGTTATTCAAAATGACATTAGGATAATTTCTAAGGGCCGCAGAAAAACAAAACGGGGTAGTGACCGTATGTGGGTGAGTACAGAAGGTACGCTTTGATCACATGTACACTTTGACCAGTGGCTAAGCGGATGTACGGATTTTCAATGAAGCACGGGACTAGCATACCTAATATATTATTTACTGAATGTTAGAAGTAATGTTCGGTCAACTGCATGTATGTGTAACACTTGAACTTAAAAACCTACGTTACCTACTGTTACGGAATAAAGGCACCGGCACAACACAAGTTTAACTGTTCCTAGCAAAGTGCGGTTGACTGTCCCATTCTAGTTAGTAAGGGGTTTGAAGACTTTGGACTGCCCAACTTTCCACCATTTAATGTTAGTATCAAAAAAGCTGATCAACAAACAGACTGAACATTTTTTTTTTAATTTTTATGATCAACAGGATCACTCCATCATTATGTCAGCCAGAAATCCGTTACTACTTGACATAGGCTTGGTTTTGTTTCTGTCATATTCCCATTTCCAAACTACCCTAACCCCGAAACTCCCTGTTAAACTCTGCATCGTGCAATCAGCCTCACTATTAACCTTGTAGACTTGTTAATCTCAACGACACGGTACATCACTAAGCTCCTTCCGACGTAAGTGTCACCCGGTTACAACTCACGTTAACTGCTGTTCTATGTGCTCGCTGTCACAATGGCTGACTGAATTAACAACTTACAATCAAAAGGTTGACATCACATTGACTACAGATCACATAATTATACATATACCTGTCTAAGCAATGTTAAATTATTGTGACAAATTGCCAGCAAACTATGATACTGGTCATTCGAAAATCTGGCGTAAAAGTTTGTAAACCAGACCTTCTCAATATCTCTGGTTATGCTATGCTAATGATTGGCCGGTCGGTCGGGTTGGCGCGACCGACAGCTTGAACAAGGAAACTGACGGCTGGCTGGCTCGGCTCGAGCGAATTGAATTAATAATTCATGAGCAGCGGCTAAGATTCCCCAGCGCGAGGGTTGCCGAAACGCCTAAGGATTTAGCTTCTTTATTTGAAAAGATTTTACACCCCACACTTTTAAAATGAGATTAGAACTGGGCAGTTGAAAGATAGAGCGTAATGTGATGTGGGAAACGTTCATAGCAGCCTGAGGGCTATGCACGATCGTCTGATGTATGGAAATTATTTGATTTTCTTCATATAACATTTTACAGAGCATCAGTGGCCCAGTGGTGTAGATCCCGACTTACGAACAGAAAGTCGTGGGTTCAACCCAGACAGGCGCATTACTTTGTGTAATTTATTTCATCACGAGTTTGTCCCAGCAATGGGCACATTAATAGGCTGATGATGATGAAAATTTTAATCAGCCCAGTACTCCTCCGCACCACACCAGTACAATCAGTAAATTATAGAAACCAAAAATCTCAAACACACATACAATGTTTATTATGACAAGATATCGTAACAAGCAACAGTTCAAAATAGAAAAAGAAACATTAACTTAATGAGTGCAAAGAACAAATCTCACAAAGACAAACATAAATAATAAATAGTTTGTTAGATGTGTACAGTATTAGGTGACTCCTTGTCTAAAGGATTTGAGCCTAATCCCGTCAGCCAGGATTAGGGACAGAATGTGGAACATCAACAACTGTGTGGAACAAATATATTGTTCTGTTGTGCTCAAGATTGGGGGAATCGCGGGGAAAGGATTGCTAACTTAGAAACAGTTTGAGTAACATCGAGATTTGTTCAACTTGGAGTAAATAAAGTAATTTCGAGAAGGAAATTAACTTCGCGCTAAGTTATTTGTTTGCAAGTTTAAAGGAATTACTACAGCGTTGTTAAACGATTTAGACTATGGGTGAATAGATGCTGAATAAGTCCTATTTTTTTTTTTTATTTAATGAGGTTTTCATTTATGCCCATGCAACAGATGGCTACTAGGAAATAATGACCTCTACGATCTAAGGAATTGATAAAAGGGCAATAAATCTCGAGATAAGAAAGAAGAAGACGAAGAGCAACAAAAATATAAGAATAATATAATTAGCAAAAAAAAAAACACGTTTTTTACAAAAGTACCTTGAGTGTAAATAGGTAAATTCAAATATCTTTGCAAATTGCCCATGTTTCTCTGTCCACACAATCTTAGCGTTGGGCTAGACATTCATTTCCTGAGCGAGTCCTCCCCGGTAATCTATCTTCGTTTACATTATAATATTTGTATTTACTTAAGCTAACAGAGTGCTTAGCCGTAAGGCGTAGGCGTCTAGGCTAATTAAGTTCAAAGAAATGAATGGAGTAGCTGTAAAAAACAAATTATGGAAAATAAATTACAAAAGTTTCATTTCAGCAATATTGGATATCTTTATAATCTTATTATCTCGCGTTACAGCAGAACTCAGAAATATTGAAGTGAACTATCACAGTCCAAACAACAATACACAAATCAAGAAAGGCGTTGAACTACTTACGGTAACAAAACACAATTGGAACCACAAAAGTAAATGCTATGAGGTAAGCTGTATAGCACTTTCTCTTATTACATCCTGTACAACACGGCAGCGGAATTACAGCGCATAATGAAACCAACCAAGAACCGGCCACAGAGAATTACGGAAATAACAAAACTAACCAAGATGTTTAATTAATTAACAACCCCAAAAAACTAATCACAATGAAAGCTTCTAAACGAACCTTTGACGATGCAGTCAAGATGCTTTCTGCCTACCAGGAAAACATAAGCGTACAAGAGAAGCTCTGAAGAAAACCCACCACGTATTGCAATTTTTAAATTACTGGTACTATTCCGGTTATAACTAAGCAAACTTGATGAGAGGCTTGCCATGTACCAGGACAGCAGCAGTGCGACAGAGCAACGAGGACAGATGCGGTCGTGTAATGAGTGGCTTCCTTCGCTTATTGCTTGCTGTACAGAATGGCAGGGAAATTAAGGTCGCTACGGGTCACACCGAAGAGAACTCTTTATATCGCAGAAAAACAAATGTTGAAGGATTATGAATGACTTTAGTACTTGTTTCAAAAACGTTGGAAAATTACACACTAGTAGAAACATCAACACACACAGTAACAGATGTCATAAAGATATCTAAATGTCTTTTACTAGGACCATTAACCGCTGCCGATTTTGATCTGAGACTATCATGAGCGAACATCGAAGAAATCAGCAGTTTCACGTTACACTATAGTGTGTAAGGCGGTCAATGTATGTTCGTTGATAATTGGACTCGTTAATTTTCATTTTTAAAGACCCTGTGCAAATGGCTTTGTAGTTGAGTTTAAATAGTCTTTTTACAAGAGAGCATAATGATTGCTTAATTTGCGAACATTCTACTTTAAAGCGGGAACCAAACTCTTAATTACTTTGTTCGTATATTGCTTGATAATGAATTTTCATTTTGTTTCATTATATAGGGATCAAGTTGTCTTGTTATGGCTGATAATTGTATGAAATCCTCTAAAGTTTTCACCGCCCTGTCCACAGTTTAGTTTTGGACCCACCGCTTATATTATGTTTTTGATCACACAGTTTATATTTTCGCTCTATTATCGACTCACCCAAAGTAAGAAAAACGAGCAACAGATCAGATACACTACTTAATCAAAGAGTTAATAAAAGTTACTTAGTTGCTTAGTGGTAAAAAGAAGTAAAGTACCTTGTAAGATCAGTTCCAAAGTATACAGACAGTTCTGTATAGAGAGCCCTCGTAGTTGTACTGGACTAGCCCTCAGAGATCTACGTTTATGTAACCTATATACTGGTTAAAGGCTGGTTTTATTAATACGACAGTATTTGCAAATCATGATTTGTTTTAAAAGAAGACGGTCTTTCTTCCCTGTGGTTCCTGCTCAAGTGTATTTAAGCTGCTTGCGCACTTCGATTCGTGTTTACACAATTACAGCATTCAATGTTTACTGTACATACATACTCAGGTTTCTTTCCCTTGAGGGTAGTTACGATCTTTACGTAATCTTTAACATCTATGATTATAGATATCGTGTTTAGGGATCCATTGCTCATCAAAGTTTGTAACTGGAGCTGCTCCTCAGGGGACCTCTCTTTTTACCTTTGAAGACCACTGAAAAGACATGTCATGTCAGCGAAATTTGCCATAAAGTAGTCCTTTCAAAACTAGGTATCTCAAATGAGAACGTCGCAGTTTATAAGACGCCACCTTAACTCCGTAGGCTCAGTAATTGAGTTGAACTAGGGTTCGCCCAGTAATTGTGATAACCGTTTGGTTAGCGGTCAGTCCTCGGTAATCGCCGTAATACCGCGCCTAGCTGGGGGTAGGTCGCGAGCTTCGTGTTAAAGCGGCACATGCATCAGACGACTTTTCTATTTGTAAAGATAAGTCACAGTCTTATATTGAACAAGAAGAACATTACAAGTTTAGCAGTTTGGTTTACTGCCTCTGTATTGGAAGGAATTTTGTAGCAAATTAATAACAGCTAAAATTGATCGATCTCCTGATTTAAGTGGCAGTAAAAAAATTGCAATTGCCAAATGATTGGGTGGCCGAAGTAGAAAAAGACAATAATTTCATGTTTGATACTCATTTTCAAACAACAGGTTCTTATGCTGCGAAATTACAAGCTAAGCTAAGCTAAGAAGAGAAAAGCTCGCATTTTTTAACACTGTTTCACACTATTTCTTCCTCGTAGTTTTTTGATGATGGTTCCGTGGCCCCCATCCGCATGCGTCGCCGGAAAAGAGATCTCCTCATAGTCGTCCTATTTATCTCATTGGTGATCCATTTTTTATCAAATTCGCGGAGCGCGTATATATTCCTCTGACAGGGTCGCCATGTAAGGTGCGGTGTTGATGGTAAACGAAACCAACGAATGCTCGAATAATACTCAGATATATTTCATACGATAGTGCATATAAATGGTTACAAAGGTGCATAGATTATAGTAATACAGATCTTATACTAGGTACTTAATACAACCCTTACAATCCGTTGGTTACGAAAATCACAGAAACGGTTAATGCAGCGACGTTTGAGGAGAAGTAGAAGTATTTTGGCCAATAGGTGACTTGTATTCAGCTATGAGACTTATATTTATTCAAAAACTGGGAATCGAAACCAGTTTCCCTATCTAGTTGTGAACGGTAATCCAACTAGTCGCTAGATCCACAGCAATCTCTACAAAGGAAATTAGTTTAATGAACACGCTAGGGGTTAACGATGGTAAACACGCATTTAGTATAACGTACAACATAGACTGAGAACGTATTACGTAGAGCGTACCTGCGTAATGGCGCCGTCAAGTAATATGATAGTGATGCGCTAATGGACGTTTTGCGGCCATGTTTAGTGATGTGCTTCGGGCAAATCGGTTTACGTTATGAAGGTTTTAGTTACATCGTTATGTGTATTCTGATAGATAATAGTCTTCTTGCATGGGTATTAATAAAGGACTAAAATTCGCTTCTAGTAAATGAATATGGAAGTGACATTCAAAATCTGCTAACTTGTGCTACTAAACCACTTTGCTGTAGCCACTAATTTTAAATTCCAAGATTTTTCGGGTTCCGTAGTCTTGTGGCACCAAAAGGAATGTTGACCTTGTACATAGAATGAAAATATTCCCACACATTCCAGTTAAACTTGCCATCAGATCGAGTAGAATAGAGTACGTATTCAATCCAGACCTGATTATCACACTCTTTTAATTGCAGCACTTAAAGCAGTAGCGGGCAAGTTAACCACGTTACCATGGCGACCATAAGTCAAAGGGTAATCGCGTTAACCGGTCGACGGGGGCCCGTCCTGCGCCCATCCGGCCCGTCCCGACACGACTCGGGTAATTCATTTAAGTACAAGTAAATTGCATTTTGAATGCATACATTTTTCAGGTGTCGTTTTTATTTGACTAAAAGAGTGAACTTTATTCATTTTAATATTGAATGAATTTAATAGTTTTTGAGAGTGAATTACGGTTTATGGGAAATGGCTATGTTTAGCGATTGAGCTATTATGGGAATTTATTTTCAGTACAGCATTCTAAAATTGCCATTTCATTCTGTTACAACAAAACCATGATAGATATTCATTATTCATATTTAATTTGGAAAGCGCAGAATGTTCTGTATTTCCATGCATTTCATGAAAGAGAGGGTAAGAACGAATGGCTAAAGAAAACGTGTTGCATCGACCTCGTAACATGGGATGAGAAAAGAAATATGATGATTCCTACGTAACATTCAATTCATCCGTTCGTTTCATTGCTGTTGCAACAAAACAGAATAAACCTATCTAATAATTGAACTCCTGATGTATTGCATCGCTACTGTACAATCTATCTAGCTCTGGCACAAACTAGGATATTTTCAGAGCTGTTCCGTAATTTACTGCCGATAGCAGTAGTTTTACGTCTGGCATTGATGTAGCACATATTTTTATTAACTTTTTGGGCTCATTTGTTACCGTGATGCATGGTTACTGCTCTAAATGTACAAATGTTTAGGGATGTATTGCACGGGAATCAATTGTTCAATGAGTTGTAAAATGCAACCAGACTTTTCGACTTTTTTGTGCATTGTTCTAATTTTGTAGATAAAGTTGGCTGGTATTTACAATCTCAATTGGTACTAGAATAACATATGATCAGCCTTTAACGTCCTCATTGCTGGCTCACAGGCCTTCTGTTTTCGAGAGGGTAGGCTGTGTACTACCACATGGTCCCAGTGCCGATTGGGAGTCGTCACTGGTCTTTGAATATTTGCTTGTAGGACGTGCCGATATCCTCAAATGTTTTTTTTTCGGATATGTAGGTAAATATATTGTCTAGTCTCAAAAGATCTTAATAAAAATATCAATTTTTCTGTTTAGAAAAATACACGAAAAAACCTGAGGCTTAGTTAAATATTCCCCTTGAAAGTGATAAGCTCACCCACTACTACCCGTGTATGTTTGTAATAATTATGAAGAAAGTGAAGATTAAAAAAAAACAGTTAAAAACCAAGCTATACGCATGAAGGAACTCGAACAAAAGGTGCACAGAATGTGCCTCACAAAAACACAGTAATTTATGGTGAAAACTGTACCAAATTCCACCGGCAGTGGTTTCCGAATTAGCATACATGTAAATGGAAATGTATGAAAGTTTACCCAGGTGGCAGGTATTACGTACGATCAACTAATTTACTACGATTTAATTAAAGGAAATTTAGTAATAATATCAGCTAGATGTCATTACGCGGAGAAGACGTAATTGCGATCCAAATACCTTTCACCATACGAACCACGAAACTTGTTCGTGTTCTCGTATCACCAGGAGCTATTTTGTAACATGAAAATTGGTCATGTTTTCTTCTAATTGGATCGAATATACTTTGCGGAATTAAATGCAGGACTAAATTTATCTTACATTAAAATTTTCCATTTCAAAAGAATCTAATGCGATTTCTTTGTTTTTAGTCAGCCTGAGTTGTGCCACTCTTGAACAAAGGGCTCCTCCCATTCCTTCCACTTTTCTCGGTGTTGCACATCTTCTTGCTAATTAACGAGAAAGCCTTCCAAGGAGTCCCGCTATCTTCTCTTCGGTCTGCCGCGACCCCATGTAACTGTTTCAGGGCTTCAGGTTTGCGCCGATTTCTTTTGGGATGTATAATTTAAAAAATGCCATTTTCATGCTTTATGTTTCGTACCATACGTGTTTCCGAACGCATTTCTTGTCGTTCGAGCATCTGACAGCGTTTGTTTTTGACGTTTGCTTTTTGTCTTTGATTCATTACGAGATTACATCGAATTTATTGATTGATTGAGATCATTGGAAAATCCAAGTGAATCTTTTTTGATTGCAAGATTTTGGTTATAATTCAGTGTTAATTGGACAAAACATCCCCATTTGTACCAGAAAACGGGTTTATTTGTTCATTGTCAAAGCGCCGGTTTGAGGTTAAGCTTAGCCCCGCGTGCGAGGATGAACATTGAAGGGACCATTTCATAATTGTGAGAAGTGTTGACTATTGTGCCGTTTGAACTGTTATTGTGCTGCATTCCGACCTGTTACGCGCTACTAAGACTAGCGTCTGTTGAAACATAGTCGGATCTGCCAATTCATCCACCACATACATAACACTATACACACCCACACACAGACATACAGCAGACCCGGCGTGACCAAGGACTGGTCACCCTCTTCAGCCCACCGGCACCAGGTAAGTCACTTTACGTAAGGGCAACTTAATTTGATTGTCTCCGCGAATCGCGGACAGTTCGGTCACCACAATTTGCCCTGGTTGTAGACCGAACATAAAAAAATCGTGTAAACCTCATTAATTGACATGTTGTTCCTTTCATTCACAAGGACTGCTCGTGTATTATAAATATTTTGACAGATCTGACGATTGTATTATCCCTATTTATTAAAACCGTATTCAAAGCTATTTATTTTCAGCAGGTAGGTGGAACAAGCGCAAACCGTCAGACTCCATCAGTTAGCTGTCACCTGTCATCTTAATCCCTTTCATACAGGGAGGCTGGGAGGGTACACTACCGAGTGCTCAAAGAAAACGCCAAGAAAGGAAATTATTTATATATCCCTTTACAAAGTATCCCCTTCACGTGTTAAGGTTCAAACGGGTTTATACATCGCGTGTGTTATATTCAGCAACAGCTCATTCACCTCACACACAATGGATTATTAATCAAAATTTGATTTTGATGATTTTGATTTTGATGTTTTCAGCAGGTTACTGTTATGTGTTCTGTACCCGATTTTGTCGAATTTTATACCCATTTGACAACACAGTTTGAAATCCTGATGTTAATACTCGTTCGACACTGATGTCCATTTTAATACATAGTAAGCAATAGGTACCTTCATTGCTAAATTAAAAACTGTTGTTTTTTTTTAATTATTTCTTAACGAGAAATACGTTTACTTAAAAGATTTTTTATTCTATAAGACCTTACTTTTGCAAGCAAGCTTACTTTTGATCATAAACGAATATTTTCTGAGAAAAGCTTATTATTGAACGAAAACTTAGGCACCACATAATTGACGTAAAATTAATAACTAGGAATTTGCTCGTAAGCGCGAGCTCATCTAGCAGACGTCATACATGTTGTTCTAGAGTCTATTATGTTTTCTGTAACTCAATATCATTATTGGTAGGTATTATATTATACTAAGCTCGATTACCACTGACTGACTGATTGACATAATTGTTCTCCCAGATGGTGAAGGGGAAGGTGGGTATATTTTGACAGATTCGTAAACAAGTAACTCCCGCGAGTATGGGAAAAGTGCCAAACCTCCCCTTTTCACCCCCCTTCCTCCCCCTCCCTATCGTTTCTCGGAAACAAAGAGATGAGTGCTCTGATTTTTTTCGGATTCGTATAGAGGAGGCTTGGCAAAGTAAAAGCCATTTTTCAAAATTGATCCCCTTCTCCCCCCCTTTAGGCGGATCTCGGAAGTTAAGAGACTTGGAACATTTATTTTTTCAGATTCATATAAAGGGGCCATAAATCAGCCAAAATCATTTTTCATAACTCCCCCTTCTCCTCCCCTTCACTCCTCCCCCCATCGCATCTCGGAAATTAGGACACGTAGAGGCTTTTTGATTTGACTATATACTTTATTACTGAAGGGCGTTGAAATTTGTATTGCCGCCCCTCCCCTCCCTACTCTCCCCTAAAATTGAAAGGGGTGTAACTTCATAACGGTTAGGGATAGCTATTGGGTATTTGAACGAATATTATAGTAGGCGTCAGAATCTGTCCGGTGGTGGTAAGTCCCGCAGCGTAGGGATAGGGTCATGATAGCTTTCCGGTGGTAGGTAGGTCCTGAGTGGAGCGAACCTGCGAGACCGAGTGGAGCGAAGGGGGGAGGTGGCCAGCGGAGCGAGCCGGCGACCTCCGTAGAGCAACGAAGGTTGAGTGGGTGAAGCGTAACTCGAAAAAGAACAAAGCCATTTTCAAAGTCGTCCCCCTTGCCCCCCTTCTCCCCTTCGGAAGTTAAGAGAATTGGAACATTTTTTTTTGAGACTCATACTAAGGGGCCTCGAATCAGTCAAAACCATTTTTCAAATCTCCCCCTTCACCCCCCTTTCACACTTCCCCATCGTATCTCGGAAACTATGACACGTAGAGGCTTTTTGATTGGACTATACTTTGTTGTTGAGGGGTGTTGAAATTTATATTCCTTACCCTCCCCTCCCCAACCTCCCCTAAAATTGAAAGTGCTGTAACGGTTAAGGATAGCCATTAGGTGTTTGAACAAATATTAACGTACGCGTCGTAACTTAACCGGTGGTGGTAGGGATAAGGTCACGATAGCTTCCGGTGGTAGGTAAGTCCTGAGTGAAGCGTAACTCAGGGGCGACGACGAGCAAACTTTAGGGTTATATTTTTTTTAATAGGAAAATGTCAGAGAATTTTGTTTTTTTATTTTAATTCCCATGTTTTATTGAAATCGTTTTTAAAATGTTTTAGGGGTTCTTGAGGGGTTTCCAAATCTTTAAAGTGCTCTAATGGTTTTTAAAAATCGTTTAACGATTCCACTGAATTTTCCAATTTTTATGAGGGTGAACTTCTCAAAAACACGAAACCTAAAACGCGAGCTGATGCGAGCGATTTCCATTTTTATTGAATTAGTTTTTAAAATGTTTTAGGGGTTCTTGACGGGTTTCCAAATCTTTATAGTGTTCTAATGGATTTTAAAAATCTTTTAACGATTCTAATGATTTCTCAAATTTTTATGAGGGTGAATACTTCTCAAAAACACGAAACCTAAAACGCGAGCTGCGCGCAGCTCGCGCACAACGCAAATACTAGTTTCTATATAAATACCTACTAGACTAGTTAATTAGAATGGTAATGTGATTATTGAGTGTATGGCTTCAATTTTATTAGAATGGTAATGTGATTATTGAGTGTATGGCTTCAATTTACATCAACAAGCTCCTAAGTGTGTTGGGGCCAATGCGACTTGCGACACACGCACTTCACTTGTTATTTTCGCGTAAAGTCGCGTTAGTCGCGGTGACTCGTGCCACATTCTTGTATTTTTTTGTCATGGCCAAGATACAAGTATATTATCTACGGTAAGTTTATTATCTTCAATGTCGTACAAACATCGCTTCTGCAGCTTACGCAATCATCACAAAAAGTGGAAGTCTCACTCATTTTAAACACAGTAAAGTGAGCGCAATGTTTAAATGAGAATTATTTAAATAGTTTTAGACGTGAACAAAAGAGAATTTTCACTAATTTCAATAAAAACCGAGCGAAGTTCCCGCAAACACCGTAAAACAAAGATTATGTAAATTAGGGTCGGCCCAAACTAACGCCAACTTCTACCAACTTGTAGTTTATTCAGCTTCTTGTTATTTCAAGTTATGCCAAGAATAACTTCGAATACTGAGAATACGATTCACATTTAATACATAAAAATACTATGTGCTATGTAGGTGGAAATTGTTTTTTTTTTAAGAAATAACTTTTTAAAATGGATTGTTCCTCTATCTAGAACTAGCGGGTGCCCGCGTACCCGCGCGTACTATTAATATATTATTATACTGAAACCTTTCTCGAGAACTCTATCCATTGATAAACGGTTTGACAATCTTTGCAGTAATTATTGAGTTTATCACGGACAGACAGACACGGCTGAGGACTTTGTTTTATAATTATGTAGTGATGTAATATTAATATACCTATTAACATCCGCTGCTTAGCATTTTCTCATCATATTGGAGTTCACTTCCAACCTACCCGTAGGCAGCTGAATACCAGTATTTAATGGAGCTACTGCCTTTCCATATTATTACTACTATATTATTTTAACAGAAAAGTTATCTAAGTTTATATAAGTTATTTGAATACTATAACAATATTACGCTCAGAAAAGTAACATTGAAGTAGATATTTATATTTTTCCTGAATCTTTCATGTTTCTCTTATTTTCCAAAACACGTAGGTATATGTTCTATTTACTTATAAAATGGAACATAGAGATCTCATCAAAAACATTTACATTATTTAAAAAAGTATTTTAGATACATCAAAATCAATGTAATTTATGCGACAGTAAGTCGAGAGTATAGGTATACTATTTCTGTTAATTTGCTACGACTATACGGTTAAATTCATTTATACAGATCATGAATAGGGTTAAATAGGCTACTTTTTATCCTTGTTTATATTCCGATGGGATAAATTACAACCTACACGTGGGCGAAACGCGGGTAAAAGCGATTAAATATAAAAGCCACGTGAATGCCATCAGCGTAACATTTTAAAGGAAACTGCTGGAAATGGGCGGCAACGGGAAATGTAATTAACTAGATGGCTATTTTCGCGGTAATTGTGAAAATGTTAACTTGCGGGATTTTGGCTGCGCGCCCGAACGACGTGCTCCCCGAATCCTTTACATCGGACACTGTAATCCAATAAACATCTCTGAATTGAGAGCAGTAGACTAGACTGTTCTGTGAGGAACTCGTGGCTAAATAATAACAGCCGCTTGGGCCTAGGTGGGTCTGTGGATGGGTGACCACCCTTACATACCGAGTTTTCTCCGTGCCTCGGAAAGCACGTTAAGCTGTTGGTCTCGGCTGTCATTTAGGTTAGGTTCAGGTAGTCAGCGGCCCAAAAAGTCTGACAACCAGTCTCACCAAGTGGTATCGTTTTACCCAGTATTAACTGGGTTGTGGAGGTCAGATAGGTAGTCACTCCATGTAAAATACTGGTATTCAGCTGCATCCGGTTAGACTGGAAGCCGACCCCAACAATATTTAGTTGAGAAAAGGCAGGCGGATGATGATGAGACTAGACTGTTTTTATTTTGCTAAAATATTATTCTCTAACCATTAACCACACCACACCTGTGAATCCCCGAAGTATTGGCCACGTGCAATACACCAAAATTTCGCCAGTTATAAGTTTAAGTCGTAAGTGGTACCTAGGGTATGGGAATATTACGGGTAACCATTTAGACTGTGGGCCAATGTCACCAATCTCTGTTAGCTATTATACGTCGTGTTAAGTATTGCCATGATAACAACTTACAAAATATTTAAATTAAAAATCCCCGACACATAGGGTCATAATTTCAGGTATATGATTCTACTAGTCAAACCCACATTCGATACCAGTCATCTGATACCCATATTAAAGAGTTTTGAAAAAAAATGTAAATGACCATTTTGTGGTGGCGGCCATCTTGGATTTGAAATTTATTATAGCGTATAGTATTTTACTAATCAAGCCATTTCATTTGAGCCACCAAACCATTATTGAGAGCAACCCATATTGAGCGGGTTGTTGAATAAGAATAAAATCCGAAATTTTGTGATTTTTATCAAACATAGCAAAGAACACTCCCGACTAATCCATCTTTCAAACAAAAAAATCAAAATCAAAATCTGCTCATCTTTTCGAGAGCTACGATGCCACAGACACACACACACACGCACACACAAACACACGTCAAACTTATAACACCCCGTCGTTTTTGCGTCGGGGGTCAAAAATGTAGGAAATTTATTTAGCACTGATTTTACACACAACACAAAGCTTCCTCTGCAAATTATGAAAGAGTTACACTTCCTAGCCACTCTTGTAACAAACATACACCTACTTTAAAAACTGTTCGTCGTTTCTAACTCCGTGATGAAACACGAGCCCTGTCGCCACTTCTCATACTTCACAAGATTTCAATCGTGTAACCGAAGTCGAGTGTGTTTCATTAGTATTCTCAAGGTTAGAACACCTCTCAAGCACAATGAGAGCCCTCCCGTCACTCCGCTAACGACCTCCCATTGTTTTAGACACATTGCTGTGCCCGCAACCATATCCCTCCGTCATTCACGCAATAACCAACCTTATGACAACGTTATACGGAACATAAAGAACTAAATTATGACTCTAGACGCATCGCTATGTGGGCACACATATTCTATCTACCACACCACGCAATTTGCAACCTTCTGACAACTACATAAGAATCATAAAAGAGTAAATGACTGTTGCAATTATCCCACTAACATATTATGTGACTACTTTCACGCAATTTTCGACTTTAGCTGTGAGACATAAAGGTTATAAAAGTGTGAATGAAGATAGCAATTATAAAATGTAGCTTTTATACGGGAGTGTTGTGAGTACGTGATCTCCATTCAGGAACTATTTGAACGAAACGATGAGAGCAAAGACAATATTTATTTTTATATAATTTATTTAAAGTATGTTCGTGGTTTTATTTTGTCTTTTGAAATACAATCAGAAAATTAGTAATGAGTGAAATTTCACAATGATTGTGATTGGCACAGAATTGTTTTAGTTTCGTAAATGTTTATGTCGGTTATTAAGACAATCATTTTGTTCATCAACATTATTTGTCTACATAATAAATCATAATTCTGAAAGAGAATAGATAATACTGATGGAATGTTTGGGAGACCTTTGCCTACCAGTTAGGTGTGCAAAGGTTAACTAAACAGAAACCCTGACCATGAAATTATCGTATGTTCGGTAAAAGTCATTAACACACAACTTCACCGAAGAGAACAAAATAATATTATTACACAGATAAAGTAATTATGGTTTCCCAGAAAATGTCTGCATGCTACGGCGTAGCTGCATTGACAATATGTTGCGCCGTAGCAAGCAGACATTTTCTGGGAAGCCACCTCCAGCCAGTCTTGTTTGTATTTTAGAAACTACGAACTGCGACCATGTAATACCAAAATGCATGGACTTTTTTGTGAAGCAGATTTTGTTTTAAACAAAGTCCTAAACATTTGTTCACAAAGAGAACAGTAAAACCTAATTCAGTAAAACGGTCACTAGTTCAACAAAAACAGTCGAACCCTCCGAAATGGCGGATACATTCCAACCAAAAAAACTGCTGCATCACAGTTCGATACACTGCTCAATCGGAATCTATTCCATTCATCCATTAAAGCGCTTTCCAACTGCACTGTGCGGCAAAAAAACTGGGGAATAGTGTTCAAGTGGTGCTTAGGGAGTGAAGCGTGTCGACTCAGCGAGACACGGTGTCGCTGGCGCGATGCCACCGAGTTGCCTAATTGATGCTGGGGGCTCTCGGCTTTTAGCGCGAACTACGTGTAATTGGTTTCTGCCGATGACACTGCGATAGAAGCTGAGCTCTTGTCACCTAGCAGTAGCCACTAAAGTCTGGTGTCCAACAATTTTGATCTGTGAAGTGGTGACGATTTTTTGACACCTAAATGTTTCACTCTATTGTTTTTCTTTTAATACGGGTGTCCTTCATCCTCTACCGGTTTTACAGCTAGAGCATAATTCGGACATCGTAAGAGGAGAATTTCAGTACATTGGAATCTCCGAACACCGTAATTGATGATGGTTTTGTTACCACAGCCACCATGCTTGGTAATCGATAGGGCAGCAGTTCTGATGGTGATATCGTCTCTGTAGACTGTTGCATTTCACCTTTTTACCAAAATTAAGTTTACATCTGAAAAAAGCAATTTTTCTCTGAGTTTCTGAAAAAAAAAAATTATATTATCATACTCAAAAACCACCTATGACCCAGAGTCATGGATGAGGCCTTTGAAATAATGTAGGCTGACAGTAACTCAACGTAACCTGTTATCAAAGGATATACTTATTATAGGTTTTCAGGCTATTTCAGATTTTCAGTAACCGAAGTTAGCGTCCACAAATATTTCATTGCCGCACACTACTGGGAAAGTCATCAATCACCGGACACTGGTTTCACGCGACATGGACCGAATTACACGGTAGCTGGAAATTTAGAATAATTCAAAGTAAACACAATGGAAAAACATTGGTCAGGAACGAAATTACCGGGTCATTTTTTCATAAACTTCGTCTGTACCGCAGTTGATACTTATTGGTATTAACATACAGTTTTTAGGGTTCCGTAGCCAAATGGCAAAAAACGGAACCCTTATAGTTTCGCCATGTCTGTCTGTCTGTCTGTCCGCGGATAATCTCAGTGACCGTTAGCACCAGAAAGCTGAAATTTGGTACCAATATGTATATCAATCATGCCGACAAAGTGCAAAAATAAAAATTTAAAAAAACATTTTTATTAGGGTACCTCCCCCAGACGTAAAGTGGGGAGCGATTTTTTTTTTAATTTTGACCCTGACGTGTGATATATTGTTGGATAGGTATTTAAAAATGAATAGGGGTTTTCTAAAATCATTTTTTGATAATATTAATATTTTAGGAAATAATCGCTCCGAAAGTCAAAAACAATGTGTCCCCCCCCCTCTAACTTTTGAACCATAAGTTTAAAAAATATGAAAAAAATCACAGAAGTAGACCTTTATATGAACTTTCTAGGAAAATTATTTTCAACTTGATGAGTTGAATAGTTTTTGAGTTATATAGCACTTTTTCAAAAAAACGCAAATGATAACTTTGTTTTTCATACAAATACTATGAAAAACAAAGTTATTTTTGCTGACGAAAAATGTTGGTATTTTTAATGGTCTGGGAAGCTACGGAACCCTACAGTGAGCGTGGCCCGACACGCTCTTGGCCGGTTTTTTTTTTTAAAACTAAGGACAACAACAAATGGTCGGATTTAGGTCACACATACAAGACTTGCGAATTCGAAAAATGTTACTAAAGGTTACTGGTAGTATCGTATTACCCGGTACTAACTGGGTTGTGGAGGTCAGATAGGCAGTCGCTCCATGTAAAATACTGGTAATCAGCTGCATCCGGTTAGACTGGAAGCCGACCCCAACATAGTTGGGAAAAGGCTAGGCAGATGATGATGATTGTGTCAGGTAACTCAGGTTACTGGTGAGTAAGTCGTGGCTGTTACACACAGCCAAGTGGTTATGCTTTATGTGTAGTGCAACGTAAAAGCAGTTTAGTACTTAACTATAACACCAGCGTTTGATTTCACAAAAAGGGCGTAGTTGGTTTACTGGTTATCTTTATTCTGTTGCTTGTCGCATTGTAGTTCTGTTTCGTGACAATGACAGACGAATGATCAAAGAACACATAAATAGTTGTCTTGAGAACAATAAGAGAAATATCACGAGACGAGTTTTATTACCTGTCGCCTTACACAAGCTTTTTGTTGTTATAAGTTAGGCGTCAGGCTGGATGTCTTGAATAAAATAAATTACGTTTAGGCACATTTTACTGTTCCTATAATTACTGTAATGCAGGTTGCAGACCAAGAGCTAAGCTAAGTTAGTTCAGCTTAGCTCGCATAGCTGACACAGTTTTTCATACTTGTGTGCAGCCTTCAAACTATGAAGATAAGCTATGGGTGCTAACTAAAATATAAGTTAGTTCTGTATGCCGATGCACGGCTACATGAGCTAAGCTAAGGTCTGTCTCTCAATGTAATGACACATCATCTAGGTCTGGAATGTATTTTTTTTTAGATAAATATAATTCATTATTAATCTTCTTTTTCTATGTGTAACGTATTCATCATCGGAAATGTATTCATCGATATTTTTCATGGCGAGTGTCCGGCGAATTTATTTTCGCAACACTAACTGAGCTAGATTAGCTTAGTATAGCTTCGGCATAGCGTAGCTCGTGGTCTGCAACCAGCATTGTGGTCATATTTTTCTAGATTTTTGTTCTCGTTTGTATTAATATTGGATTAATAAACTATTATTACTTTCATACAAAACGTGTTAATGAAGGCTAAAGCTTACAGTCTAATAATAGATATAATGAGTCCATCAGCAAATATGTTAGAATTCCCTACAAACTTTGAACCGCTAAGGGTTTAATTGTGAACAACGCTTAAATATTGCTCATCATAGTTTTGATAAGGAACTCTTGTAAATTTTCAGTGGTTTAAGCTCTGCGTGACTCTGCCTATCACGGAATTTAAGATTTTTGTAGTAGACGTACTACAAAAATCTCTAAAAACTCTCTCTATCTCAAAATCTATTTTAATTACCTAACAAAACCAAAGGTTAAATTACTTTAGCAGTGTGTTTCTTTTTTCTTACTCAACTTACAACTTGTCAAAAGTTCTGGTTCTTAAAATACTTAGCTTCAAGTAGGTACTGAATGGTACTTATATTATTAAGAAAAACATGAAATTCTAAAACCATTATTATGAGCATGTGGTCCAAGAATTTCACAGTTCAATATGTACTTGAATAAGAAGGTAAGTAACATGTGAGATCTACCAAACTGCACTGGGCTCGCGGGGTAGATAATAGCCCATACGCAAAATACGCGCTTTGACGTGGAGTTGCGGACAATAGCCCGTTGTACAATACAATACAAGAAGGTAAGTAATTTCTTTATCACCCTCAAGTATTACATAGGTTAGGGCGCGCCGCAACGCATCGCGTTGCATTACACAGTCCTGCTTAATCAGTTTCGTACAACATTTTGTATATGAACACATAACATATGACAGGCGGGACTCCAAATGCGCGCAACCTCATTACTTTAGGCTGGATACGGTAGAAATTGAAATTCGAATTTGGCTGAAACAATTAGCGTTGCGGCGCAGCCTGGCACGCCCCATGATGTGCTTTTGCGCGTAGCTTAAGGTTGAGTTTTACGTCATAAAACGACGATGATAGGTTCTACCACTGTGGGGGAATTGTTTTTGACAAAAAGGGTAAACCGATTCCGAGGTCGGTTTACATACATAGTAGGCACTTGCATGAACCCACTTAGCATGAAGTAGTTCTGTAAATGAGTGTGTTCTCTCGTTTGGTTTGACTAATTGGCTCCACGACGGCGGCGCGGGTGGCTGCACAGATTGCCGGCACACCTTCTTTAACACTCGGCAACCGCTGCCGAGCTCACGTTTGGCAGCTTGGCTGTGCCACTGAGTAGGAAGTTACAGAAGACTTTTCGTTGGTTTTTGTATCAACGAGGCGGCTATTTTAATTGCTTATAAATTCTGTTTGGCCAAAGAGAGACCACATTGTGACATTACTTATCTCAAGTCTACTACTATCACGGTTCGATTAATTTACCTGCGTAATATTACTCCTATAAGTAACTGTACAAGGATCTCTTAGCGCGTCAAATACGAACTAATTTCAGCGTGCTTATATTTTCAAAACAATTTCATGAAACACGTTTTCAATAGTAAATCAGTAACGACCCCATCAACAGGATAAAGGATATTTTGGTGGAAATACTAGTAGTTTTTGTCAGTGCCATTACGTGAGATATTATTATGTTTTACTAGCAAAACCACCCAGGAAATATGAGAAACAGTCGGGGGTGCGCGCGAATATACTGTATCTCCCGGGCCCCCAACACGTAGTGGTAATAATGAGTTTTCATTCGACTAAAGTCCGACATAACCCGCCGCTTGCCCCAGACAAAAGGTGTCCAGGACATTCCAACTCACAAAAATGAAGGTAACATGAGAAACATTTTGTATGAAATGGAGTTACTGTTCCTCTTCGACAAAGTGTCACACACTTGGTGTTGGTTGAAGTACCTCTAGAGTTACGAGTATATCGTGGCTAATATTTACTGTGGTTTTTGTTGCCTCACGGAATGTACGAGTATTTGTTGTACTTTCGTTTTTGTGACGAAATGGTATTTAGTAAAAGCTGGTACAGTAAGCCTGGTAAAGCTGGCAAATAAAATCTTGTCGGTTTATATGTATTTTCTACAAATGTTTAGATATTCGTAACAAAATACTCTGAGACATTTTTATTAAATGCCTCGTAATTCATGAATAATCGTTTAAAAATCGTAACTTACTTTAACTTATTTCTCAAACATGCCAAGTTTAACACTTTCAAAAATCTGAAACTTGTTCAAATCTAGCCAAACGTGCTGAGTTACTGACTTCACAACTAAACTAGTAAAAAGCTTGTGGCAAGCCAACAGCATGTTACACTGTCAAGTTTACGAGAAACTTCGCACGAACTGCGATACATTATAAACCGCTTGAAGTCTGACCGCGACGGGGCGGCGGCCGCGGCCGCGCAATGCAAATACTAACTAAGGTGGGAACATTTTTGGAGAATCATCATCATCTGCCTAGCCTTTTCCCTATGTTGGGATCGGCTTCCAGTCTAACCGGATGCAGCTGAATATCAGTATTTTACGTAGAGCGACTACCTATCTGACCTCCACAACCCAGTTAGTACTGGGGTAATACGATACCCCTTGGTAAGACTGGCTGTCAGACTTTTTGGGCCACTGACTGTCAAAGATCTACAAATGACAGCCGGGACTAACAGTTTAAGGCGCTTTCCGAGGCATGAAACTCGGTATGTAAGGGTGGTCACCCATCCACAGACCAACCTAGGCAAGCACGGCTTATCCTTTTTTTTTTTAAGTTCGACCCGAGCGGCTGTTATTATTTAGTCACGACCTACTTTTGGAGAATATCATGTAGCAAAAGAACATCCACGGGTAGACAAGTTCTTTGCCAGTTCAATTACTCAGTCACTGGTGAGGCAACCATAATGCCATCTCTGATGGAAAGATAGAAAGAGATAGCTTACTGACTTGTCTTTATCGATGGACCCGAATGAGTCTCGCATACAGAAGCGAAGCATGATACAAACAGGAGTAGTACAATACACAACAGTGAGTAGAACAAGGCTGTCGATTATGATGATGATGAGCGGCATGGGACATAAGTGAAAAGTTTGATTGAGACCAGATGATGTTTGATTGATTGTATCATAGGTATCCCATAGAAAACCGTGAAATTTCACTTCATTAGTTGGTAATCTTAAAAAGGAAAATGTCAAGAGGAAAGTTTTGAGTATGAATGTGAATGGGTATATGAGTAGAGGAAGACCAAAAGAAACGACGACGGATGGACTGTGTTAAAAATGATATGGCAAGAAAAGAAGTGTCTGAAGACATGATGAAGAAGCCAAGTGCGAGTTGGACTAGCCCAGGAAGGGTTCCATAGCAGCAAGTAACATCACTTTTATTTGTATGATTGAATGAAAGGTAAATTGTGGTTTACGATCTATGATGTATTCAAAAAATACTACTTACTAGATCTCGTTCATACCAATTTTCAGTGGTAGTTTACATGGTAATGTACATCATATTTTTTTTTAGTTTTATCATTCTCTTATTTTAGAAAAAATATTAGAAACTTCAATATCATTTTTAAAGACCTATCTATTTAGATACCCCGCACGTATGGGTTTGATGAAAATTATTTTTTGAGTTTCAGTTATAATTATTACCCCCAAAATTTATTGTTTTTTTTTTCTATTTTTGTGTGAAACCCTTAATGCGGTTCACAGAATACATCTACTTACCAAGTTTCAACAGCATAGTTCTTATAGTCCCGGAAAAAAAAAGTAGCTGTGACATACGGACGGACATGCAGACAGACATGACAAATCCATAAGCGTCCGTTTCTTGCCATTTGGCTACGGATCCCTAAAAATAGAGAAGTATGGAATAAGAAGACATGCTGCGCCGACCCCAGACGAATTGGTGTAAGGGCAAGAGAATGATGGTAATCGTTATCTCAAAAAAGTCCGTCTGGTAAGAAATAAAAACGTGCTATCCAAAACTGTTCTGCTTGCAGCGCGTTAATCACCGTATCTGAGCTTAGTCTTGCACTCACCGTTCTCTCAAAGTGTGAACTAAAGGTTTTAGTAGTTAAGCGAGGGTTTAGTTAAAAGAACTTGTTCGTTCACCAACACCACTATTATAAGGCTTAAGAATTCTTGAACTTGTTTTAGTTGAAAATATATTTAAGTAAACGTTAAGCTTGTTTACACTGAAAGGTGGGGTCTAAGAAGATTTTCTTCGAGATAGGTACAAAGTTGCTAAAGGTTTGCCACTCCTGAAAACTTACTGAAGTTTGAATTGACCACAAATTATTCTTGAGAGTGCACAGTGTACTTAACATTTAAATCCAAATGTTTTCATTGTTGGTCAATATCTCAGTTTTATCATGAAAAAGCTTGAAAAAATAAGCAAGCAGCAAGATGGAAGATCGTCTGTAATACTCGCAACCAGCGTGTGTGTATTATGTATGACCATGAACGATGTAGTAACATCGAGATAGGAGAGTTATATTGTGATTTTTTGTTATGTTCATTATTTCTGTTTTCAAATTTAGTATGTTTCTTTTGTTTTTTAAATATTTTCATTGTTCTAAACATATTCCAGGTAAAAATTATTCACAGAAAGACTGTTGCCCAAAAATAAACTCAATTTGTGCCGTTAGTTAGTCACAATAGCAATTCAGATCCTATTTCAATTCAGTTTACATTCATGAATAAACAAAAACCAACAAAGCTTTTTACCAATATACATACGTAAAACCAACAGCCGTAAACAAAACGAGATAATACCGTTTCAAACAAAACACGATTCGAATAACATAAAAACAGTTGTTAGTTTAATAAATTAAATGAAAGTATAAATCATTAGACGTCGCGTGCACACGTCCAGTGCGCTGTTGTGTGAGCAAATGTTTTACAACATTCAGATGTATAAGAGTTATCTGCGGACTTATCTAGCGTTGTGAACTACTGGTTATGTTGGATTATAGGAATCAGTTACTTGTGCATTTTGAAGATAGAACGAACATTGATAAACAAGCTGTAATGGCCGCCATCATGGGAAAATTATGACGTAATCCAAATTGCTGCGAGGTAGACCGCTATACCAATTAATTTAATTCAAGTAGACCTTTCTACGTTTTCAATTAATTCATCTCTTTCAGCATTCGTAAAAATAAGAAGATGATGTATTTAGACTTTTTGTGAAAAGGAAGCTTATCATAAATTGGTCACGTTTTTTTAACGATGCCCTTCCCAAGCTTTTTCTCAATACATTTGTACGGAAAACACGATTAACAAATTGCTTGCCAGCAAAACACATTGAATTTTCATTGTAAATAAAGTGAGCACGGTCATTGCTTAGCTCAATTGATATTGTACTGCCGCGGCCGGTAACAAAAGTAAAACTTTGTTTACAGATCATCAAATGGCTCTTATTGGCGACCCGCCTACATGGCGATCAGTTGAGTTGACTTGTGAACTGTGTCATAGGTCTGCTATTCCATTGTACGAATAATTCCTTATTTAGCGAAGATTACTCGTTGGTTTAGTGGTTTGATTCCCAGGTCGGGCAAAGTGTTGTTGGGTTTTCCACTAGGAATTTCTCAGAAGCATCAACTTAGTATGGATTTGTGCCCGGTTGATGGCAATAGGCTCTCCTTTTTTATATGGAAAATAAACATAACTTGCGTACTGTGGGTGTACTATAAAGTACACCTCTGCCTGACTCTTCGGGAATTATAGGCGTCATGATGTCATATTAACGAAGATGTAATGTTTTAATTAACCTTTGTTGTTGTCTCGCTGCAGTAGGTATTTTGCATACTAAAGTTACTTTATAAGAGTATTCCACCGATCAAACCAAGAAAACTCATAATTATATTTAAAAACGTATATTTCAATAGAAAAATAGAAAATTTGCTAAAACATTTCCCTGACATAAGATTTGTGGGCAGTATTACGAGCATAAGTAGTGGCAGCTGGTTTGAGCAGCGCGCAAAAGAAGGCGCGCGCGAACACTGTAGTGACGGCGAGGCCTGGTGACCTGGTGTCTGTGACCTAAGTTGCAGCGGTAGTAGGAGCAGTGTTGGTGGTAGGAGCAGCAGTGGTAGTGGCGGCTTCATACCGCGCCCTGTAGTAGGCCCTGGCCAGTCTGGCGGTCACGGCGATGCCCTGCCACGTCTCCTCGTTGATCTGGTCCACGAACTGCGGAGGCGCCAGGAACCCGTACCCATAGCCCGGCAGCTCCAGCGTGTACGAGAACGGAATTCCCTCCGCCTGCAGACAAGACAAAGGTTAAAGTAGATGTAATTAAGATATATTTGTCCTGATACCTTCCTACAGCAGATTTGATTGATCACTCAAACAGACATAGAATCGAAAACCAACCAATAATGTACTGTTTGCAATTGTGTGTAAATAGAGCAAAAGTTATGACACAAGTAATAAGTCACATAATGATAATAGTCTCATGACTAGTGTCATAACTTTTCTGTAATTTCTTCATAGAAAACGGGCTTTAGACTATTCTAATGCCTGTTTTCCAAGAAGAAGCATCGCAAATCTAATACGATCTATTCGTCGTGTTTAGGTATAAGTCATGAGTCTGCCTATCCTTTTCCCTATTTTCTTGGGGTCGGGTTCTGGTCTAACCGGACGCAGTCGAATACTAGTATTTTACATGAAACAGCTGTGTGTCATTCTGATCTCCACATTCCAGTTAGTACTGGGTTATACAATACCGAGAGATATAGATATAAGACAGGTTGTAACGCTATCGGGCCTCTGACTATTTTGTAACGACTGTCAAAGATCCACAAATGATAGCCGGGACCAATGGCTTAACGCGTTTTTTGGGGTACAGAGGTAACTCGGTATGCAATGGATGGTCACACATCCAAAAACCGACCTTGAAGAGCGCTGCTTAACCAGGAAAGACCGACTGGTGCAGCCGTTATAATTTATCCACGAGCTCTTTAAAAGAAGACTTGAAACATGCACATTTGAAAGACCGTCATTCAGAAGTCAAAAATCGAAAACAAAATATACAAGGCAACCCTGCCATCCGATAGCTAATAAATAGACATCAGTTCAAGCCCCAAACACCGCACATCCTCATTACGGTGATCCTGTGCGTATCCCGGTAAAGCCCGCGCCTGATCACACCACGCCCAGTAATGCCCGCGTCTGATCACGCCGCGCAATTGGCTCGGGCCCGGCTTCACGCACGCGTTCCCTCTGCCGCGCCATTGACTGATACGCTACGTTGGGCTAAGCATCTGCTGTCGAAATGTTGCCGGCTTTTGTTTTCCCTTATCTGTTGGGGCTAGTTTTATTGGCAGGTCTGTTAATTAATCGCTCAGGGTCGATATCGGAATCTTGTGTTACAATGACTCGTATATTAAGATATACTCGTACTTCTAAAGAAAACGACGACTCTCATTTACTCAAAGCATCACTTTCTTAATTGAATCTGTCGCGTTACCGACAGATTAATACTCTGTCGTTATTGATGGCTGTCGTCTGTACGCCAACTTTCAGACAGAGAAAAATATAAGAATCTGATCAATAACATCACCTGGAGTTAAAGCTTTTAATGTTGTTTTCTATTTTTATTACAGGTAAGATTATTCCGATTGACGTACTATGTAGGTACATAATTTAAATAGACATAAACATTAAATTGAACTGTTTTTATTATAGAAACCCAACTGAGTTTTTATTTCAAAAGGGAAGTTGAATTAGTATAATAAAGATTATTATATAGTTATAAGTAACCATTCGGAAAAGATAAGAAAATAGCTGTTCTGGTTACCAATTATCGTACATAGGACATTTTAATTTAATAAGTAAATAGGCAGTAGAGGTTAAGTAGACCTACAGAAAAACATTAACATCGGGCAACCTAACGTACTACTTGGATTCAACCACTTGACGACAAATTGAATCTGTAAAAACTAAAGCTATGTCCTTTAAGAATATCATTGTTATTTTTATGCCACAATTTTTCAAAACACGTTATCAGTGTTCATAAGAAATCATGAGCTCTGATCACGAACAAGACGAACATATCAATAGTAAAAAAACGTTCTTCGTATCTATCACAAATACACCAATACAAGCCATGTTGAATACGTGCTCAGAATGTGTGTCCACAATGAATCAGCAGTAATCGATGTCTATCATAACGTTGTTATCAAAAACACAATAAATTCTGAGCGATAAGATTGGTTCGCTCGACTGCAGTAGACGCGCCGACAAACGATCGAGTATTCATCAAATAAATTGTTTGTGGATTATAAGAGGATTAAAAATAGATAACATGCAATCGTAAAAGATTTTTCTCTGAGCCTATAGGATTAAAATAAAATAAAACTCAGATTGGTTGCTTGCAAATTTAAACAGAAATTTTCCATGTGTTTCCTGTTAAATAATGCATGTGTAAGTGGAATTACCTGACCATAATCCTGGGCACTCCCTGAACTACCGTACAGGATAGTCGCACTGTTTCCTACGCTGTAGTAATCAGCCTGAGGCAGCTTCATAGCATCCATGGTGGCGCCCATGGTGGCACCAACGTGGTGCAGCTGAGCGACGTTGGGTGGTAGACTGTAGTCCCCATAACCGAACAACACCCAGTTCCCATGACTGTGGATGTCCATGTATATCTGGATCCTGTCCTTATACTCCTCGAGTATGTCCCTGATGTACCCGGTCTCCGGCTCCGAGAAGGGGTGGGTTCCAGGGTAAGTCATAGCGCAAGGGTTTTGAGAGACTCCTGTGGTATTGAATTTGACATCAAAGTTCCTGTTGCCGTCAACTCCCCAGCAATCTTCACTGAGTCCCTCGTTAGCAGATCTTGTCTTACGCCAGAGACGAGTCTGAAAGGAATTGATTACTGTAATGATGCGTGAACAGGCCTTGGAGGTCTACAAATGTGAATTGACGACAAAGTGAAGGTCATAGGAAATGTAAAAATGAGAGGTATTAAACTAGTCGTAACAGGCATTATTGATGAAGATTAATGTGAACATGAGTCTTCGTCAAGCATCTGCATGCATCAAGCATTTTGGGCTACATGATTCTGATGTACAGCGTGTATCAGAGATCTCACTTTTCTGATACTCGCTGTATATAGAATTTCACTGTTATATGTAGGTACGCGTTGTAAACTCACGGTCACATGTGAGTACTCATATCCATCAGGGTTGACGAGCGGCAGGATGATCCAGTCCACATCAGTGCGCAGGTCGCGGTCCTGGTTGCGCAGGCTCTCCACCAGCCTGTAGATGGAGTACAGCGTCACCGGGGTGGTGACCCACTCGCGCGCGTGGATCATCGCGTTCATGAAGTAGATCGGTTTGCTGGGGTCCTCGAAGTTGGTCGTTGATATCTAGAACACATACGTCACAGGAAATGTAATGTTTATTGCTAACATTTAAAATGCAATAAACTGATCCCATAAGCCAGATAAAGGAATAATACGAACCTTTAAGTACTTGATATCTCGTTGTTCATAACTCTTTCCAACGTTGACGATAGTCACCAAGTTGGGGTACTGCGCCGCTATTTTCTCCATATACGCATCAATCTTAAAACCAAAGACAGTCAGAATGCTAAATATTATAACGTAGTCGTTGTTCTAGAGGTCAGCCAGGCAGTCTGAACGTGTTACCGGTTGATGATAATAGGATCGCTCCCTTTACAAGGGATTTAAACTTATCTGGCAAAGTGTATGTGTTAATAGGAACACATTTTTGCCTGAAGATTACAGAGGTGTGATGTTATGTATTGTTATGTTTCTTTCACTACATTTTAAAGCAAGATACACAAATCCATGGTTACATACTTCAGTATATCGCAAGTAATCCTGGAACACCATCCTTTGAGCTCTACTACTTCTCCACATTGCTAATTCTTGATCGTGTTCCTGCAGCGCTCTAAAAAATGAATTAAAAAAATCAATGCAAATGAGAACATGTCTATCATTTGTTAAAGGTATGCTTTGAATGTTAATATTTTATTGCTATGAGGCAATATTATTATATATATATATATTTATAGCTAACAATGCGTGACATTGTCAGCAGTGTAGGTGAAATAGTGCTAGCATTTATGATTTATTTCGTTAACATTTCAAAATATTTTATTGAAAGTTTTTCGCATTTCAGTTTTCATTGACAATTTTTTTTCACTATGTACTCGTAATATAGGGTCACCGCTTTTTGGAAAAATAGGCTTGATGAATGATCATGAACTAAAAACCCCTTACTCACTTGGTGACATTCTGAATGTGCACATAGTGTGTCAGGCCGGCGTCGTCCAGCGCTCGCAGCAGCGCCGGCTCGTGCGCGGGCCCCACCATGAGCAGAGCCTGGCGCTGGCCCGGCGCGCCTCGCTGCCACACATCCAGCTCCAGTGGTTCCTCCAGCCGCTGCATCAGTATCGCATCCGCTATGTTATGCACCCACACGCCGTGCACCGTGTAACTGGAACGTGGAAGGATTTGTATGAGAGCCTAGACTCAAGCGAAAAGCGCTGCTAACAGCTCACACGGAGCCACCTATTATAAAGTGTCATAGTAATCAGATTTTACCTGGAGTACTTGTCATGTTTCCCGGCGCACGCCACGCTCACCACAGCCGCACACAATATAAACCACTGTCTGCTCTCCATCATTGCACACTACACAGACACCCAACCGTCCACTTGCAAAACGGTATTGAAACAAAATTACACCAGTATTGATCAATCGTAATCTAAATTATTATGACTATTATGTGACACTATTGTTATCTAGATTTTGCCTGGATCTGAACTGTCCGATGAAAAGATAATGTCAGTTTTATTGTTTGATATACTCGTACGCTGAAACGTGGATTTCTTATGTCTGTACATGTGAAAAATTGTTTATATACCGTTTGTCTGTTGATCCCAACCGAATCAGTCTGACGCGATTGTTTAACTGTTGTGTCTACTTCGCTAACAGTTAATGAATTATTAGTTACTTCATAAGCGTGGTAATATTTGAACTCTTGACATTTATACTCAGTCAGGACATGAAACTTCCAGTATAAAATGTCTATCTGATGCATGAAACCACATCATCACCAATAGCGAAGTTAATAGAACTAAGCGGTCCTTCAAGTGGTCAGACGGACGAACTCGGAAAGTACTCGTTTCTATGTATGCACTCGTATCTGCCAGTATTTGTGTTGTCACTAGCCTGAAGAATAATACTATGCTGCGTGATGTAGGGACAAAAATTGAAAAGAGTATGCTAAGATGGTTTGGTCGTGTGGAGAAGGTGCGTGAAAAGCGACTAACAAAGGATGGGACGCCCTAAAAGCATATACAATTATACACTGAACTTATTGATGAGGTTCTTTAAGAGGTCAAGTGCCTAGTTTTCGCAACCGGCGTACGTGTATAACTAGATATAAGTTTCCGCCGTAAGCGGATCGGACCCATCATTGATTTCTTTTACCTCTCAAGAGAAAACTGCTTACATGTGTTTCCACCAACAAAAAGTCGAGCGAAATGACTTATCGGGCAAAATAGTAAAAATGAGCTCGCTCTGCTCATTCTTGTTTTATTTCTCTTTTGTGGTTTGAGTCGGATGACTAAACTCTTTCTTACTGGTCCCGTAAGCCTTTTTCAGAAACCGTACAATAGACAAGGCTTAAGGAGTATGTAAGGATGTTAGGTAGCAGATGGTGTTCTGTGGTTCTTACCTCCCCACATGGGAAAAAGTCTTGAGTTTATTTATGTATGTTCTTGTGAATTACAATGACATTCTATAACATTTACTTTATCCATTGAAAATTTATAAACCAACATAGCAAAAATACCTGCATTTTTTCTACAGCAAGAATATTATGATTGTAACTTAAAATTGCTTTAATCTGAGTTGAAATTTTATTCCTAACAGGTGTCGATTTTATTTTATATCATTTAAATAGTTGTGATGCGAGCACTTCACACAATTTCCGTACAGAACGTAACAAAAGTCAATTTGTCAATCGTTCTGTGCTACGGCGTAGCAGTGCTACGTGGCTACGCGGCTACGACGTGCTACGCGTGACAGAGTGAATCTCTGCGATGCTGCGAGTAGCGAAATGCCGCCAGTAGATGAAGTATTTATATTAGGTTAAGTTATTTGTCGCGAGTGGAGAGAATACTAATGTGGTCGGAGATCATCTGTGCTATGTCAGTGAATGGTGGCTTTGTGTATTTCAACTGAATTATGTGGAGTTTTATGTCTGACAAATAAGATGATAACAGCACAGTTCAGTAGTTGCTATTAGTATGTATGTCAAAAAGAGACCATCTCAGACACATCTGCATAGTCCTCATGTGAATTGAACAAGATTATGTTTAGAATTCAAAAGACACTATGACCTCTGAGTTTGTTTCGGCTGTTTCTTCTCAGAGTAGTCAGCGCAGGTACGAAACACCGGCCCCATCTAGTTAAAAAAAATATGTCGTGTAAAAGCATCATTGGGTAAGGACAGCCATAGGCATTGGTTAGATATAGGTACTAAAAATACTAACATATTTCTAGGTACATTTTTGTGTTACTAACACACTAACACTTTATGTTTATGTGCCATGTATGTTTTGTGATACGAGTATTAATAATGTTACATAAATATGGAGTTTATCCGAAATAAATAAAATATTATTATTATATTATTACTAGCTGTTGCCCGCGACTTCGTCCGCGTAAACCACCCTTCTCACATAGGGGTAATAAAAGTAGCCTTCGACTTGTTCTCTGACCTGACATATATACGAAAAAAAAAAATCGATGAAGTCGTTTCGGAGGACTTCGATAACAAACAATGTGACACGAGGTATTTTTATGTATAAGATAGCTTTGTCTGCGGCTTTGCTCGCGTTGAATTCGAAAAATGAGAGAATTTCATTGCGCAAAACAAAGAGTAAGTAAAATTCAAGATCCAGCAGACTTTTAAAGATATACATATCTGGGTTGTTCATAAATTAGTGGGATTCAAAGCAGAACAGAGGAACTTTGCAGAAGTATTGTGTAAAATCTTAAATTATTGTCTAGGATGGAATTACTATGGCCGGTAAATTACATAACGAATTTACCGGCCATAGTAATTCCATCCTAGACAATAATTTAAGATTTTACACAATAAAGACAAACAAAAAAAAAATAGATTTGTGTGCAGTGAAAACCATGAAAACGACACCCATAAGATAAGATAAGATAAGATATTTATTTACTCAAAACATGTGTCACACACAATAATAAAAAGTGCACGTAGGATAAAATAAATACAGAAAATCGTTCAGACATGTTTTGCCACATACATGGCGTGCAAATGTTTTAAAATTGGGAAATCGAGATTTTTAAATATATCATTTCAGTCAGTAGAAAGGAAATTAATGGAAAAACTAAATTAAAAATTCTTGGTGCCTTCTTGGATTTTCATTTTGACCTCATTTTTGTTATCAACGACTCCGAAAACCACGCAAACGACACCCATGACGGAAATATTAAAAAAAAAAACCTAGACGGCATCTTGGATTTTCATTTTGACCTCATTTTCGATATCAGCGACCCCAAAAAACATGAAAACGACACACATGACGAAAAATTTACTTCAACGCCATTTCGATTTTTATTTCGATCTTAGCGACCTCGAAAACCATGTAAATGACACCCGAGATGGAAAAACAAATACTTTTCCTCGGCGCTATCTTGTATTTATCAATAGGAGTTCTCGTGAGGTTTCGAATGAAATAGTCTTACCAATCTTGTTTCCCCTTACAAACTTTTGAGACCCGTTTTACCCCTTCTTAGTGCAACCCTAGACTACATAAGGAACGTACTTGCCAAATTTGGAATCTGTAGACCCAGCGGTTTGGGCTGTGCGTTGATTTTTAGACTTTGTCACCCCATTTACCACTCTTATGGGTTGAATTTTGAAAAACCTGAAACCCGTTTCTACTCATTTATCAATAGGAGTACTCTTGTGAAGTTTCGAATAAAATAGTCTAACTAATCTTGTTTCCCCATACAAACTTTGGAGGCCCGTTTCACCCCCTTATAGGGTGAATTTTGAAAAATGTTTTCTTAGTGCACTCTTAGACCACACAAGGAACCTACTTGCCGAATTTGAAATCTGTAGATCCAGCGGTTTGGACTGTGCGTTGATTTTTAGACTTTGTCACCCCATTTACCACTCTTAGGGGTTGAATTTTGAAAAACCTGAAACCCGTTTCTACTCATTTATCAATAGGAGTACTCTTGTGAAGTTTCGAATAAAATAGTCTAACTAATCTTGTTTCCCCATACAAACTTTGGAGGCCCGTTTCACCCCATTAGAGGGTGAATTTTGAAAAATGTTTTCTTAGTGCACTCTTAGACCACACAAGGAACCTACTTGCCGAATTTGAAATCTGTAGATCCAGCGGTTTGGACTGTGCGTTGATTTTTAGACTTTGTCACCCCATTTACCCCTCTTAGGGGTTGAATTTTGAAAAAACCTGAAACCCGTTTCTACTCATTTATCAATAGCAGTACTCTTGTGAAGTTTCGAATGAAATAGTCTAACCAATCTTGTTTCCCCTTACAAACTTTGGGCCGGTTTCAACCCTTTAGAGGGTGAATTTTGAAAAATTCGAACCTACTTGCCAAATTTGGAATCTATAGACCCAGCGGTTTGGGCTGTGCGTTGATTTTTAAACTTTGTCACCCCATTTACCCCTCTTAGGGGTTGAATTTTGAAAAAACCTGAAACCCGTTTCTTTTCATTTATCAATAGGAGTACTCTTGTGAAGTTTCGAATGAAATAGTCTAACTAATCTTGTTTCCCCATACAAACTTTGGGGGCCCGTTTCACCCCCTTAGAGGGTGAATTTTGAAAAATCCTTTCTTAGTGCACCCCTAGATCACATAAGGAACCTTCGTGCCAAATTTGGAATCTGTAGACACAGCGGTTTGGGCTGTGCGTTGATATATCACCCAGTCAGTCAGTCAGTCAGTCAGTCAGTCAGTCAGTTTACCATTTTATATATATAGATGAAAGTGTTTGTGAAAACCTACTTGCTAAATAAACATCATTTAATTTCATCAATAATAAATGAAATGTTTCTGGAACATTATCATTCAAATTGAATATTATTATGAGATATTTATTATGTTTACTATTTGAAGTCAAAACAAATAGTAAACATAAAGGTAAATATCACGTTTTAAGTGTTAATGATTATGTTGCTGAAACGTTCAATAAAATCATAAATTATTCATTTTGTGGAATGTTTTATTGCTTTTAAATTAACTACATGGTATATCCCGTATACATTACAGAGAAATTGATCATTACTTAAAGTCAATTGCGTTAATCGCGTTGTTCGGCAACGTATTCGATGTTTTTATAAGTAACTACTTACATGATATTGCTATAGTAATAAAAATAATTCAAGTATTGTGATACTTATATGGGGTGTAAAAAACCTTTTAACGAAGCCGAAAGGCACTTGTTTTCCCTGTCATTGCGATGTTTTTGTTTGTTCTTTTGTTCTACACTATACATGGGTAGTGAGTGACGGAGATATTGGGGGTCAAAGTTCCAACTTTTTACATTTTTTTTTAATTCAACTTTTATTGTAAGATTTTTAAATATTAAACACCTCCACGACCCCCGGACTATTCAATCCATCCATCAGTATAATATTTTGAGTGCGTTACATTGAGTTCTACCCATAAAACATGATTATTCACCCCAAAAAAAAGTCATTTCCCAGCAATAATTTTATGTACAGAATGCTTGGTTGTCGGCTTCGTGATGAGGTTATTTACAGCTTGTATAACCAACATATATATTGTGCTGAGAGCCTATCCTCACTAGCTCTGTGGAGGTCCTTTATGTACTAGCTTACCTTAGTATTATTTCTGTCACTGTCGCAATACTGCCAAGTACAGTTGGACTGAGACACGAGCAAATGTCGGCCGAGCGGAGCAACGTTTACCTTAATTTGTACAGAAAATTGTTCTCAGAGAGGTTGTTAAAATATATGATCTGCAGTTTTATTCAATTTTGAGAACAAGTGAAATTGCAAGCTGCCTTTGTTACTACCAGTCTGCACAAGATATAATAATTTATACGTCAAGGTACGTAGTACAGTTCGACGCAGATAGAAGGCTCCTTACGGTAACTACTTTTACCACGTCGGAGATGTTATTATAGAGAAAATGTAACTAATGTTCTCGTAGCTGTTCTTCACTTGACATGTTTTCTAAGCGGCACTTTACTTTAATACTATTAGTGCTTATGTTACGCTCAGGGATTATGTGTGCACTCTCATTATATCGTTATGAAATGATTATCATTATTAAATACAAAACTCTATCATGTATCAAGGTCAGTAGAAACTACCTAAGATATCATCAGGCTTTTCTAAGGTAAACCACACATCGACATCCTCCTCAGAGATGTATAAACAATCAGCCTGTATCCTATACCTTGTAAAGAATGCCAATAATTACATGTTAGAAAAAATTAAAGGTAACTGCAAATTAACTAGTTTTAAACCTTGAAAATTCATCGATCAATAACATGACAGCACTGTTTCGTTCAGTTAAAATTAAGCAAATCTGTTCGCATTTTTATATAGATTATCTTCGATACACAATGTACTAAAACGATCAACAGAACATTCTCAATAATACGCAGTGTAAACCACGTGAGCGACATGAAACCAAGGTAACATCAATCATCATTAAGTTATTCGGTAACTAAAGGAAACCCCTTAGTGCGGCGGATACACCGCGGCGACGATCGCTGACAATCTCGGCTGAACGCGGAAGTAATCGTGGCATTTGCATAACTCAGTGGGAGCAAGCTATAGTAAATCGTTGAAGGCGGGTGGATACACTGCTTTGTCGTCAATTTGTAAATGTCAAAACATTTGGTCACATGACCAGAATATGTCTGAAGGTGGACGAAACAAGGAAAGGATGAAGACGAAGAGGCACGTGCGTAAGGAGTGTTCCTGGTGGTGTTCTATAGTTTCTGTATAGTATGTGTTTGTAAGAATATTTTTCCATTGAATATCTCAGCTGAATGCATTATGCAGCATATGTGTTTTAGTAAAAGCGAGACAGTCGGAAGTTGTATGAAACTCACGTAATTTATTAGTTAACGCGAAATACTGCACGGGTCTTATTTAATTTAATTTAACTTTAGATTAAAACTTAGCAATTCAAGAAATCTGTTTCATTCTTTGTTTTTTGGCTTAGCCATTCTAGATTGAATTATTTATCCTGAAATATAATTGGAAAATATAAATGAAATGAGATTATTCAAAAGAGCTTTAATAGCGAAAAGTTGGCGAATACATTTAATGTTCCTAATTAGTCGTTGATTTACGTTTTACGCAAAGCTATAATAATAAAGTAGGTTGAAATGCTTAATCCATAAAACGGCGCACAATTTCCAACTCAAATTACCAGAACATGCAAACAACAGAATTGCAAAAGGTCTTCGAAATATCTTACAACGCGGAACAATGTACAAATTAACAATATAAGCGGTAAAACGGACGTAACACGTACGGAATGTGTTTGCGGGATTCCGGGTTCTCGGGCTGGCGGTGGATTTGAATAGGGATGGTGTAAAACTAAGCAATTTTAAGTTCCGAATGCTGACGCGCGGGATTTTGCAGTTGCGATTCGCAATTACGAAACTAGCAGCATTGAAAGTTGTTCAGAGGAATATTTGAACGTGTTGCTTTGTTGTGAAAGTTGCTGACAGAGCTGTAAGTTGGAAATTAAAATCCCGAGCACAGATTATAATTAATTTACAATCATCCGGATAAAGAAATATGAGTGATTGTATAAGGACTCTATGGAGAAAGATTATCACGGAAAAGTGTTCTTTTTGTAGTCAAGAGGGAGTATAAATTATTCTAAGTAAACATCATCATAACCGCCGTCAACAGACTGCTAGAGAAATGTCCCCCCGAGCCTCTTCCATCGACTGGTCCCTGTACATCTGGCTCCAGCGGGCAGACATAACTGTACAATCGAAGTGTATAAAATAAATTAATAATTAAAAATGTGTCGAATTAAAATAATAATCCACAGCTGCATCCAGTCACACTGGTAGCCGACCCCAACATTGTTGGGAAAAGGCTGGGCCGATGATGAATTACAAATACGTTTATCCTAATCATCTAATTAGCAAAAACCTCAGGTCATAAACCATCCACATAAAGCTGGTAACACATCAAAGCGCGTCGTTACCCAGTCAACACAAACCCGCGCCACGCGCCACCGCAGCTCTACCCACAGTGAGCACCGCCCGTTTCAACTACAACAGAAACCTTTATGTTGTAAATGTATGTATGTGTATGTGTTTGTAAGCTTCAGACAACCGACAATCTGTCTCCGCACGACTTAATTAAAGTCCAAAAACGTTTCAATGCTTTGCGTACAGATTACTACTTGGGTACTTCGTTGTATTGTGTTAGTTACCCGTGAGGCGATGTGGCGGGAAATGGATGCGGTAGTAAAAGGTACGTATTGTTATAAGTAAAATACAAATGCAAGTTAACACGAGTTCAGAGTTCATGCCTATCATCCCTAAAACGTTAGGCAGGGTTTTTCTAACAAGAAATTCTCTTTGCAGGCCGTTTTCGGGATTTACACTTTTGTACAAGGACCTCAAACATAACTGGTTCACTACATTGTACGAGTATGGTCACCACCCCCTAACTCTTCAGGTAACAGGCATTACATTATGTTAACTTAATTTACAAACAGAACATCAGGCTAGTTTAACATAATATAATATTTAGGGTTTGCCAACCCCGCTCATATAAAATTAAGGTCTAATTAGGGTGTCCGAGAAACAAGTGAATGTCGAGTTAATTCAGCTTAGTTAAGAGTGGTGCGAGCGTCGGGATTACGGCAAGTGACACTTTATGTGTTCTGGATTGAGATGGTAGGGCAGCAGGGGGTAGGGGAGGGGGTGAGGGGGCTACTGTGTCATAGACAGACAGTCGCAGCGGCGACTCAGATGGTCGGTGGAAAAGTGGGGCGGGTTTTTGTACATTTTCTTGCGCCGTAAGTTAAACTTACCGGTAACCGTCTATGATATATTATTAGTCTATGGGATATTATGTCAATCGAGAGTGTTTTTATCACTGAAATATTTTTTAGTTTCTAGTTGATTCGTTTTATACTCGACTACGGCAAACCAAAAGGAAGGGTTGTGATTTTCGCAGTCCATGTATGTATGTACCTATGTATGCTCCTCCGTAGCGCCTAAACTAATCATCCGATTTTAATAAATAAGGTGTCAATCGATTTGTTATTATAGTCCAAACAGACATATCTACAATTTAACGAATTTTAACTTAAGGAGCACGATTTTTCAGTAATCCGGTTTGTAGGGGCACTATACCACATAAATTTTTGTTCTATTATGCAAAGACTTTCAGCAGTGAAAGTGAAAAATAATCACTGAGAAACCAACTGCACTATACCCACAAACCAAGATAAAAAACATCATCGCTTAAAAATCACAGATTAACACTAATTACATCGGTATCATTAAAATAACATAATTTCACTGACGCTACCGCTGTCGCTCCCGCCCGCAATGGAGCCTCACCCTTACGGTCGTAAATACGCTTATTCACTGCGAGACAAAGATGGCTCGGCCAACCCTATGATTCCTCCGAAACGACCCAAAAAAACGGTTAAAAGCCTTTGTCTTAGAACTGGTGAATTAAATTAGTATTTTTTGACGGGCTGAAATGGGACGTTTTGCAGAAGATACAGAATTAAACCCTCCGTCCGAAAACCAAGTTTACTGCTTTAAAAATAGAGAGGAATTTAAAATGGTGGGTTTGAGATGGCCCTCAAAAATCACAATGTAGAATAATATTTGTTTAAGAATACTTGAAGCTCAATCAGAATATCTGATTCCGACATTAAAAGGTCTCGGCTCACTTTATAAAGGATTCGCTTCTCATTGCTCGCACTTTTGTTCTCTCTTCAGTTTGTATTGAATTTCGTATAAAGCTGAATTTAGTAGATGCCATCTGATGATAGTGTTTATTTTAAAGAGAAAACGTCAGGGTAGCCACCGAAATTCAAATTTTATTAAGTTTTTTGCTATTGGTAGCGATTTTGACCTTGAAAAAGTAGTTCCTCGACTTTCATGAACTTGGAGGGTTGTATTGATGATTTTGATGATTATAATTCAGTAACTACATACGTCTTACAGTCGCGAACAATACTTTAATAAACATATAACATAGCACTGGCCTAAGCAAATTTGAATTTTGCGGGATACCCTGGAGCATCAACCTTAAATAACCTGGATTACGAAAATATTATGAAAAGGTAAAAAAATGGCCACACCGCTTTTTTAATAAAACAGTTAAAAGCCTATGAAAACCCTTCGGTACTGTTATTAAAGTAGGTAACTGTCTCAATAAAATTATCGCAAAAATCTGAAAACGTGAAAATTTCCGTACCAACATAATGAGGTTACTAATTTAACCGTTCTGTTATTCACAAATTCCCTGTAAGCTAATCTTGAATAATAGTGTTTGGGCGGCGTAAGTATACTCTATCCATTTATCTATCTAAAGCTTGCCATTTTTTACCTATGACGTATGTCGAAAAATGAAATGTTTTCAGTATTTTTAGAACGTTTTGCAAAAGTGGGTTCGTTCATATCAAACTTCCTAGTCGTAGTCCTGAACGACAATATCTGAGCCACTGTAGAGGTTCAATATTTGTGTCAAATCGTCCACAATAAAGTTTTATCCGCAGTTTTCTTACTACACTTCTAGTTCAGCATTGGGCTCGTAAATAACACACTCGTCTTCGTACTAAAAATATTATTTGAGCAACTTTTTGAACATAGTTGTAACAGAAAGTCCACTTCATGGAATCAATGAAGAAACGGTATTAATAATCTTTCTGGCTGGCTTTTATATTTTTGCCATAGTCGACTTCAATTTAATGTTTTCCATAGGAATATAAAAAAAACTTCTTTAAATCTCCTATACTAAAAAAAACCGGCCAAGAGCGTGTCGGGCCACGCTCACTGTAGGGTTCCGTAGCTTCCCAGACCATTAAAAATACCAACATTTTTCGTCAGCAAAAATAACTTTGTTTTTCATAGTATTTGTATGAAAAACAAAGTTATCATTTGCGTTTTTTTGAAAAAGTGCTATATAACTCAAAAACTATTCAACTCATCAAGTTGAAAATAATTTTCCTAGAAAGTTCATATAAAGGTCTACTTCTGTGATTTTTTTCATATTTTTTAAACTTATGGTTCAAAAGTTAGAGGGGGGGGGACACATTGTTTTTGACTTTCGGAGCGATTATTTCCTAAAATATTAATATTATCAAAAAATGATTTTAGAAAACCCCTATTCATTTTTAAATACCTATCCAACAATATATCACACGTCAGGGTCAAAATTAAAAAAAAAATCGCTCCCCACTTTACGTCTGGGGGAGGTACCCTAATAAAAATGTTTTTTTAAATTTTTATTTTTGCACTTTGTCGGCATGATTGATATACATATTGGTACCAAATTTCAGCTTTCTGGTGCTAACGGTCACTGAGATTATCCGCGGACAGACAGACAGACAGACATGGCGAAACTATAAGGGTTCCGTTTTTTGCCATTTGGCTACGGAACCCTAAAAAGAGGGAAAGTTTATCTCTAGATGTACTGAACCGATTTTGAAAGTTCATTTACGAATAGAGGAGCCACGTTATTTGCAAAGTCGGGACGGGCCGATGATAGTGTGTATAATTATGTAAGTTATTCATATTGAATCAACGGTTTTGTTTTGTGCTGTAAAAAATAGTGTAACATATTCCCGAATTGGTCTTAAATATTACAAAATTAATTCGAAATGTGAAGCGATGCTTCAATGTTAGCAGGGCGGGTTGTATTGTAATTTCGCTTTGCTTTTGTTTTTCTTAAGTTTATATCTGCATCAAAGGAATGAACCTTCTGCATTGATATGTTCAGTGTTGGTTCGTGAACTTGCTACTAAAGATAGGAATTTATTGTCAAAAACATTGTACAGCGGGGATAAGTACTTAATCCTTCGGGGGTCGTCTGTGAAATGGGAACATATCAATAAAAATATTGTAGTTTCGGATGAAACTTACTTACAGCATTATTTCGCTCTTGTTTGTTTAGATTATTCTCTCGTTTCTTTACCGCCGGGCTAAATTACGGTTCTAAAATGTCTTTCTTTATATTATTTTATTTCAACTACTTGGTGTAGCTGCTATCATAGTCGTCATCAGGCCATAGCAGTCTTTTAATTATGGCTCTTCAAGCGCACTAATTAAACTGGATCCTTGGATACTCCAATAAACGACCCAAGGGTAATACCAATTTCACTGGATCCCAAGTAGATTGGAAACCTACTTCCAAATAAAGCAATAAACTAAATTACTTGGAAATTGAACTGCCTACACTTAGAATTAAAAATGGCAGCAATTTAAATAACACTAGGTCTCAGTGGAGGCAGTGATGCCTCTTATATTATACTTTATTCCCAAAATATTGACCTTCACTTAAACGTTTTGTTGTTTAAGGAGGGTGATCGTTTTTTAGTTTGTGGAGGAACTTTGAAATTTACTTCAACTTGCTAGCGAATTAATAAGTTTTTGCAGTCGTTGAAATACAAAAAAAATATGTGCGGGAAAAATCTCAACTTGTTTTAGTTTTTATTTGTAAGTGAATTGAATAGATGGTGAAATAGATGGTCTATAAGGTTAACGTTTGAACATTCTGTCTGGAAAAAGATACAATTTGTTCATTGTTTTTACATGTGAGACCGTACGATATCGAGAAAATTCAAGATTATCCTACAAATGATCTCGTCTCCCGCACACAACATCAACGATTATAAAAAAAAATCCAAAGAATCCTTTACAACAGATCTAATCCTTCTACACCAACAGCTCAATACTCCTTCAATATCAAACCTCATTAAAGGCAGCCATACAACCCTTCTAAATCGACGCGTCACGCTCCCTCCGCCCCGGCAAGCAGTACAGCGGCAATACAAATTAGCCGGGTAATAAGACGCCCGCCATTGCGAGATATTGGACATTTTTGCTGGCCCACTGAGCAGAGCTACAGACTCGCAGGCTGGTTACACGCGATATTAACGTCTGGGGGGAACATGGGGATCCCTTATAATATGTCGCAGTTTATTCACTTCATTAACTTTCAGTTCTGAATGGATTTGGACGTGTTGGTGAAGAATAAGCTTTTATTTTAGTTTTTTAACAGAACTTCTATTGAGCAGCCATTACTGGAAGAACCCAACTAAATTATTTGTTTTTTCAATTAGTTAGTGTTTAAATTGGATTTAATATACTATTTAATCAGTAGGTTACAGTCATTTAATTCATTTGTAAATAATTTTCTGCTTTTGATAAAAAAAAGTACCTAAACGTAAATTAGAAATCGTAAACAATGTATAAACGTTGTAATAAAATTAGTTTGAACCCTTGTTGACGATTTTCATTTATCACATTTCCTTGAAATTAAAATACAAATCGTGTTTTGCCTGCAAAATATAAATGTAACACGGGTCTGTCATTGTCTAAGTATTCCCTACCAATGAACTTGAGAAACTCCGAAACCGACAGAATTAAAGATATTAGCCAAATGATCTCAGTTAACTAAATTGGATCATTGACATTCTGCCCGAACCTACTTTTATCAAAATATAATTTTAAATCATCCGTCTCCCTAGAGGAAAGAGAATTTTAGGATAATTTTAGGATCTCCCTTAGCAGGTGAACGTTGGACATTGGCCAAATGAATTTTTGTAATTTCGCTGTTTCTACTACGTTTTTTTCGGAAACGTTATTAGGAGAATGTTCGCATCGTGTGGAGGTTTTTCTTTATTTGCATATCTGATTTATGTTCCTTCATAAAGCAGCGCTCAGTACTGGTTCAGGAAAAACTGTATCTCTTCTCTGATGACGCAGCTAGTAATTAGAATGAGTGCAATAGTGCTCTTGGTCGATGTATATTCCTCAGGAATTCTTCGCATTGCTATTAGCATATATCTGTGCTATAATAAAACAAAATGAAAACAACAGACGGGTAATAAATTATATTGTTAAATAATTATATCTTTTCTGATTTACTATGTTTTGTTTTGTTATATTCTGACGAAGAAGGAGACCATATCTGATTTCCTGAATCCAAAGAAAACATCGTATTTTTATGTATAAGTAACGTACAACAGTTATTTTGCAGACGAAGAATAAATCTACCAATAGTACCCAGGTAATTGTCAAATTTAAAGAAAATGTAATTCCTTGTAAAACTCAAACCAACCGCAGGTAAGCAAACGGATACGTAAAATAGAATTTAAATGGACCGACATAACTTTTTGGAAGTTTTCCTTCTTTTGAAAACAAATCCTCAGGGAAAAGGAAAATCTTGGATTTAAAAAGTTCAGCCATGTTTTTAGGATGTCGACTTACAGTCGTAAACGTGGGGAGAGTCGGATCACTATTATTCACAAGATTATATTCAGTAAGATTCCAAGCTTAGGTAGTTACAGGAATATTTGAGTTAGCCGTGTAGTTATAGAAACAAATTACCTCTAGAATACATTTTAAGCTTTCAACAATTTTAATTTTGTGTAGTAGTTAGTAGTGATCATGAGAAAAACTTGTCCATCAGATGAATTTCCGAATGAAATAAATTAAAGCTGGTTAAACGGCATACGAGGATATGTTTAATACACGTTTTGTTAAAGTTCTTAAAAATTATGAACTAGTTAGAGTTATACAACGAGAAGCCCGAAAGTCTGTCAATCAGTCTCACCAACGGGTATCGTGTAACCCAGTCACTGCGTTGCTGAGATCATATACGAGTACGCAGTCGTTCCATGTAAATTAATGGTTTTCGGCCGAATGTATTACGAATGTGGCTGCAACTGCAAATGTTTAGACACTGGTAGCAGTCCTCAACAAAATTTGGTAACAGATAGGCGGATTTAATGCATACACATCTCTTTAATGTGTTGCTTGTGACAAATAACACCAATATTTTGAGTTTATGTGCTGCATTAGCACACACATTCGAAATAATCAGAGCGTACCTACAAGCCACGGAGCCACTAAATTACTAAATGCCATATATTACCACATTAACCCAGTCCACAAACACAAAGCGTACGTAACACTAATGCAACTGTCAAACACAAACAGTTCATAGTCTAATGCACTCCCGAGCTATAATGACAGTCAACAAATCCACATGCCATGTAATAAAGGAACATGGCCGCGTGTGACGGGCCTACCGCCGCCAGCGCCATCTATAGACGGCGACTGTATGTTACGTTCAGTGAAATGGAGCAACAAATTAAGTTCTACTCGTAAGTAGTCTGATAGGTAGTTACTGGTGCTTGTAATTTAAGATCTAGACTTGTACTAATCAAAGTAGTTCGAGGATTTGTGAATTAAATTGCATCTTTAGTATTTTATTTTCTTTTTTTCTTTAAGAACTGGACATTTAAAGTTTAAAGTTGGTTTTGTCTTACGAACGTCTTGACTCAGCTTAATAAAAGCTGTGATTTCTGATACACGTATTTCCAGAAACATAAATGTCAAAGGCAATAAAACAAAAACCGGCCAAGTGCGAGTCAGACTCGCGCACCGAGGGTTCCGTACAAACCTGTAGGTATATAAGTAAAAGTTATGGTAATTTAAGATTTTCGGAATTTTTCCTATATGTGTACTTTATAACGTTGCTTCATGCCAAATTTCAAGATTCCAGGTCGTCTGGAAGTATCCTTTAGGTTTTGATTCCCTTGCGAGTAGTTGCGAGTTTCAAAATATGCGGCTTTAATTGCTGTATCTTTTGATTGCGTTGACGTAGAAGTTTGATTTTGTTACAGCTTAAAGATATTATAGACTTGAGTATTTGTTAAGAATTTCAATATAATACCACTACGCGTTCATGAGTAAAGGGGTAATAAGTTTAAAATTATTAAAAATATTTTTATGATGTAACTAAAAATATTTTTATGATGTAACTAAAAATTTATGCTTTTCGCAATTTTTCCTTTATCTGTGTTATAAGACGTTGCTTCGTACCAAATTTCAAGATTCTGAGTTCACGGGAAGTACCCTGTAGGTTTTGATTCCCTTGCGAGTGTCGAAAATTTGCGGCATAAACGGGAGTATCTTTTGATCGCGTTGACTTAGAAGTTTGATTTTTTCACAGCTCCAAGAGACCATAGACTTGAGTATTTGATATGAATTTCAGCTTGATACCTCCACGCGTTCCTGAGAAAAAAGGTCTTGACAGACAGACAGACAGACAGACAGACAGACGGACAACAAAGTGATCCTATAAGGGTTCCGTTTTTACCTTTTGAGGTACGGAACCCTAAAAAGCATAATTAATTACAAAATTAAGAGAAAATAATAAAGCTTCAGTATAAAATTACAATAATGAAATGACATCAAAATCATATTACCTTTAAAGCTCATAATTATATGGAAATTAAATAAGCCCCACATTGGCCTCCCCTGTGTTTCAACTGTGCGATACAAAGTAAAACAAAATGGGATCAGTAGCGCGACTCAGTTGATGTTATTGCAATGACTACTGATTGCGGAGTGCAGGCAGTGTTGCACCACAGAGCAGATAGATACAGAAAGCCAAGTCGCAAACACCGAAAAATGACACGCACACACATGGACTTGCTTCACGTTTAAGGTTAGGTCTAACTGAGCTTACTAGCTGCAAACACGGGACTTTGGCAGACATTTGGGTGCATTATCCACCAAAGTTACGGTCCTGCAGTTCAGTCAGCTCTTCAGTCCGCTTAGGTTTACAGCAGCTCTTGCAGAACTAGCGTACTCACGACAGTCACTTGTTTCACGAAGTCTGAAGATACAATTCCTAAGATGCAAGCAACCGTAGTGACACGACTGGTGTATAAGGAACTTTATATGAAAACACTTCCTTAGATTGCAACATTGTCACCTGCTGCCGTTTTCAAAGAGTTACAAAGAAAGCGTCTATACATGCATGCGGTTTCGCTCGTTGTAGGAAGCCGGGCTTCTGTACCATGTATTTCGTGGTTTTGTCCGATGTGCCTCCGAGCGATAAATTGAGTTGTTTCAATAAGTAACGGGTAGTGCCGCTTGTGTGTTGTCCGTAGTTCACTCGTGTCAGGTGAACTCAGGTGATAAATATTTTCATAATTGAGTAAGTATGAATCAGTAGTCCGTTTCGACCGCCGCTGGTCGCAAACATTTTACTTAGTTACTGTAATGCAATGGACCAGCAGAAACATTGTGTGTATTTATCACATACGTATACGTCGTACATGTCATAGGATCTATGTGTTTCTTTTTTATGAAACTGACACTGTCCCACAGCTGGGCAAAGACCACAGCAATGTTTTTAAGTTGTTCTTTTCCTGGACTGCCTGGGCCACCACAGATATAAGTTGCTTGTGAATAAATGAAGCCGGCTCTATTGGAAACAGTACGCTTAAATATTTTAGCCTCGAAACTAAACATTCAAATTATCAGAACATGCAAACCAACATTTGGAAAACAATTAGCGATGTTCTATTTAAAGCGGTCAGTGCGCAATAAGCAATAAACATGTCGGCCATGTTGATTTGTGCGCGCATATTAGACGCAGTTAATCTCCAGCGGCCTCGGTGTGGCACTAGGGGTCACTGTGTGTCACTATTAGTGACGAGCAGAGCTATTGTTTTGTGGGGCGCGACATCAAATTGTAGGCTATTCTGGATTTATTGAGAGGAACGTTATGAACTCGAAGAGAGCTAGCTGAGGAATGGAGTGCAAAGGTTTGCGAGTATGGATAGATCAATGTTTGTTACTATTTCACGCAAAAGGTACCTACTGAATAAAAATACGTGGTATTTTACAACTCGGATTAACATAGGATACTTTTTGTCCTGGTAATAGAATCTCGTGGGTCAATGACCGAATACCGTAACATATTCTAACGTACCTACCGTGCCGTCGCAAGTTGTTTCCTCAGGAACAAATGCTTCAATTATTCATTCACTAATGAGTAACACGCAGGTTTATGAGATAAGGATAACATTTTGCACATGACATGCATTATTTTTGTGTATCGGAAGCGAGCACTTAGGAGAGATTTTTGAAAATAAATATGGACTGAAAGTTTGTGTGGAAAGTTGTGATTTTTAGTGAAAGGAAATTCCATCATACTTGTTTCGGAATTCAATAATATCTAATGTGACAATAATATATACTGTTACAATAGTAAACAGGGAGTAAACCACCTCATCACAAAGCCGTTAACCAAGCATTCTGTACATCAAACTAAGTAACTTTACGCAAAAATTATTGCTGGGAAACCACTTTTTTTTTTTGAGGTTATAAATCATGTTTTGTGGTAGAACTCAATGTAACGCACTTAAGGACAAACACGCCGGTCATTCTTCCATACAAACGTAGTCTAGTGATTACTCCTCTGTTTGACGGTGTAGGTTCAAAATTAAAAGCTGTATCAACTGGTCTTGTTATTATCTATGCTTGTATGGAAGCAGAATTGGAAAAAAGTATTGGTTTGGAAGTTATGAGCGTCGAAACTTTCACATTTTAACACTAATTTTAGCTCATCTTTGAGCTTAAATAAGTAACGTATATAGTATGAAAATTAAAAAAGCAAAACCATACAGTCATAGATTAGTTATTCAAAATTTCAAATAACTTTAGTTTGAACTGATACATTCCATAGATTTTTCATAATATCTAGACTACCAAAGGTCTGCATAGAAAATTTCGCGCGCCCGTTTTAGTTGTAAATCTCATTGCATTTCGCTGCAAGTTGCCTCCCCGGTCAGTGGGGAAGACGGGAGGCACGCAGCGCGTGTGTGTGCGTAGTGTGTGGGTGCACACATTCTTGGTTTCGACGCCTGCGCGTGCTGTGCATGAAACTGGTATTGTTTGCTATTGTAGGTCTGTACGAGTATGGCTTGAACTATGGATTCCGATATTTATTATTGATAGTTCGTGTTGAATTTAGAATTTGTCCCTAATTTTTATTTTCGATTTGATATTGATTTACGGGCGGCGTTTGAATTTGGACTTGTTGCGTCAGTGAAGTGATCTTCAGCAATTCAAGAATTGATTGGGTAAGTGGAATGTTTTATTTTACTTTGTAAAATTCATGACGTTTCACGCGCATTTTAGAATTATAAAGTACCGGCTGCTGGGTTTGTTTAGGTATAATAAAATGTGCGTTAGCACTTTTGTGTAGGACAAAAGTTTGTTAAAGCAACGTTTGATAAAATTTAACTTACTTCTTACTTTTTACGCAATAACATTATGAAAATTATACATATTATAGTGACCAACTGTTTCGCTGAGAATGATATTTTCAGTCTCGAATAATTTAAATTCTGTGATAACTTCTGCATCCAAATGATATGCTGTAAAAGACAATTTTAATCTAAATTGAATTATCAAGATAATGAACATACTTATTTGGATAAGGATTAAAACTGAATAGGGGAAAACGGCTTGGCAAATTAGGTCACATTTTTAAATTTTGAAATTAATTATGGTTACTTGGAGTTACCACAGGAGATAAACATAGTTATTATGTTATTACGGACTTTTTTCGGAGCAGCGGTGGCCCAGTGGTGGCGGCCCTGACTTACGAACAGTAAGTCGTGGGTTCAAACCCAGACAGGCGCATTACTTTATGTAATTTATTTCATCACCAATGCTCTCAAAACGGTGAAGGAAAGCATCGTGAGGAAACCGGCATGTCCAAGAATAAAAAATTCGAAGACATGTGACATCTATCAATCCGCACTGTTTGCTCCTCATTGAGAGGAGGTCGTGTCCCAGCAGTGGGAACATTATAGGCTGATGATGATGATGGACTTTTTTCACGCTTTTTATGAGTCTTTATAACATAATTTTGTTAAATCTAACAAGGGTTAGCATGTGTGTGTAAACACCTTCCTCGTGAATCACTGTGACTATTGTTGAAAACCGCATGAAAATCCGTGCCACAGTTTTTGAGTTAGTCACGGACAGACAGAAAGACAGATGCGACGGAGACTTTGTTTTATAGAACGCAATAGGCAGTGGGGTCTAAAATGGGGGCGGTTCTAAAAAGGGTCTAAAATGGCCGCTTTAGCAGAATCGTAAATGAATCACGTTAAAAAATTAAATTCTTAGAATGGTCTTTGTAGCCATTGCAATAAAGTCCATTTTAAGAATTTTAAATTTTGTTCAATAAAATGAATCACGAAAAATAAAAATTCTTAAAATGGACTTTATGGTCATGGTTACAAAGACCATTTTAAGAATATTTTTTTTTTACGTGATTCATTTACGATTCTACTAAAGCGGCCATTTTAGTAATTGATCATTTCTAAATCGGCATTTTCTATTATGAACGAAAAAAAATGTGGTAATATTTGCGATAGACTCGCTCCCGACTTTCACAAGCTCGGCCCGGCCGAAGTTACTGGTTTCTTTGTGACATGAAGTAGTATTTTGTAATACTTACCTAGAGGCATTTAGGTAAGTATTACTACTAAATTAAATAGTAGTTAGTAGTTTTGCTATATATGGCATTATAGTATATTTTAGATAGATTTGATTTCTTACAGAATAATATGAACTACATAGATAGAAACAACCCTAAAGACTAATCGTTTGTGTTACAGAGGCAAATAAGGATAAACGTATGGGCAGAAAGACCAGCCTACGGCCAAGTGTCGCTCGCAAAAAGAGGTGCAGAGTAAAAGGGAGATTTTTAAATGCAAATAAAGAAAATATTCCTGCAACAATGACTTTTTCTGAAGTTCTTTTTCGTGTATACCTAATTATACGACGACACGAATGGCGTAGCGGTAGTGAGACTGCCTTACAAACAAAAAGTATCTATGTAGTATATCAACTATCTGGTGTCCACAACACAAGCCTTGTTGCTTAGCGTGGCACTAGATGGCACTGTGTGTAATGTCCAGCGATATTTATTCATTTATTTATAACAGACGACCTCGATGGTAAACCTTTTAGCAAGAAAAATGATAACACTAACTACCACAGATCTGGTCAATACCAATTTTTAATTTCAGACGTGACGTTTACTCGTGACGATCAATACTATAATATCATAAAGCAGAAGAGTTTGTTTGTTTGGTTGAAAGCGCTAATCTCAGGAACAACCGTCTCGAATTGAAAAATTATTTTTGCGTTAGATAGTCCATTTATTGAGGAAGGCTATAGGCTATACAGGAAAAGTTTTTAACCACTGCGTAAATTTTTTTTGGTAGCTCAGTGTTAGTAATAGAACACATTCCCATTTTTAGTTTTAATTTTTTTTTTCAAATTTTTCCATCTTGTCCCATTTTAAAATAAGCATAACATGGATATAATTTAATTGTAATACTGTGAATGAAAACACGCTGGCTGCTGACGTACGATGTATCCTAAGCCCATGAAAGTATGAAGGAAAAATTGGAATACGTTTACAAATAACATATCACAGCCTAAACTTAAAAAAGTAGCGCGAAACGGCGGTCAGTAACCGTCAGCGCGTAGGTAGGTAAGTTTACGTCGGCGCCGTCGCATCCAGCGAGCGCACCTACAAAACTCAGCTGATCTCAGGTTGCCGGTTGGGCGACCGGTCGACGCGTGAGTCGGTCGACCGGGCGCCCGACTGGCAAGCGACCATAAAATAAGTTTATAGGTAAATAAGTCTCGTAAGCGATAACTTTATTTTTTACTACTAACACATATCAAAATAAAAAATACGTGTCTATTAAAATACATTCAAGTTTATCATGTCAAAATTTGCGCACTGGTTAAAAACTTTTCCTGTATAACATCACGCTATGACAAATAGGAGCGGAGCAGCAAAATGAAATGTTGCAAGCGGGAAAAAAGCTTCCGTTGCGGAGGCGATGCGTTGCGATATCAAAACATCACGCGAACGAAGTTGCGGGCATAAGCTAGTAATATTATAAAGCTGAAGAGTTTGTTTGTTTGAACGCGCAAATCTCAGGAACTGTTTGAAATTGAAAAAATCTTTTTGTGTTGTATAGTCCATTTATCGAGGAAGGTTATAAGCTATATAACATCACGCTACAACCAAAAGGAGCGGAGCATAAATGAAAATTGTTGCAAACACGGGGAGTATTTATTCCTTTTGTGTTTGTTACCTCAGAGGTGGAGGAGAGAGGAGGTTCAGGTAACAAACACAAATCACACAAACATCGACTGCGTGAACCGATTTTGATGATTCTTTTTTAGGGTTCCGTAGTCAACTCGGAACCCTTATAGTTTCGCCATGTCTGTCTGTCCGTCCGTCCTCCCTTCATCTCTGTGACCGTTAGCACTAGAAAGCTGAAATTTTGTAACATATGTGAATCAATCACGCCGACAAAAAGGTAAAATATTAATTGGAAAAAAAATGTTTTATTAGGGTAGCCCCCCTATATTTAAAGTGGGAAGTGATTTTTTTTTTAATTTCAACCCTAATGTGTAATATATTGTTGGAAAGGTATTTAAAAATGAATGGGTTCACCAAAATCATTTTTTTTAATAATGTCAATAATTTCGGAAATAATCGCTCCAAAAGTAAAAAACAATGTGTCCCCTCTAACTTTTGAACCATAAGTTTAGAAAATATGAAAAAAATCGGAAAAGTAGAACTTTATAAGGAACTTGGATGGAAACAACAGTTTTTGAACAAAAAAGACAAAAAGTTGTACAAAAGAATTTCTAAACTCATAAGTGGATACACTTATTGTGACGGACGGGAAACTACGGAACCCTACACTGAGTGTGGCCCGACACGCTCTTGGCCGGTTTTTTTTATTTGAATGCTGATGCTTTCCGTGTGGTGGAGATAGGCAAATCTGCAGTGATTACTGCAATTGATGGATGTTTATTGTTTATCCAACATCATGACAGAACATCACGCCTGTATGCTCTGAGGGGGGACAATACTCCAAGATTGCGACAGTTAGGTGTGTATTCCATTTATTAGGGATAAGCCTATTACCGTAACATGTACTGTTTTATTTTATTTTATTGGAAAGGGTGACCTAACCAAACACTCTTGAAGGGTAGTTTGATGAGTGTTGGTTTGGTTCTGATTATGGCATACATGACAAAGTAACGGAACTGTTCAATTCTTAGCAGCAAATTTACGATACTCGACCAAATCTTTTATAGGCTACCAGGATATTTTAGTAACCTACCATAATCGTTATTAACCGACTTCAAAGGAGGAAGTTCTCAATTCCATGTTCTCCGATTACTCAAAGATGGCTGGACCGATTTTTTTTTTAATGTTTGAAAGGATATATCTTTCCTACGTGGTTCCATAATCATCAAGTCAGGATACTGATGATGGGATCTTGGAGGGGGGAGAAAATAGAGGGAACTCTTCAAATTTTATAGGCACACAAGAAACGATTTGGGTAGTTTTAGGAAGAGTACTTTCTCGGAGTGATCTCGTTTCAATTTGGTACAGATGTGATGAAGAACTTCAGAGATAGGCAACGAAACTCCTCAATAAATGATAGCAAATGTACTGGGATTGTTGAAATCTCATGTCTGTCTTTTGCTTACACCAGTTCAAAACAAAAACGTTGTGAAAGGGTAAGTGAAACATATGAACCACTAAAACTAAAAACTAAATCAATCAAATCTCTTTTATGGGACGCAGGCGAAGTTGCGTGGGCCAGCTAGTATTATAATAAAAAATATATCTTTTTACCCATCACAATTTATAATCCCTCAAGTTTTAGATATAGATACCTACAACTTTTACATCGAGTTTATAATCTCTATTAGCAAGTTATTTTGTAAGTAGTCGGAGTTTGCTATCGTACATATACCTACCTTTCTTTTTTTAGGTGCTCTGCGGATATATCAATACGTACTGCAAATGTAGAAAATGTCCAAGGCAAAAGTTTAAATAAATAAATGTCGCCAAGAACCTACGTGAAGCAAATATTGTGGCGAGTCTTTCGTATAGTCTCTGTGGTTACACAATGCCTATTGTTGATAAATGTATACTAAGAGATTATTGTAAACGCTTATTGTACTATTGACCGCTATTGTAAATAAACAGCCAATAAACACTTTACAAAATAACAGATTTTTTTATTTGATGAGCCAACAACAAGCCTCACAGTCACATCAAAGAAAAAATCTAATCAATGAAATTATTTGTTGATAATAACAATAACTACCTACCTACATTATTCAACATATATAATGTTCACACTGTAGCAAGAGAACTCATTGTCACGTGGGAAAAGTCGCAGGTAAGTATTATGTAGGAGCTTGACCATTCATAATAACAACCAGGTAAATTGGGTACATATTATTACATTTCATACAGTGATAATCCTAAGTTCTAACATCTATTTGTTTGAGTTCATGTCGTCTTTCAAACATGAATCGCCTACGCGCCACCGATGGCACACAATCACACGCCGCCCGCGGTCATCCACTATTCAATGAAGTTGCGCGTGTATGCGTCACTCAGCGTCAGGAATGCGTATGTGTACGAACACTAGCTCCTTACTGCTCATCACAGCGTCTATCCCTTTCGCTCATGATGTCGGATGAGATAGCATGCATTTTAACCCCGCCCACCAACTAGTTCGTGCCGTCAGAGCGTGTGTTCTTAAAACATTGTGCTGATGGATGGATTGAATAGAACGGGGGTCGTGGAGGTGTTAAAAGTCAAAATCTTACAAAAAAACCTTGTATTTAAAAAAAAAACTTGTCAAAAAGTTGTAACCCCCGTATCTCCGTAACTAGAAGGTTCCCAGGTATCGTGTAGAACAAAAAAATGATCGCAATGATGGGGAGAACAAGTGCCTTTCGGCTTCGTGAAGAGGTGTTTACACCCTTTATACTGTGACAATAATATATACTGGAACAATAATATGTACTGTGACAATAATATATACTGTGACAATAAACTTAATTATTAACCAATGATCAATGACAAAGATAAACGTATCAAAACTCGGGAGTGGGGCTCGAGACAAAAAATATACTAAGGCGTGACGTATTGAGAATTTTAAAAGCGTCGTATCTCGTTATATTGGTTATCGTAACAAAAGATAAATTAAGAGTCAAATATTTTTTGATAATCCACCTGACGGACTAATTAGTTTTTTTTTGTCGTCTACCCTATTCATAATACTAGTTCTTCATCCTCTGGTATCTTCTTATCTGGTGTTGTTATGTTTACAGAAATGTAACAAACTGGATCGTCTGACTGCACACAAAAATATGTGCCTTATCATTTATGTATTTTGTGCGAAAGAAAGGACAATGTTGACTCAACTGTCGCTGATAAGGAATGGGCCCTGGAACACTGCCCAGCCGGAAACGGAAAATGAGGGCACAAAAAATAAACGCTTCATAATATTATTATTTGTAGCATCAGACGTACCAGGATAACATCTTTGTTAGGTGCTATGTTCCAAAACTCGCAAATATTTCATATTAAAGATAACCATAATCTTTTGAAAAAATCATCGACAAAAAATCCAACAAAAGCACAAAAGACCAAGCAATTTGACGAAATAAAATCTCTGAAGCGAAAACGACACATAAAAAAACAAGAGCAACTCAACAGCCTTTTATACAAGTACAGTAATGAAATAACTAGTTCCCGACTCAACGACTCACCGCAGCTTGTCAACAAACGATTCGCGCGGACGACGGAAGTTGCCACTAAACAGATTCACCAACTTTCAACATTTTGTCCAACATTTATCTCAATTTATATTAGGGCAGCGTTGACAAATGCTTTGCACCCATCCCTAGCTATATCTTACGAAAAACTTTTAAATTGCGCTCCTAACACTTAAGAACATCCCCTATCTCCTTCTGACCAGTGATATCGTCTATCTTACCTGCTCTATCGCAGATCGTGTCCGAAGCTGAAGGAATTGACCTAATTTAAAAAGTTGGTCGTACACAGTACGAGATACGGATTTTCATCGTATAATTGAATCATCGTTTTATTTCAATGTTTGCGAGCGACGTTTCAATTTAAAGTTAACGGCCATATATTGACAGAATAGACGACATAAAACAAAATGGAAAATATAATTTAAATGGAGTTTCATTTGAGTCGCGAAATGGCAGCAACACTTCGGAGCGAGGCTTCGCGTTTATTCATTACCTATATTTGTATTAATACACACATGTGTGCACAATACATACACCGCCATCATATTGGATTGTGTTATTATATCAACGCGTTGCTTTCTGACAGTTGGGAGTTTTATTTTGTTCGACGTTCACCTCGTTACATTAGTTACAACTCGGTGGCTTGAAAATGCATCACTGTTTATATTTTATGTTTATTTTGGTGGAACCCCTTTTGATTTTCAGTTATCCGTTGTGATCTTAATTGTGACGTGGGTAGACGTGTGGATGTTTCATTATTTTTATTCGGTGTTCTTCACTATATCATTGAAGTACTAACACGACGTAGTCACAAGACAAGTTTCAGTGTAAAAAAATATAACAAAAAGAGGCTGAGCTGCAGGCCGAAATAACTTCTAGGTGTCACAGTGACAGAAGCAGAAGGCGACGCGGCAGACCTAATAGATGGCGAGTCGACCTGGACAAAACCAAAAACCAGCTGCGGTACACATTACTTCTGGATCGAAATAACTGGAAGTCATAGTCACCTTTGCCCAGCAGTAAGATTACTGCTGGGCAAAGGTGACTATCGATACAGAAACAAAAAGTAAAATAATTGTCGAATGAAGTAACCTCATCTGTATGATATAAAGTATTTTTCTTTAAAATAAATTCTTGTATGAACTAGCGAGAAGCGGAGGAGTAGGAATATTTGTAAAGTTGATACAAGTTGAGCTGAGGGAGCGGAAGTGGGTTAGAGATTGCATTCCTAATAGATATTGAAGCTTGCGTCTATTAGCTCGAGCGGCGAACGAATATTTATGAAACTTTTAAAAAGAACCTTTCTAAATAAATGTTATTTTCCTGCAAATTCAATGTGAAAGAAAATACTTGAACTACTCGTACAAACGGTGTTTTGATAACTTTAGACTTTGGCGCGTAAAAATATCAAATTGAAGAATAACATTATTTTAGTCAGTTGCTAAGAGGTTTTTTAGTGTTAAGATAATAAAGTTAGCGAAAAGGTCGATAGCAAACTTCGAAGAAAGTGAAGTCTACGCCTTTGCTAAATATAACTTTTTCCCGCAAATAATATACCCGTAGGTAAGTTCTAACATAGTCATAGTCATAGTCATAGTCATTTATTCATTAACAATTAATTGTATCTGAATTTAAACACAAAAATAACACAAGTACAGTCAATTTATTAGGCACAATTAAACTCATTAAAATAAATTAAATAAAATTTGATTTTGAAACACCAACAGATACCTCCCTAGACCGTGCTCTACCTGGGTCAAAGATTTAAACCTTCAAAACAAATTTTAGAACCAGATATTGTTGACAGAAAGTAAGTCAAGTGCAGCAGAACTCCCAAGATTAATTAGACGCCATCACTAATAATCTAGTCTATGACGTCATAAGTCACAACGTATTCTTTACTGAAGCAACTCTATAAATAAACAAAGGATCATCAGTTTCGTGCAAACGTGCGGCTCAGTGGAGCGCGTCTACCTCAGGGTACGGAAGTAAGGGATGAGGAACAAAAGGTCCAGCTATGGGCACTTGTCTCACCGCCGACGATTGGCGGTAAGCGAGTAGAACTAGTAACTAGAAACTAGTTAGCAAGCAATGCCCAATGAGTGTGTAGTGAGGATAGTTTTGTTGCTGGGCCAGGAGTTAGAGCGCGACAGCCGTTGGCTATTACCGGTTGGTTTGCGTATGAGCAACCGAGAGTTTTTCAGCGAGTGTTTTTCTCACCAAGCAAGCATTTCTGAGCAAGTAGTTTCTATGATAGCTCTTGTCACTGCAATAAACGAGTGAACCTACTCGCCTGCGGTGTAAACAGAAACAGCGATTAATAATGAACATAACATAGTATCTCTTTTAATTACTTTTTACGTTTCTTGAGCGACAAAATAGTATGTAGCTCATCGCTTCCTCGTCGGCGGTGGGGCAGATGACACAGGAAGGTCACTGCGAGGTCACAGGTCATTATTTCTAAAGGTACGTTATTGTACGGTATTGTTCATGTTAGGCTAGTTTCCTTGTCCGCGCTAATGTGTTCGCTATTAATGACTGTTCATTTACATTAAGGGGTTAAGTGGACATGCGTGGGCTGCTTTAGTGTAGGGGGTGGATCTTGAGAGTATTGTAACTATTAATAGAATGTTATTGTACTTACGTTCGTATTAAGACGATAAGTCATTTAGTTCAAGCATACTCTTATTGAAGGTGAAGGTTGCGGGAATCCATTGGATGCGAGTCGCAAGGGACCGGTCAATGTTGCGACACTTGGGGGAGGCCTATGTCCTGCAGTGGGCGTCTTTCGGCTGAGATGATGATGATTTACATATTCAATAATTATATTAACATATTCCGCCATCGGAGTTATGGTTCAAAATTGTACTTTTTGTGAAGCTGTTAAATGGCAAAAAGAAACAAACGGTATGTGTTGCTGAGGTGTGATAGATAAGTTATTTTCCCGTCCCCGGGTTCTTAGAATTTAACATCAGACATTTCAGATATTCGATTTTGACGACCCCGTTGTCGCTGGCATAAGCAACAGGGTCCGCGTACGAAGTTGCGGACAGAAGCTAGTGTATGAATATGATAGATACTTCTGTGAATATCAACCAATTATTTTATTTCGTCTTTGTATTGCCAAACTCGACTGAACGCTCCTTTCTAGATTTTTCAGGAAACCTAACAAGATCCTACCCAGTGCATACCGATTCTGTAACGCTTGGTAAAAGTTGAAACAATGGCGCTCTCCAATAACAATCCAGAGCGATGTTCAAAAGTTAATAACGTTAAAAATATCCGGATCCAGTACGGTCGGGGTGAAACTCGCTCGGACGCGGTTCAATATCGCCCACACTTTGTGTTGCTGACTGTACGGGGGACACACTGACAGACAGGATCACTTACTTATGTCTAAACTTATGTCGACAGACGTCGTCAGACGCCTTCCAAAAGTTTTTTTTAATGATAATGAGGAAGATAAATATACAAAACAATAATATGTATGATGATGGAAAGTTGTTACTTGACGTTAGATGTACTAATTATTATAATTATCAACAAAATTGGTAGATCGTGCGCGGTATCAGTGTTATCAATAAGATTATGATAGGTAAGATATATTATACTCATATTTGTAGATATGATAAAAACATGAAATATCAATAATTACAAAATGCAAATAGTAATTAAAAAAATGTTTATAGGTTCCGTTAATTCCTTATTTAGGTACGAAAACATTTTCCTCATGCTTTTAAAAGTATCTACATCTTAGGTTTATAGGTAGCTACAAAGAAAACAACGTTCACAAAATCCTCTTCTATTTGTCTTGCAGGAATTTTGCTGTTTCACTATCATCATTAGGTCTCCATAAAAAAAAAACAGTTTTTGTCAGAACGCAACGATTTAAATCACGTTACTATAACTTGTTGCGCAACATGTTCGCGAACTGTTCCCTCCGTTCACTCTGCGTCACGCAACCAGTTCGCGCACATGCATCACACTCACGTACGAAACGAAGACTTAGCAGAATTGTTTCAGCGAGAGAACTTTAAAACAACGCTTTATGTAATACCGACCGAGATTTTTCTTACCTGCGATATCAGAAAAATACGCGGACGATATATTTATATTTCTGGAATTTTCTACTGTTTGTTTCTGTTGGTAATGGATGGTAAAAGATTTTGATGACAACATATTGTTAAACTTTTCTTAAATTAGGTTTACTTCTTCTCTTTGACATTTGCAAAACATTTTTAGATTACAAAACATCAAGAGTCGTAGGTGGGTTTGCTTATTATTGCAGGCAATTGAAAAACAAATCAAGTGATTTCATTGTTTAAAACTTAAATGGTAGTTCTTTCTCAGTTTTGTAAGTACAGAACATAAACTCTCTGGGATACGGCTCCACTTACAATCAGTCAGTCAGTCGGTCAGTTTGCACTGCTAGCACAAAGCCCTCCTCTATATAAGAGATCGCAATACACCACGCGGTTTAGTAACTGTTGTTGAACCCTAACACGAAAGTACCATTGTCATACTCGGCTTTTATCGATCACTAATATTGATACTATCGTTGTATCGATTAATTTAAATCCAAAATATCTCGAAGATAATGACTAAAGCTTTAAAGAATTCAGATAATGAACAAAAGTGGAGCGAGTTAATGTTTCGACAGTTCTCTAGGCCAGTCGTGCAGTGATGGCGAGTAGTGCAGTGATGGCGAGTAGACAGTGGTTTATATTGTGTGCGGCTGTGGTGAGCGTGGCGTGCGCCGGGAAACATGACAAGTACTCCAGGTATGAGTTTAACGTGTAAACTGCACCATTTGTAAACCTTCATTTACTTAAAATCTTCTTCAAACAAAGTTTCACTGTGCAGACTATTGAGAAACGAAATATTAGCACAGTTTAAGTTTCCGTTCATTAGATTAATATACTATTACTCTTTAGAAATATTTTTTTAGTCACTTCTATAAAATTCATGAATTAGTTGGTACCACACATAGATATTCATGTTGTGTTAGAGAACAGTCAGCAGTACATATAACTGCCAGTAACTACATCACTCCATCTTCTACACACACGGTACACGACCATTGGCATATTTTAAGGGGCCGGCGGAGCATGCGTATTTCATACAAACGTAATACCAAAATAATTTGTAAATCAAACATATTCTTAAGGCAGTGTGTATTTATTTTGATTGGATTACAGAATATCTATGTTCCCAAATATATTTTTTGAGAGGACAATGGTACAAAGACGAGATATGAGGAATTTAAAATTTCCATAGAAAACTTATTTTTCTTATAACTCTTGTTATAATCAGTGTCCAATCAAAGTATATATTTGGGAACCTAGATATTCTGTAATTCAATCGAAATAAATACACACTACCTTAAGAATATGTTTAATTTACAAATTATTTTGGTATTACGTTTGTATGAAATACGCATGCTCCGCAGGCGTCTTAAGCTTCAATCCTGTTGAAAGAAATAAGAAATATTTCCAGTCTCAGCGCCAAAAGTTGAAAATCTACGCCCAATGTTTCTTATTGTCAAATAATCTAGCCCAATCCACCACCCAGCTACCGAGTGCATGGTGTATGGCTGCGCAACGCCGCGGACGTGGAACTCCTGCATCAGCTGGAGGAGCCACTAGAGCTGGACTCGTGGGAGCATGGTGCGCTGGGAGAGCGCGCGACGCTGCTCATGGTGGGGCCCGCGCACGAGCCGGCGCTGCTGCGAGCGCTGGACGACGCCGGCCTGACACACTATGTGCATATTGACAATGTCGCCAAGTGAGTTAAGGACCTATGTCAATCCACACAAACTTTATGATCTGCCTAGGCTTTCCTAATTACTTTGGATCGGCTTCTAGTCTACTAATCAGATGCCGCTAAATCTGTCCGCCTGTCGGTCGGTCTGTAATTTGGCACATGAACACATTGAACAGTCTACAAACTAGATTAGAACATAGAATACTTTTTGTCCCGGTAGTACGATCTTTTAACCCTCTGTGGGTTACATTAAATTGAGGTCTCCATGCAGGCAAAGCGAAAAAACAATACTTATCTATGAAAAATGTTGTGCAAAAAAATATTTAAAAACGCCATAGGCGCCAAGCACTATTTCATTTACATTGCTCACAATTTTGAATGCTATCAATGAAACATGAAAATAATGCTTTGAATATTCATGTTTTCAGATAATGGAAATACATAATTATAACTTCATCAGTTATTACAAAGCATATTTCTATTGAAACGATAAGCAAGATATTAATCCTTTTAATTGGAAGTGATCTTATATGCATAGAAATGTAAGTATAGAGAAGTGTTGGTTCTCCAGTGGCGAGGTGGGCAGATGATATTGTTGCTATTGCGGGAATACCCTGGATGAGGTTGGCACAAGAGCGTGGAGCTTTGCACAAACAAAGAGAGGCCTATACCAGCAGTGGGTGAAGTAGGGCTGTGGATGATTATTATGATGATGGTGATCTTAAATTCTCATTTTATTTTCAGAGCCCTCGAGGACCACGACAAAGAAGTATCCTTATGGAAGAGTAGAAGAGGCCCGAGGATGATATTCCAGGATTACCCGCGATATGCTGAAGTATGTAACCTTGGCGTTGTATATTAGCGCAACTATGTGGCGATAGTATAGGGTTGCAATAAGTTCGTACGTACAGTTGGAATTTCAGCTGTGCCCGGAATTCTGGGGGAATACCAAAACAACAGGAATTATCAAAAAAATATTAAAATAAATTGATTTCATCATGCGGAAGAGCTCGTGGCTATACCGTGCTTGCCTAGGTAGGTCTGTGGATGGGTGACCGGTACATACCGAGTTTCCTCCGTGCCTCGGAAAGCACGTTAAGGTGTTGGTCCCGGCGGTCATTTGTCCATCTTTGGCAGTCGTTATAGATAGTCAGTGGCCCAAATAGTCTGACAACCAGTCTTACCAAGTGGTATCGTATTACCCAGTGTTAACTGGGTTGTGGAGGTCAGATAGGCAGTCGCTCCATGTAAAATACTGGTATTCAGCTGCATCCGGTTAGACTGGAAGCCGACCCCGACGTAGTTAGGAAAAGGCTGGGCAGATGATGATTTCATCATGCGGTCAGGCTCGGCTTCCAGTCTAACCGTATGAAGCTTAATACTAGTATTTTACATGAAGCTACTGCCTATCTGACTTTCACAGCCTAACTATTGAGTAACGTCTGCCTCTTGATAAGAGTAGATGTTAGAATTTTGGGCAGTAATTTATAACATCAGTCCAATACCTTTTCTAGGTCTACGACCTCGAGCAACACTCCTCTCACTGGTCTACTCTAGGAGCTTTCGGGAACTAGTGATACCTAGATAAGCACTGCTTAAATTTGAAAATTTTCCCGTGTGGCTGTTGATTTTTAATAAACTCTTTTTAGTTTTATAAAAAAAATGAAAAGGCCTGAATTTTGTTAAAATGTCCGCAATTTACTCCCAAAAAAAAACTTAGAAATGGCAACCCTACGATTAGCTGATATGGATAAGCAAAAGTAGCATCGTAAGAAGTATATAATCAGTACTTGATAAATGTAGGGCAGATTATGTACAAAGGTTGATAAAAATTAAAGGTTTTAGTTTAGTAAAGACCTTCTCTCTATGAGAGAGGGAGTGGCGTATAATGCACCACGCGGGCCCATAGCGAGCCCCAATCGAAAAAAAAGAGAAAATAAATCCGTTGCCAAGGCATTTAACCCTTACGTCCTTACTTTTCTTGAAATGAAAAGGATGGCTGAAACTTACAACCGAGAAGGGACTGTAACTTTGATGATTTGTGTCTTGCAAACGGCTATTGTACTTTTTTTTTAATTGTTGTCAGCTATACCTCTATTAGTGAAAATATTTTAACTTTGTTAAATATCTCACAAACGTGACGTTGTAATAGATTTTAACTCATTCAAAACTCGTTTGTATTGATTTTAGCTTTTAATTATTCAGGTTAAACATTCAACTTGAAAACTTTTAAGAATCGTTTAAAAATTTTTATGACGTGACTATTTGACGGCGGCTCCGCCTGCGTTAAGTTCAGAATTTGACTCACGTGATCAAACTACTGGGATAAAAAGTATCCTATGTGTTGATCTAAGTTATAAAATCTCTGTGCCTAATTATACAAACTGCGCATTATGCAGTTTTTGTGTTTAGAAAGAGTAAGAGACACCCATCCACAAAAACTTTCACATTTATAACAGTACCACAACACACAAAGTACAAATAATCTGTTTCACATGAAAGCTGTGAAATGTTATCTGTATTCCCAAATGAGGCATCGCGGGTATTTCACACAAACATCGGACATGTTTGTGTGATTGAACACACAATGGAAAACATTAGCATTATTTAGCTGCTATCTAAAAATTTGCCGGGATTTGCTTTGAACACATTTTTGGTTTTTAAAATGCATACATTTATTACGAAGTTTAGAGGATGAAAACCAGGAGGTTGTGCCAGAAAAAAACTCTCGAAATATTGTCAAACGAACGTACTGCTTACAATAAAACGCATTACGAGTATTTTTCGTGAAATGCATGCGATGGTAGTCAACTCACCCGGTGTGGAGGGAAGGAGGGGTCCCCCTTGCTCAATGGTACCACTCTCATGAAAAGATAATGTACCATTCCTGAGAAATACCGATTAATATAATCTAACCATAAAACACTTTATATTCCCCTAAAAAGCGTAGTCGACAGAGCCCCGCTTCGCGGGGCCCCTATTTCCGAGTAACCTAACTATCCTAACGGGGGGGATGCCCCAAGTCCCGATTATGGGGGCAGAGATACTTCCGTATGTTCAGTTGACAATATTTCGAGAGTTTACAATATAGCTAGAGAGATTACAATCCAACGTGTTTGACAATTTTACGTTGACATATCAATGAACTTTAACAACCCAAACTCCACTGTTCAAGCCAATTATTTACAGAAAACCTGAATAAATTAATGTTACTTCAAGCCATCATTAAAAGTTACATTGCGGTGTATTAAATGAAACTGAATTCCAATTTTTAATTTTTGAAATGTTAATCAAAATCTCGAAACCAAATTTAATACTTTTTCATTTGAACGCTGTTGGACCTCTCTGTTTTGTCACTACAATAAATTTTAGCTCAACGTATGTCCAGTTTTGTATGAACACACAGCATTATATATTTTAACTTGGTCTTCCAGATCAATGGGTACATGGAGCGGATAGCGGCCACCTACCCCAACCTGGTGACTCTGGTCGACGCTGGAAAGACGTATGAACAAAGAGATGTCAAATATTTAAAGGTAAGTAGTTCCATTCCGGTAATTTCCGGTTGTTTCCATTGATTCCTGTAGACTATTTGATGTTTGGCATAATGTTGAAATAGTCAAGTAAAGCCTGTTAAACAGAAGGGCTTAAAATAACTCCATTCATTGATATTTGAATCCTTTTCATGGAACTTAATTTATTCTCAGTATCTGCGGCTAATTTCTTTGAGCTAAGTCTCTCTATCGTAATTCAACTAATTTTATTTTAGTAGAACGAAGCTCTTTGCATTACTGATGGCGTAACGACTCTTCTTTGTAATTGATTTATCGAATCTCACACATATGCTATATCAACCCAGATGATTTCCTTAGAGTTTCAAACTTCCTTTAACTTAATCATTCCTTACTTCATCCATTCTTGCTTCACAAATTCATATCAATGTGCTCCTCTCCGTTATATTAAATCTTTCTGTTTCTATCTTCTTCACATTCCTGCATAGGTCTAATAACATGCACTCTATCGTGGACATAATATTTCCTGTGACGTATGTGTTCTAGATATCAACGACCAACTTCGAGGACCCTAGCAAGCCCATCTACTTCATGAACGCGATGATCCACGCGCGCGAGTGGGTCACCACCCCGGTGACGCTGTACTCCATTTACAGGCTGGTGGAGAGCCTGCGCAACCAGGACCGCGACCTGCGCACTGATGTGGACTGGATCATCCTGCCGCTCACCAACCCCGACGGCTACGAGTACTCACATGTGACCGTGAGTTTACAACGCGTACCGCGTTATCAGAAAGGTGTCTCTCATATTTGAGGGCATAGTACTCTAAGGTTATGTAAGTTCTTTACCTCCCATTAGTAGGTTCCTCCAGCCAGGCGGGTGTTACGTGTGGTAGGCTACTGCCCGAAAGTTGTTGCCGGTTTTTCTGGTAGCATTTTACTTTACTTTTTGTACTATTATATGTTGCCGTAGTATTTTTGTAGTGCCGCTACAGTACTTACCATCTAACTGAGCCATTTTCTTCATGAGACCAACATTTTAATCGTCACAAAATTATCTGCTGCCTCTCACATTTGGCGTGAGTAGATGTTAGTGTTCTGTGGGTCAACTAATTATTTATTCTTTTGCGACCACGGTTTTGGTGATGAAGAAAGTTGATCAGTTTGATGGTGATTACCACATCCGTAAATATGGCCCAACTTTTTGATATTCGCTGTATATTATCACTTAACAGAAAAACGTTGAGTAATAGACATCAGCCTCCCTCAATCACCGCAAGTATAATTCCTCTCATATTTAATGGATTTTCTTGTCCTTTGTTTTGTCCATTTTCTTTAGTCCACGCATTTATATGTTCGAAACACTTAAAAATGGAGTTATTATTTTTAGACTCGTCTCTGGCGTAAGACAAGATCGGTTAACGCGGGACTCAGTGAGGAGTGCTGGGGAGTTGACGGCAACCGGAACTTTGACGTCAAATTCAATACCACAGGAGTCTCGCAAAACCCTTGCGCTATGACTTACCCTGGAACCCACCCCTTCTCGGAGCCGGAGACTGGGTACATCAGGGACATACTCGAGAAGTATAAGGACAGGATCCAGTTATACATGGACATCCACAGTCACGGGAACTGGGTGCTGTACGCCTATGGAGACTACACCCTGCCTCCGAATGCCGCTCAGCTGCACCACGTTGGTGCCGCTATGGGGGCCACCATGGACGCGATGAAGCTGCCCCAGGCTGGGTTCTACCGCGTAGGGAACAGTGCAACGATACTGTATGGTACCTCTGGAAGTGCCCAGGATTATGGGCAGGTAAATCAATTTATACATTCACTTTTAAATATTTTTGCATACATAGGGTTAATTAAAACTCTACATTGCTGTGCGTCATGTTTAAAATTCTGGCAATATACTTAAAGTATTACAATATTCAGTATTTGTTGGATACTCGACCGTTCGTCGGCACGTCTGCTGCAATCGAGCGAACTAATCTTATCGCTCAGAATTTATTGTGTTTTTGATAACAATGTTATGATAGACATCGATTACTGCTGATTCATTGTTGACACACATTCTGAGCACGTATGGCGGTGGGCTCACGCGCAGGGCTCATTTAATGACGTTATTATACATGTACCTACTAGAAATGTTAGCAAGTGATAAGTCGAATTTAGTGAGACTGTATCGTGTCATGTAATATCGTGTAAGCACCGATATTCTGGCAAACAAATTTATTTCATTTCATTTCTGAATACTGTTTTATATTTACAGTGAAAACTTTATTGATTCCCGCAGTAAAAGTTCAATCAGACCAGTACGGACAAATTGCGGGCCATCTACGGTCACCGGACACTAACTGATACTTCAGTATAATATAATCTATCCGAGTCCTGTATCTGGAATTCTTAGGGTTTTCTTTGCTTCTGCTACAATCATCCTGTCTTGTCTGCAGAACCAGGTTCCATTCTCGTACACGCTGGAGCTCCCGGGCTACGGATCCGGCTTCCTGGTGCTTCCGCAGTTCGTGGACCAGATCAACGAGGAGACGTGGCAGGGCATCGCCGTGACCGCCAGACTGGCCAGGGCCTACTACAGGGTGCGGTACGACGCCGCCACTACCACTCCTGCTCCTAATACTCTTGCACCTACTGCTGACCCTGCTCCTGCTCCTACTGAAGCTCCTGTTCCTCAATCGTAGATTTCAGAAACGTGTTAGGTGAAGAAAAGCAGATATCAATTGTTTCCTCACAATGCTTTCTTTCACTTTGTCGGGACCATCACCACTTATCCACCGCACAGTTCTCATCTGATCATCATTATCTTATTCATGTTCTTGAAACGTAAATTGTATGTCCCAGCAGTGGAACATTGTAAGGTGACTAATGTACTATTTGATAACTGATTATTTTTGTGTTGTGTTTTATTTTTTCCTGTTGTGGTGATTTGGTAAGAGGTGACGACATGCGAGTTACTATAAACTATTGGGGTTGGTGGATATTAAACACACACATCAAACCCTAAGAAGTACAGACCACAAATAAAACCGACTGGATACTACATGAGAGGACGGCTACACACTATGAACAGTTTCACTTTTGCTGCCGACCGTTTAATATTGAGTCGAGATGAATGCTGTTATTGTTGTTGCTTCCTTGCTATCTGAATGGTATTGAATGCACGTATACTCCAAAATTTACGAAATGGGAGTCAATGTATGAAGATCAAAATAGTTACGAAATGGGATTTTTATTATATTCACTTCTTTAGTTGTCGAAATGGGAAAGTTAGGAGATGGGACGGAGCCTATATCAAGATTATTGATAATAGGTATAAGTATTAGTCTGATGTAAATGAACCCATGACTATACGCTTAGCAAAGGACTGCTTATTAATATTATTATATAAACTTTTGACCTAGAACCGGTTAGAAGATATAATCTAGGTATGTTAGCACAGCTTCCATTATTAAAATAAAGCCGCTGAATAAAAGCGCTATTTATAAACACAGCGGCCGTGGGCGCTGCAGCGGTGACGTCACACTACCAGCGCTGTAAAGCTTACCCTCGTATTTAACTGCGACCTACGCTACTATACGTAGTGCGTACTAGTTTGTGGTTTTAGTTTTACTCGTTTTGTGTATTGGAAAACAAATTGACGGCGCTGTTGATCGAAACTGGTTACCGTGTCTGGAATTGCATTGTGTTGCAATGACATTTTTTTGTTGGAACGCCATTAAGATTTTGTAATGTTGATACGGATTAATTACGGACACGGCTCCGGACACCGAACACTGAAAGATTCCATCCGCCAAAATCTGTCTATAATGGGTGGACCGCACCTTCCGTCAGCTTAAAAAATAACGGACACGTGTCCATTATTTATCAGAATCGGTCTGAACAAACCTTTAATAATGACAGAAAGACACTGTGGAAATGATAACAGGTGGGTACACTATGGGTACACCTCAGGGGACTATGGGTGCAACAGCCGTTGGATTTATGATTATTTAATGATAATTAGCAAAATGGAAAAAATACAGGGCATTCAAAATTATTTCACATCGTTGTCAACACAAAAAAGTGCCCAGATGTTTGGCAGTACAATTTTATTTATGTCTTGTAGAGACCACATTCAAACGACTAAATGATACTTTCCTAGTGTCCTATTTCGTATTGACCATAAATTATAAACTGCAATTTCTAAGGCCAAGAAGACACTGAATAGTATTGTAAGTTATCTCTGCACATTATCGCCCTAACAAAAGAGCGCATTACAATTCAGCGCTTGCAGCGACCATCCGCTATAATACGAGGAACATTTTTGCATGATCTAATCTCTACGCGGTGCAGCGCTGAAGCGCTATCGAATGCTGCAGCCGTCTCGCAAGACAAACGGTCGGAGGGCGCGCCTTGAATTATTCATACAAATCTGATCTCGTGGTGGGTACGCTAATATTTGTGGGAGCGCCCTCTCAACTACCTGCTGCTAATGCTGGAGCGATTGCAGGTCTGGGAATACTTTAATAACAATAGCGCACATAATCTTACAATAGAAAGATTGAGCGTTATTGCGGATGTATTATAATTAAGGATTGCATGTGAAATAAATAGGTTCAAATTATTATTTTTTTTTTTTTTTACATTGATAATATTTGACGAATTGATGTCCTGGCTCGGTCCTGACTGACAACTTTGACAATCGTAACAGTGGCCCAAAAGTTTGACAGCCAGTCATACCCAGAGGTGTCGTGGTGTGTATGAAAATGAGGGTACTGAAATATACACTTTTGCCTAATCCTTCGGGAAAATATATGCGTGATACAATTGTGGTTATTGTCATTTGGCAAAACCTGTTTTCAATTAACTTTTAAAAGATGTGACTTCGTGGTGTGATCATTTGAACGAAGTTCTAAATGATCGTTACACGCAATACATGGCTTGTCAAAACTTATATTATGTTAAAACTAAACATTGTAACCTTACGGGATATCTTCGGTGATTTTAAAATTTATTGTTTTGAGCTCCCGATATTTCGACGCTGTTGCAAGCGCCAAAATCGCAGGTTTATTGGAAAATGCGGGTGGAAGGAAAATAAATTGTTAGGAGCAGACAAATTTGTTTACCCTCTTTCTTTGTCTCTTTCTTGACAATAAATAATCACGGAAGATATCCCGTAAGTGACAATGTTTAGTTTTAAACCGTGAAACAGTGTATGTGTCTCGATTTTTTTAGCATTCACTGCAAGATTTGATTAGATAGGTAATATTAATATAATAAAGGATACTAAAAAACTCTTACAAAGCCAAAAGGCTTGTTTCAGACCATACCTGGGAACCTTCTAGTTACGGAGATATTGAGGGTCAAAGATCCAACGTTTTCACAAGTTGTATTTTGGAAAACCTGTTCTTATTGTAAGAACTTTACTTTAAACACCTCTACGACCCCCACACTATTCAATCCATCCACCAGCAAAGTATTTTGATTGTGTTACATTGAGTTTCACCGTAAAACGTGATTTATCACCCCAAAAAAATGTTATTTCCTAGCAATATTTTTTGCGTAGGAATGCTTGGTTAACGTCTCCGTGAGTCTGTTTACACTCTGTAGACATCGTGTGTCGATCGAGCTGACACTAACCCATTACTGAATGTTACTGCGTTCATTTAATCTGTCGTGAGTGCAATTTGTCACGATTATTGCGTTATTACAGTTCGATGATGATCGCTGCTCTTCCAGTCAGTGCACGCTAGACCAACAGCCCCAGGGTTGTGCGGTCAGGGGCGGTCACTCCTCATCATGTTAGGAACCGGTCGTGCGTTCAATAATGAGCGCAGTGACCGTTTTGATAAGATGAGAAGTCGCCTGAATGAACATGATGTCTAAGATACCCACCACTGATAGAAGGATTGCAAAAAAACGATTAATTAAAAACCGGCCAAGAGCGTGTCGGGCCACGCTCAGTGTAGGGTTCCGTAGTTTCCCGTCCGTCACAATAAGTGTTCAATCGAATCCGATTTTTAACCGACTTCCAAAAAGGAGGAGGTTCTCTATTCGACTGTATGTATTTTTTTTTTTTTTTTTTTTTTTTTATGTATGTTACCCGATTACTCGAAGACGCCTAAACCGATTTGAAAAATTCTTTTTTTGTTTGAAAGGGTATACTTCCAAGTTGGTCCCATAGTCGCCAAGTCGGGATCTGATGATGGAATCCTGGCGAAATCGAGGGAACTCTTCAAATTTTATAGGATAACGTACAGCAATTTTTATATTTTCTACAACAAGTGAAGCATTTGCGTTTGATAAGAACCATTCTACCATCAGATCTGATGATGAAGCCAAGAGTCACGGAACTCCATAATGAGACAATGTATCCTAGTCGTGTTTGGGCTTGTTGTAATTGTAACGGTATGCACTTTCCATGTGAACCACTAAAAAGTGAAAAATAAAAACTTTTTTGCAAAAAATAAAACCGACTTCAAAAAGAAAAAGTGAAAAATAACTTTAGCTTCTGAAGTCGGTGACAAAAAAATTAAATCAATCATACAAACGTCACCGACTTCAGAAGCTAAAGTTATTTTTCACTTTTTCTTTGTGAAGTCGGTTTTATTTTTTGCAAAAAAGTTTTTTAATAATTCTTTTTTTGTTTGAAAAAAGATACGTTCAGGATAATAAAATATGTAAACGAAGTTAAAAAAAATGCTTGCATATACGATTATAGCCCAAACTTAGTTCAGAGATTATTTTGTACAACTTTTTGTCTTTTTTGTACAAAAACTTGTTTCCATCCAAGTTCAAAATAATTTTCCTAGAAAGTCCAAAGTTCTACTTTTCAGATTTTTTTCATATTTTCTAAACTTATGGTTCAAAAGTTAGAGGGGGGGGGACACATTGTTTTTTACTTTTGGAGCGATTATTTCCGAAATTATTGATATTATCAAAAAATGATTTCAGATTTTCGTTTTCCTATTCATTTTTAAATTAATTTCCAACAATATATCACACATTAGGGTAGAAATTAAAAAAAAAATCACTTGCCACTTTACATATAGGGGGCTACCCTAATAAAACATTTTTTTTCCAATTTTTATTTTACCACTTTGTCGGCGTGGTTGATACACATATTGGTACCAAATTTCAGATTTCTAGTGCTAACGGTCACAGAGATTAAGCGAGGACGGACAGACGGAGCGACAGACATGGCGAAACTATAAGGGTTCCTAGTTGACTACGGAACCCTAAAAAACAACAACTCTGTCTACAAATATAGACAATAAGAGAAAGCATTCACTCAAATTACATTAATTTATGCAAAATTCTCTGAAGAATGTATTAAAAAAAAGCTTAGAAAGGGCATGGTTTACATGTGAACGATATAAATCCCTTTCCTCTGACAAATAAATCTTAATTATATCTTGACCCTGTCTTTGTGCACGTTGAAAGAGCTGACTTAATTTGATGCGAGGCAGGGTCCACCTCAGCTGTACATAATACAGCGGTCACCGGTCTACCTCCAAGCAATTAGGATTACGTCGTAATTCTCCCGAGATGAGCCATGGCGGCCATGACAGCTCATGTTTATCAATAGACGTTCCATCTTTAAAATAAACCAGTAACTGATTCCTATAATCCACTTTGGGGGCTCACAGCGCGAGATAAGTCCGCAGATAATCCTTACATCTGAATGTTGTGAAACATTTGCTCACACAACAGCGCACTGGACGTGTGCACGCGACGTCAAATGATTTATGTTTTAATTTATTAAACGAACAACTGTTATTATGCTATTATAAACGTGTTTTGCATTGTTTGAAACGGTTTTATCTCGTTTTGTTAACGGCTGTTAGCTTTGCGTATATATATGTCACCGTAAAATTGTCAAATACGTTATATTGTAATATCACTAGCGATATTGTAAAGTCTCGAATTATTGTCAAATGAACATACTGCTTACAATAAAACGCATTATTTTTCGTGTAATGCATGCGATGGTAGTCAACTCACGCGGTGTGGAGAGAAGGAGGGGTCCCCCTTGCCCAGTGGTACCACTCTCAGGAAAAGATACTGTACCATTCCTGAGAAATATCGATTAATATAACCTAACCTTAAAACACTTCATATTCCCCTAAAAAGCGTAGTCGACGAAGCCCCGCTTCGCGGGGCCCCTATTTCCGAGTGCAGGGTTTAAAGGAACCTAACTAACCTAACGGGGGGGGTGCCCCAAGTCCCGATTATGAGGGCAAGGGATACTTCCGTATGTTCAGTTGACAATAATTCGAGACTTTACAATATCGCTAGAGAGATACACGTTATATTGTAATATAACGTATTTGACAATTTTACGGTGACATTATATTGGTGAATGGGCTCGACTGTTTGTTTTTTATAACGTGAAAGCTTTTCAAAAGCTCTTCAAATGTGGTGAAGCCTGTTGTAAGTACTGGGTCACGAACACTAAAACGCGTAAAAAAACAGATAACTATGCCTTGTTTTAAAATCATCACATTTTTAATCAAACCTCCAGAATACAGTGAGTACTGACTTTGTCTTAAAGGTCTCATTACAGGTAAACGTGGTCTGCGTTCTATGTCGGTGTGAGCGGCGTCTGAAGAGCGTGTACTATCAAATATCTGCGCGCTCGGTCAGCGCTCGGCGGTCGTGCGGTGATTAACAGTCGCGTATGTTAATGAACGCTGCGGCCGACCACGGCGTGTAGCCAATAATATTGCCTTATTGCTATTTTCGTGTTATTTTTTAATTTCGGTTTCTGCTGCTCAACTGAAATGGGACTGGGCAGGCCATGTCTGCCGAAAAACTGTGGACCAAAACAGCTCAAATATAGTGTCGTTGGGTCGTTGATAACAGAAAGACGGACGCGTGGGTTCTGAGAAGTGGAAAAAGTGTAGGGTGGCCTGGTCTCAGGAGTGGGATAGAAAAGGTCAGGAAAAAAAAGATTTAAAAAGTTCTATAAAAAAATGATCACTCCAACTAGTATGGTCAATTTACCCTGTTATATGTATAAACTAGCCGACCCGACGGACGTTGTCCTGTCAACTATGAATATTGAATTCGAATTGACCTACTACCTACCTCGGACCCCTTTCTGTGTGCTGACATCTCTACCTACTATCTACCCACTACCTACCCACTACCTCCCACTACCAACAAAGAAATGCGAAAAGTGAAAAAGTTCCAACAACGCTCAAAATAAACTCATAATTTTGACACTACAACGACACGTGTTGCCGTCCACATTAGTATTCGCTCCACTTGCGACAAATAACTTAACCTAACATAAATACAGTCATCTACTGCCGGCATCTCGCTACTCGCAGCCTCGCAGAGATTCAATCTGTCACGCGTAGCACGTCGTAGCCGCGTAGCCACGTAGCACTGCTACGCCGTAGCACAGAACGATTGACAAAATTAAATTGACTTCTGTTACGTTGTGTATGGAAATTGTTCCATTTGAAGTGCTCGCATTACAACTATTTGAATGAAATAAATAAATAAAATTGTGCATTCAAGTAATAATTATGATATGTGTATTTTGAGGTTTTCAAACGTGTTCGAACTCTTGCTTTAACATGTTCTTTCACTTTAACTCCAAAATTACTTCCAAAAAGCCTATTCAATTTTGGAAATAAAGACACTCTTGTCCAATTCTTAGTAAGTTTACACTGTCGTTCAATTAGTTAGAGTTGGACCTGCGACGATAATATGATAATATAATAAGATCTGACCTCGCCAGCGTCTGTTGGCAGATGCAGCTGATAAGTCAACGAACTATGTTTTTAGCAGGATGTCTGTAGAACTGCAGGGATTTTAAATTAAACTATTTTATCTCTGAGGAAAATCGTTGTGAGCTGGAAGAATTAGGTTAGATTGAAATCTTTAATCTCTATACTAAGTTTTTGTACAGTTCATATAGATGAAGCACTATAAATCATGGTTAACTCTCTTAATTTAAGAAAATGAGAACATTATGGCTGTTCTCCAATGTATTACAAGCCTTTGATGTGTTTATGTCAAAAACTATGCCAAGATTTGAATTGGTACCACTAGTAACTGGACATTTTTATTACAATATACCCCATGAAAAGTATAACTTATATGATGTGTGGACAAGGTTTCTATATAAAAATAATACGACCCGACTGCTTCAGCAAGATTCGTGTATTCACCATTGAGGATGTGCGCACGTAGGCAGACATAGACAAGACAGGTGGTGCAAACCAACCAATATAACAAAACGCAATCCATATTTTCCCGTTACAGTTAGAAAAAAAAACATTACGTGATCAAAACAAGTACATTTGAAACTTTTTCAATAACTAACGGATGGAAACCGGTGCAGTTCTGAGTTTATCCGTTTGACCCGCACCGACTCTCAGATAAGCCGCGTAATCCTTGCGGAGAAGAACGGAGAACTCTTAGGCTCTTTACCCACGGGGATACTGCAGCGCTTGCAGTTGTTTTTCAAACGCGTGACAACATTGTACTAGGACGTAGTGTTTTTACTGTAACGTACACAGACAGATAGATAAAATACTCTTTATTATGTGCAGCATAAAAGTTACAGGTATTACAATATAGAACTTATAAGTAGGGTGACACAATACGTGGTCCACATTTCTGTTGACTCTAGCACAACAGCAACGCGACAGCAATAGACAATCGTGGTTACGAAGGCGAATAATAAACAGGCATAAATAAAATACAAAATGAGTCAGAGAATTCTGCGGCAGTTAAACGTGTGTTGCTGGAGCCTGAAAATGCATCGCGACTGTATCGTGGCCGTTTTGCGTTTGCATCGCTGCAAAAAGTATTGATGGGCGAGAGCCCTTAGTAAGCGAGTACTCGAGGGGAGAGCGGGTAGGTTTAGACGTGATTTATCTCGTTTCGTTAAGTGTGTACTTAACGTGGGGACTTTTTTGTCAAAGAATTCTGGATTTCTGAATAATGTGATTTCCTTACGTTAGTCGTAAGTAGTCCTGTATAGCTTTTTCATGTAGTGTTCTGTTGAATTGATGCCTCGACTGATCATCAGATGTTTAAACAATTATCAAATAAGCACTTTTGAACGTCAAAATTACGCGAGACAGCCCCCACTTTACAACTTTATAGTATTTTGGGTGAGGGGAAGAAGTGGCTCAATTAACTCCTGACTGCAACACTGCCTGACTGATTAATCTCTGTGATTTAACCCTGACAGAAATAAATTTCCAGTATAAATATATATTTCTAACTTATCCGTCGGTAGAACAGACTAGTTCATCTTTGGGTCCCGTGAGGTCCCACGCGTCCGATCGGTATCGTCACCTTCAAATAAAGAAGAATAATTAAATGACTCAATTTTTTCTTTAGCACAAATAAAAGTCACGGACAACTCGAGAGGCAACACAATAACTGAATGTACTCGTACCTGCAGCTACCTAAATAAACGCTTGTAAAACCATGACACCGAAATAGCTCAGTATTCAGTTTTCCTCAAATATTTAGAAAAATAAGATTTTTATCTTTTATTCAGACGACGTCTTTTCCTTGTTGTGTGTTTTTAAAAGATCTCATCACTTGCTGTTGCCGCGGATTTTGTTTATAATTGGAATGTTTCGCTTTTCCGCGTATTTTTGGAGAAGAACTCAAGAATCTGACAACGACAAATAATGCGATGAAATGTACTTGTAAACGTCTGCAGGAAAAAAATAAAAGATAATAATTTCATATTTTATTTTGTAAAATTCCTAGTGAAATTTTAAAAGGGGAGGAGGAATTTTGTATAAAAGAAATTTAAAATCACGATACTAACAGAAAGTATTTATTTGAGCGAAGAGTACATTTTTTTATTTGGAAAAACATTGCCCTTACCATTTCCTGTTTCGAGATTTTGGAAAACTTTATTTATGTAAAAGGTAATTTGGATATTCAGAGCAAAGTGAACCTTAGAGCGTAAACAAAGGATCATTGTGTAAACGATGACAATAATGAAAATGTCAAAAATTGGATTTAAGGATTGACTTAACCTCTTGTATGCTGTAATTATAGACACAATTAAAAGCCATCGTGTCTTGTGTAGATCTACGTTCATACGAATACGGCATACGAAGGGTTAAGCTACCGAAACCTAATGTGAACCCGAACCTAATGTGAATCTTGTTGATGGTCATAGTAGAAATAAGAAAGGATTTCAAAGCGATTGACACTAATTATCTAAACTCTCTTGTGTACTGCCTGAGCGTTCATATAATCACAATAAAATTATTGACAGTATCCTATCAAAGTGTAATGGCCTAGGAACGATAAAGAGTAATTTCCTTTGGCAACACCTGGCAACATGGCGGCTGTTCTGAATTCCATAGCTAATCGAATGACATAACTCGCATCGATACAGACGACACGATGCCGTGAGTCTGTGACTATATATAATGACATTCCCTCTGGGACTATTTTATAGCTGTTATAAAATAGTCCCAGAAGGAATGTCACTGCATAATATTACGACTGCATTTATACGGGTACGATAGACATGTGAATGGTTGCGGAGGTCAGATAGGCAGTCGGTCCATGTAAAATACTGGTATGCAGCTGCATCCGGTTGGACTGGAAGCCGACCCGACGACAGATGATGAATAGTGTCTATGTTTCTAATGCTATTATACAGCTTGCTTCGTTTTCGGTGATGTGAGTCGAGGTAGAGTATGACGTGTAGTTACTAAGAGACATGAACTATGAGATCCTATTGCTACTACTCTTGGTAAGAAATAGTTGGAATGCGGGACGGTTGCTTTTAATGCTCCTAATGTTTCGATGCATAATATTGAGAGATAGTGTTCAGGTGTAAATAGGAATGTGTTCAACACAGACTGGAATTTACAAACGGAACTACATTCAAATAACAGTTATTTTTTCAAAATAATTTGGTAGAATGCACTGATTAGTTATGAGAGGGGGGGGCCAAGAGGACGAAAGGCAATGTTATCTGATTCTATTGCAGTCCGTCTATGAGGACGAAATAAGACGAATAAAAAAATGATTTTATTTCTTATTGGTTTGTTTTTTAAGCGGATCTTATTACTACACTATTAAGCATTGTCTATATTATTATCTATACAAATATTATAATGAGGAAAGATTTGAATTTTTTTATGTAATGAATAAACTTAAAAACTACTGGACCGATTTGAAAAATTCTTTCAGCAATGCATAGTTACATCATCAATAATTAACATAGGCTATATTTTAAAAATCTGCGTGACGTCCGCTAGTAATAAATAAGAAGAATTATCAACATGATAAACTCGACAAGTCACACTTTAACAAATACTGATACCAAAAATGGTCAATGAAGCATGTTTATTATAAAAGTAATACAGATATGATTAATTTTAAGTTATTTCCGTTTCAGTGGCTCGTTTTCAAACAATACGGGTTTTGTTTGAAGTCGGTACTGATTTAATTACTTCACTGAAAGTTATTGTAATATCGTGGGGTATTATTATGTCATATTCAATGAGCTGATCATTTTGTGGACGTGATCACGTTAGTTAATCATGTCATAAGGATAGCTCGTTACCAATTTAGTTGGTAACTAATTTGTCGATAGCTATATGGAAATAAAATCGGTATGTTTATTTCCATAAAGCAACGGTCATACGACACGAGCGCAAGTGCCTTGCTTTACTGTAATGACTGATTCCTTATGTAAACGTGACTTGTACCTTCAACAACTTCTTCCATTGTCTCTTTATGTGGTCACTACTGGGAGATACTTTGGCCTCCTTTATGTGATTTGGAATCTTGCGAGCTCAATGCGGGCTGGTAGAAAGCTTTAAAATTTTGCTTCTAGAATATTTTTTTGTACGATGTCTTCCTTCGGCGTTTTGAGAGCAGTTGGGAGCAATTATTTTTCACTTCTTTTTGTGTGGTTGGTGCCAAATCTGGTGTCTGAATTTTATGCCACCCATGGAACTCTGATTAGGCTTTACATACCGTAGATAAATATCTCTTAGGTAAGCTTGTTTGGTTTCCAAGTGATTATTATACATACAATACGCACTTGGATCTGAAAAAAAACTTTGATGGCGTGATGTTATATTATGAACTGGTGTAAACAATAGATAGACATGAGATTTCAGCAATACCTGTCTATTTGCCGTAGCCTATCTCCGAAGTTCTTCATCAGATCTTCACCAAATTGAAATGGGATCACTTTAAGAAAGTACTCTTCCAAAAACTACACAAATCACATCAAGTGTGCCTATAAAATTTGAAGAGTTCTCTCAATTTACTCCAGGATCCCATCATCAGATCCCGACTTGATGATTATGGGACCACCTGGGAAGTATACCCTTTCAAAGAAAAATAATTCAAATCGCTCCAGCCATCTTCGAGTAATCGGGGGTAAAAAAGGTTTCGACGAATTGAGAATCTTCCTCCTTTTTGAAGTCGGTTAAAAATCAGAGGTCTTGGATTCAATCTTGAGACCTTTGACTTGGTAGTACGACGGTGACACCACACACCACTGGGCTATCACTGATATTATTATGTTGTTAACAAAAAGTGGGGTTGTCTCTTTTTGGGATCGAAGCAAAAACCTGTAACTCGAAGTCGCACACACTACCACTACTAGCCCTGCACTGCTAGCCACACCTGCTCTGCCACCACACTACATTCAGAGCTTTTATTCCAGTTCAGTCCATGGATACAACTCAGGCGCATGCTAATCTATCCCTAATGGAAGGCATACAATACGGGGTGTTGGCGGGCACCTCAACAAATCGCTAACGTCGGAGATTGATCGCCGCCACCTCGCGAGGGACTACATTGTAATGAAGGATGGGGCCGCGCTACGGGGTAGTCATTAGACGAGCTATAGTGTTACTGCAGGCTAATGAGCGTAAAATTTTGAAAAACATTGGCGTTTTTAAAGACTGATTAACATTATAACAATGACTGAGTGATTGTTCGTGAGGTCTGGACTCGATTCTCAGATTGCGCAAAGATAATATTGGGATTTTCTACCTGTTCCAGTAATTTCTCCTTAGCAGCACAAAACTCGATCAGCTGTTCAGACATATGTATGGAAAGTTGTTTTTTTTATCTGTTTTTGGAAAATTCGTAGAACAAATGTTGTTGTTTATGATGTTAGTATACTCCTGCGAGGTTGTTGGTGTTTTACAAATAACCCTGTATAATAGGTGCACCTCTATCTATCCTAAAACGATTACATAGAGAAAATTAACGACACGGCAAAGAAAAAGAAGAAAGTACGCGTCTGCCAAACCTTTCCAGGATTCGTTTCTCTTTATATAGTATAAATACAGTCTAATAAAAACAGTGCCACAAACAAATTGATGTATAATATAATGTTACAGACACTGCTTTTCTTTCAGTACAAAGAAAGGACATTTCATGGTCGTACTAAAGACAGAACTAGAAGTGATTTCTTTTTACTGCCGCCACAAGACGTTGTTGTTCACTACTAAGTTCGTTTATAACGAGTTCATTCACTTGTTTGTTCTGTTCTCTATTGCTTATGACTACTGCGCGGTTGTAACTGATAGCGTGACGTCATTATCTACTTAGAGTCGGTGAAAGTGACGAGCTGTGACGAGGGATGACTTGATGATGTGTAACTATCAAATTATGTGAGTTTCCTCACAGTAACTACTTCGCTCTAGTTATAAATAGCGTGTTCTGTTTAACTATGACATTATTAGTGTAATTGCTACGGGTATCTATCATCATCAGCTTCCACTCCTTGTCTCTTAGTATATTTACTGATCTATACGTTTTATGATAGCGAACGTCGCGGTTGTGTATGTTTTTATGACTGCGTTATTTTTCTAAATTGTGGAATGAGTTTTTGCATTTGTTTTAGAAGGTGAATAATATGATTAATATTCATCATCATCATCCTATATAATGATCCCCCACTGCTGGGGCAAGGCCTCCTCTCAATGAGAGGGAATGGGCTATAATCTACCACGTGGGCCCAGTGCGGTTTGGTAGATGTCACATGTCTTCGAATTTTTGGTTCTAGGACATGCCGGTTTCCTCACGATGTTTTCCTTCACCGTTCTTCATTCGTGTCTGTTAATATTGAAATAACATAATTATACAGAAATCTATTTCAATTTTAGACTTGTCAATATTTACAAGAAGATTTCACTTCTTTAAGTGGAGGGCCGCTAGATACCAACATTACGAAGGTCAAGCTTGTTGAAGTTGAAGTCGTAAGCATTTTTATGTTCTACTGTTGGGATATTCACCCTTTTGGACTTCGGAAAAGTACAAAAAACGGCACGTGCCAGCTTGAATCCTACAGACAACATCTAAAGAACATCAAAAGATATTGTCGAATAAAAATAAATCAGGTTACAAGCCCACAGGTCTATGTTCCCGTATCCTTATTACATAATACCTTGTTTTCGTATGGTTAAACCGAATGTACGGAAGGTTTATTTATTTAAGCCGATTGTTTTTACTACTAAACCTGTTATTTTAACCGACTTCCAAAAAGGAGGAGGTTCTCTATTCGACTGTATGTATTTTTTTTTTTTTTATGTATGTTCACCGATTACTCGAAGACGCCTAAACCGATTTGAAAAATTCTTTTTTTGTTTGAAAGGGTATACTTCCAAGTTGGTCCCATAGTCGCCAAGTCGGGATCTGATGATGGAATCTTGGCAAAATCGAGGGAACTCTTCAAATTTTTTACCCTGTCTTTACCCTAATTTAAAATATTGGAAACATCACCCAAACTTGTACCTACTAGGTAATTGAGAGAAAAGTTACTTTAACACAACTTTTAAATCCATTGCGCCTTATCTTGGGGATGTGGAAAAAACTGGAAAATAAAACACACAATGGATGCTTAAAATTCTAAAATGTTTTGTAAGGCAAAGCTTGAGTACATGTTTGTATTCGAACATCAAAGTAAGTAAGTACTTGAACATTGTTTCGATATTTTGTGTAAATGGGAAAGTTCTCACAAAGAGGTCAGTTTTGTTCAACAAGTTCCAGTCAAAGGATGTTCAACCTTGGGTTGGGTTTGATACAACTTGTAATTGATTCGTCGAAGTTAAGCTCTGATACTTCGTGATGGCAACCTGTCTGTTTCATAAACTTTGCACTTTGATTTACTTTTGTCTGTATTTCACAGTCTAGAATCGGAAATGAAACAAAAAGCCGCTTTGCTGTCAAGTAAGCCCGCGTTTCACGTTTAACAGAAAGGTCGGATTTTATCTAGACTTCCAGTAAGTACCTGCTGACCCGGTTAGTACGTGGAGCATATTATGTGAGGTTCCAACCCGCTTTATCTATACGCCGACTATGTTAGAAGTGCCTATTGTTTGCAAATCGTGTTTTGTTTGTGGAAATCTGTTTGGTATTGTATAAACCTCTGAAGTAATTACCTAGTCTAAAATGACCTTGCCCAAATCTTTCTGATCAAACGTCATCAACATCATCTGTCTCTATCTTTTGATCTTTTTGTAAGCTGTGTTTAAAATGTAATAATTCACCAGAAATATTTTAATCATCTCTAAATATAAGAGTAGGTACTTCAAGGATCTAGTTAAGGGTAAGACGAAACTCGTATTTGTTAAGTATGTTACGTAGTTGAAGTCGAAAACAAGGTTAGAACTATCAATTGAGATAGCTCTAATTTGAAGTTTCAATTTAACAGAGTTAAAATGAAGCGCATTGGCATCCTTAGTAGAATGAAATTTAGTTTAAGCTCAACAAACCTTGGATAAAACCTCATTTTTAGAGTTCCTTGAAACTTGGAAGCAAAGGTAGGTATTTCGTGTATTTGGCTCTAGAAATATAGTGAGCGTGACCTCCTTACAATTTAGCTTTCTCTCAAGTAACCCTTCACTAACACCTAGTGTAAAGCAAGCTCGCCGTAAACCCGTGCTGGTAATAGACAGGACGGTACTATTTATAGCCTAGACTCCAATTAAGAGCGGCGTGATTAGGGACTATGAATAGGGCACCGCGTCCAGTCAACGTTGTTAAGATTAAGGTCTATAGTCTACTGTGAATGAGGTCGTGACCGCGTGACGGAGCTTATTGAGGGATAACCGATCTCTCTGTTTACTAATTAGAGAACTGATAAATAATTTAATAGATTATAGAAAATAACTATAACAAGTGCAAGTCGGACTCGCCCATGAAGGGTTCCGTAGCAGATTGAATGAAAGGTAAATTGCTGTTGACGGTTTATGATAATAATAATATTTTTTTAGTTTTCTCATTCTCTTATTTTAGAAGTTACAAGTTACAAAAATGTTGTTAGAAACCTCAATATCATTTTTGAAGACCTATCCATAGATACCCCACACGTATGGGTTTGATGAAAAAAAAAATTGAGTTTCAGTTCTAATTATGGGGAACCCCCAAAATTTATTGTTTTCTTTTTCTATTTTTGTGTGAAAATCTTAATGCGGTTCACAGAATACATCTACTTACGAAAGTTTCAACAGCATAGTTCTTATAGTTTTGGAAAGAAGTGGCTGTGACATACGGACGGACAGACAGACAGGCAGACATGACGAATCTAAAGGGTGTAAAACACCTCTTCACGAAGCCGAAAGGCACTTGTTCTCCCAATCATTGCGATCATTTTTTTGTTCTACACCATACCTGGTGTTTAGGCCAAAATTGCTAGAATCCAAATTATTAAAAAAAAAAGATATAAAAGGAAATAGACTTTTAATCGGGTACTTTTGCACAGCGATGTTCCCTCTCCCTCGCACTACTGTGCAAACCTATTCCTTGTCTCTTTCCCCACCTTTTCTCACCAGGAAGAACAGTTGCCGGCTTGATTTCGTCGCGCACGCATTGGAATTTCTTCAATTGTTATAATCTCGTGATTTGTGCTATAAACTGTGCCAAAAATACAGGAAAACTATACTGTGCTGTGAAGTGGTAAACTTCGTGGACAGGAGACCTCCGAACATTCACAATTTCTGGACATTCGATCCACGAGCTACGGTGAGTCCTTTACCTACATCCATCCTTGCTGTCGCTGTGCATTTTCTATTTCTGGTTCAAAGTCAATTTTCCAACGACCCCAATAAGGTCCTTACCAGCGCGATCATTATTTTTGGTCACTCCGTTCCGGATTAACAGATTCGTTAATTTAATTGTAGTGGGTCAGTTGGTAGGCACGTGGTAAGCGCGGTCAGCCATATTGATTGGTAAAAATGCCGAGCGATCCACACGCACCGGCGTCGGCGGGAATAGATCGCGAATTGCAACAATTACAAAACAAATTAAGTGCTTTGTATGGTCGTGCTCAAGCTATTTACGACACTAGTTGTAAATTGAATGACGAACCCATCGCGATCGAAAACTTTTTAGCCGACTGTTTTACGCTTGATACCCTACGAAATGACTTTCTTACCACGTTAAATGAAAGAAATCGGTTCCAGTTGTCTAGTCCGGAAAATCCTGTACCGAATTACAGTTCGGCAATTTCATTTGAACAGCTTTATTCGCGTATCAAATATAAGGTTCACAAGTTGTCGCAAGTGACTGATAATACTAGTCGCGACCAGGGTTCCGCGGTTAAATGCGAGAAAAAACTTTCAATAAAATTGCCTGCGTTAGAGCTATGTTCTTTTGATGGAGAAATTGAGTCGTGGCCTATGTTTTACGAAACTTTCAAGACGGTAATTCACGAAAATCCAGATCTTACCGAAAGCGAGAAAACTCAGTACCTAGTAGGTAAATTAAAAGGCAAAGCCCAAAGTATTTGTCAAGGTATTCTACCTACTGCCGAAAACTACAGCGTTATTTGGAATACGTTAGTCAGTAAATATAATGACAAACGAGTACGAGCTGCTACGTACTTAGATAAACTGTTCGCGTTAAATAATGTAAAAGAAAATTCACCAACTAATTTGGAGGAATTTATAGATCAATTTTCATCAATTTATTCCGCGTTAAAACAAATGAATATTGACAATTTGGAAGATTTCGTGTTTATCCACATTGCCTGTAAGAAAGTAGGTTTGGAAACGGTAAAATCTTATGAGTTACACATTAGTAATGACAAAAATAAAACTCCAAACTGTCAAGAATTTATTTCATTTGTACGGAACCAGTCTCACATTTTGCAACGCGCGCAAAATATTTCATCGAGTGCGAAGCAACCAGCCTCCACGGGAGGTACTCAGTTACGCAAAAATACTTCCTCGCATTCGGGCGGTAATTATGGTTCGCGTTCTAATAATAATAACGTTAAGACGTTTATTAATGTGCAGGAACAAGATCAGTGCGTATCTTGTGGGAAGAGTGAGCATTTTCGTTTATCTCAGTGCCCAAAATTCCTGTCAAAGACCCCTAGTGAACGCTATAAATTCGTAAAAATGCGGAAAATGTGTGTAAATTGTTTAAGTGATAAACATAACATTACAAAGTGCGCTGAGTCAACTCGTTGTAGTGAATGTCAACGTAGTCATCACAGCTTGTTACATTTCCCCACAAGTAATACGAATTCAAACACACGCAGTTCTATACCAATCGCATCCAGTACTACCGCGATAGTCACGGAATGTACGGAAGGCTCCGCGCGCGAGAAGTGCGCCGCGCCCGAGTGCGGCCCTGTTGCCGTTTCGCTATGTGCAGTGGGCGAGTGCGCTGCCGTCACTGCGTCGAGCGGCCCGTGGCATGGCGATGCGACAACGACGTCTGTTTTGCTAGGAACTGCGCAGTGCCATATCGTTGATACCGAAGGCAACATTTGTGTTTTACGCGCTATAATTGATAGTTCGTCCCAAAGGGATTTGATTACGACAGAGTGCTGTAAACGGTTGAAACTTAAAATGCGTGCGCCTCAGAATAAATTTGTATCAGGTGTAGGCGACGTTACGAATCCTATTGAAGGCGTAACTTGTCTAACAATTCGTTCGAAATTCGATGATTCGGTTAGGTTTAATATTCAGCCTGTGGTCGTAAATCGTATCACTAATGAATTACCTACCGCGAAGATCGACGCTTCACGTTTGGATTATTTAAATAATATTCCATTAGCGGATTGTAATTACTTTACTCCTGCTAATATTGACCTGATTTTAGGTGCGGACGTATTTGCCCGTATTTTAGGTCCGAATACAATCTCTCGCGCCGCTGGGGAACCTGTCGCGATTGAGACTTTGTTAGGCTATATAATAGTAGGGCAAGCTCCGATAATTAGCCCCGCGAGTAATATTGTGCGTACTTACTGCACTACTGACTTAACATTCGAAAATTGTGTGAATCGATTTTTCGAATTGGAGGAGGTACCTAATGTACCTACCATTTTATCCCCGGATGAGCAAAAATGCGAGGATTATTACTGTGAAACTACGCGCCGCGATTGTAATGGCCGCTATGTAGTTTCGCTTCCGCTTAAGAACGATACTTCCGAGTTAGGCGACTCCTTGCGTTCAGCCGAGTATAGGTATTTATCTTTAGAGCGAAAATTGTTATTGAATCCGTCTGTTAAAGAGGAATACGATAACGTGTTCGTAGATTACCTACAGAAAAATTATCTGAGACCAGTCGGTACTATTTCGGAGGTCGATTCGGGGAATGATCAATACGTAATACCTCACCATGCTGTTGTCCGTACGGATAAAAGTACTACTAAGTTGCGTGTAGTTTTAAATGCTAGTAACGCGACTACGTCGGGAAAGTCATTAAATGATATTTTGTACACAGGACCGAATCTACAAAATGATTTATTCCAAATTCTCCTTAAATTTCGATTGCAGTCAGTGGCGATAAGTGCCGATATACGTCAAATGTATTTACGAATTTTAATGGATGAAAAAGATACACGCTTCCAGAGATTGCTCTACAGATTTGACATAAATGAGCCAATAAACATTTTTGAAATGACTAGAGTGCCATTCGGTTTGTGCTGCAGTCCCTACCTGGCCATACGCACTGTGCGTCAACTCGCTTTGGATGAGCGCGAGCGCTTCCCCCTGGCAGCTGGTGTGGCAGAGACGGACATCTATATGGATGATTTAGCCACCAGTTGTTCTTCGGTGTCAGAAGGCATTGCCCTCTCGAATCAGCTGATCGATTTATTTGCAGCTGGCGGGTTTGAGATGGTTAAATTTTCTAGTAACTCCCCTGGAGTTCTGACGAATATCCCTGTGTCGCATCGTATCTCTGAAACAGTCGAGTTCAGTCCTGATAGTCAGCTTAAAATATTGGGTCTACACTGGGTACCAGCCGAAGATGTGTTCACTTTCAGTGTGACACCCCAGTCACGTGACTGCACAAAACGAAATATTTTATCCACTATTGCCCGATTATGGGACTTAATGGGTTTCGTGGCCCCAGTCACATTACTCGCTAAATTAATAATCAAATCCCTCTGGAGGGAAAACATTGGTTGGGATGAGGTACCTCCCGCCAACGTAGTGGCCCTATGGCAGAAGTTTGAAGCGGAATTGCCCTTGCTTCAACAAATTAAATTGCCACGCCACCTTGGAGTGAACGACGAATGCGTGATATCTATCTTGGGATTCGCAGATGCATCTGAGAACGCCTATGGTGGAGTTGTGTATTTGCATGTGTCCTTCCCCGGGACAGGGAAGTCACTAATTAACCTGGTTTGCGCCAAGTCCAAAGTGGCGCCGTCTAAGACGGTGATTTCTCTTGCTCGAATGGAACTTTGTGCTAATCTCATACTTGCGAAATTAATGCGCTTAGTTATTGACACCTACTCCACTCGTTGTCAAATATCAAATATCTATGCATTCACGGACAGTACTGTGGCCTTGGCCTGGATCCACTCCTTGCCTAACCGATGGCAGACCTTTGTGGCAAATCGTATTGCCAAAATACAAAGCAAATTGGAACCTCGTCATTTCCACCACATACCTGGAAAAGAAAACCCTGCTGACTGCTTGTCGAGAGGCTTGACGCCAGCACAATTGCTTGATCACCCTCTCTGGCTCCACGGGCCTCGATTTGCTCACGTACCCTTTCCTGAATGGCCAGTCCATCAGTTTGATCCAGCGTCAGTCAGTGAAATGCCTGAAATGAAGGTCAATGTAATGGCTACTACTGTGCCGGCAGCTCCGCAATCGGCATCAGTTTTCTATGACCTCTCTTCTCGCGTGTCCTCTTGGTCAAAATTGCTAAGGATTGTAGTGTATATTCTTCGCTTCATAAAGAAACTTCCAAGAAAGTTTGAAGTCTCCCATTTAGAGCAAGCTGAAGAAGCAGTCATTAGAGAGTTACAGCAGATCCACTTCCCAAGTGAGCTTAAGTTGGCTCAGTCTGGAGGCAATCTACCCCCAGCTTTCTTAAAGCTAAAGACCTTTGTAAAAGATGATTTACTTAGAGTCGGTGGTAGATTGAGTAATGCAGATTTGAGTTACGACAGTCAGCACCCCATATTACTTCCTAGAAAGGATCATATCGTTGACCTTCTAATTGATTATTATCATCAAAAGTATCTTCATACGGGCCCCCAATTATTAATGTCTCTACTGAGGCAAAAATACTGGATTTTGTCGGCTCGCAACATAGTGCGTAAACGTATACAAAAATGTAACATCTGTTTTAAGGTAAACCCTCGGAATGAGTTTCCCATTATGGCTGATTTGCCAGCTTGCCGAGTGCAGGAAGCAAAGGCTTTCTGTCACACAGGGGTGGACTATGCAGGTCCTTTGCATATCGTTCCGTATCGGCGTAGAGGTGTACGTAGTCAGAAAGCTTATTTATGCCTATTTATTTGTCTGGTTACGAAGGCAGTGCATATTGAGTTGGCTTCCGACTTAAGTACTGAAGCCTTCATGAATGCTCTTGTGGGGTTTTTCCACACTTTAGTCGCGTATTCTTTGAAATGAAACAAACGATCGAGGTTCAAAATGAGAATATTTATTGTCAAAATCCTAGTTCCTATATTACAAAATGGAATGTGAATGTAGTAGCTGGTTGGACTCGAAACTCAAAATCGATCAGCCAATCAGACGTTAGGTTCTTGGTTTTCTGGGCCCTGGCGTTCAGAGTGCGCCGACTATAAATACGTGCAGCGCCGCTGTGCGGCGATTAGTTTCTCATCAGCTTCGATACGAGCATGTCGCGCGGCGCGCGCGCCCGCCGTAGTCCGGCCGCGGAGGCGCCGCCGCCGCCGTGGCTTACTCAGTGTGGGCTGCGCGCTCCTCGCGCGCGGTCGTTTGATGCTTGCAGGTCGGCGGTGAGCGCGTTGAGTTTACGCATGTCCCACATCACTCCCCCTTAAGCGAAGCGAACAACGGGCTTGACGGTTCTTCCAGATCTTGTGATGTATGGCTGGATTGCTTGATCAGGGGTGCGATGATCCTCATCTTCAGACTCGATGAATATATAGGCTGGCTTGAGCCTATCCATTGATATTACCGATGTGCGTAGCGGTAGCTTTATTTTGCAACACTTGTCATAGCGCTTGATTATCTCGTAGGGGCCTTCGTACGGCGGTGTTAACGGGGAACGAACTGTGTCGTTGCGCACGAAAACGTGTGTGCACGTAGTGAGATCGTGATGTATGAATGGCGCTGATCGACTGTTGCTTGATCGCGGCGCACTTCTTAACGATGCCATGGTTTCTGTAAGGCGGCGTGTATAGTCGTTCTCATCAATGTTGGACTTGGTTGGCATGATGAAATCCGATGGTAAGCGGAGCGTAGTGCCATACGTCATCATTGCTGGGCTTAAACCGTTGTTGAGTCGCAACGCCGTGCGTAATCCTAACAGTACAGTGGGAAGGTCTTCTGTCCATTGTGTGGTGCCTCGCGCCATAAGTGCTGCCTTCAATGTCCTGTGCCACCGCTCGATCATACCATTGGATTGGGGATGATACGCCGTGGTCCGTATTCGTGTTATCCCAAACTTTTTCATTAGTGACCGGAACAATGATGATTCGAATTGCCGTCCTTGATCGGTTGGTATTCTTAGTGGGCAACCAAATCTGGCAATCCAATTTTCGTAGAGGGCTTTTGCGACTTCCTCTGCGGTGATCTCTGTTACTGGAACGGCTTCTGGCCAACGGGTGCAACGGTCGATAATTGTCACACAGTATCGTCGTTCATTAGATAGTCGCAGTGGCCCCACTATGTCCACGTGTATGTGTTCAAAACGTGCCGACGGGGGGAACTCACTCAGTGGGGTTACGACGTGACGGTGAATCTTCGCTCGCTGACAGCTTATACATGCTCTGGTCCAGTTGTTTATTTCCTTGTTCATGTTGGGCCAGAAAAATTTTGAGCACATCTGTTTCCTGGTGGATTTTACGCCGGGATGACACAAATCGTGTTGAGCTTTGAATGCCTCAAAACGATACGTAGTCGGCAAGTATGGTCGGGGCGTTCCGGTAGATGTCTCGCACGTGATTGGCTGGTTAATCCCTGGCATTGTGACGTTGGTAAACTTTAGGTTTGGTTGATTTCTGAGCTGTTTCAATACTGGATCTTTGTCTTGTTCGCTGACTAAAGCTGCGTAGTCGATGATGGAAGGGCATTGTATGTCTTCTATGCGTGATAATGCGTCTGCCGCCGAGTTATATTCGCCTTGTACGTACTTGATGCTGGTACAAAATTGGCTGATGAATTGTAATTGCCGTTCTCGACGCGGAGTGTCGCTGCTGCTCGGTGGACGTGTTAGTGCATTCACTAGTGGCTTGTGGTCCGTATACACTGTGACATCGCCTCCTTCAATCAGACTCCTGAAGTGCTTGACAGCTGTATAAATCGCCAGCAATTCACGGTCGTACACGCTGTAGCGTTGCTGAGTCATACTCATCGCTTTTGAGTAGTAAGCGAGAGGTTTCCAAACGTTGTTTATTCTCTGTTGTAAAACAGCGCCAAGGCTGTAATCTGAAGCGTCGGTCATCAAGGCAAGGGGGCTTCCTGGTAATGGGTGGATCAGCTGTGTGGCTTCCAAAATGCTTTGGCGGCACTTTTCAAAAGCCAATTCTGCCTGTGTTGTCCACTCGATGGGCGTTTTATCATTGCGTTTTTGATTGTGTAGATATTTATTTAGCTCATTCTGTTGTTCGGCTTGACGGGGTAAGCAGCTGCGATAAAAGTTTATCATACCCAGGAAACGTCGTAAATCAGCTATTGTCTTGGGTTTGGGGTAACTTGATATTGCTTTGGTTCTCTCTTCAGTGGGCCTGATCCCGTTGCCTGATACTTCGTAGCCGAGAAAATCAATCTTGTCCTTGCCGAATTCACATTTCTCCACCTTTAACATGACGCCGTAAGTCTTAAGGAGGTCTAGTACTTGCCGTAGAAGTTGTCTGTGGCTCTCTTCGTTTTTTGAATACAGCAGTATGTCGTCGACGTAACAGAAGCAGTTGTCTATGCCTCGCAGTACTTGATGCATGAACCTTTGAAACGTCTGACTAGCGTTGCGCAAGCCGAACGTCATGCATGTGAACTCAAACAGCCCGAAAGGTGTGATAATGGCTGTTTTCTGGGCGTCTTCCTTTGCTATTGGAATCCAATAGTAGGCCATTTTGAGGTCCAGCTTCGAGAATATCTTCATGTTGTGCAGCTGGTACGTGAAGTCTTGTATTCGTGGTATGGGATAGCGGTCTGGTCGTGTTACTGAATTTAATCGTCGGTAGTCGCCGCATACCCTTAGGCCTCCATCCTTCTTCGTGACAATATGCAGCGGGCTTGCCCACGGGCTCTTGGATGGCCTGCATATGCCGAGTTCCAGCATGTGGTCGAACTCCTCTTTGGCTGCCTTATATTTGTCAGGGGGCAAGGGACGGGCTCGTGCGAAGACTGGAGCGCCCGTCGTCTCGATGTGGTGCACTACATCATGCTTCGCTGGCTCCTTCAAGGACATAGGTCGCAGTACCTCTGGGTATAACTTCAAAATGTCATAGTACTCTTGGTCGGTGCTAATGACATGTATGGTTTCTTCATTTGTTGTAACTTCAATGGCGTCGACTGATATGTCGGTTACATTATCGACGAGCTTCTTCTTGTGGAGGTCGACCAGGAGCTTAAAGTGTCGTAGGAAATCAGCCCCTATGATCGAAGTTTTCACGTCAGCTATGATGAATGTCCATAGAAAACTGCGCCGAAAGCCAAGATTTAGCCTTAGCGTTTGTTCTCCGTAAGTGTTGATTGGAGTATTATTTGCGGCGTATAATGTGTAGGCGCTTGATGTCTTCGTTTTCCTTTTGTTTGTTGCGGCTAACACGGATATTTCGGCGCCGGTGTCTACGAGGAAACGCTGTCGAGTGTCGCGATCGAAGACACATAGGCGGTTGGTGATACTGGGGACATCGACATCCGCCGCGGTCGATGTCGTAGCTAGTTTAACGTCGTAGTGTGATTCTTGTTTCTTCTACAACACGGTGACTCGCATCGTTTCGCCTTGTCTCCGAAACGGAAATGGTATCTACACTCCCATGTTGGATCGCCGGGTTTGACTGATGGCTTGTTGTTATGCCGGCGTGACTGTGACCGTGACCGTGATTTGAACGGTGTGAAACGGGGTCTATAGCGCTCCCTTGAACGTCCGCGTAGCTCAGCCACTTCTAGGCATAGTTTCTCCATTTGCTTCGAAAGTATTTCTAGCTGTGTTGACGTCACGGTATCTTGCGTGGTTGTGGACACTGCGGCAACCGTTGCTGGTTCGGAGTATTCTGCCATCTTATCGGCCATTGCGGCGAGGGTATCTAGTGTTGCTTCTGTGTTGATCGACAGCACAACACGCATCTGTGTGGGTAGGTGATTTAGCCACTCGATTTTTAATCCCTCATCTGTGATCATGCCGCTTCCTAGTTCTCTCATCTTGCGTAGCAGTTGTGTGGGTTTTTGATCACCCAACTCTAGGCCGCTGATCAGCTTCTGGAAGTTCTTTACGTCAGACTGGTCGTACACGGTGAGCAGTCGATTCTTCACAGCATTATATTTACCCGTGGAGGGTGGATTGTATAAAATATCAGTGAGCTGTTGAAGATCGGTGTTTTGCAGTTGTTGTAACACGTAGCGGTACTTCTGGTCGTCCGAAGTCTTCAGGGGATCCACGACAGCTTCAAATTGGATGAACCAGGCTCGTGGGATCTCCCGCCAGAATGGTAATAATCTGGACTGAACCGATATGGCAGCTAAGTCGGAGTCCATCTTCATGGGTTTGCTTCCTTCACTTGTGGTCTCCTCTTGCGTCATTTTTTCTCGGGGTCACCAATTGTGGGGTTTTTCCACACTTTAGTCGCGTATTCTTTGAAATGAAACAAACGATCGAGGTTCAAAATGAGAATATTTATTGTCAAAATCCTAGTTCCTATATTACAAAATGGAATGTGAATGTAGTAGCTGGTTGGACTCGAAACTCAAAATCGATCAGCCAATCAGACGTTAGGTTCTTGGTTTTCTGGGCCCTGGCGTTCAGAGTGCGCCGACTATAAATACGTGCAGCGCCGCTGTGCGGCGATTAGTTTCTCATCAGCTTCGATACGAGCATGTCGCGCGGCGCGCGCGCCCGCCGTAGTCCGGCCGCGGAGGCGCCGCCGCCGCCGTGGCTTACTCAGTGTGGGCTGCGCGCTCCTCGCGCGCGGTCGTTTGATGCTTGCAGGTCGGCGGTGAGCGCGTTGAGTTTACGCATGTCCCACACTCTGAAGCGGTTCATATCACGTCGCGGCCCTGTTGCGGTGATGTACTCGGATCGAGGTACTAATTTTATTGGCGCTAAATCTTATTTAGACAGTGTATACCAATTGCTGGAGTCGGAAGAATACAAAGATAAATTCGCTAATGAATTGCGTGAAAATCGGATCACATGGAAATTCAATCCCGCTTCTGCACCTCATTTTGGAGGGCTATGGGAGGGCAATATCAGGTGCGTCAAGACTCACCTCACAAAGGTAGTAGGTAGTCAGTTGCTCACGTTTGAAGAGACGCTAACAGTGCTCGCTCAAGTGGAAGCTGTGCTCAACTCACGGCCCCTGTCGGTATTGAGCAGTGACCCTACTGAGCCTTTGGCTCTGACGCCTGCTCATTTCCTTGTGATGACACCATTAAAGTCTCTTCCAGCAGAAGATTTAACGAATGAGTGCGTTACTCTGCTCCAGAGGAAACGTAATTTAGACAACTTAGTCCAGTCGTTTTGGAAACGGTGGAAGGTAGAATACCTTAACTCTCTGCAAGTCCGCAATAAATGGGTAAAAACCAACGGCTCTGTAGAAAAGGGAACTGTAGTTTTATTAAAGTCGGATAATAGCGCCCCACTAGATTGGCCTTTAGGCATAATAGAACAAACTTTTCCTGGTAAAGATGGAGTTGTACGTGTAGTAGACGTTCGGACAAGATCTGGGTTGTACCGTAGACCAGTAGTGAAGGTTTTTCCTCTACCGTCTCAATAAATAACATTATACAGTCCATAATATCGCTCAACTAACTAAAATTTTATATCCAATTTATCATTAATTATTTTAGCTCATAAGTATTAATTAAATAAACTTGAATTTGTCCATACGGAAAAATATAATAACTTAAATAAATTCTATAATTTTCTTGACACTTTGATTTCAATTTAAGGCGGCTTAAAGTCTTACCTTAATTTTCTTGAAAGGACTATGTCCTGTCAACCCCGGGAGGATGTTTAGGCCAAAATTGCTAGAATCCAAATTATTAAAAAAAAAAAGATATAAAAGGAAATAGACTTTTAATCGGGTACTTTTGCACAGCGATGTTCCCTCTCCCTCGCACTACTGTGCAAACCTATTCCTTGTCTCTTTCCCCACCTTTTCTCACCAGGAAGAACAGTTGCCGGCTTGATTTCGTCGCGCACGCATTGGAATTTCTTCAATTGTTATAATCTCGTGATTTGTGCTATAAACTGTGCCAAAAATACAGGAAAACTATACTGTGCTGTGAAGTGGTAAACTTCGTGGACAGGAGACCTCCGAACATTCACAATTTCTGGACATTCGATCCACGAGCTACGGTGAGTCCTTTACCTACATCCATCCTTGCTGTCGCTGTGCATTTTCTATTTCTGGTTCAAAGTCAATTTTCCAACGACCCCAATAAGGTCCTTACCAGCGCGATCACCTGGGAACCTTCTAGTTACGGGGATATGGGGGGTCAAAGTTACAACTTTTTGACAAGTTTTTTTTAAATACAAGTTTTTTTTGTAAGATTTTGACTTTTAACACCTCCACGACCCCCGTACTATTCAATCCATCCATCAGCACAATGTTTTAAGTGCGTTACATTGAGTTCTACTACGAAACATGATTTATAACCTCAAAAAAAAAAGTTGTTTCCCAGCAATAATTTTTGCGTAAAGTTACTTAGTTTGATGTACAGAATGCTTGGTTGACGGCTTTGTGATGAGGTGGTTTACACCCTGTATAAGGGTTCCGTTTTTGCCATTTGGCTACGGAACCCTAAAAATGGTAGTGATGAGAGAATATGCTTTGTCTCATCATCTTCTTAGCCTTTTACTAATAGTGCGTGATAGTCTCGGCTTCCAGACGAACCCGATGCAAGCGTATTTACACGGAAACTCTGCCGATCTGACTTCCATTATTCAGTTACTGGGTTATATTATGATAGTTTTTGGAAATCTTGCTAGTCAGACTTTCGGGTTTCCACCGCTACTCGTACTGATTGCCAAAGATCCGAATGACAGCTGGGACCTTTTCAAGGCACGGATGATAATTTTGCGATCCGTAAAGAAGTCAGACTTCTATAATTTCGCTTCGTAGATCTTGAAATTATGGTGTTATTTATGGTCATTCTCCATTCATCGTCCATCCGGGCCCATTTTCGTCCATCATTTACTTGCACAAGTTGTTCCATTTTACTTGAGTTCGTCGCATTACTTTTTTTGTCTTCCATTCTCCCCTGTCAGACATCATTGTTGCTCAAATTTGCCACCCAGAACTGAAGGTCCCGGCTCACTACATTTTTCCGTTCCCACACAAATAAGGACAAACAGTCACTAGGCTACAATCAATAAATAACAGAGCGTCGATATAAATCAACAAATTGTATCGGTAATTGCTGCATAGCTGGCTCGCCGGCTAAGACCGGTGTTAATTGCGCAGCCGACAGATGGCGTTGATTGACGAGGGTGCGGGGTCGCAAGGACCCCCGGGGGTCGCACGCGGTAGTCTCAGAGGTACGCGCAGTATGGATTCGATGTGACTACAATTAATATGAGTCGTTGATGATTTCGTAAAGATTTCAATGGGATTTTTAAATCTGGTAGTGAGTACTGCGCTTGTGGAATATTATACTTTTCCGATGTTGGATGCCAGTTATCAGATCATTAGACTTTTAAAAACAGCAATTAGGTCATTAGTCAGCTGCATCCGGTTAGACTGGAAGCCGACCCCAAAATAGTTGTGAAAAGGCTGGGCAGATGATGAAGTAGTCTTAATCAATAAAACTCCAACAAAACACTGATTTAGTTACACAAAGAAACATTAAAAGTAACAATATCCATCTTATAACGTAGCTTAAAATTAAGGTCAAACTGTATAACCCTATCTTTCTTAAAACAGTTTATAAATCGGTGTTAAAAGCTTTAGCTGGAGGTTATAAAATGTTCTGTTCATAAAATATTAGCAGTTAGACCTTTTGTGTTCAAGACCTGAATACTAATGTAGCCGCAATCCGATAATAACAGGGTGTTAACTTAAACGTAATGAAAAGCGCGATGAATAAATATGAAGTGCTTGGAGAATATTAATATTTAATATTACCCTTAATTTTGCCAGCTGTTAACTTCTTTTCTTTAGGAAATAATAAGGATTCATCTCCTAAAGAGTATATACTCGTAGCATAGGGTGGAGGCATGTGTCCCGCTGGAGGCTCATCATACCATTTTATCGCCACTATCTTTGTTTCACTCATTAGTCACGATTTTCCCCGATGGGCGTAAGTACGAGTAGATACTACATACCATCCTTAAATACTCCTTACGCCTTGTCTATTTGAATACATTTAGTCAGACACACACGCCGGTTTCAAGTACTACACCTGATCTTTCTGAAGAACTTTATCATAGATATTATTCGATTGATCACCATAAGTTATAATATAATAATATATAATAGTTGACTTCTATACATAGGTATAATAAAATCGTTGAGACCAAAAAATCTGTACATTGAAGATTTAAAAAAAAAAACTGACCAGGGTGACTTAAAATAAGTAACTAAACATATTAAAACCATTTTTAAAATATTTGTTTGCTTGTTTGTTTGTTTGAACGCGCATCACGTATAAACTGCTGGACGGATTTTGATGAAAACTTCACTAATCTATTTAAATAAACTCAGAATAACATTTAGGCTATAGAAATTATGGATTTTTTTTAAAAAGGGGGTGAAAAGGGGTTAAATTTTGTATGAAAAATTTTTTTTAGATTGTTCTAGATTCATGAAACTCAGAGTAAATACTTATTATTAAAAATAAAGAAATACCTGTTTCAGCATTTTTTTTTAAATTTTACACAGAGACGTAAAAAAGAAGGTTTTGTGTTTAAAATTAATTAACTTCATACACCTATAGAATAAAATCCAATGAAGTGGAAACCTTTAAAAGTTACTGTAAATACTTCAAATCTAATACAGGTAAATGTAATTTCTCAATTTTCTTGAAATTTGATTTCTGAAGTGAATGCGCCCAAAATAGCGGAACTCAAGAAAATCGGCTTTTCTCGTTATAAGTAGTTGGTAATACAGGGTGGAAACAGTAAACGGGCAGTAAGGTGAGCTGCAGCTACACAAAAATGGTCTTATGAAACAATCCGTAATTTTTTCACGAAATCTTGATCCCCGTTCACAGATTTAATTAAAAAAATAAGTACAGTTAGCAAGAAAATTGCAAATTTCATAAAACAATTTTTTTGATGCCAATCGATCTTCTTTCCGACACTAATCAAAAAGTTCTTCCAGACCAACCCAGGTTATAGTACTCAAAAAGTCAGAAATTGCAAAAAAATACTTTCAGCGGGGCAGTATAGGGGAAATAGTTAGCCAGAAAATTGCTAATGATAAATGATAAATGATAAATGATAAATGATAAATGATATTTATTCAGCAAGTAGGTTTTCTCAAACACTTTTACACGTCATTTTTTTTTTAAACTAGATGAGGCCGGTGTTTCGTACCTGACTACTCTGAGAAGAAACAGCCGAAACAAACTCAGAGGTCATAGTCTCTTTTGAAGTCCAGACAATCTTGCTTAATTCACATGAGGACTATGCAGATTAGTGTCTGAGATGGTCTTTTGAAGAAAGAACCACACAGATTTGAGTGGACCTGTTCAGTCAGTGCAAGCATTTGTCAGTTATCGTGTAGCTCGACTTATAACTCAAGGAGCTCAACGAAACGACGAACAATACCAAAGAAAGGACATTTGGGTAGGTCGCATAAAGCACTCAAGCTGCCAGACAGTCGTGGGAAAAAAAACAACAAAAAGTGACCCACAAGGTCCTCACATTCACAATAATTAAATATAATAAATAATAATTTACAATTCAAATTCAAATGTCAATAAAAATACGATATGTCAAAAACACACACATAAAATAAACGAAAATAAAGTAAAAAATAATAAAATACTGAACTAAGTATTCATGTCAAATCATTAAATGTCATGACAGTCACAAGTAAATATTCATGTCAAATACACACACAAAAAAAAAAAAAAATAATAATAATAAAACGTAAAAAAATAATAAAATACTGAACTAAGTATTCATGTCAAATCATTCAATGTCACAGTGTATAAAATAAAGGAATCAACAATAAACAAGCGAAGTCCGAAATTTCAACATTCACAGAGCAAATTTCATTGGAGCAGTTTAATCCCAAGCCTTTTTATCTTCGAGATAGTGATTGACATGATAGAAAGCTTTCAGGCATAGCTTTCGTTTAATAAACGATTTGAATTTATTCAGGCTTAGTGCTTGAATATGGCTCGGAAGTTTATTGTAAAAACGTATACATTGGCATCTGAACGTACCCCCTATTTTTTTGAGTCTCGTTGCAGGAACAACAAATTTGTGTTTGTTCCTCGTATTTATGTTGTGGATATCACTGTATTTTTTAAACAAATTAATATTTTTGTGTGCGTACAAAAGGTTTTCATAAATAAACTGAGAGTGTTATTTTACACAAAACATTATTTTGATGCCAATCGGTCCTGTTTCTAATACTCAACGGTTAAGGTAGCTCCCCTTACCGTCCCGTTAATCGGTTCCATCCTGTATAATATATTACAAATAAAATAATATTACGAAGAAAATGTAGACTATTAGGAATGTACATAAGACATAAAGCCGGAAAAGTTACAAATACATTACAAACGAGTACAAATCCTACTATCTACAAATAAAAAATGCTTTGTCCTGAAGGACTGTCTGATGGATCAACGCACAGCCTAAACCGCAGATTGTAGAAACCTGAAACTTGAAGGGTGTATTTTTGTATGACGTAGGCATACGATAAGAAAGGATTTTCTTAAATTATACCCCTAAGGGGGTGAAAAGGGGCGGCAAGGTTTGTATGGAAAAATGTGATTCCTTGGTCCATTCTACTTCAAATTTTGCAATCAACAATATTAACAGAATTGATGGACGCGTTTCGTATTGCATTGAAATTCATCCCCTAACGGGGTTAAAAAGGGGTAGAAAGTTATTTTAGCGGTAATTTGTTTCGAATTTGATATAAATACTCCTTAGAGATTCTGATATAAACTACATGTTATTTTCCAAAAAGGTTGAACTCACATAAAAATTTGGAGCAAAATTGCAAAAACTCTTTAAAAATTGGAATGTCTCGAAAGTCACCGTAAAATATTAATACCGCATTTGAAGGTGTCTAAGCTTTAAAGTGGTTGTGCACTGTAAGACACGGCGTCATAGCGTAGGGACGTAGAGTTCGAAATTTGAAATGGTAAGCAGTTGTAAGAGGTCCGCAACAGTTTACAGCAGCTATATCGTGTTGCTGCTCATTTCATGCACCTTGATGAGAACTGCAGACCTAGCTGGAGTATGACTGCCATCGAGTGTCTAAGTATGAAGATGTAAAGCTGTCAAAAGAAGCCCTTAAAGCTGTTTTCGTAAACATGGTAATTTATTCTTATCCAAATAAATACGTTGTTAATCACAAGTATTTGATTTTGAACAAAATTGGCCTTGGGTACGTAAATTGATCTCAATCTACAATATACACCGTTTTAAATATGTCCGCAGCAAAATAATGATCATGTACCGGGCGCGCATTTTCATTATGCGGAAGGATGTGTGTGATGTGCTTTTTCAAAATTGTATTATAGGTGCTTACGACCCACTCTCTGTAACCCTCTCTTTCTCATATGTGACGCAGACGAAGTTGCGCGGGTCAGCTAGTTGTACAATAAAACTTTTTTAAATATTGACATTTTTAATAGTCCAATAGGAAAATTCAAAGGTCTGTCTTCAGAACTCCTAAAAATGTACAATAATGTAGATCCTATACCTACACATGTAAACTTCAAATTAATGTTTTAAATCTGTCTTGGTTGTATACTTAACATTTGTCATCTTTCGTTTATTTTATATATGTTTTCGGTTGGCGATTATTGTTTTTTCTATATTATTTTGATAACCCGTGGACAGTGTTGTGGGTTACATTATTAACAAAATGCAAATATTTTTATACTAGTTTTAAGTTTTCATAATGTAACTGGTTGCTGTTCCTTTTAATAAAAATTAAATTAAAAAAAGCGGCCAAGTGCGAGTCGGACTCGCCCATGAAAGGTTCCGTACCAGCAAGTAACATAATATAAAAGTTACGAGTTTACGATTTATGGCATATAAAAAATAAAAACCGGCCAAGAGCGTGTCGGGCCACGCTCACTGTAGGGTTCCGTAGCTTCCCAGACCATTAAAAATTTTTTTCGTCAGCAAAAATAACTTTGTTTTTCATAGTATTTGTATGAAAAACAAAGTTATCATTTGCGTTTTTTTGAAAAAGTGCTATATAACTCAAAAACTATTCAACTCATCAAGTTGAAAATAATTTTCCTAGAAAGTTCATATAAAGGTCTACTTCTGTGATTTTTTTCATATTTTTTAAACTTATGGTTCAAAAGTTAGAGGGGGGGGGACTTGTTTTTGACTTTCGGAGCGATTATTTCCTAAAATATTAATATTATCAAAAAATGATTTTAGAAAACCCCTATTCATTTTTAAATACCTATCCAACAATATATCACACGTCAGGGTCAAAATTAAAAAAAAAATCGCTCCCCACTTTACGTCTGGGGGAGGTACCCTAATAAAAATGTTTTTTTAAATTTTTATTTTTGCACTTTGTCGGCATGATTGATATACATATTGGTACCAAATTTCAGCTTTCTGGTGCTAACGGTCACTGAGATTATCCGCGGACAGACAGACAGACAGACAGACTGACAGACATGGCGAAACTATAAGGGTTCCGTTTTTTGCCATTTGGCTACGGAACCCTAAAAAAACTACTTACTAGATCTCGGTCAAACCAAGTTTCGGTGGAAGTTTACATGGTAATGTACATCATATTTTTTTTAGTTTAGTGTCATTCTTTTATTTTAGAAGTTACAGGGGAGGGACACACATTTTACCACTTTGAAAGTGTCACTCGCGCAAACTATTCAGTTTGCGCCCACTGAACTGGGTGCATGAGAAGCGAGACCGTTAACATGTACACAAGAAGCAACGCAAGAAGAACTTTAAGTAAAACTCGCGTCCCCGCTGAACCACACTGCTCTCTTGCAGTTTGGCCCCACAGTTGCATACAGTTTGAAAATACAAAGTTACAAAACGCGAGAAAGAAGGCAACTCAACTCGTACGGAATTCTGCTGCCACTGGCTAAAGAATACGGAACTTGGCATTCCAAACTTGTCGGAATACTACCGACGTCTATCGGGGTTCGCCCTGTATCAGACATGCTGCTTTTAGCATCGGCGATCAGCGATTTTGCAACTTCAATAATGCCGCATTATGTTTTGGTGACTCATTGCTTTCAGTCGTTTGTGGAAATATCACGCATTTGAGCAAAAATTTCGATACGTAATCGTGTTGTAAAGATAATCTATTGCTCTTGAGTTAGCTGCGTCATCGAGCAAAGCGTCAAAAAGTCGCAGACTATACGCGTACGAGTATGCAACAAATACGAGAAGGGTTTAAAACTCCATCGCTGCATTAAACTTTGGAAAAGCGACTAAACCGCTAATCGCCACTGCTAAAAGCAGCTTGTCTGCTAACGCCCTAAAAGTTTTGTTGTGTCGGCGCCACATTATACAGCGGGGGTGGACAGCGGCTCTAAATTAAATAAGTTCCTTCATAAATATTTATCAGAAGAGGACGCGCTTATGCAGAGGTGAGCAACTAATAAAATAGTTGTTGTCACCGGAGGCGGAGGGACGCTTAGGGATCTGTAATTTGGTACAAAGAGGTAAGATAAACAGAACAACAGTGCGGGTCGGCGTAAACAAACTGTTACGGTGAGGGAAAAATACCGGGAACTACCCTCCGCGCGCCGGGCGCCACCGCCGAGCGCGGGACTGATTAGACAGACATTAGTTTAGTAGTTGATTTGTATTGTTTTAAAATTACACAAAAGCGCCCTTCCAAACGGCGCTTTAGTTTAATTCTAGTAATTAATGTCAGCAGTAAAGTATACCTACCTATATGTAAAAGTAGATATTTCTTCGATCCTCAGTCCCAGTTTTTATGAGTACCCATCAGGTAAATTTTGTCAACAATATTACGAATAACATAACCACATAAATAGGAAGTTAAAACGGAGATGAATCTCCTTGCCGAAGAAATATAACGAATTTATTTGTGAGATATTTGTGGGTAGGCAGCGAAGTGAAAGTCGGTAATCCCGAAACAATCTCATTGTAATATCCGGCCGCCGGGGAGGGGGTATGATGCAATATAAACACGGACTTACAAACATAATTGTATATACGGATGTTATGGAGATTCGGTAAACTTTTAAAATAAAGCGACAAGTTCAGTTTTTGTTGCCCACTATCAGTAAACTCGTTACGCTTTACAATGCCAGACATTAAAATGTTTTGCAACGTGTAACAAAATCCTCAAATACATCACCTAATGTCTGTAAAATACGAAAAGTAATGAACAGTGGGAACATGTTTCACCTTACGCCCATGTGAATGTAGCGAAATGGCCAAGTCACATATTTTGACTAAGGTGTAGACTCGTAGAGCTTGTGAAGTTCGACCTTGCACAGGTAGGGTGTGTAGAGCTAGAAGCTTGGCTTTACATGGGATCTGATAACTTTTTGACAGCGCGAGTCATATTAAGGTCTCGTCTTGGCAACATTTTACATGGGATGATTATTTCAAATTAGGTATAGGTAAAATTATTGCTTGTTTCGACTACACTAACAATCCGAAAACGTCGCAGCTGTAAAACTTTGAGCTACTATTTTCACCTTGTGCAGTTCAGCACAAAAAATGCCCCAGTCGACGACTCAGCGCGCTTGACAGACGGACGGACGGACGGTGATCGCAGTTTATTGTTATTGGCTGACTGACTCCCTTTACGACATCCGAGGGAGGAGGGAGCCGTTTTATAGCCGAGAAACACGGCGTTTGTGTTTTAACGGAGAAAAGTATAGCCAATTGTGTAGAAATTGATTGGCTAAGGCCCAATTTCACCATATTCTGTTAAAAATTTAACGGACTGTTAGGTTACTTAACCAGCTGTTAAAGTTATCGAGTGTCCCACCACGTGTTAACGGATGTTAAATTCTCTTAACAAGGCATCAAATCCAATTACTGCTTTAGAGGTCCGTTAGACAGCTAACAGACGGTCAAAACCCAGATGGACGCTGCTGCATACAAAAATTTGCATTTGGATTTGGTCGGTTGAAAAAAGAGCGAATGACTTGCGAGCCATTCAGTTAAATCTTCAATTTGCTTTTGTTAAACACAAATTTTGATACGGTTTTCGCCATCATCATTTAATATTATAATGATGTCCTCAGTTTTAACGAAGAAATCTCGCTGTTCATGTCGTACAAACCGTGTGAAATACTCACAGCGTGTCGCTAGTTATACAAACATATATAAACCAGAAAACAGCATTGTTAACAAACTGAATTGTATTCAAAAAGAAATATTTCAATTAATGACGTCACAATTAACGATACTATCGAATAAAATTTTGTCTGCAGTAAGTGGCAGCCAATCACTGCTGCTGTTGTACACGGAAAGTAATTCAATGGTTTCAAATTACTTAAAGAGAAATTATGTTTTCGTAGCCATGTTGCAGCAAATTTATCTATTTTCAATTTTTTTTTTTGTTATCGTGAAAAAAAAATAATGAGAAACGAGTAGTGAGGGGGAAAAACTGGATATAATAATAATAATAAACTGGCGCAAGCCTAGAGTATTAGACACTAATGACCGCAGGGAAGAATGGCAAGGCAAGGAGCTTCACGGACGCTTTTACCGGGCCCTACATGGCCCTGATGTAGACTTCTTAGCGTCCGTATCCTGGCTACGCTTTGGTGACCTCTTCGGGGAAACCGAAGGTTTTGTTTGTGCAATTATGGACGAAGTTATGATGACGAATAACTACCGAAAATACATTGTGAAGGACGGCACGGTTGACATATGTCGGGCATGCCACCGTCCGGGAGAGTCGATCCGACACATTATTTCTGGGTGTTCTAGTCTGGCTAACGGAGAGTACTTGCATAGACACAACCTTGTTGCCAGGATTATCCACCAGCAACATGCTTTGAAGTACAACCTTGTGGAATCAGAGGTGCCATACTATAAGTATGCGCCCGACCCAGTTCTCGTTAATGGTAATATCACGTTGTATTGGGATCGACCTATCACCGCTGACAGGACTGTTGTTGCCAATAGGCCTGACATTATGGTGATAGATCGATTGGAGCGTCGCACAATTATTGTTGATATAACGGTCCCGCATGACGAGAACCTCGTGAAAGCAGAGCAAGATAAAAAAAACAAATATCTGTATCTGGCTCGCGAGGTTGTCGACATGTGGGATGTGAGTACAGCAGTCATTGTGCCGATAGTCGTGTCGGCCAATGGTTTAATAGCCAAGAGCCTCGACCAACATCTTAGGAGGCTCTCGCTTGGCAGCTGGATCAAGGGTTTGATTCAGAAAGCAGTACTTCTCGACACGGCACGTATTGTTAGGAGGTTCCTCTCTCAAGAGCCCTGACCACCGGCAGCTCGGACCCTGTCCCCAGCGCTAGTGGGCTACTGTTTTTTATATTTTTAAATGTTTTTTTTTTTAATTTAGTTTTATAAATAAATATTTAAAAATGTATGAAATATGTTTGCTAATGAATAAAGGAAATAATAATATAATAATATTCCACAACTATCACACAACGCCATCTAGTCCCAAGCTAAGCAGAGCTTGTGTTATGGGTGCTAGACAACTGATAAACATACTTATTATATTTCTAAATACATACATAATTATAGACTAGCGGACGTCCCGCGGTTTCACCCGCATAGTTCCCGTTCCCGTGGGAGTACGGGGATAAAATATATCCTATGTTACTCGTGGATAATGTAGCTTTCGAATGGTGAAAGAATTTTTAAAAACGGTCCAGTAGTTTTTAAGCCTATTCATTACAACCAAACAAACAAACAAACAAAGTTTTCCTCTTTATAATATTAGTGTAGATAAATTACACCCAGACACAGAACAAATGATCGTGCTCATCACACAAACATTTGTCCTGGGTGGGAATCGAACCCACGACCTCCGGCATAGCAGTCAGGGTCACTAACCACTAGACCAACAGGCCTGTCAAAATGTATATAATCGAGGGTAATTGATTTCGACCCCTCCTCTTTTGCCTTTCACCGTTTTCGTGTCACGTTTTGTAGGGTTTCTTTTAAGACATTATTTAGGTCAGTACCCATGTCACCTGCGCCTTGTCTCAGGTGCCTGAAATCTAAATATAAGTAAACCAAAGAACAAAACATTATTCCAAGAGTTAGTTCTAAATTGTTTACGTGACATTGACGTTTCTTGCTTTAGCTTTGGCGAAAAGCATAGAGTTTCGTACAAGGTTTTTATTTATGTTTCGTCACTGCGACTAAATTTAAAGAACCTTAATTATTATGAACATTCTATCTTAAGAAAATTTTCATACAATGTTAAAATTATACCGTCCATTTATGGTTTAAAATCGAAAAATAAGTCAAGTACCACTTTGAGGAATTTAAGTCTGACATGACACATTGGTTGAATCAAGCACACGTGACACATACGATCGATTTCCTCAAAGCAAAGATTTTTCCCTTGTGTTGGATTGAAACGTGAACGTCTTGCACGTAGCCGGAAGCCGGTCGGCGCCTGATTGTGCAGCGCCGGATGCGGACCGGATCGCACGTGACGCGTAGGGAAGCAGCGTGATAATGAGAGTGATTGGGCCTGATCGATGATATGTCTACTCCTTTACGAAAATAAAAACATAACATCGCGCCTGTGCTTACCCGCAGGGCTAGGCAGTCTACCAATGTTACATGCACATATTACTCACTTGTGTTTTAAAGTTCCAAATAATTATTAATACATTTGTCGACTAACGTTGCAAGTATAGATAGCTGATGTATACCTTTAATTTCTCTGCTCATACGTATGCTTGGCTTGCTTAGTATTATGACTCTTGTGTCCTCAGCCGGAGGGTGCTGTCGTGAACTCCTCGCCACGTGCCGCTGCGACACATCGCATTTTTAAAACCTTTTTTTTTCGAATGGGTAATCATCAAATGACTCCTCCCACTCTGGGCAGAGCGGCCCTCCCGCTCTAAAATTTCTTTTAATTTTTAATCCTGCATTTTTGAGACCTGCGGTATGTAAAATAGCACGCTAAAATAAAGAAAGAAAGAAAAAGCATTCATTAGCCCGCACAGGACAAAAAAAATCAAAATATCAGTATTTAAAACTTAAATCAAAATCAAAATCAAAATCAAAGCATTTATTTCAAGTAGGCCAGTTACAGGCACTTTTGAATTGTCGAAACAAAAATGAACATTTAATGTAGCTACAGTCCCAGTCACAAGACATAAAAACTGTGAAAGTACTGTAGTTGCCCATTCCCTAGCGTAGATCTCTATGGAGAAGAACGGGCAAGAAACTCCATGGACACTCTTTTAAATCAAAAAATTGTTACAAAATCTTGGTTACATCATTCATGTTGAGATGGTATATTATGTGAGAACAATGTAGCAAGATGTGCACGTTAAAAGTGTCCATAGCAAAACAAAATACAACTCAAAAACAAAATAATTAATTCAAATAAACCATGGCGACTAAGAGATGACCAGTCACAACTGACAGCGCCCGTTCACGCACATGACGCATGGATCAGCACCATTCAGCTCAACCATTTTGAAGGGAACTAAATGGTCCGACACACGCGCCACCATCAGCGAGACATTTGAGTGAGCATGACATACTCTCAACCGCCAGGGCACATTCAAGTCAAGAACTGCCGTAGGTTTCCAGTGAATGATAGCTTACTGGTACATAGTACTCACACAATATGGGCTATGCGATTATACAATACTAACATTGAATCTATACAATGCAAAGATAGTTAAGTACAATCTTCAGCAGCTCCAACTATATCATTTAATGCTATCAATTTTTGCGCCCCTGTCCATGTGGAGCAGGACCAGCATTAAGCCAAGCATTTTTATCAGCGATATAATCGCTCAACTTGTAATATGCTTTTTTACATAGTGTGCGTTTGATGCATGTTTTAAATTTCGTCTCATTCAGTTCAAGAATACTTTGTGGAATTTTATTATAGCATCTCAAACAGTACCCCATGAAAGATGAGTCTACTTTAGCGAGTCTAAAGCCTGGCTGAACTAATTGGTCCCTGTTTCTAGTACTGTAATTATGTCTGTCACCTCTTTTACCAAAAAGATGCAAATTTTTTCTAACGTACATTATGTTTTCGTAAATGTATTGACAATGTACCGTCATAATGCCAATATCCTTAAACAGTTCCCTTAGAGAATCGCGCCTACGAAGATTATATATAGCTCTGATGGCTCTTTTCTGCAGAATAAATATAGACTCAATATCTGCAGCCCGTCCCCATAGCAAAATACCGTAAGACATTATACTATGGAAGTAACTAAAATAGACCAGTCTAGCGGTATCTACATCAGTAAATTGACGGATTTTTCTAATGGCATATGCTGCTGAACTTAGCCGCCCCGCAAGAGATGTTAAATGAGAACCCCATTGTAGCCTTGAATCAAGCGTAAGCCCCAGGAAACCCGTTTTATCTACGAATTCAAGTTTCTCATTATTCAATAATATATCACAATCACTACCCTTAACATTCGGTAATGAAAATCTTATGCATTTGGTTTTTTTTTCATTTAATACCAAATTGTTTGCTGTGAACCAATTTTGGACCTGAAGTAGGGCATTATTCACGTCATCTAAATTTTGTGCCCGTCTGTTTATCTTAAAAATTAAGGAAGTGTCATCAGCAAATAACACCATATTTTGAGGTTGGTTTTTCAATAAATAGGGTAGATCATTTATATATACTAGAAAGAGGAAAGGACCCAATATTGAGCCTTGTGGAACCCCCATTTTTATTTTTAAACCCTGTGAATTAACACCATTTATCTGAACATGTTGTTGTCTATCATTCAAATATGATCTTACCAAACTAAGTGCAAGTTTACCCAGTCCGTAATGCTCAAGTTTCAAAAGTAATGTGTCGTGATTTACGCAATCAAACGCTTTGGAGAGGTCACAAAAAATTCCTATGGCATCTTGGGACTCTTCCCACGCAGTAAATATGTGCTTTAATAAGGTTACACCGGCGTCAGTTGTACAACGTCCCTTGGTGAAACCATACTGTTGATCATGTAAGATTCTGTTGGTGTTAAAATGATAGAGCATTTGATCAAGCATTACTTTTTCAAAAACCTTGCTAAAAACTGGCAACACGGATACAGGTCTATAATTGTTAGTATCTTTACTGTCCCCGGATTTGAAAAGAGGTATGACTTTACTGTATTTCATTAAATCAGGGAAAACTCCTTGGTCTACACATAGATTAAAAATTAAAGCTAAGTATGGGGCTATTGTCTCAAGTATGGATGTGCAAACTTTGATAGACATTCCCCATAGATCTTCGGTCAGTTTGATTTTTATTTGCCGGAAAGCTTTAATAACTACCATAGGGTTAATGTGTTTAAATTTAAATTCAGCCAGGCAGCCAGACACATTCGTCTTTAATAAACCCATTGAGACTTCAGGAGAGGAATTTAGAGCCTCCGTAGTTTTTAATGGTATTTCTGTAAAGAAATTTACAAATTCTTGAGCTACTTCCTGATTAGAGCTTTTAGGACCACTTGCTGTATCTAATATGTAGCTAGTGTTACGTATTTTCTTCCTGTTAGTCTCGTTATTTATGACTTTCCACACTGTCTTTATTTTATTTTCTGCTGTTTTGATCTTGTTGCTAATGTGCAGGGCTTTAGCAACCTTACATGTATTTCTAAAAATTTTTGAATACTTAGCAACATACTTGTTAAAAGTTTCAGTGTTAATAAAAGGCTTAAGGCCATAAAGCTCAAATAGTCTTTCCCTACTTTTTCTGATGCCTCTAGTTGCCCAATCGCTAAATATGAATTTAGGGCAAATACTTTTTGTCTTCTTTTCAAAAGTTTTGTTGAATTCCGTATGAACTATTGAAAAGAAACGATTATAAAATTGATTTATATTAATATCGTCATGGCTCATAACACTTAACTTGTTCTGTAGGGAAATATTAAACCTATTTAATTTGCTAGAAGTTATAGGTCTAAATTTAATCTGTACTTTTTGCAATGGTGTATTACAACTATAAGTTACAGTTTGTCCGCTATGGTCAGACGGCAAACAATTTACTATGGCTTTATCTAAGTAATCACAATCGCAGAAAACATTATCTATACAAGTAGCAGAAGATGTTGTGATTCTAGTAGGTTCAATAAAAACGTTAGTCAGGTCAAATGACTTAAAAAGATTTAATAACCGACCACTATTTGAATGTTCTTCTAAAATATTGATATTGAAATCACCACAAATTATTGTAGATTTATTACTGGCTGCAAGTTTTGCCAGGACATCTTCCATTATTGATTCAAATATGGAAAAGTTTTGATAGTTTGGGGGTCTGTACACACACACAATTACATGCTTATCTAGCTCAACACAGGACAGTTCGACGCAATGTTCGACCGAGAGACCTACTATGTCATTACGTTGCTTATATTTAAAACTATTTTTAATTAATATTAGGGAACCTCCACGAAGCATAGTTTTACGGTTAAAGCAGCTACCCACCATATAGTTCTCATAATTAATAAGCATTTGGTAATCTTTTAGCCAATGTTCAGTAAAACAAATGATGTCAAACTTACTTTTTTCTAAAAACAATTCAATTTCTAATAATTTGCAAGACATTCCTTGGATATTTTGGTGGAATAATTTTAAGGTGTTCTGCTGAGGCCCTTTTTTATTAACTAATTGAGTGCAAGAATTAATAGTACCTTCTGTTGTCTCACTTTCTAGTTTAAATTTATATTAATATTTGGAGTGAGGCCGGAGACTCCCGTGCCATCCTCAGACAACAAGACCCTATCTGTAATAGACCCTAATTGAGGATTCACCATGGTGACAGATGGATCCTCCTCATTGCAATATTTGTAAACATTTATAGCACTACTGCTATATTCATTTAAAGTCACCTGTACATTAGTAGAATTACTAATAGTCGCAGTGTTAATAATGGAACTAAACTTAGACATACTATTTATGTCTGTGTGAATATTAAAAGCTAATAGCGAAGCTATTTTGTGTCTACATCTAATAGGTAGATACACCTTACCCCGTGTCGACTTAAGTTTACCAACAATAGTGTTGATATCTAGATATACAAGTCTGTCACTATAGTGACCTGCCAGAAAATGTACATGGTTATTTAACATATTATGTATATAATTGTTTTTTCTATTACCCAATTTTTCAAAATAGGGAAAAGCACACAATATGATTTTACTACAGTTTAGCTTTAACAACTCTGATACACATTCAGTGATATCTTCCTTTTTAATCTTAGAACTATTACCCATACATATAGTTATGGTGGTATTAGGATTACAAACAGTTTTTGTTGCAGATGCCATAACCTGTTTGTAGGTCGACCCCGGCATACAATAATTTTGAGTACAATAACTCAGGCTATTACTGATCAATTTCCCAAGCCCTCTACCTATACTATCAGAGAACATAACTGAAAGATTAGAATCTAGACAATTAGGTGAGACAAAATTACCTAAGTCAGGTATTGTATCTTGGCTGGAAACACAGTCCTGAGTTTTCACAGCTTGGCACGGGTCCTCCGTTGCCTCAGGCTGAACATCATTCCTGGATTCCCCCTGACAAGTACACTGAATGTTGTTGAGAGTCAGTGAGTCCACTTTGTCTACCAATGCATTTGTAGCAAGAATATGCTCTTTAATTTGATTTTGTGAGCGTTCATATTTGTTATATAAAGATTTTAGTGACTTATTAAGAGCCTGTATTTCTGATTGCAAGCGCTGAGTGTCAATTTCATAAATATTTATACTATCTTCCAATTTAATCTGATAGTTATTTAATTTATTAACTAGAGAAACACGTTCCTTCCTTAATTGAATATTTTTGGAATGGTGTTTCTGTTGTTTCTTGTATTTATTACATTTTTTAATGATTTTATTTAATCGTGCATATTTCTTAATTTTATTCTGGCTTATTTTATGGCCGTAGTTATGCTGTAGTAAGGAGTCCTCTGTAAGGTCTATTGTTGTAATGGAATGAGGGTTACAATTTGAATTTACTAATTCCCTGTACAAATGTTCAGTTTCCATAGCCTGAGTATGATCCTGTTCCTTTTTTAAATTTAAAAGTTTAACATTAGCATGGACTAATTCCTCCTCTAGGTCCCTAATTTTACACAAAGCCTCCTCATATAAGTTGCTGCAGCTGTGGAACCCATCCGTGACCACCCTTAGTTGATCCCGTTCACTGACAACATTCAGGTAATCCTGATGAAGGTCTACTAGCTCCCGTTTTAAGCTGGAGTTTTTGCTGTTAATATTAATGACCTCCTCCTCACTGTCTTCTCTCTCCTGCAATAGCTGTTGGCATTGGAGTTTTGAGTCCTTTAGTTCTTGGAGGGCCGTTCTCAATTTTAGCTCCATATCCTGAGCAGTAGCCTTACGGGTCATCACAGGCATGGTTTCCGGATTGGTTTCTGAAAATTGGAAATAAGGAAACGGTGAGAACTAATAGGATAGACCAATTAAAAAAATTTAGAGATGAAAGGGAGAAAAACAGGAAAAAAAAAAGTTTGCTTTATTAAAAGAAATGAGGTAGGCTGCTGGATAGCTTAACAGGATTGATATTTACCGACTGAATTCTCAATTTAATAGCATTAATAATAAGTTTACTATCTTATGATTTTACTTTTTCCTAACGTGGGTAGATTGATTAGACTAAAAACTTATGATTTTTAAAATATTACTATAAGTAGTTAATAATTTAATTGTAATGAACATATTATGCTTATATTAAAAAGATTGATGTAAGTACACCATGAATAAATCGTTACAAGTTTACTTTTTACGAAATGACATTTATCAACAAAACAATTTAGAGCCAAAACTTGGTTTCAAATTGGCAAAAATAACTATTTTAGAATTGTAGTGGACGTGTTATATTCTGAGAGGGACGATTGTGTGCATAGGTAATAAGGACATAATATATTATGTGTGAAGTAGGGTTTGTAGTAAATGTTTTTGTCTGGGCAAGTGTTTTCGTCCTCGATTTTGCTTCCACAATTGTCAAGCAAAATGAGACATAAACGTAGCCGGTGTGTGTACGGGATGTTGCTCAGAGCTCTGAGCAGTGTTTAAGTGATGTTTAGTATGTAAATAATACACAAATAATTGGTAAATCAAAACGGAATACTCCCCCGGTTCGAAGAGTTCAAATCCACAGTCCAGTAGTTGACAGCCGGTACTTGATTTATCGAATTATCGATTGTTGCGAGTTATCACAAAATAAACAGGTCACAAATACTACGTGTATCACTTTATACATTAATTCTACTATACAGAGTAGATTTAAAACAAACTAAACACAGTAAATCAATAATTTTAAAATAAATTAACTACGAGGCCGTTTTTTTCACGACCTGTCGCTAGTGTTCCCTTACTAATAAAAATTAAAACTAACTTAACTTTAACTTAACTTTTAACTTACACAAATATGCAATGCAAGCAGCACATGCGTACGTTCTTACCCAATGTGGTTGTTCAACTGAAATCCAAAACATTCTCGGATTTTTCCTCAAGAAGACTTGGAAAATTGTATTCAGTAGTAATTGGCAAAAAGGCACCCCACATTACGGAAATCTAAATATCATATTCCGCAAAATGCGCTCAGACTATAGAGTACCTTCGGCAACAACAAGCGAACTAACGATATTCCCACAAACTCCATCGCAAACTGGGAACAAAACTTCCCCATTTTAAAACAAGAAAATCTCATTTTAATATCATTGGAAAGGAAACGGAGGTAAATAAGGTAAAGTTGAGAACGCAATATAAACATCGGCGCGAATCCGGACAAACTTTACGGATTATCACGAAAATCCCTTTTGAAGAAGAATGGGAATAAGAATGTCTGATGCTTGTCATTCCAGGGACGTAAGTCAAGCGAGATGACGACGACGCGGGGGGAGGTGGTTGACAGGAGCGGGGGGGGGGGGAGGGTGATAAGAATGGTGCCCATGTAATCGGATTTCTTACTTAGGGTTAGCGTTATGGTGACTTTTTGAGTGGCTTGTGTCGGGGAATTGCGGTCAGATGGTAATGGTGGTCACGGCAATAAGGTAGGTTTTGTAACTAAGAGTAAGCAATAGATGATCTAGAGATCTGATCTTTACTTGTGACATTTTTTCAAGACTTAGCAACTGTTATTTACTACAAACTAATTATGTAAACTGGCATAACTATCCAGTAATGCAACTGAACATTAAACTTCACTTTAAAAGAATTTGCAATTATGCCATCATAATTATTCACGACCATTCACTCCCGCCGGGTAGTCCAAAACCAATTCTACCCATAATATTTCAAACTTTTAAGATGATTTGTATTTAGTTCAAGACTTAGCTACTTCCTATCCACAAACAGAACTGTCTACTTCCATACAATCGCTACCCTCCATACACACGTCAGTTTTAAACCCAAAACTCCCCCTATTCCCCCATTTCGCCTCTCTATAACCGTATCCGATTCGCTGACGCTGCCCGCGCGGCGCTCGCGTCATCGCGACATATGTATAAAGGCTACCATACACACACAGATTTATTAATACAAGCCGATGATTCTGACGTAGACTGATGCTAGAACTAAGCTGACCTAGTTTTCGTTCCTGCGCGCAACTTATTTCATTTAATGGTATTTGCGAAAATAAGAAATATTATATTTATATTGACAACTGCACACTGTGCTACAAAACAGGTTTCTGACATAGCTCATAAAGTCAGAATTTGAAGTGTAACTAGACTAGGTACATCTACCGAGTGCATGTCAATAAAACGAGCGGCGGATTGTTACTCGTACAACATCGATAAACCAAAAACCAGGGACCCTCACAAACCCTGGATCTAAATACTGAAGTGAGATGATTCAGGCTACCAGTAACAGACTACACCTAATCAATATAATTTTCGCAGATTCATGGTCTGTGTGTGATAGCCCTAAGACGCTAGTTCAGACTAGTACTAGGTAGCTATAGGAAGTAGAAGCTGTATAAAGTTTAGTGTACGTCGCCCTACATGGGCCACATCTAGTCTTTCCGCTTCGTCACACAGTTACGATCAAACAGTTCGCGATCTATGGACTCCTGGTACCTTACTGTGTTTACACCTAAGACGCCCGGATTTTTCGTGCGGTGATAATATGACCAAAAGAAAAAGTCATTGCTCTGCCTGAAAGTTCAAGCCAAATCAAAATCAGTTTTACAATAAAAGCGGCAGCACGAGTGATAATGTTTTATTATACATTATAGCTCATCTTAGGCCAAGTCTATGATTTCGGAAACCAAAGTTGAATTTCTTACGACCCAAGCGCCCAGCTTTACAAAATGAAAATTAAATAGAAAAGCATCACTATCTACTATTCCGTCTATATAACACTACTCAGTAAGTTATGCAAGTCGCAAATGTGTCCATTCTCGAAGACATCGCGTTATATGGAGCGAGAGCGGTGGGAGCGTTGTGAGCGGTGAGAGCGATGAGAGCAGTGTTGTGTCGCTCTAAAAGCAAACGATAAGTACTTGCATCTCAGCCGGCATTTATTTTCACTGGACCGTAAACTGGCTGGCTGCGAGGACATAAGATTCTTTTACGTGCACTTTATTTTAAAATAAATCTTGGACAGTTTCTTGCTTATAACTTAATAAGACACTCATTCATCGTTGTGTCAAATATAACGTAATAAAGGTTCAGAACAACATGAATGGACCAGGATTAATATAAGTACCACACACAGTACTGTAGATACATATGAGCGAAATATCGATAATTTAACTACTTAAACTAATGAGGCGACAAGGAAAAAACAATAAAATAGAACTCCAAAGTAACAAAAATACAACTCATAACTTGACCAAGTAGTAAACAAATAAAATACCATAACACTAGACATCCCAGGCTTCAATGCTATCTCACGCACACCCAGATTTGCCCCATAGGGCGCGTCCCCGAGCAAAAGCCGTTATTTTGTACAGTTTTTGGAGCCAACTTCTCTTTATCAAAAAAAAATACCAACTAACAAAAAAAACATTAAATTTTAACATATTCTTGACTCCAAAATAGTAGTATTTTTACTTTTAAGTAGCATAATGTTTAATAAATCCCATACAATGGATAGGCAATTTTATAATGAACATAATGCTAGTTTTTTTTCCAAAAGACGAAAATTTGATTTTATAAAGATTAACAAGTGCGAGTCCGACTCGCCCATGAAGGGTTCCGTAGCAGATTGAATTATTAAAAAAAAAATACTAACGAGATCTCGTTCAAAATAATTTTCGGTGGAAGTTTACATGGCAAAGTACATCATATATTTTTTTTAGTTTTATCATTCTCTTATTTTAGAAGATACAAGAGGGGGGACACACATTTTACTACTTTGGAAGTGTCTCTAGCGCAAACTATTCCGTTTAGAAAAAAATGTTATTAGAAACCTCAATATCATTTTTGAAGACCTATCCATAAATACCCCACACATATGGGTTTGATGAAAAAAAAAAAGAGTTTCAGTTCTAAGTATGGGGAACCCCCAACATTTTCTTTTTTTTTTCTAATTTTGTGTGAAAATCTTAATGAGGTTCACAGAATACATCTACTTACCAAGTTTAAATAGCATAGTTCTTATAGTTTCAGAAAAAAGTGGCTGTGACATACGGACGGACAGACAGACAGACATGACGAAACTATAAGGGTTCCGTTTTTGCCATTTGGCTACGGCACCCTAAAAACCACTCATTTCCCACTATTCGGCCCGCTGACGTAACAACCACATTGTAGTGCAAGCTAATTAGAACTTAATTCTAACAGTATATCAAAAGAAGTTTGATCCACCACAAATAGAGTTGCTAATTTTGCTCGGGGACGCGCCTTAATCGATGTTATCTTCTATCCATCCCCGACCAATCCACGTTTACGCAAACTTGCTAATACATCGAAGATTAATGCAGCCTCACCTGGCCATAATATCAGCTAACACGTACAAGTTGCGAACTCCCCGAGCTCTGGGAGCGGCTCAGCTCTTAACTAGGTGGCGTGAACTTTAGATCCGCCATATTATAGTGTTACGGGTGGTCGCCGCCGAGTTCATTTTAGCTACGACCTATCCGCGGGGAGGTATCATGTGAAAAGTTTACTTTCAGGTGTTTCACTTTTTATACGGATCATTACAACATGTTATGTCTGACTGACCACAACCATTCTAGACTTATGGCTTATGAGACCTAATACTTGATCCACCGCAAGCACATACAAAAAAAATAACACCTAAAAATATCCAAAAATCTAATACACCATTCAGAGGAGCTCGTGTCGTGGCTAAACAATAACAGGCACACGGTTCGATATTAATTAATTATTTAAGTATATTTTTAAATATTTCTTTATAAAATTAAATACTTAATAAAAAAACATTAAATAATATAAAAAAAAACAGTAGCCCACTAGCGTTGGGAGCAGGGCCCGAGCTGCCGGTGGTCAGGGCTCTTGAGAGAGGATTCTTCTAACAATAGGTGCCGTGTCAAGAACCTGCTTTCTGAATCAAGCCCTTGATCCAGCTGCCAAGCGAGAGACTCCTACGATGTTGGTCGAGTAAGTCTTATTAGAATTAAAATATTTGAAGTAAATTGGTATGACTCGGTAACACCCCAAAGCAGTGGTTTGAAGTTTGAACAGAATTCTGATGTTCTCTTACATTTTGAGGTCAACTTACAAAAACTTGATTATGCTTGCAGCGCAATCACATGGTTCACTTTATAAAGTTCACATTTAATACGTCATCCTTGATCTTCTCTTTAAAATAATAACCATATAATCTACTTTGGAGATAATTACACACAAGTTTCAAAGGAACAGCTAAATTTGCAAAACGTTTTTAATCTCGCGCTCAGTAAGCAGTTGCATTCCAAATTATATTTAAATTCTAATATTTTTGTGGACGTATCCGGTGCGGAATGGGAACTGAGCCAAATATTCAAGCAATTTATAACACTAGGTAATGTTGCACGCTAAAAACGGACTAATACTTTTCTATACCCAAACAATGAATAAACCTGAATGACTGGCGTTGATAAATATCGAACAATTGAGCATCACTTGTTGATAATTGTATCGATTGACAATAACGATTCATAGCATGGCAGCGATTGGCAAAAATACGAGCTTCTGTCGCTTACAAACTAGTTTGATCACAAATGATCGTACATCATCAGCCTACCCTTTTCCTAACTATGTTGGGGTCGGCTTGCAGTCTAATCGGATACAGCTGAATACCAGTATTTTACATGGAGCGACTGCCTATCTGACCTCCACAACCCAGTTAATACTGGGGAATACGATACCACTTGGTCAGATAGGTTGTCAGAATTTGAGCCACTGACAGCCTGTAACGACTGCCAAAGATGGACAAATGACCGCCGGGACCACCAGCTTTACGTTCTTAGGGACGGAGGAAACTCAATATGTAACATCCACAGACCAACCTAGGCACATACAAATCACAAAACAAAACACAACAAATCACAATCTTATAGGGTCACAAATGATTCTACGTCCATCGAAGAATCTACAGACACTTCGTGTATTGATTATAGAAGGGGATGTGGTGGGTGTGGTCTCTCAATACCAGTCCAGAGACTGGATTTGCGCTTGTTTTCTGGCAATACACTCGCTCTGTTTAGACTGTCAGCTAGAAGTTTCATCTGTGCCTAACCTTTCGTGTATTTCAAGCGTAATGTTTAACTGTGTGTTACAATATCCTGCTGACTACGATAACTAGAACACTTTATAACTTAAATACTCGTATATGTACTCATTACGCTCAACTCGCCTCAAAAGGGCCTGCACTCAACTAAATATTACACTAGTGCATACATTGTAGCTCTACATAAGTCAACACTATACATTCATCGCACACGATAGTGCCCAACTGCTCACCACGCAAATAGACGCAGAAGGTTCCAATGAAAGGCTCTGGTCAGACAAAGTTGGCTACTTGCTCTGAGTAATGGACTGAAAAGATGCAAAGTAGCTACCTAAGTAGCCTAAGTATCTGTGGCGGCTACGGAATGTTGCATTGTAAAGCTAACTTTTGCAGTAGTTTTTCTAGTTGATTTTTGGTTGGACATACTGGGTTTAGTTATTTGCCTTAGTGCCACTCTCCTTCTTGTAAGTTGGAGTTACACATTTTCATATTTCTTTTCGTGTAATTTACTGTAAATATTTTTCGAACTCAATTTGCAAGAAAAACCGTCGGCGATGGAAGTTTATCGCTCAAATTCACATAGTTACATTCAATTCTTATAAAATTCCTAAAAGATAAAGTTGGATGTTTACTTGTCGGAGTTCTAGAATTTCGTAAAATTCCTTGAGTTTTCAGGAAAAATATCGTAAAGAAAGCCTAATTTAAGCCATAAATGTCATGATTCAGCGGCCATTATATTCCAAATAAACTCAATTTAATAAAATAAATTAATATGATATAAAACTTCGATCTTCAATGAATACGATTCATTAGTTTTTGTTTGTCAGTATAATAAGACAACGTTACAATAAATAAAATTAAAGTACATACTCTAAATTCTGCATCAATGCAGTTCGCTCCTCAGTTTAAGTCATTCTGCTGACGCGAGCGCTGGACTGATTCGTTAATAACAATCCACTCGTGTATGTCGATCGAAATAATTTGATCCAGGACGTAAAAATCAAAAATTTGCAAAAAAATGTAATAGGACTCTGCGTCGGGTCAGACTAAGCCGACCTCATCACAGTCTAAAACAGACTAGAAATTTGATGAGCAAGGAAACTGGATGCTGTACAGTTGTTAGTTTCAATGCTCGTGTATTCTCTGTATGAGAAGAGGCCTTTGCGCAGCAGTGGGACACTAATAGGCTGGTATTAGTATTATTCTTATAGTTTCCACGGGCCTTCTGTTTATTTTATTTCTTCGACCCGCTATTTGCTGAGCTTTAATTACAACTCAATGAATGTTAAATAGCTGCACTTTTTGCGAGCCCCCTACCTCTCCCCCAACCCCCTCGTGTGCAGCGTTTAACTATTTTCGTTTAGAATGTAAAACTCGCCGATTGTTCTACATTCCGTCTCTGTGTGCTGAAGAATGTGCGCATGTGAAGACATTGTGCTGCATGGAATAAGAAAAATGCTCTAGAAAATAACTGGCTTCTTTGCTTGTTCTTAGATATGAAACAATACACTTTACAGGACTAGGGTCTGTTATTAATCAGCTATACTAGTCTAGAGTTTACCGGTATCCTAATACGGGTACAATTCTCTCTTTTTAAAAGCATAACGATCATAGAGTTTTACTTTTGAAGAAGTAGGTATACTTTATCTGATAGCATTTCTCGGAGTAGTATTCTATCAAAGTACGTCATAAATCGTCTGATTCGTATTTGATATTATAAGACGTTTCTCCCTTTATCCCTGAGGATGCCTTACAGGGATATTGATTTTATGTTAAACAGTTAAAGGTTAACTGTCTGTCATGGTTATTTTTGGTTCGCAAATACATTTTGAATATGAACTATGAAAAACAAGATATATTATAACCATTTTTCACACAATATTATAGGTTGTATCCTCAAGGAAAGACAGCGATAACCTGATATAGTAATGGTATGAAACAATAAAGTTCTTGACCCGAAGAATTTGTCACGGAAGGCCTTTAGTTTCCACAACTCAAATAAACTTGCTCAAACCTGAGCTAACTCACACATACTCGTATACAGCTATCATCGACACTATATTTAGCGGGGAGGCAGAGGAATTTTCCTACCACGTTTTTTGTATAAACGACCCAATTTCTATGTGTGAGTGAGTTTTATATGCATGTGAGAAGTTTCTTCATCTATTTTTAGTTCTCAACAAAGGTCGTCCGGCCAGTGTTAAAGGCTAGGAAGTAGGTCGAATAGGACACTCGTGTAAAGAAAGCCTGATTGATGACACCTCGACGAAGATGTATTGAGTGTCACGCTGTGGTGTCGACACGTGCGCAGCGTTGTCTTACCTGGGGAGATCGTAAGGAGACAGGTTCGAAAGTGTTCGCCCGGGTCAGTGATTTGGTGATAAGGGGTCAGGGTTAATGGAGGTTTGACCTCTGGCTCGATTAGCGAGCTCTAAAGAAACTGAATGTCTTTATTACCTAATTTCGGGAAGTATCTTCGATAAGTGGGTTTCTTCTCCTTATTTTTGCTTCCGTAGGCTCTGACGACAATGAGGCGATTGTGCTAATGTGTATGAAGTGACGCGACTGTTCCTGTTAGTTTGAACATACAAAGTTGACGCAACCAGTTACTGAGGTGAGAAAATTTCGTTCAGAATTCCACGTGGAGTTTGATTCAGTTTGGCAGCTTTGGATAAAGTTTTGAGTAACACACTTGATCTGACAACTCTTTTCATTTCTTCTCACACAACTCATATTGTTGAATTGCTATGTTCAAGCACAGTATTTAAAAAAAAACAAAAGTATTATTTTCATCATCATCATCTGACTATGAATGTTCCCACTGCGGGGACACAGGCCTCCTCTCTATGAGAGGGAATGGGCTAAAAGTATTTAGTGCAATATATTTATTACGCAATTAAGATGCTGGCCAAGTTACGTACCTACTAAGCAGTGTATGATTAATGTTAATTATCTCATTTGGTTGCAAACATCATGATAACTATGTGGCTTTATTTGGCAACGTATTCACCCACACAAACTAAACAACAAACGAAACAAGCGGTACGATAATATTGTCACTAATTAATAAACAATAATGAACATAAAGAAAACAATAACGATTATGAAGTGCCCTCAGCGGAAGTTCCGGCTCATGGCCGGGTGTATTAGTTGGTCGCCGACGTTAACCCTCCACGTAACGACGCAACACATAAAACTTGTTATTGGAGAGCCGAAGGACGAACCCTGTGAACGAGGCGAACTTTTATTTTATATCTCGAATATCTTCATCACGCACTTAGAATTGTTTAATCGATTATTTCACAATGGTCTCATTTTATAATTAGGTTCTCAAATGTCACTCGTCATCGTTTATCTCATTTTGTATTGAATGATACATTGGTTTTCCGATCCCCTGATTAATTGGCCTGCGCTAAATCAAAGAACCCCTAATAAATTAGTCATGTCCTCCTGTTTGTCTATCACTCATTCGAAGTGATCGCAGATGTTTACATTACTGAAGTATTTTTGCCGCTTACGAATTTTGACTTTAGAGATTGACCTTACATGATATTGATAAGATATAACCTTGATACTAAAAATTGTGATAAAGTCAAGTTCGTAAAGATGTTAACAACTGAGGGTGCTTAGATTTTCAGCTGAGTTTTACGTGTAGGAATAAAACATGTGATAAACCACGGCTCTGATGGAGCCAATCAATCGACACGTGGGCTGCAGCGCGACTGAGCGGCTCGGCGCGGCGGCGACAAATATTTGCATCACAAACAGACATGTTTGGGAACGCAATCTTTTATCGATACTACCTACAAACATTTATTGTACGAGACAAAGAAAATCACTCACATAAACAATCCGTATTTTTTGCTATAAAACGTTTTACGCTCACGATTGAGTTCGGAGCTATTTGTCCGTATGCTGACGTCACTCGCGATCGATCCGAATCAAAAGTTCAGCGTGATTTATCGGCGTGACGTCATCGCACACGCGCCCGTACCTACCGGGCCGGCTACAGGCGCGTACGGCGCTCGACGGAGGAAATTAAAATTTTTGCATGAGTCAGCAGAGCGCCGTTCTACGGAAAATTACGAGGCGAAGCTTAGAGCGAGCGATCGCGCCAAATATATGGACTCCGATCGGTTTGTAATGACTTCCACGGAACTCCCTAAACCCCTGCGGTCATCGCTTTCGCCTTATTTATTTTTTCAAAGGTTTTTCCCCAATTTTATTTTCATTTACAGGCGTATGTTTGTGCGCCGGCTGGGAGCGGATTACATCCAATTCAATAGGGAATTGTTGTGCGGATACCAAAACATGATACGATTTTTCACCAATATAAAATCTAACTGGACGTTTTTATTCGTCTAAATGTTTTCGAAATAGTTGAACAAAACATCTGTATGCGTTGCACGTAAAGGCTTTCAAATCGAAACTAGAAAAAATATACCCTCAATATCAGTTACAGTTAGGATCGGACAGTTTACTAAACCTTTCGGTATTCGTAAAACGTATCCACAATTACTTAGTGGATATGTAATCGAATGAAAACTGTATTGCGGGTATTCTATTTCATTTAACGATACGAGAATAAGGTAGGCTCGATAAACAGGGTTACACCCGAGGGTATAAATTAGAAAATCTTAAGAAACTTTTTTTACCTGACAGTGCTATGAGAACAAAGATGTATTAATTTCCGAAAATAAGTAAGAAAGCTTGACAATAGCCTCAAATAAATAAATAAATATCGCTGGACATTAACACACAGCGCCATCTAGTAGCACACTAAGCAAGGCTTGTGTCGTGGACACCAGATAGTTGTTATACTACATATTATTACTTTTTTTTTTGTAAATACATACTTAAATACTTGTTATACATATAAACATCCATGACTCGTCACACAAACATTTGCTCCTACCGGGATTCGAACCCAGGACCCTATGAACGTAAGGCAGTCTCACAACTACTACGCCATTCGGGTAGTCAATTTACAAAAGTATTCTGTGGTTTTCCAAGTACAAATACAGGGTGTAAACCACCTCATCACAAAGCCGTTAACCAAGCATTCTGTACATCAAACTAAGTAACTTTACGCAAAAATTATTGCTGGGAAACCACTTTTTTTTGAGGTTATACAGGGTGTAAACCACCTCATCACAAAGCCGTTAACCAAGAATTCTGTACATCAAACTAAGTAACTTTACGCAAAAATGATTGCTGGGAAACCACTTTTTTTTTGAGGTTTTACAGGGTGTAAACCACCTCATCACAAAGCCGTTAACCATGAATTCTGTACATCAAACTAAGTAACTTTACGCAAAAATGATTGCTGGGAAACCACTTTTTTTTTGAGGTTATACAGGGTGTAAACCACCTCATCACAAAGCCGTTAACCAAGAATTCTGTACATCAAACTAAGTAACTTTACGCAAAAATGATTGCTGGGAAACAACTTTTTTTTGAGGTTATAAATCATGTTTTGTGGTAGAACTCAATGTAACGCACTAAAAACATTGTGCTAATGGATGGATTGAATAGTACGGGGGTCGTGGAGGTGTTAAAAGACAAAATCTTACATAAAAACTTGTATTTAAAAAAAACTTGTCAAAAAGTTGTAACTTTGACCCCCCATATCTCCGTAATTAGAAGGTTCCCAGGTATGGTGTAATACAAAAAAATTATCGCAATGATGGGGAGAACAAGTGCCTTTCGGCTTCGTGAAGAGGGGTTTTACATCCTTTACAGAATGCTGTTTTGTGCTCGAAACCCCAAAGGACAAACGGTTGTTTAGCTACAAAAAGAGACATGACATAAAACACAATCAAAACGCTTGTCACAAAAAATAGGTCGTGTATGCACGAGTGCGCCAAATTGTCCAGTTCAGCATAACGGCAGACAAAGCGCTGCGATTATGTAAATATGCCTTATTTCCCGCCCGTTTGTTGTGGCGGTCAGATTTTTGCTTTTTAGGAAGCCAATGCTTAGCAGTGTGCAGTATCAATGTGTTGCTCTTTTGATTAATACTGTTGTATTGTTGTCTTTGTTTTCTTTTGATAGGTCGCAATATTATACTTGAAATGGAAATTACAAAAATGAAATGAAACTAAAGTTGTGATGTGCTAAGACGTAATGGGCTCCGTTACAGTCCACGTCTTCAACATTATAGGCTGATTTTGCTTGTGCGACGTTCAGTTCCGGTCTGAGCAGCGGTGGCCCAGTGGTGGCGGAACCGACTTACGAACAGTGAGTCGTGGCTTTCAACCTAGACAGGCGCATTACTTTGTTTAATTTATTTCATCAACACTGCTCTCAAAACTGTGAAGGAAAACACCGTCAGGAAACCAGCATGTCCTAGAACCAAAAAAATCGAAGACATGTCGGTACATCTACCAATCCGTACTGGGCCCGCGTGGCCGATTGAAGCCCATTCCCTCTCATAGAGAGGAGGTCTATGTCCAAGCAGTGGGAACATTAATAAACTGATGATGATGATCAGTTTTCTTGGTATTTCTTAATCTTACGTGTAAGACAACACTGCTCTACGTCTCCCTTCATACCCCGAGGTAACTCGTCACGTAGGCCGTAGAATCGGGAGTGCGGTCACGATCCGGGCCAATTCTATCAGCGCGCGTGACACTCTCGGCGCGTCGCCGACTAACCAGCCTCCCCAGAATACGGACGCTTACATATATGACAAATTATCATTTGCGCGGAGAATGGTTCGTGGCTAAATTGAGGAGCGCGCCGATTGAGTCTAAACATAGTGCCGGAATAAGGACACTTAAGTTATATAACAAATTATTATTTGTGAGAATGGAATGAGAAAGTTCATGACTCAATTAGAAAGTGGAGCGATTCAGTCAAAATGATAAAAGTATGATAGAAAAGCGACTTTTTTTGAAGACTAGGTTACCTACATCCACGAATTCGCCCGTGTGGAGCGCTATAACTGTCCCACAGTATCGTACTATGGAGACAAAAATTTGTGTTAATCTAAGTTTCAAACTTTATGATTTACCTTTCGTCCAAATCCGTTAAGTAGTTTTGAAGTAAAAGAGTAACAAATAACCACCCATATCATCATTGGAATTCAGCATTACTAGTTGTGGATTCAATTTCAATACAAAAACGAACAAAAGTTTTTGATAAAAAAATATTTTTAGGTAAGTATATTTGTCCGGAGTCTGGATTTGTTTTATGACACATAAACATTATCGATGGAATGTAAATACACTTCCTCTCCTTCGGGAAGGAAGGCTTGATTTTGAAGCGAGCTGTTAAGTGTACAACAATATGTACCTACCTACATTAATTTACTACCAAATCAGTTTATTTGCCTCTAAAAACAATAAAGACATAGGTAAATGCAGTAGATGTAAGCTACTGAACTACCACTAACTAACTAAGAAGTTTACCAATTCAGTATCGATAGCTCACAGACATCGCTCTCTCAAGCTAAGTGACTATCTGGAACAATAATAATCCGCTTCCCTCCCCCTCCCCGCGCCGCCGCCGCCGCCCGCCCCCCCCCCCCCCCGCCGTCTTCGTCGTGTTCTCAGCTGTAAGTACTATAACTCACGGCGGCCGATAGTTCCGACTTGTTAAGCCATTAGCTCAGACTGCTACTACCTAGCTCACTACCTACCCCCGCACAGACGTTGAACCGCTCGGTTTAGCGGAGATATCGATAGTATAGGTGCGGCTGCTCTGATGGATTGTGTTTCAATCTTGTTTTGAAATTAATTGTGTTTATTGTGATCAGAACCCGAATTTTGCATTTACCTTTATTTGGAGCCCTACCTACTTTATCTCTTGCACCAGATTTTTGTACTCCTTTAAAGATTAGTTATCCAATGGGCGCAGATCGCAGGGGGATCTACCACGTCTACTTTAAGTTCTCTTCTTTCAATTCTGACTTTTTAAGTTTTAACCACGTGTTTCTTTGACAATCGTTGTCTCCTTTTTTATGTTGCGGTGCAAAACTTTGATTGGGAGCAGTTCTGCGATTAGAAGACGTGCTTTAACTTTTCCTTTTCCAGTCGAGATCTCTCAATAAACTCTCATAACCTGTTTCACTTCGTCGAAATCACAACTCATCAACATGTTAGCGAGCGAGCTATTTCTGTCCTTAACTATTTCGCCCATAAATCCGTCCTGATTAATACGAGTATTTCCTCCCATTAAACATTTCATTACGCGACGCCGAACTAACGGAGTGCGCAGATTGCACTTTTTAACTAATTTTCGTAAAACCGTTGATTTAGCATGTGCCTAGGTAACTACATAAACATGACATTCAGAAAAAAAACTACTAGCTTTTCTTTCATTTCGTCCGTTTTCTCAGAAAAGGTTTTTGTGTAATGCTTGAAAAAGGGTTTTCTTTAATAATATCCTTTTGTTTACAAGAGGGTTGGCAATTAGTCTTTTAGTTATTGTAGCACTTTCAAATAGAATCTAGATTTAGTGGAACCTTTTTGTTATAGTGCTCGGTATTTACTTTAATCAAATAACTTGGGTAACAATTATAGTGGTAGATTTGTTAAAGTGAGGGTTTTTGTAATGAGATATTAAAAGAAAAGGAATTAAATTAAGACTATAATAAAGTACTTACCTACATTTATACAATGACGACAATAGGACACTTCAAAGTCAAAGTAATCATCCGCATCGATATCATCCGGAAACGTGTCGAGAAGAGTGACTTAAAAAAAAGAAGTAAATTCTGTTTATTGGCAAAATACGAACTTCACTGATTTCCTTTCGACCCATAAAAAAATCGTTCAACCAATGAGTCCCAATTAAGCGAACAAATAATAAGTTGACGTTTGTTCGCGTCATTGATTACTCTTCTTGTCCGTTCTTACAACGTACAACACAGCGCTAACTTCGCCCATTACGAGGCTCGGCAGACTGATTAAAGTGCGCTTCCGAACTGACAGTCGACAGGGTTGACTCGTTTCAATTAATTTGATTTGAACCAGACAACTGTTTTAAGAACAGCGGTGATTTTCTTAAATAAAATCGTGATTTAAAAATCGTCATGAAAAACATATTTTGAACAACATAAAGTACTTACGGGATTATATCCGTGATTTTCCTTTGATTCTATGAGCTCCCGATATTTCGACGCTATTGTAAGTAAGCATCATGATCGCGGAAAGAAAAAAAAACCACACGGATATAATCCCGTAAGTACTCGTACTTTAAGTGTAGTGAAAATCGTGAAAGTCTAAAACAGTGCACATTTTGAACAAAATAATATGGACGTTTGAGGATCGTCAGCGTGCTATATTGGAGCACGAACAATACAGTTTCATTTTTCATTATTGCTCAAGAAGAAAATCAACTGTGAAACTTATGGCGCTATACGCACTGACATCTGATGTCAACTCAATAGAGTGCAGGCGCTAAGCAAGCCACCCGTCAGTGCGTAAGTAGCTTTACAGATAAATGAGTTGACATTGGTAACTTGCTGGTGAAGGTGCTGAGCGCGCAGAGCGAAGGGTTACGAACATGTTAGAATGATCATATCACTTCGCTCATCGGTTCCAGGCACTAAGCAAGTGCCACCAAGTGCGTACGTATACTTAATGTCATTTTTTATTTCAAAGTAGCTTTATCTCAGAGGTCAGATTTCCATACACTTTAAAATGTTAAGTATATTTAAACAAAACAATTTCCCCACCCCTGTATTCAATTAATAAATGAATGTTGAGCGAATCAATCACGTCGCGCTCGGGACCAAGTTTATAGTGAAGCGGTGGCGCGTGACGGAGCTTCACTGTCCGCTAATAGATATCAATTTTTTACTCCTTTCGCTCTGACAAATTGACGGGATTTTTTAACGCTGGGATGAGTTTGAAGAAGATCAATGAATGCAAAGTTTGACGGATTTATTTTACGATTTAATAGCGTTGTTTTCATTGAATATATTTAATAAAACAGTAACATACCTAATACCCAGAAATTTCTGTAACTTTCTGAAATATAAACGTTTAGTCAGAGCTACCAAAACCTTTAAAACAGAAAATTGCGTGTCGCTCTTCATACACTAACTCCATTTGTGGTTCATTGCTAACTCGCTTACACTAGTTTTTGTGCGTAACTTTGCTCGGTTTTGTCTCGCTGGTCCAACTTCGTTACATTCAGAACGTATCGGACAATCAGGCCGCGCCCCGCGCTTGCGGGACTTCCACAAAGGCTGCGTCAAAGTAATACGAGTATTGTGTTGTGGCCTGTTGTTTATTCACATTTTTGTGAAAGCGAAGCGTGGGGGCTCTGTAACCTCAATGGACCAACGACCTGACAGAGGCTGGCTCGGTGGCGGCGGTAAATGGATTCTGTGGTTCCAGTTCATTCGCGTATGACTGTGAATTGGCTACACTGGACGATTGATATTTTATTTTAAAATGCATAACTAGCCAGCCGTAAGCAATTATTAAAATAAACCCATGTTTTATAATTTAACTTGACTTTCAGAATCTACTGCTTTGCGGTAGAAATAAGTACATTCTGAACGGTGGCCCCAGTAGGAATGTTCACAAAAGCTCTCCTACTAAAAGCATAAGTATAAAATGTTCGATACCGACGGCTATTGGCTCGAATCAAAGAGAAGCCGTACGTAGCAGTAGCAGCACGCCAATCCTTTGTCTTATCGCACCGCTGTCGAGATTTATTTGAAACTAGCGGTAAGTACCGCACCGCTTACCGGTCGCTCCCGAAACATTCGCATTTGTGCTATCTCTGAATTCATTATTATGCTACCGTTGCTAAACTTGTACGAAATATTTTAACTAGAAGTTTGTATGAACAGAAATACTTGTGGCTGTCTAAATATTTTCCCGTTTCGCGTGTCTAGTTTTTTGGGACTTAAATATTACACCGTTAAATTTCATATTTGTTCGAATAAAATCCGTTTTTGAACACTTTTATGAACACTGTTACACAAAAATATGTTAAAATAAACGATATGGAATCATAAAAGTGCACATTAGTATGCGAGCACCAATCGAACGGCATCGCACTTTAGTAGGTAGCACTCCCACATATCGTCCGAGCTGCCACGCTACCCAGATAGCGGTGCGCTCGCACCTGGCCAAGTGCCAGCATCCACACATCAACGTTCGAATTCAGCGCCGATAACCGGTTCCTCTACCCCACGGTTGAAGAAGAAGGTTTTTACACATCACAGAATCTCGCAGAAAGAGTAAAACTGCTTAGTTCGATCTTCTGTCCAACAGAGAAAGACTATATTAAGCAAATACAAAAAGAGATAATTAATTATGATGAAATAGTGTGTGCCGCAAAAAGCTTAGTTATTCAATGAAAAGTCGACATCAGTGTATTGCATGACATGTAGCCACAATCAAGAATTGAGATTCAACAAGTGACGTCATGTTACACTTATTAATGAAGTCATCAAGAACTCAGGTGCAGTCAGGAGCCCGAAACTACGGCTAACCGTAAATTATTACACGTGTTTATTTTAACCGAAGATAATAACTGTAAGTTTAAAGTTGCCAGATCTGTAAAACATAAACTTTATTATTGAAGACGTGCCAAACTCTAACAGCACTTATTCGTGGGAAACGACACATTGTCCCGAACTGACATTCTGCGCTGATCTACTCAGTGACATTAGTACAAGTCGCTTTGAAATATCAGAATATCTTCTCACATTACGAGTCTGGTTCAAATAAATGCAAAGTTAAAGCTCTTTTAAACTTTATAGTCGGGAAGAATCAATTGTTTCTTCGGAATTTACTTTATTTCTTGTTGCTGCAACTGTCAAAGAATATCGTTCTTTATGTTGCAGTTGAATAGTTTGCGTTGCTAGCTGGAATAGCATTCATTTATTAGCGTGTTTGCTGTTATAAAAAACCAACTACTGTCTATTTGAAAACGAGTTCAGTTTTATTATCTCAACAAAAAATTGTCTGTCTTTTATTTTTGTGCAAAACATGAAACAGTTTTTAACCGACTTCCAAAAAGGAGGAGGTTCTCTATTCGACTGTATGTATTTTTTTTTTTTTTTTTTTTTTTTTTTTATGTATGTTACCCGATTACTCGAAGACGCCTAAACCGATTTGAAAAATTCTTTTTTTGTTTGAAAGGGTATACTTCCAAGTTGGTCCCATAGTCGCCAAGTCGGGATCTGATGATGGAATCTTGGCGAAATCGAGGGAACTCTTCAAATTTTATAGGATAACGTACAGCAATTTTTATATTTTCTACAACAAGTGAAGCATTTGCGTTTGATAAGAACCATTCTACCATCAGATCTGATGATGAAGCCAAGAGTCAAGGAACTCCATAATGAGACAATGTATCCTAGTCGTGTTTGGGCTTGTTGTAATTGTAACGGTATGCACTTTCCATGTGAACCACTAAAAAGTGAAAAATAAAAACTTTTTTGCAAAAAATAAAACCGACTTCAAAAAGAAAAAGTGAAAAATAACTTTAGCTTCTGAAGTCGGTGACAAAAAAATTAAATCAATCATACAAACGTCACCGACTTCAGAAGCTAAAGTTATTTTTCACTTTTTCTTTTTGAAGTCGGTTTTATTTTTTGCAAAAAAGTTTTTGTTTAATAAAACTTTACAGTGTACATACGTCATACTATTACTATAGTTAAACACGGTTGTTTCATGTTTCATTTGAACCGTTTTTTTTTCGAATACTGCAACGTTTTACTCTGAGGGTCGCTTTTAGGATTTAAAATTCGAACTTTTGAGTTGAAAGTCAAACAAACGTTCCTGCGACCTGTCAAAATGAGAAACACAGCAGTCCAATCATTATTTCCGTGCCGAATAACATGCTTTCCGTATAAAATGAAGAAACTGTTCAAGTTTGCGTGTGTAGTAATAAATTATCTCAAGAGGCAACATAATTATTAGGTGGACAGGACGCAAGTAATTTGGAAGTTAGAACTGCCTTTCTACGAGAGGCTTTCCCTAATTGTGTGGAGCTATTACTCCTCGAACAACTGCGGTCTCTACCATTCACAATAAGTGACCAAAAACCACAATGTGTTAAAAAGAACAAAAGTGAAAATAAATATTGTGCGGAGTTTAACTTAAAAACACAAGTACTGTCAGCATCAAAAATAAGTGTCTAAACGCTCATACAGTTTTTGTCAGCCGCGACTAACAGCGACAAAGCGACAACCGCCGCCGCCGACACGCGACACTCCCGACAGACATGATTCATTCGGCGACAATAAAAACAGGCAGCTCGTGCGCCGCGTGTGTCGGATGTCGTGGATGTTGTTAGCATTCATTGCTTCACTCACTAACAATAACAACTACTTTTATATGTTTATTGCGGGAGTTTTACCGAAATTCTTATTACTTATAGTTCGTGATGTATTACGACAAGGTTAGGTACTGATAAACCATTTTATACGTAAAGTTAGGAGTCACAATACTATTACTGTACTTAACCGTTTATTGGCATAGTTACAAAATTAAATGAAGCAAGCTCCTTTTTTTTTATTTCTTGAACCAAAAAAAAAAATTATCAAATGTATTAACTTTGCAATCCAACAATAATTTTATCGCTAATATTTGAATTCTTCCTGCGCTGACATCGGTCGTGTATTTGCTACTGTTCCTCACGCTGACGTAGGTACGTACGCGATTGACCGTCAGCGTGACAGGAATTCAGGCCTAAAAAGAAGTTTCTTAAAATCGCGTTTGTAACCCTAATTTTTATTATACTTTTTACTTCGCCAGTATTCACTTTAACATTACACATACTTGAACAACCACTGCCCAACTAACAGTTGAGCACTTTAAAGCTATTCAAGTCCAGTACTGAAGCCTACTTCAAAGCGATACAGCTGCTTTGTGTGCTAACTGCGATAATTGGTAGCCATCTAGTTAGAGGCTTAAGTACATTAACTTTGTAGTTGTCTGTTAATATTCTGTTATAGTTACTGAGCGATTTCCGTGTTCGTGAATACATACAGATTTAGATAAAACATGCTGTTATGAACTCGAAGAAGAAGAATTGGAGATGGTATAATGCCTCTTTGAATAACATAAATAACATACTTGAATTTTTGCAGTGAGCCTAGCGTTGAAAATCCAACAAGTGTGAGAAAGAGCACTCATATTGAGAGCTATAAGTTTAGTTCAAAATCTAATATGAAAATCGATACAGAAAATAAATCTAGGTCTGTCAGCGGTCACTATTAATACTAAGTACAAAGGCTTTTCGTAAACTGTTACTTTTCTTAAGAAAAGTTTTATGAAAAAATAAAAGGCACAATGGTAGTCTGTGGCTTCACAGTATAACAAAGTAATACTGTTAGATCTTTCTTTTCATAGATGTTAATCTTAAGGTATTGGAAAACTTTGGGACATTCTTGACTTTGAACTTACAAGGAATAATATAAGATGTGAGTAGTTTCCCTTGAAGAGAAATGGCGAACACCCACACGGCACGTCAAACAATACAAAGAAATGTTTCCGAAAATGGAACACGAAATATATACCGATGGACATCAATAAAAATACGCCTGAATTCTTTTGGACATTCTATTTGTAACCACAATCCCATTTAACGGGATCTTAACTTCCTGTGGAACTTACGCAGGTAAGGTAGAAAATAATATTATTAATAATGAAAGAGAAAATTATTTCGATTTGATTAAGAAATTCACAGTTTTTCGGACACATCCATTCAATTTTAAATAAAGGCATGACGACAGTATCAAAAAATTACAAATCTATTTAGTCCGTCAGTAAGATTATTAAAAAAAAATGGACATGTATTTTTTTGTTTTTCTAAATCAATGAATTTTGACAAAGATAAAACGCATCAAAACTCGGGAGTGGGGGCTCGTGACGTCAGAACTAGCTAAAAATAAGACCAAGGCGTGACGTATTAAGAATTTTTTAAAAGCATCGTATTTTCGTCAATTTTGATTTACGTAACACAAGCCAAAATACGGGTCAAAAAAAATGTTAATAATCTACCTGACGGACTAATCAGATTTTTTTTTGTGGTCTACCCTATTGATGAAATGAATATTCACATTTACAATAAGTTAAGCAGCCGTTTCATAAAAAAATGAATGTAGACGGACAGAGCGCTGCACGCTGTCGACAACAACAGATTCCAATGCGGTACGATACACACAAATACCTACTGTCAAATAAAAACACCAGTTCCTGTAGAATCTACATGTTTGGTCGAAACCGCCTCGTTTGAAACGTTGTTTCTATGTAAATATGACAATAACAGCTCTGTGTGGTGTGTTTAGATTCCAGTTTGTTTTCATAAAAGTAAATAAAAGCGAACGACTCGTTTCACACAAGTATGTCCTCGGCGGCGCGGGCGGCGCTCCAATTGAAAACTTATTTTAATATTGTAACCATTATTTTTATGTGTTTGTTTATAAAATTACATATATATTTGTTTTGTTCACTGGACTCTTCCGAAATGTTCTGGTAATAAAGTGAAATTAACTGTGATGTAATCTATTTAGAGTATTATTATTCGGGTACTGCAAACTGTTATTAGATTCTTTTGTTGCCAAATTCATAGTAACAGACGGTCGTTTATATAACGGTGCCTAGTTCTTAAACAATAATGTGCTCGCCCGCTGTTACAAAATGTTATAGTTAATATTAGATGAAGTATTACAGTTCAGGTAAAGGTTAAGCTCTACATAATTCAAGTTTCTCATTCTATGTTGATTTTGTACAAGAGTTCGTGAATGAGAATAGATCTACAATAGAAAGAACGTTACGTTTAGATAACTATCCTACATTACAAATATAAATAATAATTATGGTTTAGTATCAATGTCAAAACTTATCGAAAAAGGCTTTATGATTTCTAAGAAAACGAGATAAGTCAACAAGTGATATATTTTTTCAGGAAAAAACTTGAAATAAGACCTAAGTCAACAAGAGCCTGCTCTAGTGTTTACTTAGATATATACGAACACCCCTCCCCCCTCTCGCTGCCCCCCCCCCTCCCCTCCCGGTCGATGGCCGGGTGCTACATTATCGCACATTCGATCTGTTTCCATAATTCATACAAAAACATTCCCGCACTCAAACGGCTGCCCAACCTTTATCTCTAACATTACCGATAAAATGCCTCATTCGACTTTCAAGGCAAACCCATAGTCCAGGCAGAATACAGTGATGCAACTTCAAAGGAACAGACAATCTCAACACACCCGTGAGGTTTTTAAAAGGTACAAACATAATCGATTTGATGGATCAGGTTTCATGTAGACTTTCGCTTGATGACATCTATTACTGAATATTTTATACAAAAGATCGTACTAGCCTTTTATAAATCAACTATAGGAGGAATTCCGCCATGAACGCGATCATCACATTAGAATCGCGTTCAGGGCTGTCAACGGCAACATTGTAGTGGAATGGTGAAGAGCTGTCAGTGACAATATTCCACTACAATGTTGATGCTTAAAGCTCTCAGCGACGGTAGAAAATCTTTTTAATACAAGCCAATTTATTGTTGTTTGTTGTTTTGGTCTATGACCAGTGTGTGTTGCCAGTGATTACATACGGGACCGAAACGTGGTCGCTCACAATGGGCCTTATCAAAAGGCTTAAAGTCACCCAAAGGGCAATGGAGAGGGCTATGCTCGGAGTTTCCTTGCGTGATCGAATCAGAAATGAAGACATCCGCAAGAGAACCAAAGTCACCGACGTAGCCCGAAGAATTGCTAAACTTAAGTGGTAGTGGGCAGGGCACATTGCTCGCAGAACGGATGGCCGCTGGGGCCGAAAAGTTCTGGAGTGGCGACCGCGTACCGGAAGACGATGCGTTGGAAGACCTCCCACTAGGTGGACCGATGACCTGGTGAAGGTTGCGGGAATCCGGTGGATGCGAGTCGCAAGGGACCGGTCAATGTGGCGACACTTGGGGGAGGCCTATGTCCAGCAGTGGACGTCTTTCGGCTGAAATGATGATGATGATGATGAATTTATTGTTATACTGTTTAGCCTTCACTGTGGTAGGAGTTCCGCGTGGTGCGTTATGGTTGTCGTATTCAAATGGATGGCTCTGATGGCGCGGAGACAATGAAGGGGTGTGCACGTTCATATAGCGCGGACACGTAATGGGTGGTCGACCCCGATCGGATTCTATGGCGGTGACTTGATATATTACTCACCGAAAGTGCTTATGAATTTTATTTTAGTTCATGAATAATTAATTTGTGAACATAAAATTATACGAAGAATGTTTATTTATATATCACAAGAACCGCATGTACCTATGATGAATCCTCATGTTAATATTCGTTGTTTGACTTTCATCATCCACAGCCCGCACTCCCCCACTGCTGGGTATAGGCCTCTCTCTTCTTGTGCCAATTTCCACGGTCCTGCGCCAGCCTCATCCAGGTTATTCCCCCGACGGCAACTATGTCGTCTGCCCATCTCGCCGCCGGACGACCCACGTTCCTTTTTCCATTTCTTAGACGCCATTCGGTGCCAGCCTTGCTCTACCTGTCATCCCTGCGCCTTGCTAGGTGTCCTGCCCAACTCGAGTTCCGTAACGCGATTTCCAATATCGAAAACTTTTGTGCGTTTTCGGATTTCGACGTTAGGAACCCGAAAACCGAACCCTTTAATTTAAGACAAACAAAAACAGTCTTATCAAACACTTTTTGAATTCACGAATTCAATAATACTCGTGACAAACATCTCTAATTGTTTTACAAAAATTTTACAATCACAAAATTCATTTGTTTTGGAAAAAATATGTAATAAATCAATCACTCAACGTTCTTTAAGTATTGATATTCCGTTATTATTTTCCGATTATGGATCAGTCAAATTGATGGGGACAAACATCCGATCGGTTGCGGACACCGAACACTAATTACAGATGTTGAAGACAGTATCCGTAAGAGTTCAGAATCCGGAGCCACGTTCGCAACTTGCCCGTTCCGAATTGACAGCACCTATATAAATGTTCTAGTATCTAAACTCATAACAGTGTCGAAAATTCAAACGCAAAGCGGATCAAAAAGTCCGTCATAAGGCAAAGCTGTCGAATAAATACATACTAACTCACAGCTAAGACAAAAATAAAGAATTTAGCTGAAATAAGAATATGCTCGGAGTTTGCAAACATCTAAATATCACAAGCTTTCTCAAACGTCTTGTAAGATACTCTAAAGATTTTTATGTGTGTGGGTGTGTCACTGTGTGCACGTGTGTATGTGTGTGTGTGTGTCACTGTGTGCACGTGTGTGTGTGTTTTTGTTAGAAAAATGGAGGTTTTCTTTTGTAATAAAAGATGAAAGACATAAATATGGCACAGTTAATGCCTGTTGACGTTTGTGCTGACGGCGCCTCTGTTAGCAACGAACTTCACGGTTACACGTTTTTGTAAGTATTCGAAACGTAATCAGTTATTAATAATGATTAAAAAAATGCTTTCTTTACTTTTATTTATTTCAGTAAAGACTTTTGAAGTTTATAAAATACTTCGTTATCTTGAAGCAAATGCAAAACTTGGTACTATAATATCATTCATGAAAATTGTAGCAATTTTACAGTGTTCATGTTTTGAATGACAATTATATTAATTTTCTTTTTGTGGCTAACCACACGATAGAGAAAGAAGGATTTAATAATCATTAACCAATCCGAAGAACATTATAATTTTTAAATTCATGAAGCAAATTCAATAAATTATTTGTGAGTCACACGCCATGCCTTTTAGAAGTAAAAACCAAAAATACCACACGACATCTGCAGTACTGGACCGTCGACAAAGTGACGTCATCCAACATTTACGTTGGCACGGCGCGCGGCGGCGGGGAGTTTTTGTGCGAAGAAGAAACTCTGTGTAAATAAAAAATAGCGCAAATTCAAAGAAAATAAATTCTATTCAGTGGCTTTAAATGTCGAGAATTCTCAGCAAAGTTGGAGCAAATACGCGAACATTTATATTTTGAGGATGTTGCAGGCATTTACTATTCATAGTCTTTAATGCAAACGTCTTGTTTCTTTCAACGTATGTATTTTCACCAGCTAAAACCGGGCGCGGTTTCCATAGAAATACATGTTTTTTTTACTTCATTTATACACTTCTATAAATTCTGTACATTTACCTTTATAAATTACTTGCAATTCGAATCAATCTTATAGCTATGACAATATCAATGGAGTTTTTGTTTTTATTACAAGTATTTCGAGTAAAACACTTTTCGTATAAATTGTCTACAACATTTATATCACGTTATGAAATGTTTGTAATCATAAATGTCTTGTACAGTCCCCGGCGCGTAGCATTTCGTAGCCGTGCTACGCCATGATACTACGAAACTGCTACGGGGTGCTACGAAAGTGCTACGGTATACAAAGTCACTGATACATGGCGTTCGTGTTGTTTTAATGGAACATGTATTAATTTGTTTAAATTAATGCGTAGTTTTTGGCACTTCACAGGTTTTGCATGTATACTTGTAATACGATAACGGTGTGTAAAAAGGAAATATTTGTCACTAATTTATAGTTAGTTCACCAATAGATATTGATGAATACTTTAGAAAACTCGAATTCCATAACTCAAAGTACATTTAAACCCGGTCTTCCGGAATTAGATGTGTATTTGGCGAGCTCGCCCTCGTGACAACCAAGGCGTTGTGTCGACGACGATACTCGACGTCATCTCGCCCCAACTGGGTCAAGTTCTGCAGACGCTGCCAGCTCGCACCACCGCTGCACCGCTGCACCGCGCCGCGCCGGGTGAGTTTCTCGATACATCCTCGAAGATGAACGTAGTACGTGCCGAAGAAAAGACAATTATGTGGAAGAAACTGGCTGTATAAAACAGTTGAAATCAGGTTAATTTTAAAATGCTGTTAATTTCTGATGACAAAACAATCTTAGAAAAAGTAACATTTTGCCTAAGATTTTTTTGTTTTCTTCAAGTAATAAAGTATTTACGAGATGACCAATATATAGTTATAAGTAATTTAAAACAATTCATATTTTAACTTTTTGTGACCAAAAACTGGGTTCACGCGAAGTGAAATTACTTAATAAACTCTTTTACAATCTTCTCCAAGACGAAAGTTCTTGTTTATTGTAGAACTAAGTTGGTATCTACACTATTGTTTCTCATACAGAAAGTGGAAGTCATGGGGACCTTTCTCCAGACATGCTAACTGAACAGTGACTAGATTTATTCAAAAACCAATACCTTTATGGACATTGAGTGTGATAGGCGATTTAATTGACTGTCAGACTCTGAACGAGTTTCACCGACTTTCGGTCAGGAGAACAGTTTTCATCCACAACCTGATCGTTTTTCTAAAAACCTGCAGCTTGAATAACAATGACAAAACATAACATTACACCTGTTTAAGTTAAGGCAGGGGTTCAAGAGAAGCCTTAACTACATACATCCACATTTCGCACGTTACTTATGTCTTAAGTCTCGTGTAATAAAGGGTAATCCTATTGCCATTAATCAGACATAAATCTAAAGTTCTAGCTGCTATTAAGAAAACGCAATAACATAAAAAGCATCAAAGCTACAGGTCGTACAGGTTACACACATACATTAACGTTAATGTCTTCACTATACTCAATGCTTAAAGAGGCTAAAGTTTCCATACATAAGCAGTAAGAGTTCTTTGGTTGCTTGGGGTCGTGTCGGTCGTATGTCGGGTACTCGGGCCCGCCCGTCTCATGTCACGCGGCCAGAGTGCTGCCGCCGCGAATATAAAACGACAAATGCGTCACCCACCGTCCATAGCCGTCCATACTCTTGCATAGCCTCCAATAGCTGTCAAAAGACGTCTATAGCTATAAAGGGTGTAAACACCTCTTAACGAAGCCGAAAGGCACTTGCTCTCCTCGTCATTGCGATCATTTTTTTGTTCTGCACCATACCTGGGAACCTTCTAGTTACGGAGATATCGGGGGTCAAAGTTGCAACTTTTTGACAAGTTTTTTTTTTATTATTAAATTCACGATTTTTACTGTACGATTTTTGCTTTTACTACCTCTACGACCACCGTACTATTCAATCCATCCATCAGCACAATGTATTGAGTGCGTTACATTGAGTTCTACCACAAAACATGGTGATGCACTCCAAAACAAAAGTCGTTTCCCAGCAATATTTTTTGCGTAAAGTTACTTAGTTTGATGTACAGAATGCTTGGTTCACATTGTATAGTCACGAACACCAATATAAAATATACACACTGACCTAAGTTCCATTTTTTTTTCTAGAAAATCTAGAACACAACAAATATTATTCAAAAACTGTACGCTTTCCTTTGACTCATAGTTTGCCAAGCTCAGTATCAGGTTCCGATGTCGTCCTACATAACATCACTACTGCTGCCAAACTGGGCATCTTTCCAACTTCGGTTAGCTTCACGTCCTAGGTATAAGAAAACATATTCACAGCTTGTTGTCCGAGCACATAATGAACTTAAAGACTATTTAAAAGCGGCAAATAAAATAAACAATATGTTATTTTTCTCATCACAAACGTGAACATGAATTATATAATCTAACAACACAGGGTAAACACCTGTGCCACGGGTCACCAGGCCCCCAAGAATTAGAGGTATAAAACTAATTTAGATTAATAACTTAACAACTAATGCGTGATGATTTAACTTAAGACGCCTGCGGAGCATGCGTATTTCATACAAACGTAATACCAAAATAATTTGTAAATTAAACATATTCCTAAGGTAGTGTGTATTTATTTCGATTGAATTACAGAATATCTAGGTTCCCAAATATATATTTTGATTAGACACTGATTTTAACAAGAGTTATAAGAAAAATAAGTTTTCTATAGAAATTTTATATTCCCCATATCTCGCCTTTGTATCATTGTCCTCTCAAAAAATACATTTGGGAACATAGATACTCTGTAATACAATCGAAATAAATACACACTACCTTAAGAATATGTTTGATTTTCATATTATTTTGGTATTACGTTTGTATGAAAAACGCATGCTCCGCCGGCCCCTTAAGTACAAGATACAGAATATTTAAAAACAAAAATAAGAAAAATTATAATTACTCTAGTCATCTAGTGGGACATACATGTGTGATTTATGTGTATGAAATAATGTGTGTTTGTGTAGCAGATAGATGTTTAGCGGAACCTTTCAGTATGTACTGTACACTATACGATGTGATTAGTGAAGTTAAAACGTCTTATTAATGTTAGTTCCCGTAATTCTGTTTCTCAAGCTTTAATAAGTCATCCTGTCAAGTGTTTGTTTGACCTGTGAACCCGACCCTCATAGTACTAGCCAGGTTTACAACCACTAACATCAACATAGCAAAAGCCTCAGTATATTCTAGTCGAACAACTAGGCGAAATTGTTGACCTATATTGTGGAACTGGGCGGATTCACTTTCAGCATCGAGACCTTCCAAGAGATTTATGTTTATTTGATCAAACCAATAAAGTGGAATAAAGTAAACAAGTTCCAATGTCGTTGCGCCTTCGCTATTCAATGTACACCAAGGACATTATAACAATAGCTGTGTCCGAACAGATGGAACAAAGCCATATCTATACCCGTACACAAAACTTCATGCGGGATCCGATCTGATCTAAATATTTTATATTTACAGCTCCGCGTGATTTGTTTTACGCGAGCTGAGCGAGCTGAGCGTGCGGAGTGTTCTGAGCGCAAACAATGTATGAACACGTGTAACTGTGACGAACTTCTTGCTAGGGAATATATTTAAGGCGAAAAGGAAAAATAGGTATTATATAAAAACTACATATTGAATAGAGGTTTCTGTTATTCAATCTTATTTTTGTGGAGAATCCATCATTTGTTATAGAACACTTCCCTTCCTTGTTTCTTTCAATATGGTTAGGCTGTACATGATTTGTTTAAGATTTTTTTTTCTTTTTGTCATAGTTTTGACTAGTCTTATTGTATCTTTGGTAGGGTTGTGTTAACGTAACAAAATATTACGACTATTTTTACCATACTAAAGAGTTGCCAACTTGAAAAAAACCGGCCAAGAGCGTGTCGGGCCACGCTCACTGTAGGGTTCCGTAGCTTCCCAGACCATTAAAAATACCAACATTTTTCGTCAGCAAAAATAACTTTGGTTTTCATAGTATTTGTATGAAAAACAAAGTTATCATTTGCGTTTTTTTGAAAAAGTGCTATATAACTCAAAAACTATTCAACTCATCAAGTTGAAAATAATTTTCCTAGAAAGTTCATATAAAGGTCTACTTCTGTGATTTTTTTCATATTTTTTAAACTTATGGTTCAAAAGTTAGAGGGGGGGGGGACACATTGTTTTTGACTTTCGGAGCGATTATTTCCTAAAATATTAATATTATCAAAAAATGATTTTAGAAAACCCCTATTCATTTTTAAATACCTATCCAACAATATATCACACGTCAGGGTCAAAATTAAAAAAAAAATCGCTCCCCACTTTACGTCTGGGGGAGGTACCCTAATAAAAATGTTTTTTTAAATTTTTATTTTTGCACTTTGTCGGCATGATTGATATACATATTGGTACCAAATTTCAGCTTTCTGGTGCTAACGGTCACTGAGATTATCCGCGGACAGACAGACAGACAGACAGACAGACAGACATGGCGAAACTATAAGGGTTCCGTTTTTTGCCATTTGGCTACGGAACCCTAAAAAATGACGGAACATAAAACTATTTCACGTATTATGATTGTTCCCAAGGGACACATCAACTAACAAAGTATAATAACTAACAAAATAAAACTTCAACATTGGTCGCCCCTTGCCCTTGAACTCCACCAATAGACAACATTCAAAACAACAAAGCTGAGTGTTTCCTATCACTCAGCCCAGCTGTGAGAAGTTTTTATGTCATCAGTGTTACTTCGCGACCCCGCCGGTTAACTAAATGTGTACTTAAAATATCGGTGCCGCAGAGTACGAAGTAAATAAAGGAAGCAGAATGACGCATCACAAATTAAAAGATTACGCAGTGTCACTTTCTGCTATAAAATGTTTAAACAGTGTTTCAAGAGGCAATGATGATTTATTTAGTAAGTATGTCTGCCTGTTAACATTTCTAACCTCCATCTTTACTAAAAAATATAAAATTAAGGCTACCTTCTATCCGACAAAATTAAATAAAATCGATAATCGACAAACCCGGAACTAGTACTAAGTGTCAGAAATCAAAGAGTTTGAGCTTGTAACTCTCCGTTTACGTACCTACTTCTCGGTGATCTATCAGTCTAGTACAGGGGAAAGATTTGGAAGAGAATGGAGCCATAAACATTCTCGTCTCTCAAGGGTGCGGGGAGGAGTGGAGGACAGACGGAGGGGAGGGGGGGAGCGAAAGTGAGGCCACGGTTACAGTTAATTGTTTAAACAATCTTTATGGAGCAATCGTCGGATCTCCCGAGAGCGTTCATTACGGGGCCCCTGCGGATCTCGGCGGCTGCCTTCGGATCCGAGCGGATCGCGGCGGACAAAGATTCGGTCATTATAAATATTGCGGAGAATAATTAGTGGGCGGTCTCGGCGGGCCGGAAATTGAGTATAATTTGTTAAACAAGCCGCAGTATTGCCGGGCCGGGCAAAGGACTGCCGACTTTGTGGACTTACGCTCGATACGAAGCACGCGGGTCCACCCAGAGATTTATTTTACGAAAAGTTAGTAAACGCCTGAGACATGAGGTTTACTTCTATAATTTCAGGTGATCCCAAAATCAAGGAACAACGATTATTGTATGGTACTGAAAACTAATCCTCCTCCTATTCCTTAATGTATGAAATGCGATTGTCATATTATTATTCATAAATGTTCTGTCCTGGATAAAATAAGTATCGCACCTGGCAGATGGGCGTCAATTAAATATGAGGCTCAGTAAAACAATAACATAATAATGAAATCCCAGCGGGTTGATAACGCAAAAGATTCGCAAATTATAAATATTACGTGAAATAATGAGTAGCGGTCTCGGTGGAGGAAATTAAATATAATATGAACACAAAGGCGGCCAGTGCCGGTCGCAAGTATTAATTATGATATTAAGTGGAGTTCGCTAATGGGATATCAGTCCGTTTTATGTGATGGCGTGACGTCACGCGATGCTTTACTTATTAGTCTGGGCAAATAGAGATCGTCTGCGCACGCTATTGAGGAGCGGATTTATAAACTGCTTTGGTTTGGCTGTTAATTCAATTCAATTCAATTTATTTATTTCAGGCTACAATGACCCATAGATATATACCTTATAAACTAACATATATAAATGTAATACAAAACTTGTGTTAATAAATAAGACTTAAAACTATGTTAGTAACACTTCACTTAGTCACACTTCACTTGTGTACGCTGTCCAGTGGTACTTGTCCGCGGAAGCGACGGAACACCACGTCCTGTGGCCAAAAGTCTTCCTCCATCACCATGGGCAGGTAACAATTCGGTACTCGCACCACGAACGCCTTGAAATTGACGTTGCGGCGCGACTCCAGTAACTGCACCCTCGGTGTGTACCTCGTCTTTAGGCGCACGTACTCCACGATGTCCTCCGCTTTAGTGGTGTAATGCAAGCGGGAAATGTACACCGGTGTGTTCGGCTTGGCAGCACGCAGGCTCACCTTAGGGTCTACAGGAGCCTTGCCGCAGAGGTTCTTGGTTGCGCGCGAGCGGCGCTTCCTCCTCCGTACCGTCACGAAACCCTCGTTATCGCCCTTATTTGGCGCATTTACAGGCACAGGTTTAATAATAGGAGCCTCAGAGGGGCTTGCGGTGACGCTGGCGTAATCCCTCCGTAAGGCTCGGGCCGCGCAGCGCGTAGGAGTCGCCGCGGGGATGCGAGGCGCACGGGCGGAATGCATTGCAAGCTCAGCAATCGACGCATGCGCCGGTGTTGAAACAGCTGACGCGGAATTCACCGACGATACATCGTGGCCGGTTCCACGACCCGTGTCAGCGTTAGGCGCATGAACTGCTGACCTAGATACTGCCACACTGTTGCACAATTTCGTTAGTTTACTAACTAGTTCCTTATTTTTAACCGACTTCAAAAAGGAGGAGGTTCTCAATTCGCCGGTACTTTTTTTTGTTTCTTTTTTTTACGTATGGTCCCCGATTACTCGAAGATGGCTGAAACGATTTGAATTATTATTTTTTTGTTCGAAAGGATATACCTTCCAGGTGGTCCCATAATCATCAAATTAGGATCTGATTATGGGATCCTGGAGAAATAGAGAGAACTCTTCAAATTTTATAGGCACACTTAATGCGAATTGGGTAGTTTTTGGAAGAGTACTTTCTTAAAGTGGTCCCATTTCAATTTGGTGAAGATTTGATTAAGAACTTCGGAGATAGGCAACGGAACTCCTCAATAAATGAAAGCAAATGGACTTGGAGTGCTGAAAGCTCATGTCTATCTATTTTTTAAACCAGTTTATAACATAACATCACGCTGGTACACTGTGAAGGGGTAAGCACAAGTGAACCACTAAAAAGTGAAAAATAAAAATTTGTTTGCAAAAAATAAATCCGACTTAAAAAAAACACAAAAATGTGAAAAATAACTTTAGCTTCAGAAGTCGGTGACAAAAAAACTAAGTAAATCAATCAAACACGGTCACCGACTTCTGAAGCTAAAGTTATTTTTCACTTTTTTGGGGTTTTTGATTAAATATGGAGCAGTTAATCAAGGATCCATTTTTTGTTTCTGGCTCTGTTGTCTTAAGTAACTCCAAAATTATCCGGTAATAGGCACGACTTTTTAAGTTCTTTTACAGTTACCTCGTAATATATTAAAGATCTGTAAAGATGCGTACATTTTAGCTTTTCCACTCGTGTGGAATTCAAACGTATTATGCGACACAAGATTTGTGCGCCATCCATTTAGGGGACGCGAGAAATACTCAGCGTATCAAAACTCAGAATGGAAGTGTAATCGTACACATACACAATATCGTTACGCTCGATCCGTTTCAGTAATTGAACACTTTTACGCTAAATTTGATCATTTGGAATAATGTGAAGTACCGCTCACGGTAATATTGTTAAATGAAACAATAACAAGCAGTCAGCAACACGGGGTGATTACACCCCTTTGTGCACAACACATTACCGACCCCTCAATGTTATTATTACGCTGTTTAATTAATTATGACGGAAATCATGCTCATCGTCATATCATTCAATCTATTTATGTTAATAATGTGATACAAACTGATTGTGACACTTTTGGAAGTATGTTGATTGGTCCCTATACAGTTCGTGGACGCTTGTATGCCCAATTATAAATATCATGACACTCGTCTTTCGAAAATCAATTACCTGAAAAAGGGATCTTTTTTTGAAATGAAGCCCCACACTAGTCATTATTTCTCCTGTATCGTGCAGCAGCCAGTCGCTCATCGTGCGCCAACCGCGCCATCTTCGACTTCCCAGGAAGTATCTTTCTAAAACTGAATGTGTCTAGTTTACAGCTCAATACCTTATCTAACCTGTCAAGGAACGTGGACGTCACCAATCATTAGAAACCACACAAATGCCTCGTTTCCCCACACTCTTATAATTATGTAAATTGTAGTAAAATTATGTTCGTGTTTACATGTAGACTGTACGTGTGTTGTGAGCGCCTTTTTTAGGGTTTGGGCGACGTGACTTGACTTGGGGAAATGAGATAATTCCTTGCGCACAACGTCATTAATTTGTCGATTTCACCTTTTTGCCGGCTGCTGTCCTATATAAAGTTATTATGTGAGATAGCAAGCAGAACTCTTTATTAAACCCATGACTTGGTGCTTGTCTTAAAAATATTAATATTGTTCAGTTCTACATTGTTTATTATTATCTAAAGTTCTAAAATGTATTGCGGTTAAATATCTCATTAACATTCTTCAATGTAAAGTCTCAAGTTTTCATAATCAAAACTTTGCTGCTGAATTTTTGATTGAGAATTATAAGTTTGTTGATTTAGAATTGTTTGTGATTTTACAAAACAATTATTAATTATAAAGTCATCATCTTTTGAAAATTGAATTATGGTTTTAAGATGGTACACATGTACGACCTCACTCGACATTATGATATATTATGTATATACATTTATGCTGACGCCCGCGATCACACGTACTTACGTTTATACCTAATTGCATGCACATTACTGTAATAAAGGTACGTTAGTTCAATAAAGCTGCTTGGTGAATATACATTCGGTGTTTTCTTCCACATTACACATAAGAATTCCCGGCACACATCGCGAGCGGTAGGACTCCACAGTACAAGACCTTGTGCAAGTATATCGTAAAATCTGATATTTTTTCACCATATTTTAACAAACATGAAATACTTTTATAAGTGTCGGTTAGTTATCTAACTATCAAAACTAGCTGATAGCAGTAGAACTGCAAAAAGACTACACTCCTGGTACATTATACGGAGTTCCACGAGTGTACGAGCACCTACATGTGAGAACTCACTCATCAGCGCTTAATACGAATTACCACGGAGTAGGAATTGGACGAGAACTGTATTTATTTTTACGAATTGAGGCCCATCTCTGAGCATGGGACTAACATAATACAGAATGGAGATACACAACGATAAAAAAGACACTATTTTATCTCAATCATTTAAAATTAAGAAGATCGTTTATCGTTAGGAAACCTGGACTTGATGAATATAAGTCTGAAATCGCCAACCCGTCTTGAGCAAGCGTCTTGATCAATGCTTGTGCCTTCTTTGTTGAGAAGAGGTCTTTGCCCAGCGGTGGGACAGTAGTAGGCTAGTGTTATTATTATATAATATTTTATTATAACGCGTAGAACACCCACAAATAAAGGCGTAGTTTTTTATAAATAATTAAATGTTCCCTGAACGACTTGCAAGAAAGGTTAATTTATTCACCCACTCTTCACCTTTTTCTTAGTTATTCAGGATAATGAACCACCTTTTCTCACGCATTGTTTACTATGTTTTACATAGGCGTTCTTCTGTCTGCTTCATACCCCGAGACAGCATGATTCCCTCGCGTCGCGCACTCAGTACAATTCCTCGTCCCTCACAACAGCGATGCGCGGTGTGCGGTACATCGGTTATCGGCAAAGCGTTCCAACTCGTCTTATCGAACTACTTGGAACCCAGTCGGTGCATATCATGGCTTCGTCTAAGTTCGGTATTGTTCGGAACTATTCGATTGCATATCAGCCGCTACACATGAGTCGGAAACGCGGGGAGAATATCGAGTGGCTGGCGGTACCCGCGTGCAGTCGTGCACTGTTCCCGTGTACTGCGATATGGAAGTGTATAGTTTATGAGGCTTTCGACACGAGTGCGCCGTGTTTCTCGTCGAGTGATGAAAGGAAATTTAATATGGGTATTGATGGCATGCCAAAGTGCATACAGGGGGGGTTCTGGGAGGCATAATGGATGCAATTAAGTTTTGATCTTTTACAATGTACGCAATACAAATGCACCGGTTTAAGTTTTTCACTGACAGGATTTAGTCAAATCTATGTCAAATGTATTTTCATACTCGTGGAACATTATCGTAGATGCTCAAACTGTGCACAAAAACCTTTTACGTGTGTGATTTTATGTGCTCAATCTCAATAACGTCGTGCGTCACCCCCCCACATTGTCTCGGCATTCTCTTCGATTCTCTCTCGCTACTCATCATTCCAATATAATCTCCCGTATATTGTCGATCTCCTCAATTCGTCATCGGTTGATATGGTTCTCATTGTGACGTATTGTCCCTACGAGACTATTTTCCAGCGGGGGAGGGGAGGAGCGCTTGGCGGTGAGCAGTCTGGGGACTCAATTTATCGAATCTTTTAAGTTTTTTTTTTTGTATCTACCTGTCTTGTTATAAATAGCTATTGGGCAATTCTACCTCGGTCTAGATATTTACTAGACTGTTAATAAACAGGTGTTTTGTCTGTAATTGTTTTTTGGTAGCCACTAGCACAAGTACGATATGTGGTGCTTTCTATGTATGTAGGCTACTGATGTAAGTACTCCTAAATGTGACAGACACAAACATTCAGAACCGGAACCTCTGTCTATATTGGCTATACAAATACTAGTTCCGAACGGAAATCGAATCCGCGACCTAAACATTCCAACGAACCGAAGGAAAAATAAGAAACTATTTTTGGCAATCCAAAAATAAAATGTGTATACAGTAAATGCTATTATTTATTCAGTTTCGTTATATTACTAGCCTTGGCGAGTACACCAACAAAAAGAACTGGGGCAGTAAAAACTAATAATAAAAGCGGTAGCTACTCGCAAAGTTTCGCGAGCTACATACAAACATACAAACTCGCATACATGTAGCTGAAGACACGCTGTGTTTGTACGACACTTAATATACACTTTACAAGAGATGGGAAGTGGTGCCGGAAAAATATATAGCGGTGGTAGTCCGCGGGGCAGCGGGGAGCAGAAGGATCACTTCTTGACCCAACCACCAATGAAGCTGATCAATCAGAACTTCAGAAGGATCATTCGTCTTCTGATTTCAACTGAGCCATAAAATGTTAACAAATAATCCTCTGATTTGTGGTTTTATTCTGTTATGTCTTATTATATATCAAACTCTTTTGCCAATAATACAAATTTTAAAGCGTGTCGGCCTCGCGCACGAAGGGTTCCGTATTGTATAACCGTACCTCTATCCGACAAAATTCTTGCTGGGTTGCCTCTGATACAACTCGCTAGAGGTAATTAGGAGAGCTGGCGATCAGCTTGCAACAGCCTGTAAGACGCTCTGTGGCTCTATTGACGCTTCTGATCTGCTTAATTTGCTAGCGCGCTTCTTTGTTCCGGACAAGTATTAGCGGAGCAGAATGTAGTTTCGGAGATAAGCGTGAACACAGAGACAGACATGTAAAAAAAATCTTTTATTTTGTGTTCAATAGATCCTTTTTTGTCGCATCACAAAATTTTTGGTTTTGTGTATTTTCATAAAATAAATACTTTTACAGTAAATACGCACTTTACAATACATACAATTTTGTTTTGCCTGGCACGTTCTCCTTTAGTCACAAAGTTGTCAGTCATTCTTTATCAGTCGTTTAGATGAACGTTGGCGTTGGCGACAAAGGCGACGCAGGGTTATAAGAAAACGTCGTACAAAATAGCTTGGCTTTTCGTGGGTAACTCATTCTGACAAACAATACATCTCTGTGTCTGTCCATGCTGTAAACCTTCTGTACCTGCGTGTGTCGTGACTGTGATATTTGTCAGTCGGTATGTACGAGTAGCTCGTGATATATGAGGACTGTCCCGCGCCGCGATGAGACCCCGGCCTTAGGACAGCTGCGCGGGATCCGAGCGGGATGCCGGGGCTCAGGCAGCGGGATTTATGAGCGAATTGAGACTTGTTATGAAGCTTAACCAGTGAAGGCTGGGTTTAATATTAATAAGTTAAATGATCAGATAAATCACATAAATCCCATCAAACTCAAAGTATTTTGATACTAAATCTTATTATTCAAAGAAGAAACATTTCCAATCGTCTACAAACGTAAAGTAAAACATTTAGCTACTTTATATAGATTCGTTGCGTAAGGGTTATTCTAATTCGGGACATAAGTATAATAAAGTTGGGCGTTAAATCTCTTTCGCGAGCAAAGCCGGCTGATCCCCAAGGTTCAGCTTTAAGTAAACACGCTTCTATCGCCAACTTGCGGAGGGGACCCTTGCTTTTGCTGGGAATTCTTACAAAACAGTTATATTTACCCATGGAGCTGTAGCTACGGGTAGGTAGTTAATACACCGAATTACCGATACGGAAACGACGAATGGCTTAAAGGTTTCCGTTTTGCTTACCTGTTGAGATAGTAGATATTTAAGAAACTAAAACATGAGTGTGGTTCAGTAATTGTCAGTGTGTAGCTCCGAGGGCTTTTTTTATTTTCAAAACTATCATTTTTTTGTAATTTAAACAAAAATAAGGTTAGAAAACGACTCCAACGGAGTTGGGAAAAGGCTAGGCAGATGACGATGAAACAAATAAAGTTGATAACAAAAGAACTGCCTGATCACAACTAACAACTAAATCCTCCTAACGATGATCTGTTGAGGTTGCAGTCCGTCCCGCAACACACTAACGATACTTCACAGTTTCAATCGACCTCCTATTGACTTAGTTGTGGAATATCGAATATGAGTCAGTCCGCTATCGAGTCGAAGTCGAGAGTTCGGAGTGCCAAGCAATATGAATGGTTATTGGAGGATGCCGGGAGGACTGGAGTACTTCATAGATACGTGCGGCGAGCGACGTGGAGCGAGAGAGGTGATAGATGGCCGACATACGCTGGCCATTTCCTACCTCTTGGCCACGAAATACCCTCAAGTGACTGCGGAAAGAAACAAATAAAAGAAGCTACAAAGAGCGTGCCACGAGGTACTTGCGGAAGTCGCGTCAAAATTCTGTTGCAAGTATCTCATATGAATTTTAAAGGTTGGGATTCGTTTAATTAAATATAGCAAGTAGTAGGTAATCTGTTAATAAAGATACTCGTATATTCTTGTCGTAAACTTTAGAAGTTGTAGTAGAACTGCATGAGAAGAACTTGTTCTTGGTAAACAAACTGTACTAAATAAAAATACACATACTTCAGTAATACAACTGCAAATTCAATATCGTGTGTTACAATCGACCACAATGCCTGAAACTCCTTTGTGTGGTTAAGTACCTCCGTGCACTGGCAGTCCATCTAATATGAGATGGCAGTGCCAGCGCCTGGCACGAGCGTAGCTGGCATGGCTGGCGTGCCAACTGTCTGGCAGCGTCGTCAACTAATGGCATTAGCCTCTACGTTCTCTATGGAGCAAGTTCCCCGCGCTAAGTTCTTGTGGGGCTGAGGAATTCAATTTAAGAGGCTACTTTTAGTCGGAACGGTTTTTGTTCGTCCGTATTAGTTTTGAGCTGATCCTGTATACCGTAAACTATGCGGTGTCTCCAATTCATAAACTTTAGAAGTTGGCCGTCACAGTTGCGTCCATTTTTACTTTATTTATAAAAGTCGTTAGATGTTTAACATCACGCCTATAATCCTCGAAGGATCAAACAGTAGTGACGGCGTGTACTTAATAGAACTCCTACATTTCGCCAGTTATACTATTGTTTATCATGTACTAGATAAAGCACACAGCGCCATCAAGTGCCACTCTAAGCAACGAGGCTTATGTCGTGGACACCAGATAGTTGATATACCTAGTACATAGATACTTTTTTGATTGTAAATAAATACTTATCACACATTTATAAACATCCACGACTCGGAAACAAATATCCATGCTAATCACACAAACATTTGCTCTTACCGGAATTCGAACACGGAACTCTAAGAACGTAAAGCAACCTCATGAGAAAATGTGCCGCCCAGTCAGACATTTTGTAGAGTTGGTACAAAGGTCAGGCATGCTCAAGCTGTGCTATTCGGGTTGTCTCATATAATATATCTACAGACGGAAGATGTTGCGTTGGAAGACCACCCACTAGGTGGACCGATGACCTGGTGAAGGTTGGGGGAGGTGTAAATCCAGAAGTGGACGTCTTTCGGCTGAAATGATGATAATGATGATGATGACGATGTAATAGCCTGCCTATTGCCATCAACCGGGCATAATCACTAGCCTTTCCCTATTTCATGCATTCGATGGGTTTAGATGGTGGGGAAATGGTTTAGATATAAATATCTGTCGAAACAACTTCCAAGAGTAAAATATTGTAGTCAGGGTATATCTTTCAGACTTAACGAAAGTACAAGAATAACACTTTTTTGTATTATCGTTAAGTTTGAAAGGTGAGTGATAAAGTACAATAAGACTACTTTGCTGCTCCTTTGTTTCATTAAGCCACATCTAACATTGAACTGTGCTTCTCACCGCATTAACTTTACATTCCCTAAGATAGAAACATTCTTCAAACAAACTTCACAACAAGTTTTCCCGCAGCCAGTGGGAATTACCTCACCTTGTTATCTCATTGTGAAAACTGCAGCGGAACCGACTGCGATACAACTTGCAACCTTCTGAATAAAATAACTCCGCCGGTACATTTCTCATTCTGAGTTGAGATAGTTTTTGTTCAGCGGCTGCGTCGAACTCCGGCGAGACTTCAATGCAAGATAGGTACGTGTCCTTAATTTAGTGTGAAATTGTGTTACACATGTATCCATTGCGGACCACCCGGCGACTTGTTCCGCGCGCCCCAATCTAATTCTCGCTGCAGCGTGCAGCGTGGTCACCGCGCGGAATGTGTGTACCGTGAGGATCGAGCGCCGCACGCCAATCCATGTGTATTCACTCGCGTGACACGACCGTACTTCACTCGGCCGTATTTTATTACTGCACGCGTTCCATTGCGGGCCGCGCCAACAGTTGCGCGTAATGATGTGAGTCTACCGAGTAATGTAGAGTGTTGCTCATTTCAGTTAGTACTGTCGTGCGGAAAGTGTAATCAAATAGGAACGCGACTGTTTGCGAACCACACTCGAATTAAAATAATAATAGAGTTAGTGTGCGAGTGTCCGCTCGTGTGTAAACTGTTCAAACATCAGGAACTAGCGTTGTTCGCGCGGGTTGCTATGAATAGTTAAGTGAAACATATCGCAGTTGGCAACCGACTACGCTTTTTACATAGTTTTATCAATTCTCAGGTCTTTTTTTCACTTTAACGGGCAAAAGTCCAAGAACATTAACAATTTCACTTTAAATTACGAACTTAACAATTGAGTTGGGAATTTTTTCTTTTGTAAAGTTCGCAGGAAAGAGCATTTTTTTCTAGACATGTGTAGCTAACGAACATTTTATTTGTTAACCGACTTCATAAAAGGAGATTTCTCAATTCGACAGTATATAATAATATATTCAAATGTTTGTTGGTGAAGATCTGATGAACTAATGATCAATGGAACTCTTCAAAAATAGACGGCAAATCTGCCGTGATTGCTGCAATCGCTTGGATGTTTATTGTTTATACAACATGACGTAACATCACGCCTAAATGCTCTGATACGCAGATGTGTACAATACACCCAGATTTATCAAAATATAAGCCTAAAATTACATATTACCATGACATGTTTAATAATGTTAACAATGTTAAATAAATTCTTGGCAAATATTTGTTTGGGAACAACTAAAAATGGAAAAATAAAAAACTTCTTTGCAAAACATTATACCGACTTCAAAACACACAAAAAAATGAAAAATAACTTTAGCTTGAAGACAGTGACAAAAAAATGAATCAACCAAACAAAGGTCACCGACTTCTAAGCTAAAGTTATTTTTCAGCTTTTTGTGTTAGGTACTTCCACTTGACTACATTGACTACATTTGTCTGAAAGCAAAATGTTTTTACTACGGTTAAAATCTCCCCCATGATATTTGACGTCAGATAATAAAATTAGCGGTCAAATTTGTGACGCGTCCAATATATTTAATTAATCGCCGACCACCGGTCGCTAGCGCCCGGCGTCACCCGCGTTGTCAAACGCCTGACATTTTGTCACGCACGTATGTGTGACGTCACGTCAGGCCTTACTTGTCATGCACGTTCACGTTATGACATCAATAAAATTACAATCATTGGCAACAAATTAATGTATGAAATCAATTAAAACTGTAATATTTATGATTGTATTTATGGTGTTTTGCATGTTAAGTAGCTGTACATACTCGTAATTCGTGCATTTAATAATCGCGAAGGGCCAAAAAACTTATAATAGTCTGGTATCATCATCTGCCTAGCCTTTTCCCAACTATGTTGGGGTCGGCTTCCAGTCTAACCGGATGCAGCTGAATACCAGTATTTTACACGGAGCGACTACCTATCTGACCTACACAACACTGTTACTCGTACCAAAACGATTTGACTTTTATTCTAAAAGGTGGGTGAATTAAATGTTACCTAGTACCTAAAGCATATCAAGCAGAGAGTACCTACAATGTAAAAGAAGCTAAAACTTCCAAACATTACATCATAACTCGTCGTCTCACACAACTAAGACAGTAGTCTCCCCGACACCTGTGAACTTGCCCTGACATACAGAACGATAGCGTGACACATACGACTCGAGGTACAGTCGCGGCCACAGCGCACAGAGCCGGCGGGCGTGCGCGGGACAGTCGCAGCGAGCGTCTTTGTGCAACTCATAACTGTCACGTGACCGGCGCTTGTTTTTCGTGCTCTGTTCCAGTTTGCTCACGATAACATGTTATTGGACTTTCTATTGCTTTTGGGACGTTTTGATAGGAATTCTACCTCAGTTTTATTTTGATTTTGTGGTTAGGTACTAATATTTTTTGTAGTTGTGATATTAACTGCTGTTCAATACCTACATTATTAGACACTAACAAAATGTTTTTATGACGGTTTTGTGACTGACGACGGTGATAAGTATTGGTACGTATTGGTCTTAAAGTCGGTTGAGGTTCTTAATACATAGTCAGTTATGGATGATATGCAAAACTTTACATTGTATCCTACTAAATATCATCAGATCCTGACTTGATGATTAAGGGACCACACCCTTTCAAACAAAATAAAAATATCCTAATCGGGCCAGCCATCTTCGAGTAATCGGGGAACATACGTAAAAAAATAAATAAAATCCAACGAATTGAGAACACCGAATTGAGAGAACCGACAAATGCTTACACTGACTGAACAAATCCACTCAAATCTGTATGGTTCTTTCTTCTAAAGACCATCTCAGACACTTATCTGGATAGCTCTCATATGAGTTGAGTAAGATTATGACTGGACTTTAAAACAGACTATGACCTCTGAGTTTGTTTCGGCTGTTTCTTCTCAGAGTAGTCAGGTACGAAACACCGGCCTCATCTAGTTTAAAAAAGACTTGTAGAAGTGTTTATAAAACCGATTTGCAAAATGAAACGAGCTTTAATCTTAGAAACTACGTTTCACAGGATTCCCAAGGTGGTATGCACCCTGAAGGCTTTATCCACATCTGTGGAGCTACCTAATAGTATGAGGCCGTATTGTAAAGGAGAAGCAAGATAGCCGTGATACTACTCCAAGAAAGTTTATTTCCTCTGTCCTACAATTAGTCGATGTTTGTGAATTATATTCGTGTCAATTTTATCTCGCTTACGACCATAATTGTCGAAAATCGATCAATTTTGTTTTATTTATATTTATTATCATTTAATCAAGAAAATATTGATTTAATTATAATAAATAAATAAATATCGCTGGACATTAACACACAGCGCCACCTAGTGCCACACTAAGCAAAGCTTGTGTCGTGGACACTAGATAGTTGATATACTACATTTTATACTTTTTTGTTTGTAAATACATACTTATTATACATATAAACATCCATGACTCGGAAACAAATGTCCGTGCTCATCACACAAACATTTGCTCCTACCGGGATTCGAACCCAGGACCCTAAGAACGTAAGGCAGTGTCACTACCACTACGCCAATCGGGTCGTCGCCAATTGCCAAACGCCAATTGTGTTATTACTATCAATCCTATAATTATTTATGTCAGTATTCATTGGTGCTAGGATTATGATAAAATTATGCGACATTAATGAACTCAGTCCTAATCCTTGTTACCTATACAAACCATGAAAACCGTTTCATTAATTTGTTAAAAATACGAAAAGCATCGAAGACAGTTTTTCGCTACAACATCAGAAACGTTTCAAAGATATTCTTTTATCTCCTAATTACACAAATAAGTTCAAAAACACGCATCAAACCTAAAATATCTGTCTCGAATGCTTCACACAGATAAGAACATTTCCGTCCTTTCGAAGTAACGTTATAAACAAAATTGTTCAGAAACAGTCCTCTCTAATCCCTCCACTCGTGAACTTGTCGCAGATAACGCAGCGATTTTAATGAAGTGCGACGTGCGTGAGTCACTTGTGTGCGCGACTGTTTACTCGGCTTGTTTATTTTCAATGAGTGAGATTTGTATCGCGGAGAGATTGTTTGTGTTGCGTGCGCGACTGTACGCGGAGAGGAGGGGTGAGGAGGGAAGGGGTAGGGGACTGTGGTGTGTGAGGTGACTAATGACTTGGAGTCAAAATGTTCTGGGTTAAATAAATGTCTTAATTGGTATAAAATTTTAAAGACCGTAAATATTTTCTTGGATTTACATTATTTTAAATACGTATTGATCTTGTGAGAAACACAACTATGTAACAGAGTGCACGAGTAGAAAATATAGATTTTCTTAATGAAAACTTAACTAACTAAAACCTACCTAACTTAACATATTGTACTATCGCCTGTCCTGATCGTTTTGGCATCCATTGTTTACCTTCAACATAGTTGACGTGGCTTCATACAAACAATTGAGCTTACTTTTACGTACCTCTGCCTCTTCTATCTATCAAAAAACACCGACAACTTGTAACAAGATATAGCTCACAATATCTCTAGAACTTCTAGAAAGTTCCGCGTCAACACTGACGTATAAATTAAAAGACGACGACACATTCCTTTGAAACGGCTACTAATCATAACTTGCAGCGCTACATCGCTGCAACTATATGCAGAGAGCTGATCTCAGCTTATTTGTTGTGAAAATGTCTACGCTGCAGCACTTTAAGGGTACGGGTACACTTGTTTGCCTAAATTGTTTGCATAAATTGTTTCCCTACTGCTTTTTCTAGCCGATG